>JARYZH020000001.1:1584226-2317385 GCA_030021035.2 Notholithocarpus densiflorus | reverse complement strand
CGTCCGTCCAAAGAGAGACATGGACGAGTTCATTAAGTTAGACTACTATGTGTGGATTTCTCCATTAAGTATTATACGACCCAAGTCCAACTGAGATAACTCTCATGGCGGTTATGGAAGTTACTCCATATCTTCCGGACCCCTTAAAAATGGGAGCGGTTATCAAACAAATAACCGTTTCACACATGCTATATAAACAGTCTTCGATGAAAAGGTAGAGGGATTCAGACACTTTTTTGGAGAAATAATCTTCTTTTCACAGAAAATTATAGATTCACTAACTTCATCATCGGAGGACTTTTGGCCGGTCACCACCGGTCCCCTCTGACTTAGTTTTTGTTTTCAGGATCAAGCCTTAAGATTATCAACGTTCGAGACATTCAGCCTTACTGATTTCTTTGTGCTTATCAATAACTATTTTGGAAAAATTCATTGTTAACATTTTAATTATTACCAAGATTGTTATGAGTCAATAAAAGTATATGTGATATTGGTACTGCTTAATGTGACTAAAAAATAATAGAACTATTGAATATAACAAAAGTATGATCATATGTGATTTGGTACTGCCCAATGTGACATTAGAACTATCAAATGTTAGAAAAGAATAAGGGTACCACCAAATGTAACAAAAGTATAATCAAATGTGATGTTGGTATTGCTTAATACAACGATGAAACTGTCAAATGTGAGAAAAAATTAAGGGTACCATTGAATATGACAAAAGTACGATCATTTTTAAGGTTCTAAGTGTATTTAAGTAATTTTTTAGGTTACGAGGTTATTTCGGTCATTTTTTAGGTTTCAGTGTCATTAAGTTATTTTTTAGGTTCTAAGGGTCTTCTAGTAATTTTAAAGGGTTTCAAAGGTATTTTGGTCATTTTCAAGTGTTATGGGGCATTTTTGGTCATTGTTTTAGGTTTTTTGGTTATTTTTATCATTTTTTTATATAATGTTTTAGGGTAATTTTGGACATTTTTTTAGGTTTTAGGGTCATTCGGTCATTTTTTAGGTTCTAAAAGTATTTTGATCATTTTTTAGGTTTTAAGAGTATTCCGGTAATTGTAGAGGGTTTTGGGTGTATTTTTGCCATTCTCAAGTTTAATGAGGTATTTTGGTCATTTTATAGGTTTCAAGAGTATTTCAAATTTTTTTATGGTTTTAAGGTCATTTCGGTAATTTTTTAGATTTAAGGTTCATTACAGTCATTTTTTAGGTTCTAAGGGCATTATTATCACTTTTTAAGTTATAAGGTCATTTCAGTCATTTTTTAGGTTTCATGTTCATTTAGGTTTCATTTTTTTTTTTTTTTTTTTTTTGTATCTAAGGGTATTTTGATTATTTTTTAGGTTTAGAGGGTATTTCAGTCATTTTTTAGATTTTAGGGTCATCTCGGTCATTTTTTAGGTTTTAAGGATATCCCAATAATTCTTGAGAGTTTCGGGGTTATTTTGGTAATTTTTTAATTGTTAGAATGTGTTTTGGTAATTTTTGTATATTTAAGGGTATTTCGGAATTTTAGAGACTTTAGGAGTATTTTTATTATATATATTCTTCGATTATTAGGTAATTTGGTGGGGTTGGTTTGGATTGGCTACGGCCATATGTAATGTTGGTATAGCTTAATGTGACGATAGAACTGTCAAATGTGACAAAAGAATTGTCACATTATGTAGTTCCAACATCACATGAGAGGATAAAACAGTCAAATGTGATAAAAAAAAGTAAAGGAACCACTAAATGTAACAAAATAACTGTTACATGTGATATTGGAACTGCACAATGTGAGGATGGAACTGTCAAATGTGAGAAAAAGCAAGGGAACCACTGAATGTGATAAAAGAACTGTCACATGTAATGTTGGAACTGCACAATGTGAGGATGAAACCGTCAAATGCGATAAAAAAAGTAAGGAAACCACCGAATGTGACAAAAAACTGTCACATGTTATGTTGGAACTGCACAATGTGAGGATGAAATCGTTAAATGTGAGAAAAAAGTAAGGGAACCACCGAATATAACAAAAGAACTGTCACATGTGAGGTTGGAACTACACAATGTGAGGATGAAATCATCAAATGTGAAAAAAAAAAAGTAAGGGAACCACTAAATGTGACAAAAGAACTGTCACATGTGATATTAGAACTACACAATGTGAGGATGAAACCGTCAAATATGAGAAAAAAAAGTAAGGGAACCACCCAATGTGACAAAAGAATTGTCACATGTGATGTTGGAACCACACAATGTGGGGATGGAACCATCAAATGTGAGAAAAAAAAGTAAGGGAACAACCAAATGTGAGAAAAAAACTGTTATATGTGATGTTGGAACTGCACAATGTGAGGATGAAACCGTCAAGTGTGAGAAAAAAGTAAGGGAACCGCCTAATGTGACAAAAGAAAACTGTCACATGTGATGTTGGAACCACACAATGTGAGAATGGAATCGTCAAATGTAAGAAAAAAAGTAAGGGAACCACCAAATGTGAGAAAAATAACTATCACATGTGATGTTGGAACTGCACAATGTGAGGATGGAACCATCAAATGTGAGAAAAAAGTAAGGGAACCACCAAATGTGAGAAAAAAATTGTCACATGTGATGTTGGAACTGCACAATGTGAGGATGAAATCGTTAAATGTGAGAAAAAAAGTAAGGGAACCACCGAATGTGACAAAAGAACTGTCACATGTGAGGTTAGAACTGCACAATGTAAGGATGGAACCGTCAAATGTAAAAATGAAAAAAAAAAAAAAAAAAGCAAGGGAACCACTAAATGTGACAAAAGAACTGTCACATGTTATGTTAGAACTACACAATGTGAGGATGAAACCGTCAAATGTGAGAAAAAAGTAAGGGAACCACTCAATGTGATAAAAGAACTGTCACATGTGATGTTGGAACCACACTGTGAAGATGGAACCGTCGAATGTGAGAAAAAAAAGTAAGGGAATCACCAAATGTGAGAACAAAATTGTAACATGTGATGTTGGAACTACACAATGTGAGGATGAAACCGTCAAATGTGATAAAAAAGTAAGGGAACCACCAAATGTGATAAAAGAACTGTCACATGTGATATTGGAATTGCACAATGTGATGATGAAACTGTCAAGTGTGAGAAAAAAGTAAAGGAATCACCCAATGTGACAAAAGAACTGTCACATATGATGTTGGAACTACACAATGTGAGAATGGAACCATCAAATGTGAGAAAAAAAAAGTAAGAGAACCACCAAATTTGAGAAAAAAATTGTCACATGTGATGTTAGAACAACACAATGTGAGGATGAAACCGTCAAATGTGAGAAAAAAGTAAGGGAACCATCAAATGTGAGAAAAGAACCGTCACATGTGATGTTAGAACTGCACAATGTGATAATGGAACAGTCAAGTGTGAGAAAAAAGTAAGGGAACCACTCAATGTGACAAAAGAACTGTCACATGTGATGTTGGAACCACAAAGAACTGTCACATGTAATGTTGGAACCGCACAATGTGAGGATAGAACCGTCAAATGTGAGAAAACAAAGTAAGGGAATCACTAAATGTGAAAAAAAAACTGTCACATGTGATGTTGGAATTGCACAATGTGAAGATGGAACCGTCAAATGTGAGAAAAAAGTAAGGAAACCACCAAATGTGAGAAAAGAATTGTTACATATGATGTTGGAACTGCAAAATGTGAAGATGGAACCGTCAAGTGTAAGAAAAAAGTAAGGGAACCACCTAATATGATAAAAAGAACTGTCACATGTGAAGTTGAAACTGCATAATATGAGGATGAAACCGTCAAATATGAAGAAAAAAAATAATAATAAAGGAACCACCAAATGTGACAAAAAAACTGTCACATGTGATATTGGAATTACACAATGTGAGGATGGAATCGTCAAATGTGAGAAAAAAGTAAGGAAACCACAAAATGTGATAAAAGAACTATCACATGTAATGTTGGAACTGCACAATGTGAGGATGGAACCGTCGAGTGTGAGAAAAAAGTAAGGGAACCACCAAATGTGAGAAAAGAACTATCAGATGTGATGTTAGAACTGCACAATGTGAGGATGGAACCGTCAAGCGTGAGAAAAAAGTAAGGGAACCACTAAATGTGAGAAAAAAACTGTCACATGTGATGTTGGAACTGCACAATGTGAGGATGGAACCGTCAAATGTGAGAAAAAAGTAAGGGAACCACCAAATGTGAGAAAAGAACTGTCACATGTGATGTTGGAACTGCATAATGTGAGGATAGAACCGTCAAGTGTGAGAAAAAAGTAAGGGAACCACCCAATGTGACAAAAGAACTGTCACATGTGATGTTGGAACCGCACAATATAAGGATGGAACCGTCAAATGTGAGAAGAAAAAAAAGTAAGGGAACTGCATAATGTGAGAAAAAAACTGTCACATGTGATGTTGCAACTGCACAATATGAGGATGGAACCATCAAATGTGAGAAAAAAAGTAAGGAAACCTCCAAATGTGAGAAAATAACTGTCACATGTGATATTGGAACTGCACAATGTGAGGATGGAACCGTCAAATGTGAGAAAAAAGTAACCTGGTATAGTAGGTTACCTACTAATGGGTACCGTACCCCCCCTCTTTTTTTTTGGGATACCGTAGAATTACCCTCTAAATAGTTATTATAAGTAAAAATGTGAAATCAGTGATGGGCCCATATTAGAACTCGTAAAAATTTACCATATCAGCAGTTTGTAAAAATATTATAAAATAGTTTGTGTCTGTAGAATTACTCTATATTTTATATTTAAAACCTCTATTAAAATTTTACTAAATGATATATTCTTTAAATAGTAGGGTATATAATTTATAAACAAACTCAAACATAATAAATATCTATTAATAGTTACCATAATTATTATATTTCATAATTAGACAAAAAAATAAAAAAAGTAAAAATTTCATATTTATTAATTTTTGTGTGCATTGCACGAGTTACCGAAAAAAGAAAATCATAATTCACATGAGTTGTATTTGAGGTTTCTATCTTACTAAAAATATTTACAGTGAATTGTAAGTAGAATTTTAAATTTTAAAAAAAAAAATCACAAAATGAGTAATCCCTAACCAATAAACAAACACATTATTTCTTTTGTTGATTTTATTAAATCAAAACATCACTTAATAGTTAATATTCATGTGAATGTTATTTATTTACTTATTTTAATTTAGAATGGTCTCAAGTATCCACGTGTAGTTGTATGTATCGTGCGTCACTTATAAATTTTGCAGCCCCAAATTAATTTGGCCAGGGTTAACTTCCTTGGAGGCCAACTCGGTACGTTGTAATGTTCTAGAGGGTCACTATTACTCAACGGACAATGATGTATTAATTGTTGCATGGATCAGCCTCCCAAAAAGTTTTTTACAAGATAAGGATGTTATTGTGAAGTACCAGTGCATACATTTCATGTGACTTTTGGTTTTACTTTAGAAAAGAAAGTGTCTTGTACATCGGTCTTTATCACAATGGTAGGATTCACATGTTATAAGAGGAATGATGTATACAAGTCGAATAGATAAGATAATTAATATTGTACCAGCAATATTCTCCTAACCTTTTCTTGTATTTCATTAACCACAGAATTGATTAATCAAAAGCGGTAATGGCCCCCAGGAATTGAGACGTTACAGCCCCCTTTTTTATCTAAGTGGTATTTGAAGCAAGAAAATATCTGTGGTCTCCTTGAGTAGCTTCCAAATGTGCATAATGTGAAAGGGGAATAAGCAGCCCATATATATGTACCAAGCCTTTTGAAATATAGTTTAAAGCTCAATGGTTGGTCCAAAGACAAAAAGTGACCCTCACATTCTAATAGTTCTATCATTGGTTGGGAGTAACATCAAAATTTGCAGTTGGAAATATATTTTGTCGTCAAATATGAAATTTAGAGTTCAATTCCCACCTGTCAAATAAAAAATTTATGGTTCAATTCCTACTTATAACACCATATGTTTCGAAATAATACCTTCTCAAAAAATATAAAATTTAGAGTTCAATTCTCACCTGTCAAATAAAAAATTTAGAGTTCAATTCCCGCCTATAACACCATATATTTTGAAATAATACATTCTCAAAAATTATCCTTAAAAACTTCCATCCGCAGATTTTGAGTGTGCCAAATTTTACGTTTGGGACAAGATTATAGCCGACCAGAGCAATCATCTAGTAGCCCGTGGCCATTTGTAGCCATTAAGAAGAAAACTATGGTACTGATGTGGACATTAATTTCAACCGAAAACTGATCTGAAAGAAAAAGTTGTAGATGAAAAATTGGGTACGTCTAAATTGATTGAACTTAGAATAACTTAGGGCCTTTTTTTTGGTAACATTGTTTGAACAACAGTTTTCATTGTTTAAACAACACAATACGTATTTTCACAATATTTTTTCACCCATACGTATTTTCAAAACACTTAAACAATGTTACTAGAACAACATAACCAAACGGACCCTTAAGCTTTAGAAAGAGTATGGGTAGAAAATACACTTTAGAATTTTTTTTTTCCTTCTCAAAAAAAAAAAGAATTAAATTGAGAAAGGACATTCAGGCTATAAAGGAAACTTCCTCAGTCTTTTTTACTGAAATGGATCTGAGAGTATTTTTGTTTTGTTGTCTATTAAATGAAGGCCTGAAGGGTGTTCCTGCTTCAGAGCCGTAGAAGGACTTCCCTGTGCTACACTTAATCAGAGGTTCAGAATTTTTTTTTTTTTTTTATAGGGAAAATCAGATATTCGGAATGATTAACAAAATTAATTAGCTAAAGTTTTTTTTTTAACCCCTAATATGTTACAAAATTTGGGTACCAATTAGTTCTCAAACAAAATATAATTAATTGAAAGAGAGAGGCTACAGTAACTTCGAGAAAATTTTTTTCCAAAAAATATTAAAACTACTATCAATTTTATTTTAAAAGATTTATTAATTAACGTAATAATAAATATTATTAGCGTCACATTAACAACATAATAAATAAATATTTATATTTTTTATAATTAATAACACATTTGTGTATAATATTTAAATAATAAAATTTATAACATCCCAAACATCACTCTTTTTCTTTTAATAGAAATATTTGAGAGGTCGAGCCATTGTGCTATAGCAAGTTACTTTTCGCTAAAAGTGATATAGCTTTGTGAGTTATGAAAGATTTTTTTTTTTTTTTTTAATACATATATTTGTGCTTAAAAGTCTTAGTTACTGCCTGTAGTTTTATGACACTTGTAAATGTTTAGATTAAAGATGGGTTTCTTTTTTCTTTTCTCAAGATGTGACTTGCTGGCATTTTTTTCAAGCTGAACACCGCAAATCAAGGGATTTAATAAAGGTTTACTAAACTACAAAATTATCAACTTCGGAACAGAAATCTCCCCTCCCACAGTAAAAGTATTCTAATTTAGAGTCTATTAAAATTAAAACTACGTGACAAATTATAATTGGTAGAGTATAAATGACCAAGAGCTTTGGTTCATTGATTGGTACCTCCTAGATGCCTTGAACATTTAAGATTCAGATTCTCCTCCTTCATTGGAACTATTGAATTATAAAAAATAAAAATAAAAAGTATAAAATGAAATACACATTAGGAAAGAGGATTTTTATCAAAGACCAAATGAGTGATGCAAGCGGCTTCACCCAATATTGTAATACATATAATGTAGACGCAAATTCAACATGAAACTGGAAACTTGCAAAACATGGTAGCAGTAAACTACCCATAAATGAGACCTTATTTGCACCAGTACCTTTTGATGGCAGCATGTATATATTGCCATACAAAAAGCAAATCCAACAAAGTTCCATTTCTTAACATAAAGAGCCCAGTCTTCCCATATTATATATCATCAGCTCAACAAGTACCTTAGCAACCTCCATTCTTGTCCATCAATTTTATTTTATTTTTAGTTCCACAAAAAAATGAGGAATTCAATCTCTCCAACCTCTATCTTTCTTATGCTTCTTCTTCTTCTTCTTCATGTACCATTAATTCAATGCTCCATCTTTCCATTGGATGATGAAAGTGACAATTTGATAGACAACACATGCAAGAAAACATCCCATTATGACCTTTGCCTCTCATCTTTGCAATCAAACCCTCAAAGCTCCACTGCAGATGTCAAAGGCCTAGCCCAGATAATGGCTGATATTCTATTGGCAAATGTAACTGATGCACTGAATTACATAGAGGGCCTGATAAAGCAAGCCCCAGAACCAGAGCTAGAGAGATCTTTGACTTATTGTGCAGAATTATACATCCCTGTAGTGAAGTACACTCTCCCACAAGCTATAGATGCTTTGACTAAAGGTCATTACAGGTTTGCCAACTATGGTATATCAGATGTTGCAAAGGAAGCAGATACATGTGAAAAGAAATTCTCAGGCTCAATCCAGTCACCACTGACTGATTTGAACAATCTTGTGCAAGGCCTCTCTGATGTGGCTGTAGACATTGTCAATATATTGCTGAAGGGTTAGTGACCTGGTTCATTCTCTTTCTTCTTTTTGAGGGCTTGAATGTCATGTACTAATTGTTTAAAACCTCATATTCTACAATTATTGTATTGTTCTGAACCTTTTAGATTTGTCTAGATAGTTGTACTTTGCAGTCTCAACCATAAATTTAGTACTGTCGTCATTGGATTTAATATTCTTTTGTGGAATAGTCATAGAACAAGGGCATCGACTGTTGTAAGGAGCTGAGGCCTGGGTGGGATGGGTTTGGGCCTTGTTGTCAGGTTTTCCTTGCTAATGTGAAACCCTGACCCAGCTTGCGGAGGTATGGAGTGTAAGTGTGCTAGGTTGGGTCCAAAGGTGAATTCCTGCCGTAAAGAGCTTATATTAATATCGGTTTTAATTAGCTCAATTAATAAAGTCTCTTATCATTAAATAAAAGATTTAGAATTCGAACTCTGCCTACACCAAAAATCAATTAATATCTTGCTCTGATGATAAAAAATAATCATTAAAAATGGACGTCATAAGTTAAAACATTATTTTTTATAATAAAAAAATGAGATACCATATTTTAAGTTCTTTAATTAAATTCAATTATGTGATTATATTAATAAATTACATTATTTAATTTAATTTAATTATCTTTAGAAAAAGATAGTATTGTCATGTAATTAAATTTAATTGAGAAAGTGGGTTCCAGTTAGCTCAACTGATAAAGTCTCTGATGGTTGTATAAGAGATCTGAGGTTCAATCCCCGCCTACACCAAAAACTGATTGATGTCTTGGTTTGATGATAAAGAGCTATCATCAAGAGCGGATGCCATAGGTTGAAACTCTCTAAAAAAAAATTAATTGAGAAATATAAAGTATAATTCTTCAGGAATTAAGTGTTATCAACCAAAACTTGTCCACACAAAAGGGGTACAAACTGATCTAGTTTTTAAGTCATCACAGTCACGCATTTCACATATATCCACATTTATGAGCTGGATGTGCAGCACATAGTACCAAACTATTACACCTAAAACCATCATGCAAAACCTATGAATTTTTAACAGAAAGATAGTAAATTTTGTACCTAACATTAATAATAACATCATTTCTTCTTCTTTTTTCTTTTTTCTTTTTTCTTTTTTCTTTTTTTTTAACAACCTGTGAGGTTTGAAACAAAGAAGATACAATAAAAATAGTAATAATAATAAATTTTTTTTAAAAAAAGACTGCTAGTGTAACTACTTGGGTTGTAGAATTACAAAACCAAGAGATTTTCATATAAGCTTTGGATGGCTGTATAGCCATTTAAGACCCTTTATTTGTAAGGGAAATGTTAACTAATACCCCCTAGGCTTAAGACATTGGTTTAAGAGCTATTTTTTAAAATATTTTATTGGAAAAATGATAAAACAATAAATATTATTGACAGTTTTTTATATTTCTCATAAAAATAATGTCAAAACTTTCTTATTATGCTTTATTAATAATTGCCCTAAGGGTTAACATGCCCCTATTTTTAATTAGAGACATTAAGGAGGTTATCTTCTGAAGCTCATCAATTCCCAAGCAGCAATAATAATTCGAGTGGCACTAACCAAATAATAAGCTAGCTCGCACGTGAAGCCCCATGTTAGACTTTGTGGCTCAGCATGTGGCATTAAATGGTACAAGCTGGTTCTGCCACTGATGGACCATTCCAACGAACTATCTCATAACTAAAATTGAGAAAGACCTGGGAATATTCTGTGAAGATCTTATCAACTCACATACCACCACAGTGATCACAGTATCTAAGTACCACCTGAAGATCTCAAAGAAAACCATTAAAGAGCTCCTTGATTATACATTTTGCCCAGTTACCATACTTACTGGAATCATAAAGCATAACCAAAACACCATCTTTTTTATTTTTCTTTTACCTAACTGGACTTTCATTGTTCAAAGAAAATTAAAAGATCAAAGAAAATGGCTCAATGAATCTCCACAGGAAAGTTACTGGGGGTGTAAGAACAACAATATCACAATTTTTGCCTTAAGAGACTTCAACAATATGTCTATATATCTCTTAAGACCACCCTCTTGTCTCTGATTTTAGATTGGTTTAATAACTTTAGGGGCATTTCCCTCAACAATGACATTGTTCATTTTTTTTCTACTATGATCAAATTCACAGCAAACAACCATTCTCTGGAAAACTCATTTACAAACCTAAAGAGGTCTAAACTGTAATAACTGAGATTCTGAGAATGTGCACTGTTTCTTTTTTTGATAATTGAGAAAGCACACTGTTTCACTCTAGAAAATGGCATTGGCATCCACCATTTTACATGGCGAAGAAAAGAGAAATTCGCTTTTATCTTCTGGAGCATATTAGAAACCCCAAGTACTACAAAAAAGACCAGAAGAGATGTACAAATGAAATCCAAAGGCTTTGTTACATTCATAGCAATTTCAAACAGTAAATTCAGTAAAACAGGATTCAAGAATGAGTTATTCACTTGAATTTGGCAAAGCTGCAAAGAAAACTTCCTCCAACTCTGAGTTTCATAAAATATCCTTACAAAATAACCAATAAATTGAACAGAATTCAGCCTGGCTTGTTGCTAAGGAGGCAACTTATAAAACGCATTTGGCATCACCAATAGAAACAGTAATAATACTTGTACAGTAATCAAACTCACCCCCCCAATTTTAAAGAATATACAGTATGGGGGATAAATTACCAGAATACTTCAGATTCAAAAGATCACGTGTAAGAAAAGTGCAAGGAAAAATGGTTTGCAGAAAAACTGCAAGAGCAACTCCAAAAATTTTCAGTATAGACTTGGAATTCTCTTCACTAATGCCCCATTTCATCCCACAACTCTTGTCAACTTTTCCGACGGATCTGATCCAGCCATCTGCTCTACTAAACTGCAAGGCACAACCATAACAGAATACTGTTACTTGACTGCCACACCACTATTGTCCTTATGTATGACAAACTTACAAAACAAAACAAAACAAAAACATAAAAAGGAACATAGTTTTGACAGCCAATATGAATAGTAGACATACTTAGGAGACCCAGAACCAGGTCCATCGGGCTCACTTGCAGATGGAAATGCATAGTACTGAACTGAAATCAAACCACCCTCTGTTGCTCTTGCTGACACAGGAGAACCCTGGAAGCTTACTGGTGAACTCGTTTTAGATGACATTCCTGCAAAAGGAATTGACAAGATCATAAGAAAGCAAAAAAATGGAAGGACAAAATCAAATATGGATGTATAAAACCCTTCTGAACATTGTGGCTTAGATTCGTTGCTTTCAAATACAGATATATGAAAACTAACACTCCTTAAAATGATTTTATCAAAAACGTCAATGGCCTCTTGCAGTAGGAATGCATTGCTCATAAACAGTTTGGAAATCCTTTTTTTGTTTTTGTTTTTGAGAATCAGTTTGAAAAGCTTGTTGGTACTGAAAGCACTATGAAAAGGTGAGGGAAAAAAAGGGAAACCTACTCCATGAAACTTTCTTTTAGAAAATGCTTCCAACGTTCAAAATTTAAATAAGTATAATTTAAATCATACGCGCACACAAACCTCACTTACAATAAAAGAATAAATTTTCTTCTTTTTTGCATATTTTCACAAAAATAAGATTTCATATAAGATTTATGTAAATCCATCATCTTGTCAAAGCCATTTTTGAAGTGGCAGAAAATGACACATAAATAGAAATTCCCTGCACATGGAATTTCTATAAGACCATAAAAGCTCTTGTGCCATTCATTAGTGTCTCTGGTATTTTTCATTTACCCTATTTATGATAGTATATTTTGCCTTAAAACCTACAAAATTAAATGAATCCATTGAAGATTCATCGGCTACATGCCAATAGTGTATGAACTCACAGCATCTGGAAGTGCTAGCTCTCTAAACAGCAGTCACAGGAGGGGGAAAAAGGGGAAGTGATGAAGAAAAAATGCACACCATTCACAAAAATAAAGGACAAGAATCCAAAATAAATAAAGGTAAATTGACTTTAAGTTCAATTAGAAAATATTACCTTGAAAGATTACCACAAGACAGAAGAGAACAGTCAACACCATGGCAAATATGCTGCTGCTATTTGAAGATTGTGACTTAGCAGCTTTCATCTTCTTCAAGGCTTTCATCCGCTCAATCCTAGCACGCTTCAACATGGCAAGTTCAGAGATCTCCCTAATAAGCTTTTGGTCAGCTGCATCCAATGATGGACCTCTCGGAGGTCTTGGAGGTTTTGGAGCCTTTTTATTGCTTGTCTTTTTACGTTTCTCCCTCATCGGTGTCTTCTCCACATAATCTTTGGGCTGTTCCCCCTCCAATATCTTGTTGTTAACCACCTTAACATTCTCAGGAGAAACTCCATCAGAATTTAACACGTTGCCACACAAGCTATCTGTATCTTCACTATTGATTGAACCATCAACAAACCTGCTGCAAATCTTCCCTAGCAATGTCTTTGCCTGCTTTACAGCACCCGAAACAGGGACTTTGCTTGAATTTTCTTCACTAATTGTTACCCCACTTTCGAGATCAACTTCAAAATCTTTCTCTCTTGGAATCATACGATCCATTAACCCCACAAAAACAAATCTATTTTTTCCCTTTGCTCCACACTCCAAATAATAAAATCCCAATATATCCAGAACAGTGAGAACACCACCAAAACTTGTGTCTTCAAAGTCAACCCATAATAAAAATTTCCTCTTTGCTATATATATTAACTTCTAATGCTAAAAGTGACCTCAAAAACATCCCTTCATTAAGCAAACAACACTTTCCAATTTAAGTCACGATTAAGGGCAATAAATCTCCAATAATTGCAGTTTAACTTGTTTTACACGACCTGCCCGCCTTTCCACTAAGAATCAACCAAAAAACAACAATTACACGCTTATCATTTCCTAACAATAATAACAATAACCCCAACCATGAACAAAAACCTGCAATTACTAATGAAACAAAAGAACATCAATCAACTATCATCTCAAAAGTCAAAACATTTCCAATCACAATAAACCAAATGCTTAGCACATAACTAATAAAAAGGGCAAACAAAAAAAAAAAAAAAAAACAGTATAATAAACAATGTGGCTTCAAAATAGGAAAAACCCAGGTCACAACGAATCCTAAAAACCTTGAAAACAAAGCAAAGAACAACAAAAGTCTATGTAAACAATGGCAAAGGGAAAAATGTCATCAAACCAAAAGTTATAAACTATAATCTCCAGCATAAAAATTGATCAAACCCCATTATATATAGCAAGTAAAACAATCCATCAGAACCCTTTACATACTTGTAAATGCATCAACATATAATTATTAATATTATTGTACACAAACCCAAAACATAAACAAATAAAAAAAAAATCAAAATTTAACAAAGAGAAGCATTTAGAGGAAAAGCTGTTACCTTTAACAGAAAACGAAGAAAACCCAGATCCGATGTGGGCAAAAGGTCACCGTCGATAACGGAACAAAGAAGAAAAGCCTTTATTTTTTCACAAAAAACACACACACGGAGAGGGAGAGAGAGAGAGAGAGAGAAGAGATGGGCTTGGAGAGAGAGCCGGGAAAGTACTAGAGTTTGCTGTTTTTAAGATTTCATTTTTAACAAGTCTTTGTTGTTTTTCCTCTCTCTTTGCGTCATATTTTTATATAATACAGATTGTGTGATGTTGGCAAGGAAGCTTCACCGACACAAACGGCTGCATTTCACTTTGATCTACTAGTTTTTTTCTTTTTTCTTTTTTCTTTTTTTTGGTAATAATCCAAGTTTTATCTTCTTTAGTTAAGATAAAATCTAATAAATTAATAAAATTATAGTATTAAAATTTTAAATTCTTGTCAAGATTTGTCATGCCCTCTTCCACCTTCTATATAAGCTGTCTTAAATAATTTACTATTTTTTCATAGACAATAATAGAAGAAAAGACCAACTTAATTATAAAAATAGCTCGACCGGTATATTTGCTATTTCTAATTTCAACAAAGGTATTCATAATCGAAGTGTGAAAATTCAAAATTCAATAACTAAAATGACAAAAAAATTTATGGACAAAAATGACAATTCACCTAAACTTAATTGGATAGTATTATTTAGATTTTAGCCTTTTATTTGAACCTATAACATCATGTTTTTTTATAATTGTTCTTTATTATTAAATCAAAACATTAATGAATTTTTTTTTGTTATGTGGGCAAGATTCAAATCCAAATCTTTTGTTTAATCATACAAGATTTTACTAGTTAAGATAACTATAACTAATCAGTAATTACATTTCAATGTATTATGTTTAATATAACTTATTTTGGTGAGATATAAATAATTAAAGTTTTCTTTTAAAAAATCAAAAGTAATTAAAGTTTGATTAAATGCACATTTGAATAAGTTTATTTTTATTGGGTTATCTTGCTTTAAAATGTTTAATTTGTAAAAGTATAGGTATTATTAGGGAAAAAAATAACAAAGGATTTAAAAACTTGCACTTAACCAAATAAATAAAATTAGCTTAAAAAATTAGACAAACCCACAACAACTTTTAAAAGTTGTACCTAAAATAATTAGTTAATTTACTTTATAAAATTAGTTGTAAGATATTATGCTTAAGGATTATGCTTTTATTTTTCAGTAACTATTGGATGTGGGCTACAAATTTTATACTCTTTATTTAGATGAGTTTATTTCCATCTTGAAACAAAATGTACAACTTTTAAAAATATCGTCAAATTAAAGATACAGTTGTAATTTTTACACAATAAATAAAATAAATTCATTCAAACACATACTTAGGTAATTTAATAATTTACTATTCTTATGTAAGTTGGATTCAATGTTACATTTTTTTTTAATGAAAGGATTCGAGTTTTTTTTTTTTTTTTGCTCATATGAAAGGATTCAATGTTACATCTTTAGCATAATAACAAAAAACACTTCAATTGTTAGATTATTTGACACTACTTGGAGTTGTTTTTTATGATAAAAAAAAGTTAAATTTTTTTTTTTCTTTAGTGTTGATCTTGTCAAATACAGTCTAAAAAATGTCAATTTGTGGGGGATGTATCTAATGGTAAGAGTTTGCGTTACTCTTCATAGAGTTGAAGCATTAAAACCAGTTTACCTTAAATTAAATAATTACAATGGGCAATAACAATATATATAATTAGACATAAAGACGGTGAAGTCCATTTTTTAGTAGAAAGTCACTTTCCTATGATCTTAGTTGGAAGAATATCTAGTCTGTGACAGCCCCAAGTTTTGAATTTGCAAAAATAAGGAACAAAAATAAACTTCCATTATATGTAAAGACAAATATAGTCATACTCTAGCTGGAACAGGATGGGAATAAACCGTGTCTGCATAATATAATAGGATTAGGGGTTGTTGTCCATCTTTGGTCTAATAAAAGAAGCTTCGGTAAATATTAAAAAATAATAATAATTAAATAGCTTAACCATTTCATAAGCCTAAAACACAATGGGTGTGTAGGTCCAATCCACCAGGGAACCAACTCCACAAGAGGAAGAAATGTGTCTGAGATCTTATGAAGATAAATAGATAATTGATTTTTTTTTTTTTTTTTTTTTGGAGAAGAAAGATAATGGAATTTAAAGGAGGATTTTGATGTTTCGTAGGTGGGATTTAATTTGGACCCACCAAATTTAGATGTGAAATTTTGTCTTAAATAATTCAGTTCATGTGGTATAAATGGTGTTCATTATAGGTATTTTTCACAGCAGCTAAGTTTTTTTTTTTTTTTTGAGAAAGTTCACAGCGGCTAAGTTGATATACATTATTGGTCTTGTGTTAATAAAAATGGCAATTATGGAGGAGCAATATGAAATTGATATTGCTCTAATCACAATTTACAACGTTGAACAATTATTATATATATATATATATATATATATTTGTATCTAACTTTAAAAGAGTGTGTTGTGTATAGTATAATTTGTCTCACCCTCCCTTAAAAGTTACCATGGCTTTTGAGTAGAGTTATGGTGTGCCTTTGTGTTAGAATATCTTTCTCTCTCCCTTGTGTGTGTGTGTGTTTGTTTCTCAAAAAAAAAAAAAAAGTAATTGTCCCACATTACTTAAAAGAGTATGTTGTGTGTAGTATAACTTATCTCACCCTCCCTTAAAAGTTACCATGGCTTTTGAGTGAAGTTATGGTGTGCCTTTATATTAGAATCTCTTTCCATCTTCCTTATATGTGTGTATTTGTTTCTCAAAAAAAAAAAAAAAAACTTTACTTTGTCTTTGATTTTATAGGAAAGGGTAAGATCCAATCTTTGCGGTTTGACGGCACTTGATTGGCAGATCAGTTACAAACTTACAATGGATTAAGTTGTTTAAAAATAAAAAATAGAAAAAAAGGGGTTGAATTGGTTAAGATTTGTGAGAATTGGTCAGCACGATAGTGAATTCGCAACACCTACTATGAAAGAAGACGTCAAGAGTATAGAATTTTAAAATCATTCGGAGCTTCCGGGAAGGAAATAGAAAATAATGCATGAGTCATGACATATTGCCACATTCTGCCAATAGGAGTAGCTTGTAATAATCAACCATCTTCTTGACATTTTACTTTTATAGTAGTATGTCCACACAAAAAAAAAATTTTAATTGACTTTTATCATATCTCTTTCGATGGAACCGAAAATAAATTTATAGTGCCAACCTGACAACCTCCATCTAAATTTTACATTTTACATTCATCGAGTGTTTATATTGGAAAATGTTTAGCTTCAAACATGTTTAGAATATACATGTTTATTGTGATTAAAGAGACCATTTATGTGTAGTTTTAATCACATTTGTTTTAATAAATTATGTGATTTGTTTAAATAATACATATAAATAGTTTTATATAAATCGTTACATAATAGATTAAAAAAAAATAGCTCTAAACATGCTTATGGTAAAACTTTTTAACATTTTGTTTAAATTATCTATTACTTACAAATTTCATACTACTTTTTATCTCAATTTTATTTCAAATAATTAAACTTTCAACTTTTTTAAAATAAGCTAAATTTTAACTTTTTATCTCACATTATGCAAAAAAGCTAACGAAAATAAACAATTCTCAAACCAACGTTAAGTCCCGTTCCAAAACAAATGTTTTGAGCCCTTCCCTTGTAGACTTGTATTCTCGTAACAAGGGCCTTTTGGTACTGTTATAGATTTAATGTGCTCTGTATTCATAAGTCATAACTATATTTTTGACGGTTGAACCTTCCAAATAGTAATGAGTTTTCCAAATAGTTTGGTATATATGATGAGTGCATACTCTAAATAATAAGTTGATTTGCCCCTGGCCAATACAGTAAAGGTTCGGTTACACATAATAAAATCAAAATTATTGAATAGCTTTTGGTAAACCGTAGAAGAGGTGGGTCCTCATCACACAACTTTTGCTAACATGAGAATGGGTGGCACGATGGAATGGGTTTATAATCTTAATAAAGTTTAGTTATCGTTGTTTTCAATATAAAATAAATAAAAAAGTGGCACGAAAAAAACATTATATTCGAAAAGGATAACATTATATTTGTAGTATTGGTTTACATTTACTATGATTGAATTCAAGTAGAGTATCTAAAATTATATTTACTATGTAGTATCTAACATTATATTTGTAGTTTATTTTCGGTTCCATACATTTACTATAATTTTTTTTTTTTTCCTCAAAAAAAAATTAGAGTACTTAAAATACTATACATAAAGATATATATCTAAACTCTATCTAAGTTTTTCTCGAATGGTTTTATAGGTATCAAGCTAAGTGATCACCTATTACTTCAAAGTTAGTCCCAAAAGTAAAATACCTTATATATTCTATAAGGTTGCATTTAATTTTTTTTGTGTGTGTTTGGTAAGCACTATGCTTAATGTGTGACCATAAATTATGTGGATTAGAGTGTTTAAATGTGTGTTATGGACATGTGTTGAGTCCCACACCGATTGTTTACAAGATGGAACCAAGTTATATAAACAAGTATAATGAGTTTCAATTGTGACTAAACTATTTCTTGTGGCAAAAAGTTATTGGAATTTTTGTAGGCTCTTTCTTTTTCTTTTTTTCTTTTTTCCTAAATATAGGCTTTTGTATGGTCATAAACCGACAGATATAAAAGGCTCAGCCTGTGTTGAACCACAGTCAACTTGGGTCCGCCAAGCATTGGGATTTTAGTGCAAACCCACGTGGGATTCGATATACAAAATCCATGAAGAACAGTATATGTGATGGGACAACCATCACAACTCAAACGGGCCTACACCCCATCAATATACATACATGCATACAGCTTTTTTGGATCGAAACCAGTTATTCAGTTAATGGACCACCAACAATGTTGAAGGAAATATCTTCATTTGGTTCGTCTCTAGCGAGATCGCTCCAGCAATTCTTTGACACTACTAATGCATTGCCGCAAGGCTAACATGATATGTATGATGTATCGTTTTCCAGTGTTCAGTCACAATCACTAAATTAATTCAACAACAATAAGCTTAATCCATGCATTTGGGTTTAGCTTTTTGCTGATTTCCTTAAGTATAATTGTACTTAGAAAAGTGAAGCTTTATAAAACTGACAAATAAGTTCAAAGGAAAAAGCTAAACCAATAGCACATTAATTTGCACGCGGGGCTTTAAAACATCCTCCACAATAGTCAGTATCCACTGAATATTGATTTTTTTTTTGGGGAGAAACCACTGAGAATTGAAATTTGATTAGCTGCTTAAATGGATACATTTTTATATGAAACATATTTCTTTTAGTGAACAAACTTTGTAGGCCAGATCATTATTATTTTCTGAAAAGATTAATCTGTCTCTTTGTAAAGGAGGTTCAGATAATTCCATTCCAAGAACAATTTTTAAAATGATAAGATCAGAGTTTAATCAACTAGACAAGAATTTCATGATGTTTCTCAACATAAATTAAGTAAATAGCAGACCTGGCTGTTCCTATAATCCCCATGTGACTCATACTAAAACTTGAAAATAGCAGCACCACTTGACGGCTTCGAAGCAAAAACATAGAGGCCAAGATCATTCTTGTTAATAGTCCCTTTGTCAATCCTTGATTGATAGAAGCGTTCCTGATACATGTAACAAATCACATTGTCAACAATTGTTTCATCCAACTATATGGGGAGAAATTTCCATTTAGGACATAGAAGACTTACCTTCAAATTGAGGATAAACTGTGGAACAATGCTCTCTTTCACCAAAGCGACTGCACAACCACCCCATCCAGCTCCTGTAAGCCTTGCCCCAAGTGCACCATGTTCCCGACATGTATGTACAAGTTCTTCCAACTCCGGACAGCTAGTTACAACAAAAATAAGATGAAAGTAAATACAGCAAGATGCTGTGAAATAAGAGAGCATATTTCATAAAAGAATGATTAATGCAGATTGCAGAGTACACAACAGGGGAAAAAATCATCATCATATTAGTAGTAGATTAAATACAACATTTTTTAATGTAATAAAGATGCATGCTTTCAATCAAGTCCTGCAAAAGCAACAAAGACACATCGCTCTCTCTCTAAGTAGAGAATGCTAACTGCCAAGAAGATGTTTGTGAAGGGCCTTCGGGAAATGCTCAATTTAAAAAAAAAATAAAAAATAAAAAAAAAAAGGAAAAATTGTCAACACAAAAATCATGTAATTGAGTACATATAAGCTGCAAATTTATATGAGAAATTATTCCAATTTTTTTACGAGGTTTTTTCACTAATGATGAGAAATAATTGGAAGCGTGTGCTTTCACATTCTAGAAGCTGGACTTGAACATTTATACCTGCACTCATATAAAACACTACAGCTGTGATGGCTCTCATTCATAAGGTCACCAAGTTTCTTTAGCTTTTCCTCCTCACTGCAAGAATCAGTAGAAAATTAGAATTGAATAAACTTGAACTTCGTATTTTTCTTAATTTTTTTTTTTAAGTTGAACTTGGATGATAGCATGAACAGGTTTTACATAATGTAATTTATTTAACATTGAAATTTAAAAGGACACAACAGAAAATAATAATGAAAAATAAAATCAGCCATAATTAAGTTGGGTATAATCCACATCACAGAGTTCTATTACCATCAGACCTTCAACCAATGACTAAATTATAATTCCCAAGTCCTAACCTAGTTCATAAGGGATCCAAATGCATTTAAGAATATCCCAATTACAGAAATGACACGAACATATAATGCATAAACTATGGTGATTAAGTTTTATTCTTGACGCCAACTTACCACCTCCCTCCTTTTTGGGACTTGGACCAGCCTCATAAAAGGATTAAGGCCATAAGTGACGACAAAGACAGTTGCATACAAAGGCCAAACAAGTAGCAGCATGCACATGCATGAAATCATAGATTAGCAACAGAATGCCCCACATTTCCAACTTCTAGTTTCTAATCAATAAAATAAAAAAATTTCAATAGGACATGTCCGAGCTTGTTACAAGTTTTATGATCCTGAAGCATGAAAGGTTTAAAATTGGAACCTCCCCCCCCCCCCCCTTTTTTCTCTTTTTTCTCTTTTTTTTAATCTTGCAAGGAATTTGATTCTTATATCTCTAATAGTTTAACAGATTTACTTTCACCACATCTCATAGTCTCTATCTGATAAACAATCAGCAATATTCATCTCAACCAAAATAAATGCATGCACATGTATAAGCATACTAATAAAACTACTATCAATCAATTCATGTGACTCACCTTAAATCTGATGCTACAGTGTCCTTAAAGGCATGTACCCGCTTGGCCTCAGAATAAACATGGGCGGCTCGCTGTTATATTTCAGAAAAATTGCAAAGTGAGCCAAATCTCGAAATGAAAATGCACTGATATCTTTAAATTTGGGTTTTAAATTACTAAGATAATATTTATGATATGAATGCTATTTTGAAAAATTATTCAGAAACACAGGTTAATACTTAGCTGCTGGTACAGGACCTCAGGTACTTATAATTTTTTTTTTTTTTTGGGTCTTCCCCTGAACAGGCCCTCCACACCCCTCCCCCTTTTTTGCTTTTAAGGGAACTACAAGATACAAGATCATGATTGTTTGCATATCCTTTAACAATAGAAATCATGAACTTGTGATGTAGATTAGCAAGCTTAGGACTGAATGAATTTGTAAAGTGAGCAGCAAGTGAATACCTACAACACTTCATTAAATTTAAGCAGGTTCAACAACCATCATTTTAAACCAGCTGTAGTGATGCCACCTAAGGTAATTGACGTATTATCTTGATGTAAAGGGCTGAGAGGGAGGCATACTCTTAGTTATATATGGTGCATGACTCCTCATTTGGAGGAAATGGAATAGTTGCACTTTTGCAGGCATGGAGAGATCTATGGTTGATCTTAAGGCCCCTTGTGCTTTCTATTTGAATGTTGTACAATGATTTGGGGGGTTTCTTGTATTTCTTTAGTTGATTTTATGGATCATTTAAGAATTCGGTTGAACTCTTTAGGAAGCTTTTCATTTAGAGCATTCCTTTGTTTATTACAATTCTATAGTACTTATTAAAAAAAAAATACTAAAACATGGAAAATATGAACAGGCAAGATTCATAACTTTCAAATCATAATTCACTATGAAATGGTTAAAACTAATCTTTGCCATCTATAGACCACAAATTAGAAAGTACCTGATGTAACTTAAAGTTCTTGGCAGCTCTCAACACATCCAAAGAAGTTGGAGAATCTCCAAAAATTGATGTTAGCTTTTCCTCTGTGATTATCTCAATCTCTTCAGCCGTATAAGGTTCCTCTTTCAGAAATTCCTTAAGAAAGACAGATGAGTTTATATACATTCATCACATGCACACACACGTGACTAGAAGATCCAACATGAATGTATTATGCTATAATATGTTTGTTATAAAATATTTTCAATGTCGGCAGAAGATAAGAAAAAGAAATACCTTGACAGCAAGTACAGGATCAGAAGAGCCACGAGGACTGGCAAATGATATGCATAACCCTTCAACATCAGAAAGAGTTTTTACAGTTGATATTGCCTCTTGTGGTTTCATTCCCAGCTTTATACCGAGCACAATCTGAAGATATTTCACAATGACACATTGTAAATATATATATATTTTAACATAATCACATCATGAATATAAAGATATTTATGAAAGTAAAGAAAGTAGTGATCCCTCACAATGTTCAAGCAAGAAATGAAAAACATGAATCTCTTCACACACAGAGAGAGAGTTCAGTTTCTCAGCTAATAGCATGGGCTTTTTTATTATAATCCAACTCAAAATTTAGCTGTCTCTAAGAAAAAATATTTGAACCACAACCCTCAAAAGCTTCCTCTAGCTACCCATCCTTTTCTAACATGGTGAAAGTAATTGGCAAGTGTCTTGAAAATTGTGATATGAAACCTAAAGAAGGCATAACTCAAGTCAAATATAAAAGACTGCCTGGCAGATTTATAGGAACATTTAATGATCAAATCTTCAAGATTTTTTTTTTTTGGTTAAAAAGTATTCAAATCTTTAAGAAATGCTGAAACTTACAGCAGCCAGCCGGCATTCAACAACCCTGTTATTGTAATTTGTAGCAGCAGTGACTGCTTTCTGAGATTCTGCCAGGGAATGGGCTATTATAAACGTCCCACCAGCAGGAAGTTGAACATCAGTAGCACGAATAGGGTTGAAATCAATCAGCTCTGCAAACCCAGATTTGGCCATAACAGAAATTGCCTGTCATGTGAAAAAAGACTAGTACATTAGGGAAATTAAACCAAATACAACAAGAATAAGTCACACTTTCAGAGGAACATAATTAAGTAATAATTATGTATATGTTACAGGAATTCAGGAAAAGTAGAATGGAATTAATCATTAAAAAGCAAAAATGTATGACCTGATCCATTCCACCGGATTGTGTTCCAATGTGTCGTTCACATTCACATGTAAGTTGGGCAATTTCTTTCTGTTCAACAAGACACATTTGTTAGCATTTGAAACAGTTAAATAAAGGGATATATAGGACTTAAATAATTGCCAACGGTACCAGATGGCAGGCTTGCCATATTTATCAAGTATAAATCATAGGATTTGCAAGCATGAGTAATATAGGATTGAAATTTACTTAATATGCTTTATTTAATATAAAAAGTTTGACAATCTGTAAGCATATCAAGGTTAGAATTGTTCAACACTTGTTAATGGGCTGCCCCAGAAGAGAACAAGAAATTAATAAAAGACAAACATTCATAGTTTCATGTGCTTGGGAAAATGAATTGACAATGTTGCATGCCAAATTCAGTAATGATGAATTTTTTGAGAGGACCCTCTAACCATAATTATAGTTTTACCACAAAATAGATTACTTTATGTAGAACAAGCACTTTATCAAGCAACTGCAGGCACAGATGCACACAAGTTCTGGTTGGGTCTGTTTAATAAGTGATTTCTTTAACCTTAAATGCTCCCTTATATACAACAAAGAAATCCAACACTGTACAATCTGTAATGGTTAATATGTACCTTAGGAAAGTTTACGTCAAAAGCAGCCATTATCGCAATTGTGGAAGAGCAAACAAATGCTGCAGAGCTTGATAGTCCAGATCCTAAAATTCAAAAAAAAAAAAAAAAAGTGAGCCAGATTTGACTCTAGCATGAAAGTAAAGAATTACATCATTGTCATGGTATGATTGATAGTGAACCGATCAACTTCAATTGAACACCATAGCTAATGCCATTCCATATGAATAATGAGAAATACACCTGTGGGAACTGTTCCATCAACAAGAATATCAAGTCCAACTGGTTCACCAACATTCACTCCTTTTGATTTAGCATGTTCATAATAACCTTTGTACCTGAAGAATACAGACCATCACTTTCTGCTAGGTAGGAAATTAAATAGTTGCTAACATCTTATCATTAACATTTGTGATCCTAAGAACCTTTTCGCCTTATAAGGAGCAACAAATTCATAATATGAGTGTATTTGAAATGAGATAATGGCTGTATTCGCCTTATAAGGAAGTTAAATAGTTGCTAACATCTTATCATTAACATTCGGGCGAAAAGGTTCTACTCATCCATCTTAACATTCTCATTTCAAATGCACTCATATTATGAATTTGTTGCTCCTTAAGAGCCCAACATTCGGTACCATAGGTTTCAGAAAAAATTAAACCTAGAAGTATACTGTTAATTTAAAAAGCAATAACAGAGAGCTAAAAAAAAAAAAAGAAGAAGAAGAAGAATGGGTTTTCATTTCTCACCCACAAATAAAATAATGGCCCCATCTGTGATTCTTCAAGTCAATTTCCTGCACAATAAAACAATCTCAAAATCTTTTATACCAAATTTAGTTTTAACAGGAGTGGTCAAAAAATACAGCTGTAAGTGGCATGGCCGACAGCAAAGATTGGTCTCAAAAGTGAAAAGGCAATCCAATGTCAAAAAGGAACTCTACCAACATCTAATGCAATGATTTTATTCAACATGTCGGATCTGAACTTCTAATTCAACAACAACAGTTTTATCATCTATCTAAACCCAAAAATATCATCAACAGAAACAGTAACATAAAAAATTCCAAAGTCAATTATCCAATCGAAAACGCCAAGTAAGGCAATTCTAGCTACAAACACAAATCATAGCTAAAAAATAATAATGATCAACAATATTATACCTGATCAAAATCAGCAGGATACGTACACATAGGGTACTTATCACTAACATTTGCGATTCTAAGAACCTTTTCGCCTTCTCCCTCATCGTGCTTCCTAATAGCCACAATCGTGTCTTGCCGTATCGCCATTGGCAGCACCGAGTAACCTTCATAGTCGATGTGCTCTCCAATCAAGTTCACTCTCCCTGCACCACCACAAAATCAATCATACACCGTACAATTCCCAAATTTATCATCAACAATCTCTCAAATTCAATCAAAAGCAACACCAATCACAACTTTTATCATCACAATTCTCCTTCCTATCAATACGTCTCGTATGTATATATGATACCGACATACATTATACATACGTACACATACATACATACATAAATATACGTACAACAGTCTTAAAGAATTGAAATTACTGCGATACACATACACATATATAAATACATACATACATACATACACGTATACGGAGAGAGAGAGAGATTATAGTCGTTTTCAACAGTATTATAATGAGATTTAAAAACAAAGTTGATTTTTTATTATCGCAGAGTTTCGGAGCAACCAAACAGAGTCTTTCTTTCTCTCTAAATTCTGATTTTGGTATTTTTCTAAACACTTTCTCAGCAACCAAACACCGATAAACGCACACACCTGGAGAGCGAGCGAAAACGTGAGGAGCGTGACCGAAAACTTGGACAAACTTGGACTTGAAATTGTCGAAACGAAGCTGAGCTTCTTCGACTTGAGAACCGTCGCCGTACACTGGCTCAAGCGACGAGAACACTGGGATTGGTAGCTCTTCGTGTTTCGCCATTTTTTTTTTTTTTTACTTGATTTGATTTTCTTGGAATTCAATTTTCTCAGCAACTCGTAATCTGTTTTTTTTTTTTATTTGGTTTGGAATCTATGGACTATAAATATTCGGATAAGTTAGAAAAGAGAGCTTTGCGGTGATCTAGTTTAACCAGACTTTTTTTTTTTGGTAAAATAGTTTAACCAGACTTGTAATGCAAAAAAGAGTCCAAGTATGGTACAGTTTTTAAATTTGTTTATTCCTTTTTTTTTTAGAGGTCAGTCTTGATTACCGGCTTGTCACCGGATAGATATGAACTGTTTTTTTTTTTTTTTTTCGTTCAATAAATATGAAGTATGAACTGTTTGTTTGGCACAATCGTCCGGTTTGGTTTGAAGTTGTTTGACACAAACAACAGGTTACAGTTTGTAATTGAAATTTTCTGTCCCCCGCTTTTGTTTGGTTTGGTTTGGTTATATTAGTATTAGAAAGTTGAGTTTGTTCAATAGTAGGAAAACTTATTCAAATATTATTTAAATCATGTTACCTTTTTTTTTTTAATAGAGTTTTTCATTTATATAATAATAAGAAACTTTACCAGTTAAGTTAACTGTAATCCATAAAACCTTGTTACATTCATGAATGATGAATGTCACAACAAATTTAATTAGTGAAACTTACAAAAGATGAGTCAATATTGCTTTTAGAGTCTAGAGAATTATCATCTTTCTCGTTTATAAATATAAGTCTTATGCGTAAAATTTTTAAGTGAAATTTGTTATTTTTTTTTTAAATGTTTCTATAGTTAAAAGATAAAGAATTTAAATATTGGACTTCAATCTTAAAAACATCAAAAAAATATCAATTGAATTATAAAATTCTGAGCAGAATTCACTTTTACATGGAAAGAAATGAGGTACTAGTACTACATTGTATGAAATGTTGAGTTAGAACTAGTAACTCACAATAATCTAAATACGATGATAAAAATAAAATAAAAAATAAAAATGATGGGGTAGCCTTTTCTTTTCTGTCTTATTGGATTTGCAGTGAAAAGCTTCAGCTCGCGACGAAAGTGACCAATATAATCAGTTTGAGCTAAAGTAAGTTCGTTACATCATTTTCTCTAAACCCCCCTGGCCCTGGTGCAATAATCATATGACAATTCTTCCTCGTATCATTTTTTATTTTTTATTTTTTATGAGACTTCCTCGTATCATTTCATTTATGCGTTGTTATAACTTATAACATATAGTACATTAGTACTTGCACAGTTGCACATAAAAGTCTCAATGTCACTGACCTTAGGGCCACTTTTGAAAACAATGCCAGACTCAACTATAACAATATTAACAAAGACGCAATGATTAACTGGGACACAAACACAATCATGGTATCTACCACCATCAAATTCCGCCTTATCCTACAAAGATCGCACAAAATAAAGAAGCCGATTGTGCCAGCTAATATGCTATTATAAAGATTTATTATATTGATGATCATAAATAACATATTATCCTATTTAAACATATTAAATAAATAAAAGCTTAGATTAAGTTAAAATAGAATTTCTATTTCGTAAAAAATAAAAGAAAGAAAGATAGAAGCTGGATGCCCACATCTTACAACCAGTGATTGAGTCAAGTGATTATCTTATCTTGAAACAAGTAGTTAAATTCTCATTAAGATGGAATAAACTATTTTAATTAAATTGTATTACCAAAATTATCAAGTAATTTATTAATTTTATGCGTAGTTTATTCTATGTGAAACTCTATTACTTAAATTTCAAGAAATTTAATTCTCCTTTAAAAAAAATTATATTTACTAAAATTTTCAAGTAATGAAATTATGTATCATAATTGGTGGACATAAAATTAATGTGTGTTTGATGTATAACTCGTTAATTTACTTTAAATGAAACTTGATTATTTAAATATTTTCTTTTATTTGCTTATAATTTTTAATTAATCTATGTTGCCCAATTAATCTAGTGACACGAAATTTTTCATTAGCATATGAGATTGGTGCATAATGAAATGTGTTTTGAATAATTAGGGCATGTTAGGTACATGCGTTTAAACAACAGTTTTTAGTTTTTTTAGAAATACGTGTGAGTGAAAAAGTGTGTAAAAATACATGTAATGTTGTTTAAAAATTGAAAACATGTGTTTAAACACATGTACCAAACAGACCTTTATTCCTTTGAAACTAATATTCTTTCAATGAGATTGGTGCATAATGAAACATGTTTTGAATAATTAGGGCCCGTTTGGTAGAAGAGTTTAAGTAATGTTGTTTGTATTTTTTTAAAATACGTGTGAGTGAAAAAATGTATAAAAATGCAAGTAATGTTATTTAAAAACTGAAAACGTATGTTTAAGATACTTTACCAAACGGGACTTAATCCTTTGAAATTGATATTCTTTCAGTTACAATTTATTATTGTGAAAAAAGATCATCTCTTTCTTTGTGTCTCTCTTTTTTTTGATAAAATTTTTGTGTCTACTCTGATATGAATCTACACGACTAGGCTATAGTCAACACGTGGTCCACTTTCAAAACGTACGTAATTACACGTGTCTTCTTTGTCATCTTCTAGTCAGAAGGCATCAAATTATGTCAATTATTGTAGTCTCTTATTGTAATCCACTCCTTAATAATTTGCAACTTTTTAACACTCTCTGGTGATTCTTTAAATATAATAAACTAATATGAAAAAATAATTAAAAAATATACGCAGTTAAATATATCCCTACAAGTGCGGTTTGGTCGGTGTGTGTTTAATTTAAAATTTTTTTTTTTCATATAAACACTTCAATCATATCTCAAGCTTATGAAAACAGTGATCAATACAATTTACAAGGTAACAAATGAATAAATTTTTTTTTTTTTTGCTGAATAACAAATGAATAGTTCATAAAAAAAAATAATAACAATAACAAACGAATAAATGACATGACATCATATTACTCATTTGGTTCAACTTATTTTCATCCTTAATAAAAAGAGAACGTAAAACTTTCTAAAACACTACTTTTATTCAGGCGACAAATGTTCTTTTATACCTTTCATACCGTAAACAAGATAAACCGATAAAAATAAGCTCTTCCAAATGCACACATTCTCACACAGCCATGCCATGGATGCGTGTCGGTAAGAAAAGCAAGCACTAGAAAGTATGTAGAGAAGCTTTAATAAGCTAACAAGAGTTTCTATGAACATAATGTGGCACAATTGATAGGAACTCTGTCAAATCTGGAATTCATCATTCTTAACAGACCTTCCATGTGCAATAATGCAATAACAAATACACAACTGAAATGCAATGACAGATCCTCCATGTTCAAAATCCAACATTTCACTTGTAAATGGCAGGTTAAATAATCAAGAACAGCAGCAGAAGTACAATTACAAGTTTATGCATACCATATCAAACCAAACAGCAGAGCCTTTAATAACTTACCTACGCAAAAATGAGTGCTGTAAACGTTGAATCACAAGTTATGCAAAACTATATGCCGTTAAATCAGTGGTTTAGTACTTTAGTTACTAGTGAAAATTCTATACAAAGTTTTGGTTCAAGAAAATTTTGTCAGCATTGTAGCTGTACTAAAAGGAGAATCTGGAAACTTCTTCATCTTCGTCCTCATCCTCATCTATAGCATCTTCATCATCAGTAAATCTCTCATAATCATCATCATCATCTTCTAGTTCTTCATCTTCCTCATCCATCATGGTTTTACTCCTATCTCCTTTGTCCTTCAGACCAGTGCTCAAGACAACAGTTTCTCCCCCTGATTTCTCCATATCCTTCCTCAATTTATCCAAGTTCTCCTTCCTGCGATCTTCCTCCAAACGTTGCTTCTCTGCCCATCTCTTGTCAAGATCAGCCCTAAACAAACAAGAATAAGCAGCAAAAGTAATAAAAGTTTGATTATTTACTCTGATCATTATGGTAGCAATAGCATTGCCAAGCAAAGAACTGTAACAAAAAAGCAAGGAGAACATTTATCAAATTCAAGCAATACTTATAAGTTTCCATGTACTCCTCGGCACTTGCTTCAATGGCCTTGAAGAAGGCGTCTATTCCAGCACCAGAAACAGCAGACACACCAACTGACCGTAAATTCTTGTAGAACTCATCCAGCACAAGGGCAAGGCTCTGAGTTAGAGTTGATGTGTATGAGCTGTCTGAACTTACTGCTGCGTGAAAGGCCTCAAAGTCATCCATCCACTGCATGCACATCAGCATTCAAGACAAGGATATAAATACAAAACAAAATCTGCTCGTATATATATGCAAGTTAACCAGATGACAAAGGGAATGGAGAAAAAATTAGTGTCCCAAGCAAAGGGTGAGAAAACAGCTGCAGAATCAGATTTAGACCATCATATCAAATACTTGGTTTAAAAAAGGCAAAAGGAAGAGTCAAATTTAAATTTTCAGAAAATATGAGAAGTGGAGAGAATTAAGGATATTTACTTTTTCTTTCTTTTTTCATCATTTGGCTTTGAAAAGAAAGGAGAAAAAATATTTCGAATAATTTTAAAAAATAAATAAAAAAGACTAACCAGCTGAGGTAGAATTCCAAAATAACCTTGGCACTCAAACATGATAGAAATGAACATTATATTTTTCTGTTAGAACCACTAACAAAATTTGGCATGATAGAAAATGCACAGCTTTGTGTAATACAAATTCAACCAGACTACAAAGATCCCAAACACTAATGAGTTTACCCTAATTTAGCTTCTCAATGCACCAAACCGACTGGGTACCTGAATAAGTCATTTTTTTTTAATATAGGGTAATCAAAGTTTTATTGAATAAAAAATACATACAATGAACACTCTACTTAAAACAATTACAAGTAACTCAAGAAGAAAAACTGACAGATTGTAGAAAATCAGAAATGGAAATATGTTGTGTGAAACCCCAAATTCTAGACCACTGAAACAAAGTCCCAACTAGTATATAGACTTCAAAAGATCTAAACATATTGATATTAATATTACTTGCTTGACTAATGAAATTGTTAGTTCGCACTTTGGGGTTTAGTTCCAAAGGTTCACCAACATAAGACATGTTCAAAATTTATCAGCAAACAGAAGCATCAGTACTTTTTTCTTCTTCCTCTTCTTTTTTTTTTTTTTTTTTTCCCATTTTTCTGGTACGTAGAAAGCTAGAAGCACAAGGGTTTAAATAATGTAACTTCAACGTAAATTATGTACTTGAAGGGTCAAGTGAAAACAAACCTCCAAGGCAAATTGATGTTGAGCCACATCAGTCTTGTTGAATGCCAGCACAAGAGGCAACCTTGTCTTGTAAAGTATACTACAAGCATATAACATATTGCTCATGAAAGTAACTGGACTTGAGGAACGAGGCGTATCAACTACATAAGTGACAACAGTAGGGAAGGTTGAAGCAAAAGCTTCTGTAATAATAGCACCAGAAGCAGACCAAGTAAATATTTCAATTTGTCCAGGAGTATCCACAAGAACATAATCAAGCTGATCTGCTCGCTTCTCGATAACAGAAACAACCTGATATAAGGCATCATAAAGATCATTATACAAACAAATACTTGGTGAAAAATGGAACAAACAATAAATGAGAGTAAAAGATTTTGAAATGAGAACATAAACCAATCCAGAGATATATAATCACCATAGAGTATCCATGGCTGAAAAGTGCTTGGCTTATGCATGCAAATTAATAGATATTGAACCAGAAGTACAATCTATATGCTTAAACCAGCCAATTCCAATCTAAAATTTTCTCCAAGAGATTTCTTCAGGATGTTTATTAGTTTGATAGTCCAAAGAGGACACTTATAAATGGCTGTAATACCACCCATTCTATAGGTCACAAGACTCACAACAAGGCCTCATTAATGGCAAAGGTGAAGCTGGACGTGCTAAACAATTGAGTTGTTCTAACAGTTTAATATACGTTTTTGTATTGGTAAGTTACGTGCACAATCAATGGGTCTTAATACATGACTAAACCCTCCACCCCATCATTGTGAGAGGAGGAAGTGTCAATTGAGCTAGAACTCATAGGCTAGAATAACAGATCTACTCTAAAGCAGATATTTGACATGTAAGCTTTACCTCATCAAACTTCGTAGCAAACAAGTTAAGTGATGTCAAAATTCCACCATTAGGTCCTAGATTGTACTGCTTCATCACTTCCTTATACTTCACAGTGTCTCTTATATCAATGTTAGCGCCATATGGAAGCGTCATCACTGCAGGGTCAAGGTTCATCACATAACCCCTAATATTCGAAGCCTGGGTGTGGCAAACCAGCCGATGAAGAAACGTTGTTTTTCCACTCCCTAAGAAAATCCATATAACATCTTTCAGTCTTTATCTCCAAACAGTAAACATACCAAAAAGTTCGCAAAAATCCAAACCCATATAAATCAACGAAAAGACAACCAATATTACTTTTAAACAAAACTGATTAGGGTTAATTTAATCACCTGCCATCCCTACAACAATGATGATAACTGGTTTTCTCTTGAAGTTGGTTGACGAAGTCCCAGCCTGCCCAGATGATGATCCCTCAATATTTAGCTTATCCATTGTCTCAGCAAGCTCCTCTTTTTCTTTACCCTTTGCCTTTGACACAGATTCAATCAATGAAAATTTAATACTGTGCATCATCCAACTAACAAAATTAAGCTAAATCTTACTTTAGTCAGCGACTACAAGTGTTACAGAAAACTAAAAAACAAAAACAAAAACAAAAAATCAGATAATCTAAGAATCATGGATTTATATATATTATATTTATAAAAATTGGGACCTGAGCCAGCAAAACCTAGATTCATATATACCTAGGGTGCAACTACTGGCATTCTTTCAAAGATCTTTTCCACAGTAAAACTAAAATATCAAAGCACCCAAAAAGCACACTTCCCTTTGTTTTCTAAACAACTAACAGAGAAAAACACAAAAAATGAACTAATTTAAAGTAAACAAATAAAACACTAAAAATGTAAAATTCTACACTTTTCTTTGTCTTTGTGTTCCTATTACTTTCCTTTGTTTTCTCAACCACCAAACATAGATAAAACACATAAAAGATGAACTAATATATATATATATATATATATATATATAAACGCGATCAAAATGTAAAATCATACACTTTCCTTCATTTCCTAAGTTTTCTCAACAACCAAACAGAGATTAAACACATGAAAAATGAACTATATAAAAAAAACAAACTATATAAACAAAATTGACTGAAAATGTAAAATTCCACACTTTTCCTTCGCTTTCTCAGCAACCAAACAGATTAGCATATGTAAAAACAAACGAAAAAAAAACGAAACAAACAAAGAGGGGTTGAGTGAGAGCAATTACTTGAGCGGCTGACGAGTCAGAAGAATCCATTTGCATTGCCGCACCTTCCTCCGATGACTTGACATTCAAATTGTTGGAATCAGAATCAATATCCATTTCCAAAACCCTCGATTTTCAACCTATTCCAGCTCTGCCATATCAAACAAATTTAATGCAATAATCAAATGAGACAGAAACCGCCGCTTTTAAAAAAACAATCAAACAAACAAAATTTAGAAACATATATAGCAACTCTTTTTGCGTAGATTCTAGACTTCTTTTACTGTCAAAAGGAAAGTTCTAGTATAATTGAAAATGGAACAATTACAAAGTATTCCACCGAAGAAAAAAAGAAGAATCGAAGCTTTAAATCAAATTCTCACTTCACATACAAGAAAAACGAACTTTCCCTTTGATTGGGAACACAGAGAGAAAGACTGGGTGTGTGAGTGTGACAGTGTGTGTGGGTTTTGGTTTTGGTTTTTTTGGGAGCAAAGCTTTATAGTGTTTTTATTTTATGTTGAAACTTTAAACGACGTCGCTAGACATAAAAGTAAAATTGAGAATTCCTATCATATTTCTCAAAAAATTTAATAGCGGTTTTTAATGAAATTATTAAAACGTTTTTAAAACCAAACAAAACAAATCCAAAACCCATTAACAAGTAACAACGTCGTCTGCCTTAGCTCAGAAGAAACAAAAACAAAAGTACAAAACAGAAACTTGAAATGGGTTTTCAGTTTTCACCGTTGCCCTGTTTGGTTGGTGAGAAAGAAAGTAGAAAACCAATTGAAAGTGGAAACACATAGAGGCCCACAAACAACAGCCAAAAAAATCCAAAAGTTTCTCCACTTACTTTCCTTCAACTCCTCAGCAACCAAACAGAGTAATAAACCCAGCAAACTAACTAAACAAATAGTAATGATAACTTACAGAGATTGTATGAAGTTTTGGCCTTTGCAATGAAGAAATACGGTCAGGTTTGTGGCGGATACCAACAGTCCAAACTCCAAAGTCCTCTCTCTCTCTCTTAGTCGGCTCGTCGGGTTAGGGATTTAGGCAGAGACGACGTGGTTCAGGGGTTTTGGGTTTTTTTTTTTTTTTTTAATTAGCGCTTTTATAATTTTAAAATAAATAATTAAATAATAAATTTATAAATTAAACAAGTACAGCGGCCAAAGTTTCACTAAGAATTCCTGACCCAAAAAAAAAAAAAAACTTGTCTAATTTGATTGAGGCGGCGGAAAGGAAAAAGTTAGGGCAAGAGATACTAACCAGAGAAATAGAGGAGACGAAAAGGTTCTCAAAACTCAGTAGGCAAAGGCGACACTACTTGTTGCCTGTCTCCCTGCCTGCTTGCCTCGCTCGCTCTAAAATCTAAACTCTACCAACACCCACTGTTTTCTCGAAATAATAACTGGCCTCACGTCCAATGAGACTTTTTTTTCTTTTTTCTTTTTCTTTTTTTGAGTTTAATATAATTTTTTAATTTGAACTTATCTATTTTTACTGCTGAATTTAGTATGCATGATTTTTTAGGAAAAAAAATGTATTAAACGAATGTGTGCTAATTTTTAGATAGAAAGTGTTACAATTTTTAGGAAAAAAGTTTCTTTGGTAGATTATTTGATTATGAGTATTTTTGACATTTTTTAAAGTTATAACTAACTTTCTAAATTCTCTTATTATATAGTTATATAGTGATAAATTGGAAATACCAAAACAGCGGTATTTTAAGGGGTTAATGGAGTACTTTAGTAGAGGATTAACGAAGACCTTAATTAAATACTTTTGAAATTTAAAGAATTAAATTGAATGAATATAAAGACCGAGATGAATTCTAATGAAATTAAAAGAACAAGATTTTTCAAATTATTTTAACAATTTTAGCTTTGTAGAAAAAAAAGGTCCTATCATTTACAACAATTTTGAAACTTGTGTTAGGCCAATAGCCTTGTGAGCAAGGTTACATATTTCAGCAAACAAAAAAAAATGTTACCTAAACTAAAAATAGCTCTTAAACTAAAGGCATTGTTTAACATTTCTTTTTTTCATAATAGTTAAGTTAATAAGTTTTTATTAGTTTTTATTTAGACCTACTATTAACATCACTTTTTTATCTGCCATTAATAATCTGCCACATTAGTCAAGTTTGGAATTATTGTCAATTTTCTTTGTGTCTATCGACTTTCTCATAGCTTGTACCTCAACTAGTTGACACATCTTGATGTGTTGGTGTGTCCATGATATTCAAGTAATAATAAACATTCTACTGTTCATATTGGCATAATAAATGGTCGAGTGATGGGCCATTGAGAAGCCTTATTGCAGGACCTTTCCAAAGAGAAAAGGAATCTCTTCTTTTGAAAGATATTATTCAACTTAAGTTTTGAAATCTGGGAGGTTTGTATTTTGTTCTCCCCTCCACCCTAAGCCAGAAATTCAAAGTCACTCATTCTCCTGTTGCAGCAACTAGTGTGGACCATATCTCTTGGGCTTCTTCACCCAATGGTGATTTTGATCTCAAAGAAGCTTATAATTTGGCTTGCATGGCTAATGGCACTCCCCACTATGATCTTTTTACATGTATCTGGGTCTAGAAAACAATCACTCTACTTAAAATCAGGTGTTTTTTATGGTAGTGTCTCCATAGAAGCAGACCAGTAATAGAAGTTCTTATTGCTAGAGGCTTAAGCATTCCCCTCTACTGCCTTGTATGTAGTGCTACAGCGGAATCAATTCTCCATACTCTGAGGGACTGTCCCTAGGCTCAGGCCTTTTAGGATTCCTTCCCCCCCTTCCCCTCCTTATCCACTCCAATTTATTCTATGGTGCAAATATCTCGAACTGGCTTCAAATTAATTGTGCCTCACACCAGGCGTCCATTTTTGGCATCAGTTGGGGTATTGTTTTTCCATTTGGAGTGTGGAGTTTATGGCTTTGGCGGATTAGTGTGATTTTTAGAGACCATACCACCCAAAGACCTCTCATGGCGGAAATGTTAGCCAAAGCTTTTAAGTTTGCTTACCTTGGCTTAAACGAAAGGTTGAGACGCCCTGTAATTTCCATTCAGGTGTGGTAGTACCCCCCTCCAGAAAATTGGTACAAGCTGAATTCTAACAACTTCTCCTTGGGTAACCCAAGTAGATTTGGTGGAGGTGGAATTATCTGGAACTCTCGTGGAGATTGGGCGAGCGGCTATGCTAGAGCAATTGGGCACACCACTAGTGTGGCTGCGGAGCTGTGGGAACTGCAGGATGAGATCAATCTGTGCATTGAGTTAAATTTGGCTAATGTTTTGATTGAACTAGATGCGAAACTCGTGGTTGACATGCTAATGAAATACAAGGGGAAGTAAAATGGTAATGATGTAATTATTGCTGATTGCAATGAGGGACTGTGAGAACCTTGTATGAGTGTATGAGTGGCTAGCCTTGATGATGTGGGAACCTTGTATGAGCGTAACCGCTCTTTTGTTTCTGATTCTTAGTTAATGGATTCCTCCTACTACTTTACATCTTAAAATGTTACAACCTGAACAATATTTGCACTTTATATTCATGATAACTTGCATTTTTTTTTTTTTTTTGGGATATAAAACATGCCCTTAGGTATGAATGAGGGGTCAATGAGCCTCATGAAATTATTACCCAAATTAATTTGATTAATTAGGTCCATAATTGTGCACCTCCTCCCTTCACCTCCCTGTTAGGCAGAAATTTAGCCCAATATCTGAATCAATACATATCAACCCATTAATCACTACAATTAAAAAGAATAAAAGAGTCTCTCTCATTTTCAATGTGGGATTAAATATTTAACTAACTCTTTATCTTCTATATTAACTCTCATATCTTTATATTTATTTATTTTAATTAAATAATATTAAAATGCTCCAACATAGATTAACTAATTAGCTTACACTAACTAATCCCAACTAATTAGCCGTTGTAATGGTATTAAAAACTTTAGCTGCTTTTCACTCATCATGCTAGCCAATAATTTTATAACACGTGGACATAATGTTACACGTGATAAGCATGTAATTACTAAAAATTGAATACTGATGAGAAGAACCATTAGCTTGTAATACATAGGACACATAATTTGGTTAATTATTACAAATGACTTGTCACACTACAAAGCACTTGCATGCCACATGTTGCTTAGTTTATCTTATAAAACAGTCCTTGCAACAAACATTGAGACAAGGTAATGCAACTGCATACATCGATAGATTGTGATTTATAGTAGGTAGCGAATGTAATCAGTTGCTAAGGCAACTGCTGTCTCCTTGAGTACGGTCAAGGCTTCCTAACCTGAGTTTAGGCTCAAGGTCTTTTTGTTCCCTATTCTTCATCTGTTGCCATCTCCTTTCATCATCTCTTAGTAGTTTCTCTTCATCTTTATTATATCTTATCCCAAAACCCCCTTTTTTCTTTCTCCACCTACTACATTGACTATCAAAGTTCCCTTGGTGGTAATACCTTCTTGAATATCTTCTGGCCATAGTTATTACCTTTACCTAATCGGCAAAACCCTTATCCATCCCTAAATTTATTCCCTTTTTCTTGCTTAGAGTCACTTGTGCTAGTGGGCAAGGGGCTCCACCCCTTAACCACTTTAATATCTCTATGGAAAACCAATCAATGCTGGTGGAAGCTTTAACAGATAAAACAAAGAAACTCAGATGCACGGGTAAAGCTGTGAAGTTAAAAGCTAGTGAAAAGGCTGTTGAAGAACTATTCAATACAGGTCTGGTAGGAAAGCTCCTAGCAGACAGAAACATCAACAAAAATGCAGTGAAGGCTATTATTCTAAAAGTATGGAGGACCTTCAAGGGTGTGCAGATTGTAGATTTAAAGGAAAATATTTTTCTGTTCAAGTTTGCATGTGAAGGTGATAAAAAGAGGATCATAGAGCTGGAGCCTTGGAATATTGAAGGGTTTCCTCTTATCCTTAAACAATGGCACCAGAATATGTCAGTTGATGATTTGGATTTCTTAAGTATCCCTTTATGGGTTCAAATGCACGGTCTCCCCATTGAGTATATGTTGAAGGAAAACGCAGAGGAGATTGGTGCTCTAGTGGGAGAAGTGTTAGATGTGGATTTTACTGGTAGTGGGGGTGCGTGTATGAGAAAATTTTTAAGGGTGAAGGTTGAGCTAAAGGTGGAGGAGTTTTTTTCTGGACAAAAACACACAACCGAATTTGTGGATTCAGTTTAAATATGAGAGAATTGCAGAATTTTGTTTCAAATGTGGAAGGTTGGGTCATTTAAAAGCAAGATGCCTTTGGGCAGATGCAGAGGAGCAATCAAATTCCAAGGAACCGTTTGGATTTGGGCCATGGCTAAAGGCAGAAGCAGCTAGCAATAGAGCTTCACGGTGGGTGGAGTTCATAGCTGATAGTAATCAAGCTTGTGATGAGAAAGATGTGGGAAGGAAGGAGTCAGTTACCCAAGAGCAAGAAAAGAGTAGAGTTCACGTGCTGCAAAATGTGGGAACCAAGGAAACTCAGGCAGTGAGTTCGAGGTATAATCTGACAAGATTTGAAAATGTGGCTGATTCTGTCACTTCAAAACACATCTTTCTAAGTAAAGTTCCTAACTTTCCCACCCCATCCCAACCAGATACTCAACCAGATAGCTCTGAACCCACAAATCTAATCTCACTTATCCCCATGGAAACAGACTGTCCAGTTGCAACAAAACCAGTCCTATCAACTCAATCAAAGTCTAGTACAAATATTGAAGGTTTTAGAATACAACAAGAATCATTCCCATCCAAAGAATATCAACCTTCGTTGGCTGATTCGGGTCTTAGTGATCCTTCTTTGCTTATTGGGCTTTCTAAGGCCCAAAATAATGTGTTATCATGGACAACATATTACAATGAAGGTGAGCAACCAGTTCCTGAGTCATCCAAGGCCCAAAGTAACATGGCGTTAAGTCAAATAGAGGTATTTAATCGTGGGAAAAGGAAATTGGAGGAAGAGGAAAGCCCAGCTAATTTGAGAGCTCTTAAACTGACCAAAGTGGGCTTCGGCCTTCTCAAATTAGAGTCACAGTCCAATGTTTTTAATCAAATAAGCCAAAATAAAACCATGGGGAGGGCCAAGGTTCACAGAAAGAAGAAGATTAAGGAACTTGCTAGAGAACATGTAGCTCTTGTGCCCTGTAATTCTTCCCAATAGGTAAATTCTGTTGATCCTGTTTTTGTGATTGATGACGAATCCCTTAAATCCAAAATGGCTAAGGAGGCGGGCCTACACATGCCCCCAAAGCAGCCATGATTACTCTATCCTGGAATTGTCGTGGCTTAGCTCGGGCCACGGCAAAAAGGACTCTCCAAGCCTTAATAAGGGATATTGGGCCTGATGTGATTTTCCTATCTGAAACAAAATTCCCATTAGTAAGTGCAGTAGTTTTTTGATGTCTTTGGGTTTCTATAATATAGATTCTATTGATCCTAGAGGAAAGAAAGGTGGGCTTGTAGTGGGTTGGAAAAATGGTGTTGATATAGAAATTACTTACAAATGCTGCAATATGATTAATGGTTTGGTTTTCTCAGACCCTTTGAATGAGCCATGGCTTATTTCTTTTGTGTATGGCCCTCCAAATCGGAATAATAGAGGTCCCTTTTGGGAAGCAATAGAAAAGGTTGGTGAAGCTTTTGGTGGAGGTTGGTTATGTATTGGAGATTTCAATCATGTTTTCTCCCAGGCTGATAAAAAGGGGGGTAAACCGGTGGCTAGCTCATCTAGTGGTGGCCTGAATGAGGTAATTGAAAAGAATGGGCTCATTGATATCAATTTCTCGGGCAATCCTTATACCTAGTCTAATGGGAGAGAGGGATTAGCAAATATTAAAGAAAGGTTGGATAGAGCATTTGCGAATGATATATGGAGGTTGATTTTTCCAAGAGCTGCTGTACTTAATTTACCTTCTTCAATCTCTGATCGTTCCCCCATAGTCTTATTTACAGAAGGAGAGCAGCGATCGGTTAAATGGCCTTTTAAATTTGAAGAGGCGTGGACCAGGGATGAGTCTAGTTGGTTTGTAGTTGAGAAAGCTTGGAATGTTATTTTTCAAGGTTCCCCGTTGTTCAAAGTTTGCCAAAAGCTCAAAGAGGCAAAAAAAGAATTCAAAATTTGGAATAGGGAGTGGTTTGGGAATATCCATCAAAACATAAAGAAATATTGGGAGAATTTGAGATGTATTCAAAGTGAATATCCAACTCAAGAAAATTTAAGTAAAGAAGCGAGTATTAATATGGAGCTTCAAGAATGGCTCCAAAGGGAGGAAACTTTGTGGAGGCAAAAGGCTAGAATAAAGTGGTTGTCTGCAGCTGATCTGAATACCAAATTCTTCAATCTCACCACCATAATCAGAAGGCGCAAGAATTCAATTGATTTTATAAAAAACCAGCAAGGTTCTTGGGTCTCGGGGAGAGAGGAGATTGGAAGTTGCTTTGAAAGTTTTTTTAGAAATCTGTTTGAAACATCTAACCCCTCAATCCCTGATAATATGGAAAATTTGATAACTCCAAGCTTGTCTGAGGAGGATATTTAGATGCTTACAAAAATCCCGACTCCGGAGGAGATTAAAGATGTTGTTTTTAGCATGAATTCTAATAAGGCGCCAGGCCTTAATGGTATGTCAGCCCACTTCTACAAGTTTTACTGGAATATAATAGGAGGTGAAGTTATTGAAGCTATTTCTGCATTTTTTCAAAGAGGGTACATGTTGAGAGAAATAAACCATTCCTTCATTGTTCTCATCCTTAAAGGGAATAATGCTGCGATGGTTTCCCAATTCAGGCCAATAAGTTTATGTAATGTTTTGTATAAGATCATATCTAAGTCGCTGGCCAACAGATTAAAGCTGATTCTCCCTAAGCTAATTTCTCCATGGTAAACAGCCTTTATTCCAGGAAGGAAAATTCAAGAGAATACCTTTTTGGCTCAAGAAATTATCCATGATATGAAGAAGAAAAGTGGGAAAAAAGGTTGGATGGGATTAAAAATTGATATGGAGAAAGCGTATGATCGATTGGAGTGGTGTTTCCTTGAGAAAGTTCTTCATGGTTTTGGGTTTCCAAGTATTTGGATTCAGTGGGTGATGCAGTGTGTTACTACAACATCATTTTCAATTCTTTTTAATGGCAGCCCTTTTAGCTTCTTCAAGCCCAAGAGAGGGTTGAGACAAGGTGATCCTCTCTCTCCCTTTTTATTTATCCTTGCAGCTGAAGTTCTTGCTAGACTTATTGAGAGAGACGCAGTAAATAGCAAAATTATTGGTTATAGATTAGCTCCTGATCTGATGTCAATTACCCATCTCCAATTTGCAGATGATTTGTTTATCTTTGCTTAAGCAGATGTGGAGAACATGGGGAATATCAAAGCATGTTTAGACACTTATTCTGATTGGTCTGGTCAAAAGGTGAATTTCTTGAAGTCAGTGATTATTTTCAGCAAAAATGTGAACCAAGGAGTAAGATCTCAGTTGGCAAACTATATTGGAATTCAGAGGTCCAATAGAAAAGAAAAATACTTGGGCATTCCTATGGCTTCAGGTAGAGATAAGAGAGCTGCTTCTGAGGAGATTATTGATAAAGTGAGGCAAAGGTTGCAGGGTTGGAAGATGAAAACTCTTTCTCAGGCAGGTAGAACTACTCTAATTTCTTCTGTGGCTTCCTCTATTCCATCCTATCAAGCTTCATCTCTACTCCTTCCAAAACAAGCTTGTTAGAAATTGGATGCCATGAACATATATTTCTGGTGGGGTTATAAAGAGGAAAATAAAAAAGGGTTGCTGCATCAAGAGTTGGGATTCGATTTGTACCCTAAAATGTGTTGGTGGGCTTGGCATCAAGAAAACAGAAGATATGAATAAAGCCTTAGTAGCTAAAATGACTTGGGAGGTTGCAAGTAATGCTGATAAGATGTGGGTCAGAGTGTTCAATAAGAAATATGTGAGAAGTAAAAAGTTTATGAGAATGTCTGTGCCAAAAGTAGCGTCATGGTCTTGTCAAAGTATTTTTGGTGGTAGAGAAGTGATTTAAAAAGGATTATGCCACAGGATAGGTAATGGTTTGAACACTTGGATATGGGATGGATTCCAAATGAGCCTAGCTTAATCCCTCAAGTTAGAAGTGGAGCTACTCGTGAAGCTTATTTGGTGGCTGACTTGATTGATCAGGACTCGAGACAATGGGATAGGGGTTTACTTTCAGATCTATTTGAGCTAGCAACAGTCAATAGAATCCTCAGCATTCACCTTTCTCAACAATCAGTCAATGATCAAGTTTTTTGGAGCTTGAACCCCTCAGGTGAATTTTCTGTGAAATCGGCTTATAATGCTATTAGAACTCCCTCCTTTATCTCTCATCCTGTGATGCAAAGTATGGAATGGAAGGTATTGTGGAAGATGAAAATTCATGCTAGGCTTAAAAACTTGTTGTGGAAATTGGCTTGGGAAATCCTCCCTACAGCTTCAATTCTAAATAGAAGGTTTACCCTCCCATCAATTGAGTGCCACTTGTGTGGAAAGTCTCCAGAATCTTTGGAGCATTTATTTTTGCATTGTGACTGGGCAGCTCAAGTTTGGCTCCTAAGCCCATGGCCGTTGAGGCTAAATACTTTGGATTCTATATCCATAGTAGATTGGGTGAAGTTGATTATTAACCGAAAATCTTTTATGGCTCTAGATGATGAAGCTTCTAAAGAGTTCCAATTATTTGCAACAATTATGTGTGATCATGTTTGGATGTGCAGGAATAAAGCTCGGGTGGAAGGAATCAAAATGGCCCCAGTTGATCATGCAAGGCAGGTGTGTAAATCCTTCGAGGAACACAAGCAAGCTTGGAAGTTGGAGTGTAAAAATTCCTCTAAGGATTATACTTGGTCATCGCCTCCACCTAGTTGGATAAAATTGAATTTTGATGCTGCAATTAGAGAAGGAAAAACTTTAGTGGTAGTAGTGGGTAGAGATCAGGAAGGTATTTGTGTTGCTGCATTGGCAGAGCAGAGGATTCCAAGCAGCCCGTTATTTGGTGAGGCTAGTGTAGCCTTGTTGGCTATTCAAAGAGCAGCTGATGCAGGTTTTAAGAATGTTGTGATAGAAGGTGATGCTTGGAATGTTATTGAGCCCCTGAGAAATCAAGTGGCAGCGCCTCATTGGAGCATTAAGTTTGTGGTGGAGGATATTGTGTATTTAGCTAAAGGCTTTGATAATGTAAATTTTTCTTTTGTTGGTAGGGAAGGTAATGAAGCAGCTCATCTTTTAGCTGGATGGGCTGCCCTTTTGAATTGGAATGGGCCAGTACCCATCTCTAATCTGTTGCCTTTGATTAGTCAAGCTTTGGATCGAGATGGTCACAAGCCCAATCTGGATTGTATCTCTTTGTTTTGCAAGAAATGAAGTATTTATTCAGCAAAAAAAAAAAAAAAAAGTAGCGAATGTAATCAACTACCATGAATCGAGGTTTCTACTCTTAACTTACTGTGTTTGAAGACCTGAAGGTTGAAAATGAACCCGTGGGCTTATTTAAGACATACTTTATCATACACTTTCATTATTTCTATTATTAAGTTTGTAATTATTTAGTCAAAAGTCTCGTTGCTTAACCGACAATTTTTAATATTTGTTCAGGTTTCAAATCCTCATCCATTTTGTTGTAATTATCAAATTATAAAGAAAAAGTTTGTAGCCATCGATATAGTTAACAATTTTGTTGCCCATAGCTACACTATTAAGGACACTGATTTCTTTCTCAAAAAAAAAAAAAAAAAATAATAATAATAATAATAAGGATACTGATTGGTGACTTTGGTTTAATACTATTTATGCATATAAATACATTCACTTAATGGAGATTTGTAGAAATTTAGATGATTTTTTCCAATTTTTTTGTGTGGAAAAATGCTATGTCTACAACACTTTTCACAACAAATTCTAAGCAGTTACATTATTGACTTGGGGTAGGGATATAAAAAAGAAAGAATTTATTCTTATACTTTCTTTATAACTTTATAAAGAATAACGACTAAAAATAATATACAAGTAAAATTCGATTATCTATTCAATCATATCATATTAAATTGATTGCCGGATAGAGAATTTCATAAGTTTGTATGCAAACAAAGTATCTTTCCACTTTTCCGCAACTAATAATTCCATTCCCCATTCGTCTATCCAAATAAATTAAAGATTCAATTAATAAGTAATAGTAATAAAAGAGTTGTCATATCAAGATTTAACGATTCATTTTCAATATTCACTAATATAATATTTTTCGAAGGATTTAATTCATTTTAGAGGGCATAATCGCCAACGATACTTATAAAATCAAGTAAATATCAAGAGGATTCTCCCCCTAATTCTGTTGGCATTTATTGCAAAAAAGTAATTTAAATGATAAACTCATATTAAAATTAGTAATAATTTGCCATCTCTAATCTGTTGTGAAGTTATTGTAAACTAAACATTATGGTTTTTTTTTTACCAAACTCAATTTCATCAAACTACATCTTAGACAGACCCAGCCAAAAAAAAAGAGAAAAAAAAGAAGGAATATTCAAACCGATTTAATATTTTTATAATCAAGACTAAAAAGTAAAAGCAAAAAAAGACGGGCAAATTTTGCTATAAAGGAAGGCCCAGTTCGCGTAAAAGCCCAGCAGAAGAAACTCCCCAAACTCGCAACACTATTTAATAATTGTCAAAAAGACTCACAAAACTCAAATACCACCAAGCAACAAAGAAGACGAAGACCAAGAAGAAGACCAAAGCCCCCCACTACACTGCACTCTCTCGCTCACCCTTCAGGCTTTCAACCACACCATACACTCTCTCTCTCTTTCTCCAATTTCTAGGTTTTTATTCAAAATTCGCCAAGCTGGATAGACACAGAGGAGACCGTTACTCCAACAACAACAACAACAACGACAACAATAACCACAACAATCATTACGATTCCCAACCCTATCGTCACTCTAGAGGTCCTTCTCGCTTCTCCGATGGACCTCTAACCAACAACCATAACCGTCGTAGCCCTAATAACTTCCGCGGCGGTGCCAACCACCGCCCTTTCGAGAGTCCTCCTCGCCTCTCCCCCGGCTCCGGTGGTGCCGATACCGGACCCGGGGGATTTCGCCCCGCTGGGTTTAGGCCCATGGGCGGAGGCGGAGGCGGAGGCGGAGGAGGTTTCGGGTCTAATAATTATGATGATAATAACAATAATCATCAGCAACTGGCGCCGCTGCCGGTACCGCCACCCCTTTCCGGACAGAAGCGAGGGTTTTCTTTCCCCGGCCGCGGAGGCTCGCCAGGTTCGCCTTGTTCTTTGTATTTTTTTTTTTTGTGTGTGTTTAACTGTAATTGTAACTGTGGGATTAACTGTAAAGTTTGAATTGAATGTTGCTTATTGCGTGTACTTGGTGCTTGTTTAACTGTTTATTTGATTATTTATTTATTGCTAGGGGTTATGGTGCAGTACTGTACTAATTTAGAGTTAATTAATTGTTGATGGATATGGGGTTGGCTTTTTTTTTTTTTTTTTTTACTGCTTGGAATCACATAGTTGATCTTGTGTCAGAATTGATTTTATGTACTGTGAAAACGTATGCAAGTGGGCCATTCAATTATGATTTATGAACAATAGAGCCAAGAGCCTTACAACTCAACGATTAAAGACGTCTAGGGATGCAATATTGGATATTTTTAGAAGGAGAATTACTATCACAAAGACCTGAGAAAATGTATGCATCTTAATTTTGTTAGTTAATAGGATCTCATGGTTGAATTAGAAGGAAGAACTATTTGCAATCTAGTGGGTTGGTTTGGTACGAGAAGTTGTAGGAAAGAGTATATTACAGCATTTCTTATTTGTGATTTTTTGTTTTCCTATTCTTTGCCCCATCTTGTTGTGTTTTCTATGTATACTTGCAATCTTCATTGGTTTATTTTCATTCCTGTTTTGTTTACGTTTGTATTGGATTTTTCAGAGCAATTTGATGGTGGCAGTTTTGCCAAACTTTTTGTTGGATCTGTTCCCAGGATGGCCACCGAGGAAGATGTAAGTCAATCAATTCATATACAAAAAAAAAATGGTTGTTATACTATTTTTGCCCTGTTATCCTGTTATTGTTTTATGTTGTTGATGTCATGCTTATTTTGATGTCAGATTCGCCCTCTGTTTGAAGATCATGGAAATGTTATAGAGGTTGCTTTGATTAAAGATAAGAGAACAGGACAACAACAAGGTACGTGTAGATGCTAATTTCTATGAAATAATTGTGATCTGTAACTATCTTATTTCAGGTCATCTGAGATGCTGATGGGAGCAAGTGTAAGCTCATCTTTCGTCTCAGTTTGTTTTGCAACAAGTTTCGGGCTTGTTGGTTTTGGTTGCGACCCTTTTTTGTGTCCGTCCTGTCAAACAAGGAGGAGGCAAGATGTGTAAACCTACTAAAAACCAGTTTTTGAATAGCAGTTGGGATCTTGGAAGAGAAATAGATCCTGCTTTTGCAATAGTGGCTGCAGCGGTGGCGGCATTACCCAACAATTTTTGTTTTTTGTTTTGTAATGGGAGTGTCTATTGCCATTACTGTAGCTTGTTTATGTCAGGATGTTTAGAAGTGCAGCTATTGTACAGAGAATAACACAAAATACTTGGATTATTGCTTTTGAATGGAATTAATCACATTGTAATTTCCAAGAGTGTGGGTTTTTCATATCTCGGTGAACCTGGGAGTTCCTTCTTTAAAATGGTGTGGAATGTCATACATCGGTTTTTTATATTAACTAAGTGAAATGGTTCTGAAGTTGGATTGTCTATCAGAGATGGATGGCAGTTAGAGGTAATGCCTAATGGGCTGTGACTTGTGAGTGTATTGATAACTTGCCCAAAAGCTACATTTTGAATTACGGACCTGTTGCTTGTGTGAGGGATGTCTCGTGATTATCAATTTTTTTTGTTGTTTCTATTAAGCGAGTGGGTTCAATATCTTTATCGGCTTTGAGTATCTCAGAGCTGAATATTTGGCTCTTTTTGTTCATGATCATGGGTTTGCAGTGATGTTAATGTGATAAAAGGCGACCCATTTCATGTTTTATATGGCAGGTGTGTGATGGTGGTTTGCTATGTTTTTGTTGTCTTAATAATCAGAATATGTGGGTGTCTACTACTTGCTTACAGGCCGGCCTTTTTCCTTAGTACGCTTTGAGCAATGGTCAATGTTATTGAGTTGTTAAATTTATGGGCCATTTCTTGGACACCGCCATTTATGCTTGTAAATTTGTGTGGTATTTTGATACCGAAGCTTACTTGTGCAAGTATTTTGGTCAGAAACTTTGGCTTGTGGGGTTTCCTATCAATTTTATCTCTTCAGTTGTGTTTTGCTTGTAGTTTGTGCAATGAAGGATTTAATAAATTAAGCTATCATGAGTTCCGCACATGGCAAGTGTGTAGTGATGTGGAGTTGTATGTTCAATCTTAGAATAAAATGCAATTAGGTGTTCCTTCTTCATTCGTTATTAGAATCTGTGGTGTTACAATTTACTTATTAGACAGCGTTTTGCATAGATCTTTAAATATTGGTCCACAATATTAATTGAGTGGTTAGATGTACGTGCCATATGTTGGAAAGTGCTATTTTATGCTTGTAAGTTTGTGCATGATTTGATGCCAGAGTTGATTGGTTATTTTAACTTGGTTTGTGGGTTTTGCTACCTATTGGATACCTGAGGGCCATTTTCAAGTTTTTGGTTGCTTTGTGGTTTAAATTCTCTCTGTTATGTAATGGCTGCAGTGATCTATTGAAGCCCTTAGGTGAGTGAATGTAACTGTTGACAAAATACTTGGTGAAATTAGGGCCTCAATGCCGATATCTTGCAATCGACGCTTTTGGATATTCTTCTGTGAAATAGTTTGGGGTTCATATGATGGGTCAATGTGTGGAAATAGTTTCTGAACTTGCAAATTCCCAGTATGTGGAGACCAACATATTGGTTAATGTTATGATGTTCACGTAAATTTTTATGTTGTTGATTTGCACATCAGGCGCCATAGTCTCATTGTTGGATTCTTGCGTTGTTGATATCTGTTGGGTCTGTTAGGACTTTAAATATGTAGAGCTCAAGTATGTCTCCCATGATGATTTAACAAGCGCTCTATGGTACAGTGGTGGAGCTTTGGTCAATTCTTTCTGTGATTGGGTTTTTTTTTTTTGGGTTCTGCAGTAGATATAATGTGTGTTTGTAATATCCATTGAATGTATTTTTTAGATTAAAATAAGATAGCTGCCCCATACTTTTTGGACTAAGGCTTTCTTCTTCTTTTTGTTTCTGTTATTGCTGTTGTTTTTAAATAAGGTAGTGGGGTTATGGCCAATATATATATGTATATATTGTGGGGTTGAAGGAGCGTTATTGGCTTAACCAAGATATACACTGCCGATACAACTGGGGAAGTGTATTTTGTCCAAGTTTCAGATTCCATACTTGCTAGTGCAGACTTGGTTTGGTTTTAAGCTACCTGTTTGATAATGCCAATATTAAAAGATGTTTGCCTTTGAAAGTTTTCCTGTAACTTTGGTGCCTGTGACATTATTGTATTTTTTATCATGAATTTTCTTGATCTAATGGCTGATTGTTCAGTTACTTTGTATTTCTATGTGTGTGTAATGCTCCATGGTTGTTCGTTCTAAAGGATTGGTACAAAGAGATCCTTGTCGCTATGATTCCTGGATGCTTATTGACTTCTTGCCCCTAAGATTTAGTTTATGTTGTGGCTAGTCTGTTTCATATCCACTCTTACTGGTTGTCTTTTTAAATGCTTTTTGGTAAATGGATGTGGGCTGTGCTATAGAGTACAAACTTTACACAGCCTATTGACCTAAAGAAAATGAATGTGAGCACTCTAATTTATGTGTGTAGGGTGGGGATAAGTTTTGTTGAATTTTTGAATTTTGATTAGATGTTAGCATGGTGGAGCAAAGGAAGATGTGCTGTTCTGAGAAATGCAAGTGACTATGGTGAAAATATTAGCAGTTCTAGTCGTCTTCAAGAGTACATTTCTGTTTTGTATGGTTCTTGTGAGTGGTCAGAATATGATCCTTCTCCATCTTGATGTGCCCAAAACCCTATGTGCTGAAGAATGGTCTGTTTGTTGATGTAAACATATTGGTTTGATGTCCAGGAGCATACGCGAAGCAACAGAGTTATGATCTGTATATGATGAGTTCTTTTGCACCTACTCTTGCCGATTCTGTTTTTTGACTCTCAGGAGCTTATTTTTAGCTAGTTCTGTTTCTTGACAAATGATTAAGGCTTTGGAGTCGGGTTGTTTCTTGTGCGTGTGTGTTTTAACATAACTAATAGCTTTTAGATTTCTTATTATGTATCTTTGTGGATGAGTTAACAATATGTATTATTTAGATTGAGCTAATTTCTTTAAATGACTGAATGCTTGGATTGCACAAAGAAGTGTAATGCTTGGAAACCCTTAGTCCATTATAAATCATCTTCTCTGTTAGATTGTATGTATAAGCATAACGAGGCTTCACGGATTGCAGCCGCATTATGTTGTTATGATAATTGCGTATCTTGGCAACATGGATATCTGTTGTGCTTAGTGCCAATAATTACTGCATTGCCTCTTTGCTTCAACTCTGTTTGTCATTGGAAGAAATGAACCAAAGAAGAATGTTGGGTGATTGCATGACCAGGTGCCCTGGGCTGAGGTTTAATTAATGTCTGCTTTTGTTCCAGAGAAGTAGTTATATTTAGAGATTGAATCTCTCTCTCTCTCCAATCCAAATATTTGGCTTCTGTGTGATCAATCTCCATTGTTGCACACATAATTCCTCGTTATCTTTTTCCATCATCAGTATTAATGAATATTCCTTATAGCTTGGTTTTGAGGATTTGTGCTCAAAAGGAAAGCAGTAAATCTTTGACCTGCAGTGTGGAGTTCAGGGTTTTTTTTTTTGGGTGGTGTTGTGAGTTGATTGTATATGTTTGCCAGCTTAGGCTTTATTAAGTCTTTATTTGTTGGGATGTATCTGTGCTATAATCTTTAGCTTTCTTGGTTTTGTTGTGAATAATTTAATGGATTTTTATTTAATGTTCAGCAGTCTTGTGACGGAATGCCATGCTGTGAGTGGCAAAGATTTTGATTTTGTGATCACACTTTGTCAATTCAGTATTCTTTATTGTTATTGAAACATTTGGTCTATTTTGTAGTAGTCAAACTACTTATTTATGGTTTCTCCTTGTAATCTTATTCCCTCCAGCAGAAGCTTATAATACAAAGCTCTGGAATTGATATTAGCCTCTATGTGTGTGTGTGTGTGTTTAAGCTCAAATTTGTTGTATTTGAGATTGTTAGAAGGGTAGAAGTAATGTTTTGAAATCAGGATTAAAAACTCTTTGATTATGCAGGCTGTTGTTTTATAAAATATGCGACCTCGGATGAAGCTGATAGGGCAATACGGGCATTACACAATCAACATACTCTTCCTGGGGTGAGTTTTCTTGCTGGAATAATTTTCAATCTTGTATGCAAACTAATTTGTGGTAGTTTCACACACTTATTTGTTTTCCAGGGAGTGGGTCCTATACAAGTGAGATATGCTGATGGAGAACGTGAACGCCTTGGTAAATTATCTGTAAATTTTATTATCTATTCATAGAAATTGTGCCTTTCCATTTTATGTATGGAATTGTACTAATAAAAATCATATTTGGGTTTGTTAGACCAAAATACTGCACATTTGCACTAATTGTGGCATATGATGTTTGTGCAAAATTGGAGTGTTTCAATAACAATGTTGTTAAAAGTGCACCTAGGCATGCTTAAAGCTCAAAGCCTCAAGGTCTAATTGCTTTGCTTAGATGAAAGAAACTCATATATTGAAGCACACTTCAGGCATGCTTTTCTGGTGCTTTTTGAATAAGCACAAAGCATGTTTAGGCATTTTTTAATTATTATTATTATTTTGCTATAATTTTTTTGAATCATTAAAAATAATTGCTTGATCTTGAAGGAAATGACACAGAGCATTGATTTATTATACAAAAACTATTCTAAGGTTAAGATGTTTGTACTTCACAATCAATTCTTTATTTACATATCAAAAGACATGGACAAGGATAATTTATTGTTGAGTTTTGTGGTCATTGTCTTTCGGCTATATTTTAATTGAACCATATGCTTTGTTTTGATCATAGCTAACACAGTCATGTGCTTCTTAAAATTATGTTTGAATATATGATTAGGTTATTATCTTATTGTCCATGTAACTGAAATAACTTATGTTAAATTTAAACTTACAAACGTTGTACAATTGCACCATCCGTTTGAGTTAATAGGCAAAATATGTTACTAATTTGAGTTTATTAATTTATTTATTATATGTTACAAATATTTTTATTAGAGGGTATTATACATTATATTTGAAAAATGTGTGCTTTTCTTAAATTAGGCACGCGCTTGCCTTTTGCACCTAAGCTCGTGCTTGATCCTTTTACCAACAGTGCTCTTTAATCTTTTGCTTGGATGGGCTCAAAATTGTAACCTATGTTATAATTTTTTCAATTCCTAAATAAGAAAAAAAGGGGTAACCTATTGCTTGAGGGAATCCTACAATAACAAAGACCTTTATGTTCTGTTCTCCAAAGAAACACTCGAGTGTCATGTTATGGGATTGTGTTGGACAATTAATATTCCTTTTCCTATATATATATATATATAAGATTTTAACAGGGGGACATAACTTTCTCTGACTCAAAAAAAGAAAAAAAAAATTAGGGTCATTGTACTTTTTCATCTTCATTGGTTTTGCTTGTACACATGGAATGTTGATAAGGGGAGTATTATTAATTAGAAGTCTTAATATTTATTTATTTTTGTAATAAATTCTCTTAGAATGTGTTACCTTCTACTAGTCGGGACATAGTTCACTAGCATTTTGTAGTTGTAATTAATGGGGGTTTGAACGTAGATTGAGCTATGTGAGTCTATCTTCAGACATGTTAGTATGCATATTATTTTATGTCTTTCACAGCCACCCCCCCCACAAAAAAAAAAAAAAAATCCTTGTATTGACATTAATTTTCACTATATGACTAAAGTATAAATTGGACATTCTTGGGGGAAATATTTTTCTTAAACGTTCTTTATGCGTGATTGTGAACATGCATTTGTCTTAAAAACCATCAAAATTTTCTATTGCTGAAATAATTGCTTTATGTGGTAGGTGCGGTTGAGTACAAATTGTTTGTAGGATCAATGAACAAACAAGCCACAGAAACGGAAGTTGAGGAAGTATGCCAATCCATCAATTGAGCTGTCCTTTCCTAAGATTAATACTTCATATGCAAAAATTTTTCTCAGCTTGACATGAAGGAAACTTAAAACTCTTCCCTTCCAAATTTTACCATATGTAGTGTAAATTTAATTGGAAGTTTCTGTTGTTTCATATCTAATAATTGATAATGTCTTTTATCAGATTTTTTCCAAGTATGGCAGAGTAGAAGATGTTTACCTGATGCGTGATAATATGAAGCAGAGTCGTGGTGTGTCCTCTAATCTTATCCCTTTTTTAGAAAAAAAATGGTTTGAATTGGTTGAAGGATTTCTGACACTCAATTCTTTTGCCGTATTATAGTATCCCTTATTTATAAATTAAATTTTAATTTGATTTATATTTGACTCAGATAATTTTTTATTTTTTATAAAAGCATGTAGGAATTAGATTAAAACTAGAGGTACAGTGGCCATTTGATTAATTATGTTTGTAAGAAAGTATGAACTGGTTGATATCGTTTGTCTATTTTTTAAATTATAATAGTAGGTTCTTTGTATTTTTTTTTCTGTAATAGCACAGCACATATGTTGTTTCTTTTTAGTGTAGTGACTTAAAAAAAAAGAATACTTCCTTTTCATAATTTTAGTGGTCTGAACAACCTGAATGCTCCTTTTTTTTGGTTACTGATATTTTTGTTTCACTTATTTTGTAGGATGTGGTTTTGTAAAATACTCTCACAGAGACATGGCAATGGCAGCTATAAATGCTCTTAATGGAATCTATACTATGAGAGTTAGTGTTCTCTCTTTACACTAGTAATATTCTGTTTTCAGATTATCTTATTAGAGCTTATGGTTTTTTTTCTGCTTCTTCTTAGGGTTGTGAACAACCGTTAACTGTCCGCTTTGCTGATCCTAAGAGGCCTAGACCTGGAGATTCAAGGTTTTGATATCTAAACCTTAGCTTCAGTTTTTATCTGCAATTGCTTTTTATTATTATTATTATTATTTTTTTTTGGGGGGGGGCGGTGTTGGATTTGGGCTTTCTCTTTCTCTCTCTTTTGCATTTGGTCACAGATGGAGGGACCTGATATATTGTTGTTTTTAAGTTCAGCTTCTACTTCACATTAACTTTGGACTAATCCTATCTATGTTGCTCACAGAGGGATTCCCTAAAACCAATTTTTGACTTTTTTTCAATTTCTCTTTTTCAGGGGTGGTCCTGCACTTGGAGGTCCGGGTTTAGGTCCTCAATTTCAAACATTAGGGCCTAGGTATTTCAAACCTCAAACTTCATCCTCCCAAACCTTTCTCCACATACTCTAGTGAAATTTATGCCTTATTTCTTCTTGCTTTTGGTATTGTATTTATCTCTGCTCACTTCTATCTTCATGCCCCTTGGCAGACCTTCACAAAATTTTGGTGACCCTATGGGTGATCGAATTCCACCTAATGCTTGGCATCCAATGAGTCCACCCAATGTAAGGCCACCTTCTAATACCGATTTTCGTGGCTTTGGGGGTCAGTTCCCTCCTAGGTCTCGTGACATGGCATTGCCATTGAATCCGGTAAGAAAAAAATTCTGCATTTAGGCATGAACTATTTACCCAAGTGTTGGGATAAAAATAAACTGTGTGCTTGGCTGGTCTGTTACTGCTTCAATTTTTTTTTGGGGTTTTATTTTTTTTCTCTGCAATGGCTTTACATAAGTTTAAAGCCTCCCAACTCCAAAACTTGATATTTTATGGTTCACCTATGGTGCAAGTGTTCTCTAAAGACCGGTATGAGGGGCATTTAGCTTTCTCTCTCTTCCTATAGTTAATCTGCATCTTATGTGGCCTTTTAATCATGAGAAATGCTATGTCCACAACACTTTCATAACAAATCCTAAGTGACAAATTGTTATTTGTTGTTACTGGTGGACAAGAAAGTAATTTCAGTGATAAGATTCAAATTAAAACTATTAACAACCTGCCACCTAAGATTTGTTGTGTAAGTGTTGTGAAAATGTATTGGACGTAGCACTTCTCATGATAGCACGGATTCTTTGATTGGATAGTTTTTTAATTGTGTTTCCATGTTCTGTGTCTGCAATGTAGTTTCTTCTTATTATATTTTCTTACAATGTATTGGTTACATGTATCTTTTTTTTGGTATTATTTCTGTAATGCTGCAAGTTTCTTTTACTAACTATTCTTGGAAAAATTTTCAGGGTGGTCCTTCAAGTGGCTTTGGTGGCCCTCCTGATGGTTCCCTTTTGGGACAGGCAGTTACATCATCTTCAACATCGCAACAGGTATATGATGTTAATTTTTTGTCTTCATTGTCTACCTGGTTCTTCCAAAACAATCAGTAATTTCATTCCAAATTTTTTTCAGAGTTTTAACCAGTCTAAACCTCAAGTTCCACCGGTCAGCCAGCAAATGGCACCATTCCAGAAGCCTATGCAGTCACCACAGCACTTGCCACCTTCCCTTCAATCGCACCCTCAAACTCCAGCATCATACTCACAAATGCAAACACCGCTTGCATCACTACAGCAGCTTGGTCAGCCACAGCTTCCTCATTCTGCTGGTCAAACACCCTTCAGTCAAGCACTACCATCACAACATTTACTTGGTTTGGGTGGACAGTATTCTGTTTCTCAGCCTCAGGTTCAGCAGACTGCCTCTTCTGCGACAACACTACAGACTCCTTTGGATGTTAACTTACAACCTCATTCTGTGTCTACTGTCACAAATCAACAGCAGCTCCCTGCTCCTGTTCCGCAGCAACTTCAACATCTTCAGCAGCCTCCTTCTCAGTTAGCTCAGATGTTGTCACAACAGACACAAACTCTGCAGGCAAGCTTTCAGTCGTCTCAGCAAGCATTCTCCCAATTGCAACAACAGTTACAGCTGATGCAACCATCAAATCAGCAACAGAGTTCTCAGCCTAATAAACAGCAGGTATTCAGGATTAGAGCAAGTGATTGGTTAGGTATGCTGGAAGCATATTGTAATTGTTGGAAAACTACATTTGTGCTATCATAAGATTAGGAGTTAAGAGTACTGCTTAAATGATAACTTGACTGTCTTATTACTTTGTTAACCTGTTTTAAATGAAACTTAGTATTTATTCATATTGCTCTTTTTTAATCATGGGATGTATTTTTTAAATGCAACCCACTATTGGTGTATCATGGATGTTTGACACGTCTGTCTCATGTTTATCATCTGACTGACTGCTTCTGAACTCAAGACTAGTTTCTTTTTCAATTTTGACAGTTTTCATCCCCTACTCGTCTTTTCTCTGTAGAGAGATTCAACCTAGTCGCCTCTGTTTTATGAGGCATGGTGCCTAACTGATTGTGCTACCCTTTGGGGTTGTCTGTAGAATTTTATCGTTGGAATGCTCTTTTGTAATTGTTTTTATAAACTCTTAAAGATTGTATGCTGAGAATGTCATTTGGACCTGCAGTCTCAGTGGGGTGGGATTGTACAACAGACAGTGGCCAGCACCCCTGCTACTTCATCAGCTGCTGATGCGCCTTCTGTGAAATCTGCTGCTCCTGCTGTACCAGTAATAAACCAGGCTATGGCTCCTGTAAAATGTAATTGGACAGAGCACACCTCCCCTGATGGATACAATTACTATTATAATAGTGTCACTGGTGAAAGCCGGGTGAGATTTTTATCAGCCTTGCTTTACTGTTGGGATTTGTCCATCATTTATGTGACTGACATTTGCTTAAATGAACTTGTAGTGGGAGAAACCTGAAGAGTTGGCGCTGTTTGAACAGAAACAAAAATTGTTAGTTCAACAGCCTCAAACCCAGTCGCACCCCCAAGTTCTATCTGCCCAACAAGTCACACAAACGCAGCAGGTGCAGCTTCCAGCTCATCTTCAACCACAACTCCACCACCACCAGCAGATACAGCAGCCTAATTTCTCATCATCGGTCGGTGCCTTAAACACAATTTTAAAAAATAAAAAAATAAATATCAATATTCTTCATTTTTTCATTGCTAACTATATAATTTGGAATCTCAGTACCAAGCTTCTGGAGTAACAGGTCACCAAAATGTCCAGGTAAATTTCACCTTTGCAGAAAGATTTTACTTTATACAATGATGCCTTATTTAGAACTAGGCTTTGAAAAAGCTAATGCGATCCTGGAAGAATGTGTTCGGTGTCTTGTACCATCTGGAGAATCAAGTGTGTATGAAATCTTTTAGTTAGAGAACTGGTCTAACTTCGGTTAAGAAGTGGTCAACAATGTTTATCAGGAATATTTTTTATTTAATATTACTACACTGACTATACTGTTAAGTAGAGCTTTCCATATGTGGTTCTACACAGATACTTATGTACTCTTGGGATCTTTTGGCTATGCAGGAACTTGGTTATACGCAACTACAGGCAGCACCTGGTTCAGTCAGTGATCCTGCACGTTTCCAACAGGTATCTGTCGTTCACATGTTGCCTGTGCTCAGAGTTCTCTCTGTGGCCTCAGTCTAATTCTAATTGTCTGCATCTTCTGCAGGGCTTTCAGGCTTCTCAGGAGTGGATGTGGAAGAATAAGCCAACAGGTTCTAAGAGTTTATTTTTACTTGTCTGATTTTGCTTTGGAAATTATCTTTGCAACCCAAAATATTTTTAGGCCATTGAGATTCATGATTTCATTTTTACCCCATTTTTGGGTTAAATTTGGAAGCAACCATATTACTAGATTTTCCCATCATGGGATTTTAGGTGCCTATGGCTTTGTCGAACCCAAATTTTATGAGGTGGTTATTGAGAGAGAAAAGAAGACCCGCAAAAAGGGTGGGGGACCAATGTCCTTTGGGCCAAATGGTCTGCGGAGTCGTTGGGGGTGGGGGTTTGGAATTGATAATAGTTAATTTCATAATCTGTAAGTCAAATAGCATCTCCTCTTGATAAGAGCAAAATGGTTGGGAAAATTTTACCTGCTATTTCTTCACTTCTTAAGATTACAATGTATGCACTGTACTTGTCTAAACTACTGACATATTCAGCAAAAAAAGAAATCTACTGACATTATGAACATTTTCATCTTCAGGAACTTGAAGTGGTGGAGTAGAAGTGGAACTCGAGGTGGCACATGGGGAAAGAATTGTAGCTGCTTGGGGATACTGAGCCAAAAAACTTGTATCAACTCTCTCGAAGGCTAAGGCAGGCAACTTCTTCACCAAAGGAATGTATAATGTGATAAACAGTTTTATTGAGCCTTCAGTTATCTACTCTTTATTGTGAGGTTTTACTGTCTCACATGAAGTGGCTCAGTGATTTAAGCCCGTGTGCCGTTAGTTCATAGGGCAATTGATTGCCTTCACCGAGTAGTTAGAATGTTATTTTTGTCTAACGTAATATATTGCCATTATCATAATCTTAGCTTAAACTGTACTTCGCATATGCTTTATGAACCTTTACCAATGTTATTAATACCTTACCAGCCGATTCACAAAATATAATACTGGTCTATATTGACTGTATTGGGGCTCAGGTGTAGTGGTAATTCTGAAATGGTACACCCCGTATTAGTCAGTATATAAGTATTTAGTTTTCTTGCCAAATCAAAGTAGTATCTAGCACGACATTGATAACTTTAATCTTTGGTAGTTCTGTGGCATAATCTAAAGTTTGTGATGGCAAAGCCTAGGGTTTTATGGTGGCAATTGGTAAGTGAAAAAGGATGGATTTAAAAACGATATAATCAAGTTGTGATGGGTACTTAATTAACGTTAGCCAAATATCAAGCACCAGAGGTCACCTCTTTCTTTCTGTTTTTAGATTGCAAAGCAATAGCAGACAACTAAATAACTAGTTATCTATTTCATAACTATTTCCATAAACTAAGATAAGCATCTGTAGTAGCACAGATTAGACATGCCATGATGCCTCTGCATAATGAGGTTACTTCAATAAGCCAAATTTAATTGATAGTCCTACAGTTCCTGCGTATCTCACCACTTGACCCTGTTAGTGCCCCTATGCTTCCCATTTTTAACATAGAATTCTTGAAGTCCTCAAAGAAGACAAATGGGTCCTCTGCGTAGGTTTCCACTATTTGACGAGTTTGTTCATCACTACTAACAAGAACCTGGTCAGATTGAAGCAATCCCTCTCCAGAAATAAGGTTAACATAGTATTGGTTATCGAACGTTGCCGGAGTTACGAGGTCAAGATGTGCTAGTGTTGTGGCGCTGTCAGATCCTGAACAAAGCTGTTGCAGTGAGGTAATGAAATCCAGATTAATGTCTGGACCATTTTGGTTGATTCCTTGTAGTCGAGTACTGAATGTTGAGCATCGGGCTTTGCCTATTGTGTGTGCACCTACAAAAGGAATAATAGTTGAGTTTCTGAGCAAACAATCACTTCCTACTTTTATAAACTATGATATAATTAAGAACAAATGATTAACAAAAACAAGATGTTATTACCCGAGAGGGCCACCATATCATTGAGCGAGAGGCCTACATTCTCAAACTTGGCCACAAGAGTTGCCACAGTAGAATTTGGGCCTGGGATGTTGTTGTTTGCTGCTTCTTTGCTTGCACTCAAGCTGTCCCTCCTTCCCGTTTGGACTTCCCAACTGGGTCCTCCTGACTGTAAATTAGAACCCAAATTGGCACAAACTCATTTTTATTATGGACTTTGACATAAGCATAACTAATTGATAAAAGAGTAAGGAAAATGATAAAGTTGCTGCAATTTTTATTATATAAAAGCTTACAAATTGACGTAGCAATAAAAGTGGTTTAGTATCACAGCAATAACATGAATTTATGAATTACTTTTTTTCTTTTTCCCTTGTGTTTAAAAGTTGACATACCAATTTTAAAACTTATGCAGTAAAATTTGTAACATTCCTAATAATCACTGATAAAATCACACAACTTTGAGCACACACCAGAATAACAGAGTCTCTGGCAACAGTTGCAAGAATGTCAGCACAAGAAACAGTTTGAGGACAAACAGCTTCTAGGTCAGACTTGATGGCGTCTATTACTTCAAACCCCCTCAAGGAATTCAAGTTTGGAGCTGCAGTTTTCTCTCCAACAAAATTGTCTGTGTCATCTAGCAACACCGAAGCATCACACCCCTGCCAAATTCACCACACACATTATGTCCACAGGTCACTCTAAAGGCAAAACTATTCTTTTTTTGTCCTTGAAATATATTATAGTTCTATTTTCATCCCTAAAATTTTAAGATAAATCTATTTCGATTTTGGAAATTTAAAACAAACTCATTTTGTCCTTTCATTCACTTTCGTTAATTTTTTGCCAGCATGTCTAACATAATACATATTTTAGGGATGAAAAAGAACCTAAACAATATTTAGGAAAAAAAGAAGATATAATTTAAGGTTTATTTTTTTCTTTGAAATGTCATCTAAATTTTATTTTTATCCTTAAAACTTTAGCATGGAGTGGGCACAAAAACAAAAGGTAGAATATTTTAAAATTTCAAGGATGGAAATAGAACTTTTTTAATTTGAAGGATTTTTTTATTTATCCTACTTTATAAAGTAAAAAAACAAATGTGAATGACATAGATTAAAGATGGCTTGCATTAACAAAGCAATCATGGAAGTGAAGACGTAGCAGCGAGGCTGCCATTCTTGGATCCTCTGAGACTGCCTTTGCAACCCAAGAAAAGATAATGGCCTCAGCTTCTGGGCAAATGTTTAGGTATATGCCAAAACTTAAAGACACTTCACCACATGCTTCATCTTTCAAGGAGTTTGGTGTGTTTGCAAATGCCATTGCAAGCTTAAGCATCACCAAACAGAAAGCAAAGTACTTGGACATCTTGTAAGTCTAGAAACTGGTAACAGTGAAGGATATAAAATGCAATTTGAGGTGAGGTTTGAGTTGGGGTAGTGAAAGCTTCTTTTATAGAAGTTGCTTGGCAGTGTTTTGGTAACAATGAGACTACTGGGTCATGGAAGGTCGGTGTGGTTGAGCATTAGAAGACATGGTCAAGCATAAGAAGAGGTCAGTGTATGATGAGCATATACACACCTAATGCCATGTGCTCCTTCATGCTTTCCCATTTTCTGTTTTCTTGTTTTCCCTAAAACTTAGAATTGAAGCTATAAAGTTTCCTTTTGTGTGTGTGAGAAAGCTATGGTTTTTCGTTGTTGAGGACAGTTCAATCCCATTAAGGCGTTCCTGAGTGTCACATGGAAATAATACTGATTTCATTTGTTTGTTATGTTCAAACTCTCTCTAACCTGTGACAATTAGAGTTAAACCACAAATGGTATTAGTTAATTTAGGTCCATCGTTCTTCTTGTCAACAGTTTTTAGAGATGTTTTTTTTGGTTGAATATTTCTGATCTAAGCAATGTTAATGAAAATAGAGCAAAATCAACATATATATGAATTCCATTATTAAAAAAATTAGAGTACACGATATGAATTTATATTGCTCAAGAAACCTAGGTACTCACAACATGGGAGTGTAACTCTCTTGATGGTAGGAGTCCTTATCCCAATACTTAGAGAAGAGCGATAGTCCTAGCAAGGCCTCAGCAAGGCCTATGTGGTATACGTAATATTACCCATTGCCATAATGTGATGTGGGGTCGATGAACCCACACCAAAGACTCCCTATTTTTTTTCAAGCAAGAAAAAGAAAAAGAAACCTAGGTACTCTTTAAGTTTTAAACCCTTACCATGTAGAGGTAATTGGGCCTTATGGGTTTCATTTATCCGGCCCAGCCTATTAATTCTACTTAGGTATATATATCAAACTTAAATAAAGTCGCATTGGGCTTTATAGGCTTCGTTTCGATTCATTATGCTTTCGTCTATGAGGCCTCTAAATTAGAGAGTAGTGTTATTTTTCATTCCGAATATGAGCATTGTCTCTAACAATTAAGATAGTTTTCTTAAGATAAATAATTAATTCAATATACAAATTAAAAAAAAAAAGAAGATAGTTTTCTTAAGATAAATAATTAATTCAATATACAAATTAAAAAAAAAAAAAAACAGAAACCTAGTGTGAGCATAAGTTTTTGCCATGTGTTGCATTGTTACAACAATTTTTTTTTTACTCCCCGATAACAGTTTCTCACTTAGGATTTATTATAAAAATATTGTAAACTTTTTTTTTGAGAGAGTTTCAATCTATGGCGTTGTTTTTATTTTTTATTTTTTATGGCCTCACCGATAACTCACACTTATTTTTCAATGCGGGATTAACCCACTATTTTTTATTTTGAGAATACTAAGTATTTTAACACACACACAAGGGGAGATGGGAGAAAGTTTTAAAGATGACAGTGGTGTATATCCAAAATAACTTAACTCTTGGATACACAGCACATGTTTTAAACTTCTATAACTCACACTTATTTTTCAATGTGGGATTAACCCACTATTTTATGTTTTGAGAATACTAAATATTTTAATATTACTCTTTTAAGAAAGTGATGTTAGTGGTGGGTCTATATTAGATCTAATAACAACTTACTATCTAGTATTTGTTATGAAAATATTGCGGACATGCTTCACAACATTTTTACAATAATGCTAATGTGAAAATCTGTTATTAGTTATTATATAGGCTTACTGTTAATATCACTTTATTTTTTCTTACCATTAAGACTTAAGAGTATGTCACCAAATATTTATCATAAAATTATTATAAAAATGTTATGTCCCTCTTTACGGGACAAATTGCAATAAAAAGGTAATTCACAAGATGTTCATCAAAATTCGGCTATTAAAGTACATCGCCAGTCTTAAGAGGGTCTCTGTCTCCTTCGGCCATTTTGGGCCATTTGGGCTGAAGTGAGAGAGTATATATAGTCGAAGAACAATATCTTGAACAAAAACTTTTCTCCAAAATAAGCTTAAAATAATTATTCTAGTAGTAAATAGAGTGATGGCCTTATGATCACACTTGTGAGTAGTGACCTATATTATTGGCATCTATAATTACTATCCAGCCTTATTCTTCAAATAACTCCATTCCATATCAATACGTGTTGTTTGGCCTAGGCCTGGTTCAAAACCCTGTTGCCTTCGCTTCATCTGCATGGACATGGAGTGACATACAAGGCAGAGTCAGGTGCTTATGAGCATATTGAACTATCCATATGGCTAAGAGCCCTCACAGCCCAAGCACAACGATGTGGAACGAGCATTTTCGGAGACTAGTCTACTTCCTATTACTCAATAGTTAGGATGCACAAACACTTTATTTTGAGTACTATACCCGTGTCTTATCTGTATCCTACCAGTGTCGTACCTACCATTTCATGTTATAATTTTTAAAAAATTGATTGTGTCGTTGTGTCGTAACCGTACCCGTATCTGTGCCCGTATCCGTGTCCGTACATCTTAGCTCAATAGGGCAATTGTATAACAAATCCAAACAATCCCATCCCCTCTTGGGAAAATGTCCAGCTTATGTGGCATTTATAGATATAGAGCAAGAAGATTCAAATGTTCCAATATGAATTGTGCTAGGACTACTTGACAAAAGTCACAAAACTATCATGGTTATATGGCATTGTTTACACCACGTTGGAAACACTAACAGGCAACAGCCTAACAAGACCTACAATCTCGATTTTGATTATACAATTTGTACGAACTACGAAATAGTCTAATCAACTTCAGTTGGAAGAGATTAGAGAAGTTTGGAACTCATTAGAAGTGTATTGAACTAATCGTGGAAGTGCCCATTTAATATGCCTTTTTAGGGATTGCTTTTCTATGATATAACTTTATGAAAGAAAAAAAAATTATAGTAGCATAAAGGTTGTCTTGATTCTCTTGAAAAGCTTTTAAAAGCAAGAATTATCTAATGGAGTGGAGTGGTTATATACAACCTCTCCCTCACATCATTGGACATTATTGGGGGTTCATACTTCATAGATGCGTGGATCTCTACAATAAAAAAGCTACATATAGTCGCTCTATAAAATACCACCTCTTTTCTAAGATGAAGAAACTAATAATCAGATGGCTTCTGCCTCAACATCTAAATTTGTTAATCACTCGGGCTTTGCCTGGTTGAACATGGACTTCTTATATATGCATGACCCTTGGGGTTAAAGCGTAGCAATAACTTCTCAAAGTGGAATTATCATTTGTGATAATATATATACACCATCCATACATGTGTAGAGTGATACATCTATCTCCACCTTTGGTTTTAAGACCAAGAGTTCAAAATGGATATTTAGAACCCATGTTTATTTATTTTTTGTGGTTAGATTAAAAATAAAAAAAATAAAAAATAAAAAATAAAAAAGAAAAAGAAAAAGAAAAAGAAAAGATAAGGAGAAGGAGGAGATTCTAAAATAGTGATTGAGGAGGCTCTCTGCAGCACACTCAGCTCACCCCACTTCAATTGATCATTATCCCCTTTTTTCTTTCTATTTTTTTTTTTTGTATTTAAGCTCTTTAGCTTGTTGGGATTTTTGTTAATTTTGTGGATAGATCTTGTAATTTTTTGGCTGGTCATATCTTGGTACGTTGAACTTCTCTTTGTAATTATGATGGGTCCTTAAACTATCTCTTTTCTTTCATTTTGGCTCTCTCTCCCAGAAGTGAGAGATGGGTCAAGGTCTTATACATCCTTCTTCTTTTGGTTAATGTATTATCTTTAATTAAAAAAAAAAAAAAAACTTAGTAGTAGACTAGACTAACGCTCAAACCCCTATTTACTATTGAGCACCTACTAATTAGTAATTATCTCTCAAACTTTCCACCCTACAGAATATAGCTAATGTGAGGGAAACTATTACTGAAATGAACCAAATATTCGCGAGGATCACGAGTCACGGAGCAAGCATATGTAGCTACGAATCATAGTATATAATTTATTTATTTTTTCTATATTCCACAAATAGTTATTTATTTATTCATTTATTTTGGTCACGGAATCATTATTATTATTATTATTATTAGTATTACAAGTGAAGAGCTGGCTTGAAATTTTTTGTTGCTTTACAACAAGATCGACTTTTGACTAAATCACAAGTTAGAGGAATTTCTGCCATGGTTGTCATATTCCTACAATATATTCTTGGCAATAGCAAAATACAGCTAATATATGGTAGGTATCCATTAATTTCACATTATCTCTAGAAGTATATATACACAGTGAAACAATCACTAACCATTATACAAGTGCCTATCGAATAACTTTCTTTCTATTAATTTATTTCTTTGTGTACAACTTCTTATTTTCAACGTTAATCAAAACTTATGCTACACGTTAAGAATTATTTGTAATTTAACTGATACTTCTTGATATTTCTAATATATATATATATATATTTATTTGTTCAAGTCTTTCAAGAACCTCCATATGGTTTCTCAAAAAAAAAAAGAACCTCCATATGTAGCCCTAAATTATTTTTGGAGTTTGAATTAGTTTACACTAATTAAGAACAACTCTCCAAATGACTAGAAACCCTGATAAGTTTCTCCCAAGCATCTAGTTTTTCTGGGTGGCACAGGCTAGTGTATTTTGCAATTTGAAATGTAAAAAGCTTAATTAGTGGCTGGAAAATTCGGAATACAAGAAGAAAATGCATGCAACCTTTTTCTGAACAAACACGAGAGATGCTTTTCCAATTAACACCCATTATCCCTTCATTTAATCTAAAGAATATTCAACTGTAGCATGGAAAAAAAAAAAATGAAAAAGCTTTAACGTACATACTTTCTTTATTTTTTTATTTGGTTTGCTTGGCAGGCTTTTATCAAGTTATCTTTGTACTTTCTGTGACATATTTTTCTCTAAAGACTAACTACGTTCATACTTGATCTTATATTCCAAATTTCGAAGCCATCAAATAATTGCTACCACGTACGGTAATACGGTATCTTTCCACTAATCCGGTATTTCATGCTATCACGCGTCTATGGTTTTGTTTCCACATTGAACTCATAATTTCTTCTGTGTCTCTATTTAGTATTTATATATTCTGTTTACAATGAGTTTTAAAGCCTAGAAAATAAAAATAGAAGGTTTGCCATGGGTTGACTGTCAATTTAAAATTTAACCACTTCTTTTTTTTTTTTTTGAATGTATTTAACCACTTCTTTGTTATGAATGAATTCACTTTAGAAAATATATATGATTGACCACGATTAATCTTTTGAGAATTTATAGCCAACCACAAAATTTTACAACTAAAGCTTGGTGGTTGATATATATTTCTATACTGAACCCTTGAAATTTCTCTTGTACCCCATGTAGACTTTTCTAGTTGCCATATAGGTTAAAAGTTTCCTAGGCTACATAAGGCAAAAATCATAACAAAAGCTATAATAAACTTCTTTGCACCAGTTCACTATCGCTGGATATATGAAGAAAGTAAGATGCGAGACATTTTGAAATGTGAAAAATTTCCATAAGACCTTATCCTAATCTCACAAATTGTCAATATTTGTACTGCTGATCAATTCCTTCTTGTCTAATATGGGTGTTTCAAATTTAAGAAACATCTTTCAACCACAAAAGCATGTTTAGGCAATCTCTTCTCGCTGTCTTGGCCTTGTAGGGTCATACACGTTATTTGAATATGTGTTCATGGAGACCACAACTTCAGTCGTGAATGATATATATGCTTATATGCAGGAGTATGGGTCATAAAGTTATCTGCTTAAGATTGAATAGACAGGCATCTAGATACCCAATTTTGAAAAACATCTATATTATTTTAGTAACAAGAAACTCTCTGTCGCACACTTGAAATTTTATTTCTTGAATCTTATTAATAATATATAAAGTGTCATGTCATTGGAATTTTACATGTAAGCGCATCTATGTGCCATTCTCATCACATTACACATATACTGATATACATTTTCATGTGTATCTCCTACATACTATATACGTGATCATCAAAGCTTTAGTTCATGCCACAACCTACACTTACTAGCCTAGCTAGCACAATTCAAATGGCCTTTCATTTATTGCAACTTTAAATATAGCTTAATGTTTTCCCATAACCGTAAGCAACAAGTTATGTATGGCCTATATGTAGCGTGGTCTATCAAAGAAGTAAATCGAACATCCTTAGGTAGCAAGGATAGTGTAATATATGGATAAGGATTTTAGGTTCTGTTTGGTACACAAGTTTAAACACATGTTTTCAATTTTTAAATAACATTACACGTATTTTTTCACACTTTTTCACTCACATATATTTTCAAAAAAACTGAAAATTTTTGTTTAAACACGCGTACCAAACAGGCCCTCAATAACTCCAATAGGTATGAAAGCCCAAATATATATATATATATATATATATTTATATATATATATATCATCAACAATGCTTAAACCTACCATATCCAACACCACAATCTCTCACCATCCTCTGAATCAAGAACCACAACCCATTTCTCGCAAAGACGTGCACATCATAATTCAATGACACAAGCACAACTTTGTCTATAAAGCAAAAAGAGGAATGAGGGGAAAAAAAATACGAAAGAAAAGAAGAAGCATTAAATAGCAACCTTAACAATGGTCAAGTAATATAGTAACTTTTTTTGCACGTCCATGCATGTTCCAAGACATTGCATTTATCTCCTTTCACAAACTTTTCACAACAATCCCATCTTTAGGGTTTTCCACCCTTCACTAAAGAATAATAGGATCAAGTTCCCAAGTTCATTCTAGTTTCTCTTTTTCCCATAAGTCCTAAAGATTTGAGACACAAAATAAAGTTTTCACACCAACTTTTGCTCAATTGAGAAAAACCCTAACCCTAAATATTCTGACCAATATACCCCCTTTATTAACATCAATGCACATGCACCACCCAAGAACAAGAAGAAGAACAAGAGGAAGACATAAAGATGGGCAAAAAGATACAAAACCCAATTTCTCCATAACTGAATAAACTCTAAGTGCAAAGAATAACACAAAAAAGAAAAAGAACCCAACATTTGTCCCTCTAAAGGCTAAAAGTCTAGTCATTTTACACTGATAAAAGTCCAAAAGATCTCTATATGAAACGTACAGTGAAGTGGGTTCTTTCTCTAAAGACAAAACCCCCATGAGTCAGTCAGAGAGTTACATACCATTAACAGAGTAAAATCAACCATTGTACTCTTCTTTCGGCTCCTTCCTAATCATCTGTGACGGCACAATGTCCTGAAGTAGTCCATGGTCTCTAAGCAAAGATGCCGAAGAAGATGTCCCAAAATGTCTCTCTTGAATGAAACTAGGAAATGAGGAGGAATTCAAATTAGTAGTACTAGTGCTAATATTCAGAGGCAGCTGTGAGCTATACATATAAGGATGTTGCTGAAGATGATGATGATGATGTTGTTGTTGATATTGAGGTTGTGGAATAACAAATGAAGAAGTCATGGCACCAAAGCCAGCTGCAGTGGCTTCCGGCATAATTCCAATGCTTCCACGAGGCGTTACCGGGCTCGGATGTGTGTGTTGGCCTTCATAGGTTGTGACCACAATTGAAGGATCATCGGAGGAACGCTCAACTCGCTTCTTTACACCACATCCAGTAGTGGTGCAACGGTAATAGCTCCTATAAAATTAAGAGAAACACATTACTTATGCCTTAAGAAAAGCAAGTTAAAACAAAATCGGATGGAATCCAGTGTATTAGTGTTAGTACGATCGCACCTAATGAAACATTGATAATAACAATGCAGTGAAAGTGGTTAAACTATTGGAATCAAAATTATAGGGGGACCAGATCCTAATATCCAAGTGATACCTGGGATAGGGGCTGTTCTTCACAGCTTTCTGGCCGTACTTTCTCCATCTGTACCCATCATCAAGATGATCAACCTCGCTCTTTGTCATGAACGCAAATCTCGGCTCTCTTTGCCTTTTTTGATTCTTCTTTTTGGGTTTCAACCTAAACACACATAAACAAACACTACTTTTCAAAACTTTTTCTTTTTTTTTGAAATTCATGCTTAAATTGGGCAAAACAAAAGGGTAAAAAGAAAAAAGAAAAAAAAAGAAAAAAAAAAAGAAACCCATTTACCAATCCCCTTTTTCTCTTTAATTGGATTATCACACTCATTCTCATGTTTCATCAAAACTACTAAATCTAGCTAGAACCAGTAACAGACACGACTAATAAGAAAGTATCTAGCTCTTAAACAAACAAATAAAGAAAGACAAATATGAAATACCCTTTATGCTTTTTGTTATTTAAAAACTAAAAAGCTTACTGTTTCTTAGTCTTTTCTTGATCCTGGTCTTCCTCATGACCAGCCTTAATTTGTTCTTCATTTGCGGCTTCATTCGAGGAAGAAGAAATCGATGAAGAGTTTGGTGTGGCTGGAGTGTTCAAAACCTCAGATGACTCTGGAAGAGGTTGTTCTTGTGGTTGTTGTTGTGGAGGCATAGTAGTAGTAGTAGTAGTAGTTGTTGATGAAGGTGTTGGAAACCAATCCAATAAAGATTGGCTATACTGATCAGGCATACCCAACAAGTCCATGAATCCCTTTTGATCACCACCAGCACCAGCACCAGCACCTTGTTGATCACATGTTGGCATGTCAAAGAAAGCAGCAAAACTATTGCCCTGAATCTCATCGGAAAATGTTGAATTAGACATTGAATTCTCAAACTTTAGCTCTTCTTTCTTATTGTCCATGTACTTTCTCATCAATAACGCATACTAGTATTCTTCATTTGAGTGATCAGCTTGTCCAATCTCCCTCTAGTTTTATTACAAAGCTGAGAGAGAGAGAGTGAGAGAGAGAGAAAGAGAGTGGTTTTGGTTTGGTTTTTTTGAGAGTGTGAATGAGGCAATGGGGGCTAAAGGTTTTAGCTTGGGGTTGGGATTTTGGAGAACAGGTTGGCCAAGAGTGGAGTGGGCTCCCACTTCAACCTAGGAAAAAAACCGGCAGGTGCCGGTTAACTATACGTACGGAATTGTCGAATGGACGGTGTTTGCATTAAATGTAAGTCAGGACCTGCTTTAGGGTCCACATTGGCATACGCGCAATTATTTGACCGGTTTAACCGGTTTTATGTGTGGACGTGCATTTTGGTGTGAACACCTTGGCTTTTATAAAAATTAAAAATTAGTAAAAATTAAAAAGAAAAGGTCGGCTTGTTTACTCATTTGCTTGTGATTTATTAATTAATTAATTAATTAATCCCTTTATTAATTCTTCTCCAATTTTTTTGAGTTTCTTTCGCGGCTTTGTTATCTTTAACTTTTAAATGGGAAATTTCTTTGCTAAAAAATTGGTTTTCCTTTTATGTTATAAACGGACAAAGTACTTTATTAATTGACTGATATGTCCATTCCAATACCTAATTTTGTTTTACATAATTCAAAAAGCTTGTACTATACCTTCAATCCATTTTTATGTTTCTCTTTTAAAAGGATGATATGTGTGGGAGCGAGTTTTTTTAAATCTTTTATTTAATGGACAAAATGAGATTATGTATCTTAGAAGCCATCGATTTTAGATAAGGTTGTGTGTGTTGGAAACCACAAGTTTAAAAACTTAAGTTGTCTTGTAATGGGTCAAGCATATCGTGTACAATGAAAATATTATATTAAGATTAATTAAAACTTGTGGTTATGAAATCACTTAAAATGGCAAAATCAAGAATTGATGGTTGGTTGATTCCGATTTTAAGTCCTTTCAAAAAAAAAAAAAAAAAAAAAATTAAAAAGAACCTTGACTTAGAGAAATAGTTGAATTGTCAAGAAGATATTAATGACTAATGGAATAGAATGGCAAGCTTAATCGGTAGAATTAGTGATTAAAATTGGAAAAATTAGAATGAAAGTTATTGGTAATGTATAACCATTAAAATCATAAGTAGTCTCACCAAAAATGCTTATATTATGTATCCCAATGTTGGGTTATACATTTATACTCTTACTTAGCAACAAAAACAAAACAAGAATCATACTTTTATGTCCAATTGCCTCGTCTAATAAAGCTCAAAAGGTTCCCTTATCACATCAGTACGAAACTTTGGTGGCAAGTATATAACAGTTGATCTGTGCATGGATTTGGCTTTTCCATATTGAATTTTACCTCCATTTTATTTCTTGGTTGTCATTAATATCTTATCAAATCAGTTCATAACTACAAGAAAGAGAATGAAATTCTGATTCCAATTCTTTTAGTAGTAAGTGTACCAACAATATATATAGATTGATTTGATTAGTGAGCTACTTATTTAACTTGAAAATTTTGTCTACACCTTTCTTTTTTTTGAAAATTTTGTCTGAACCTTTCTGTATTATTGGATGTCCTTGTGATGCAACTTTTTTTTTTGAGAAACTTAATTAATAATATTGGTCATTTAAAAACATAATAATATGCCAAAACCTTTATGATAAAAGTTGAAGATTTGTTAGTGTTAGTGGTATTTGGTTATTTGAGATACATTTGGTGGAAAAGGACCAACCATTTTGCTGGCCACATTAATGGGAGGATACAAGTCAAAGTTTAAAACAAAGGGGAAAAAGAACGGTATGAACCAATTATTTCCTCTTATATTATATATATAACTATGTGCTGCATCACTGAAGCATTTTCATTTTGACAGGGACTGCAGTGAATATTAAGGCAACTCCTTTATTTTTGGTGGGTAATATTAAAGGCAACCCCTTTCATTACTAGGCCCAAAGATTAATTATTGCTAATTAACATTTTGAGATTTTTCTTTCTTTCTTTTTTTTTTTTTGAAGCTGGAAGGTCATCTTGGTAATATCAATTGTTTTATGGGAAACATCCCATTGTGGAAAAACAAATAAATGCCAGAGATTAAAAAGAGGTAAAATTTCCAAAAAATAACAAAAAAGAAAAAAAATTAAGAGACTATATAATGACTTGAGTGATAAGCGTGTGAAAGAAGCTTCGGCACGTGTAGTCCATCCCTGACAAACTGACCTGCATGTTGTGCGCATGCTGACATAAAATCCGCGTCACCGACTCTATCTTACCATAGCTAGCTTCTTTCCCGACAAGCCAACACCGTCATTTAACGACAAGTTTTATCCTTTTTCTCATTTGGTTTCCACCTTTCAATTTTATCTTGATTTATATACTGCTTTTGTTAAAGTTATGCCCAATATACTTTTGGAAAATGTTAAATCATTCAATATAATTTGTTATTTTTTAGTGGATTTCATATTTCAAAAATTTTAAGGTAATAATTAATAACTATTTTATCTTTAAAATATTTATATTTAAAATTTTATATATTAAAATTATACACAAAATATAATAGGATTTTTGACGTGCATATTAAGAATAATAAAATCGTGTAATTCAGATATAAGATTTATAAAATATCAATTCAATAAAAAGTTTTAGTAAAATCATCTTATAAAAAGTTATATTAGGCTATTAGTTGTAACATGATCTAATTGTATTTTAAAAGTACGCATAAAGATAAGTCAATAAATCATATAGTAAGAGTCTATTTGGGATCCGCTTATTTTGTTGAAACTGAAAACTTTTTGTTGAAAGTATTGTAAATAAAAGTAAAAATTAGTTAAAATTGTATAGTGAGACTCATGAATAGTACAAAGCCAGCTGAATGCTAGAGTAAGAAATGCAGTCGCCTAAAGCCTCAAGTAAAAAAAAGGCCCCCAAATTTTAACCAATAGGATTATTTATAATTAATAAATAAAATAAATTTTTTTTTACCAGATGAAAAACAAATAAAAAAGAGAGAAAAATGCAATGTCCATAATATTTTTCACAACACTTTTATAACTAATGTTAAGTAGTAGGTTGTTATTGATGACAAAAAAATAATTATAGTGATATTTTCAAATAGAAAACAAAAAGTAACTTAAAACCTAGGATTTGTTGTAAAAAATATTGTGAATGTTGCATTTCTAAAAAAAAAGAAAAAAAAAAGAATAATAATAAGAGTTGAGTTAGTAAACTTTTACTAGCTTTCATCTAAGTCTACCATTAACACCGTTTTTTTACTTACCACTATCAATCTGCCACATCAACAAGTATGAAAAATTTTGCCAAATTTTTTCTATCTATAAAATTTTTAAAAAAAGAAAAAATTCTACGTAGTTCATATTAATTAGTAGTAATTTTGCATCTAATACAAGATAATCAATTTTTGCCTTAAGCCCCCAAATGCATCAAGCCGCCCTTGGAATAGTACCAAAAAGTACAATGGGGCCTATGAATACTAGCAAAAATAAGCTGAATAGTAAAATAAACTGGCTTTTTAATTTGGAGTCAAATGCACACTAAATAACATTTGATTAACGAAAAATTTGATATATATATATATATATATATAGTAAAAACATAGATAACATATAATTTAATGGTGAAAATTTTAAAATATTAATTTAGTACAAATTTATTAATTGTGTGATATTATTTAAAGATATACAAAGTATAACTTGATCATGATGCATGCATATATTTTTCGAAAAGATTTATCTCATTTTATATAACCCTACCTTCCTTTTTATGTTGGGCTTGGATTAACCCATCTAGGGTAGTTTATTAACTTATTTGTTTATATAGTTTTTAAACCTCATTTTTAAAGAATAATTGTAATTTTACTCACTTTAAATAAATAAGAAATATAATGATAACCATCCAAAAGCACACTTAATAACAAAATCTCTCTCTCACTCTCTCTCTCTCTATATATATATATATATATGTATATCCAATGACCACTTTACAGATTGCCTAGTCTCATTATAAAGAGTTTTTTGATCCAAAAAGGTTGGGTGGGATTTCACTCATGTAATAAATCTTGAGATCAAATGTCACATCATGCATGAGTTTGATAAGATTAGGATTGTGTGAGATTGTAAATCAATCTTAATCTACTTAAGCAAAAGTAATACTAGTCAATGAGCATTATATACTAAAACAAATAAAAAAAATGTAACCAGCTAGTAGTGGACACTTGCAAGTTTCCAGCTATGAGCATCTTACTGATATCCACTATATTAACTAGGACCCATTATGTGGTTAGTACTTACTCCCCTCTTTTTTGATAAGTTTGATGTAATTGGTTCCATTCCTCTAATCATTACCAAACTAATGCCTTTTTCTCAATGTCATTGTAAAGCTTATACCCAAACCAAATTATGTGAAATAACTTTCTTTGATTATTCCTTGCAACATATCTATGAGATAATAAAACCTAGAGCATTTTTTTAACATTATAGAGGCAGTTTCATGTGATAAATATTCCTCTCCATGTTATGATTGCACGTTAAATGTGTGTTACAATAATCATTTCCATATCAAGGTACAAATAGGTTACTACAGAGAAAAATTCCAAGAACTTCAATATCAATTCAATCACGAGAAAAGATTTGGTGTGTACCACAGGCAATAGACAAAGAAACAAATATATATACATAAGCTGTTGATGAAGAAATTATCGTATAGTTTACGTGAAACATACTTTTGCCATGATACACGGCCCTGGTCCTCGTTGCCCAGAACTCGATGTGGGACAAGCTGAATAAGCAAAGCAGAACCAACCTTGTACTCACACGTGTAAAGTTCAGACCCCCTTGATGCTTTTGTTAGTCTCACGTATAAAATCGAACGGCTAACTTTTTTCTTTAATTTATCTGGATTTCAGTTAAAGCACATGCACTTTACGCGGTTTCAGTATATTCTATTACACTAGCTTCCAATTCACGCCCTCTAGATCTTTGCTTTCTTTCTTTTTTAAATTTCTTTACACTTAAAATTGTCCCTTCCTTTCTTTTCTTTCAATTAAGTTTTCACCATTTATTAACCAGAGAGATGACAAGTTTTTAGATGTTGACATTTGTTGCATACTTGAATTGAGCAATCATTTACTTTTCATTTAAGGGGTCAATATATATATATATATAGAGAGAGAGAGAGAGAGAGAGAGAGAGAGAGGACACAAACTTTGCCTTAAAAAATTTCTGTAACCCCAACCTTAATTTGCCTTAAATTTTGTTTGTAATCATACATGCTAGTCTATATATATATATATATATATATATATATATATCATTGCCAAGAGCACTTGTAGCTCAACTAGTTAGCACCTTTTAGTATTTTTAATGGAGATATCTAGGATTCAAATCCCTCATTTCCCCATTTATCAAATTAAATAATAAAAAAATCACAAAATACTTGAAAACTCAATCATCAAAGTATTCTTTTTTTAATTTCCCATAGATAAGTTCAGAATTTAAAATCTACTTCAAACTTTGTTTTTCATTCTCCTCTTGTATTAAATCATAATATAAGAGGAGAATACAAATACAACCTATATAATAATAGCGTCAAAACACCTCAATTTTACACACAATAGGTTTATTAAGTGGGTTGGTACAATATGAGTCACTTAACATGTTGAATAAAAAAAATTGTATTGGGTTAATATTTGAAACTGACATGACTCATTTCAACTTGTTAAAAAAAATATTTTGTAAGTAGGTAATTTATTAATATTTTAAATAATTAGATTCTATACAATTTCTATTTCAGAATAACATCAACTAAAGAAATAATAACATGCCGTTTTAAAGTTCTTATTATCCAATAAAATTCCATCCAAATTTAGAAATATACAATCTAAGGGGAAAAAAACTAGAATGAAAATTCTCTCTTTGTTTTGTATAAAAAGTTAAAGATTTTAGGATTTCAATGAAAAGTCTATCAATATAACTACTAAACTTCTTTTAATTACTTAATTCTATACTTTAAATTTTAAATTTAAATTAAATAAAAATGAAATTTATTCACTTAATTCGAGTTGTTGGGTTGAGTCAAATACTGCACCTTTAAATTTTGGATGAGGTAGTTGGTTAAATCTTATTTTAAAGTTCATTTTTTTTGGGTTCCAGTTAACTCAATTGGTAAAGTTTCTGATACTTAAATAAGAGATTTGGGGTTCAATCCCTATCTACAAAAAAAAAAAAAAAAAACCGATTGGTGTGTCTGATGATAAAGAACTATCATGATGAACGAATACCATAAATTAAAATTCAAAAAAAAAAAAAATTGTACATCTTTCTTGTTATTTAGCTAACACTTTTTATTATGAAGCAATCAGGAAACCACTACAATGCCGACTGGAAGGAAAAGATATCTGTATATTAAATTTAAAGGCCATATTTATCTCTTACTTTTCTAGATTATCTTTCAAATCAATGAGGGCCATCTTTATAATAGTATATTTAATTAAAGAAGCTGCCCAATATTTTAAACCACCACTAACATTTATAAAACATTTTTGAATATCTTATATGACAGTTGACTCTAATTTTTGCTTTGGGAATAAGTTTGGAAGCTACATTGATGGACAAAAACATGTACACACCAGAAACAGTAGTAATTCTAAAGAAGAAAGATTAGGTTATATTCCTTTCACATGTTACTTCACATGCCAACATTAGCTCGTGTTTTGACAATTGGAAAAAGAAAACCACGCTCTAACATCAGCGCGTGGTTTGTGTTTTGTAATAGTACAACACCGACTCAAACAAACTTCTTTCTTTTTATTTATTTAAATTTTGACCGCGGTTCCTGGGGTCGCACCACTGTACCGGCCGATATGTCGTTTTATGGGGATCCGAAATGTGAAACGCAATGGTCAAAGGTCAAAGGTTTGAATATTTGTTTTGTTCAACGACATAAAACAAGGCTTAGATCAGATGTGAAGGGATTTACATGTGGGGGTACTGTTAGAATTGAAATAGTCTATAGGGTATGGGTATGGGTATGGGTACCCTATTTTGCTATACTGTGGGGGTGCATATTGTAGGGATGAGGGTGGTCATTGTCTCTATTGTTGTTCTCATTTATTTTAATTAAGTTTTGCACATGGTGGTGCATCCAATTGTGCAATCTAAGCTATGATTAGGCGCAAAAGGCTTTGCTATAACTAAACCATTAGCTAGGGCAGGCTACAATTTAGTAGTCTAATTAATTATACTGTGCAACATAATTTGTATAGAGTACACCCTCATTTGTAGGTAGAATAAGTTAAAATTGGCATATCAACTACGGCTTATGATTTATGAAAAATTAATATTATTATTTGTTGGAAGGAGTGATAGAGAGGAGTAGAGGAACTGGTGAAGAGAGAGATAAATAAGATCCATTAGTTTGATAAAGGAGAGAAATAAAGGGTGAATTGTGGGGAGGATGAAGAGGAGGAGGAGGAGGAGGAGGCAAACTCTTAGTCCACCAAGCTAAATTTGTATTTTTTTTTTTTTAATCTCAAGTGGGTGAAAATTTCTCTTGAGAAAGAAGGCTTTCAATAAAAGTGCGTGAAAATTTCTCAAAGTCGGACCTCAATTCATACCTTTGATAATAAATTTTATTATTATTATTATTATTTACTTTTTTCCCCTTTCTACCGAACAAGCATGAGATAGGGATATTCTATTCTTGATTATCAATTTTTTTTTCTCTTCTCCCATCATTCTTATTATAGGTAGGAAATATGAAGAACTAAACTGTTTCAAGGATCCTAATGATCACGAAGGTTGGACATCCTAAGAATCATCGATGAAAAATTTGCAAAATGAGAATGACTTACTTGGCCAGAGGCCTACTAGTAGAGTTAGTCGAAGCACTCTAATGTTTGAGTTAGTGAAAGAAAACTAGAGGTGGCTAAAAACAGAGTGATAGAGTTTCAGCAAGGAATAAGTACATCTTCCTTAAGCAAGAATAGCTTTTTTAGTCTTCTACAATTCTACCTTGATTATGCAATCTGTTAGGACATATGTGGAATTTGTTAGAACATATGTTATTGTAAATTGGCTAATCCTTTGACAAAACACACTTTATTTGTAATTTGGTAGATTTAGGATGAGTTTAGTACTTCAAGAAACAAGAGTTCAAGTCTAGTATTGAAGTCATGCAAGTCTGTCCAAGAAACAAATAAAGAAGTGTTGTTTATTAAAACTCGACAGATAGCTCGACAGATAATATCTATCGAGGTTTAATGCTTGTACTCGACAGAAACAGTATCTATCGAGAATTACGAAATTCAGATTTCCAGATCTGTTTTCACGCATATCCAAGTGTATTTGTGTAGGGTTTCTTTTCTCACAACCTTAGACATATATAATGATTATTTTAAGTGCCGTTAAAGGTGATGCAAAGTGATGCAACTCAATGCAAATTGATTGTGCATGCAAATTGTGACCGGAGACAGAATTTGCCTTAGTTCATCATATTCCTTTGTAGAAGTTACTGCGTCTTTGTGCCAAGGGTTTTGTAATCAAGGAGCTTCTTGATTTTCACCGTTTGGATGAACTGAAAAACTTTGCAGCCAACATCTTTCACAAGTTGGTGTGTTAGTCACGTACTTGGACCTGTGCATTGATTGGTTAGTCACATACTTGGAGCCGTACATTGAAAGGAGAGATTGTCACTACATTACAAGTCCAATTGGGTATTGGGATAAAGGTTCAACTATAGGTTGGTATTAGGTACTGAGATTCATTTTACTTGTAACCGCTTGTTTTGATAATAGTGGATTCTCGGGAGTGGTGACCTTAAATTCACTCGGTGAGGTTTTGTCTCGGTGGTTTTCCCCATTCATAAACAAATCACCTTTGTCAAATTTATTTTCCGCTGCATTTAATTTAGTTGGTAATTTGTTTGTGCTACCACGCTTATTGTATATAATTGAATCTAATTAATTTCACTTGGCTAAATTAATTGATTAAGTTACCAAAGGGGTCAATACATTCTTGACTTATCACAATCATGTGTAAGACTTGACAACACGTCACCCCTCCCATGATTACAGGGAAAGACAATTCCATATAGGTGGAGGTAAGGATGAAAAAAGATACTTAACTAGATTATATCAAAGTAACCTCAAGATATGCTCTCCTCGTTACTGTTGGAAAAACATGGTTTGTATTGCATACAAAACACACGCAGCGAAAAATTAACGGATCTACTTCGTTCGCAATTGATAACATGTACTATATAAATTTTAGAATTTAAGAACAAGAGAGCATACCTTGGTGCGGTAAAATTCAAAACCAAAGATTAGAAGTACTTGGGAACACTTTTAATTTTCACTCCAATTCCACTTATGCCTAAGAAGTGTGGTCTCTCAATCATTTTACACATATGTGTTCAAGAGAAAACAAGAGAGTGAGTTACACTCACATACACACCATTTCCATACTCTTACAAAATTCTGTATGTTTCTCTCATTATATATAACTGATTATCTAATTGGACTAGCCTTTTGGGCCATTCCAATTGAGTTTTAGTATGTGGCTTGGAGTGGGACCAAAAGGGACAAATAAGACACTAGCTCCAATGGGTTTTGGGCCTTTCTGTCAACTCTTGACAAGCCCAAAATTACCATTAATTATATTTAATATCACTATATAAATATAATTGCACTCTAGGCTTTATTAATAAATTATATCCCAAAACTTTATTATACATACAATCCCTTCATTAAAATATTCGTAATAATACAAAGTCATGAATGTTGACTGCCACTTTGAAGATTACTGCATCTTAATCCTTGAGTACCAGATTTAATCCTTTAAGTTATTCATCATATATTTATGAAATCCAATTTCATAAATATATACTTTAGTAACTCCTTACTAAAGTGGTTAGGCATAACACTCTGAATCATTGTTATTAATACCGTTTCGGACCCCGTTTCGGTTTGCCCAGTGGAATGGAATATTTCGGTACCGGCCGATTTCGGCGTACCGTTTCAGGGTGTTTCGGGGTTCCTAAAAAATAATTTATATATATTCTTGTAGAACATAAAATTGTCAATTCTAATAAATAAATAACTAAATATCAAATAATACAAATCATTTAGTCTTAACTCTTAAGTCTTAAACATCAATTTAACATCACACAATAAGAAGATTTACAAGTCAATAACTAAATATCAAATAATAACTCCTAAGTTCTTAACCACAAAACAAATCATAAGAAAAAAAAATTATGAGAGAGGGAGAAGGAATGAACAAACAAAAGACATTATTTATGACAATGTATACCACAATCACATATCTTAAGTTCTTAACACTTAATCTTAACTCCTAACTCCTAAGTTCTTAACCACAAAAAAAAGACTTAAAAAAAAAAAAAAAAAAAGAAGCCAAATCCTGTACCGGCCGAAATTCACATCTCGGCCGGAATTGGCCGGAATTGTCCGGAATGACCTGAAACGGCCCGAAATTTGACCCGAGGTGGAACGTGAGGTATTCTCGTACCGGTTTGCATACCGGTACAAAAAATTCCGGCCGTTCCGGCCAGAAAGGAATGGAATCAATAACAATGCTCTCAATAACTAAACCCATTAAACTTATCTCAAGGGAATATTTTATATCTCTGTTAAAAGATTATGAATTCTATCTTGAGAATATATGTTCCTTCAACACTAAATGTGGCTGTCCAACATACTGAGGTTTTGATCGTGATTTTAAATCTCATTCCTAATATATCAAAGCAATCTACACTTCATGATCAGGTTCATTATTCTCTTAGGATTAAGAGTTGATGTAAATACAAGTCGTGAGATTTATTATTCATTTGATAGTCATTAGTAGAATAATAAATCGTATAGCGGCCCAGTTTAATATGTCTTAACACTTAAAACATATCAACATATCAACTAGAAGTCTCTACTTCTATGATCAAAACAAATCATCTTAGTTGATATGTTATAAACCCGGCCTACATTAAAACCCATGAATAAGACCTCCTTAAAGTCTTGCTAATTGTAGGCGCATCTTAAACTCTAATAATATTTTCTCTTGAATTAAAAAGGAAAAATGCTTAAAATTGTCAAACCTCACAGGATGACATGTCTGAGAAAAAAATTTCTCAAATTCTCAAATCCTCAAAATGACTCAAAAGAACTTCCAAACTTGGAGCACTCTCCTTGTTTGCACCCAACAATGTGATTCATAAATATTATCACATTTAATTTCTTGACTACCTTTAGAGACTTAATCTGACAATGTTCAAAAGGAAGAAGCAAATTTGATTACATGAGTTTAATGATCTTGATCCTTCCTAATCAAAGAGGTTTGTTTGACTCTTAAACACTTTGATTTGCCAAAATGGTTGTTCAAAGGATCACCTCTTGTTCATAATTAAAAAGAAGAAGAAGAAGAAGAAGAAGAAGAAGAAGAAGAAAGAAAGAGAAATCTCATTTCCAAAAAAAAAAAAAATCATTCTTTTCCAAAATCCAGTTCTCTTGAACTACGTCTTGACCTGATCCTCTATAAAAGAGGTACGTAGGCAGCCTCTCAAAGGCTCGGTTTCAATCACCCAAACAACTTTAGGGCTAGAAGTCAAAACAATGTGACAAAATTGTTTGGATGCATGTTAGGCTAAGCTCATTTGTTTTGCATCAAGCATGCTTAAACTTGGGGCATTGGCCTATTTATATTGTATGCGAATACGTCCTTCTCGCATGAAAGCATGTTTTCATTTGAGGCATCAATCCATTCTTTACAACCATGTCTACACTAATGGCAATGGCCAAAAATGTTTTCATGATAACTGGTTTCTAACAAGCTAGAGAAAGAAAGCCATTTTGTAGGAACCAATGATGACGAATCATGATTTTCTTTCATGTTCCCCAATGGCCGCAACATCAAATGAACTTAGCTTCAATCTAAGCATGGAATATGCGCCAAACTAGGGGCATTGGGTAAGTACTTCCAATTCATTTTAATAAATAAATCCATTGCTAATTGAAATTATTTTTTTACAGGAACTAAGCAAGGACTTATCCAACAATCTGCATCAACTTCCAGCCAAAGTAATTTTCATTCAAAGGATAGGTTTTTCAACCCAAAAAAAAAAAATCATCATGAATAAATCTTCATCACTTTTACTCCATCTTCATCTTCATCTTCTTCACTTTTTGGTAATGAACAAATCTTCATATTTTTTTTTTAAAAAAGACAAAATTTTCAAAAAAAGAAAAGAAAGAAGGGATTTTCTATTTTTCTAAAAAAAAAAAAAAAGATTTCCATATCTTTCAAAAAAAACAAAAAAAGAGAGAAGAAAAGAAAAGAGAGAATTTTCAAAAAGCCTTGGGACTAGGGGCATTGGGCTCGTGCTTCTTAGTTTGCTTTCAAAAAAAAAAAAAAAATTCAATCAAAATTTTCAATTCCTTCAAAAAATTCAAGATTTCCAAATTTTTCAAAAAAAAAAAAAAAAAAAAAATTCAAAAGTCCAAAAAAAAAAAAAAATCTTCATTAAATTCTTCTTCAGGAACAAAAAGCTATGATCCTTTTCCATATTTCCTAGTGGTGCAACATCAAGTCAACTGTCCACCCTCAGCATTCATTGAAGCAAGGAATATGTCCCAAACTAGGGGCATTCGCCAGGAATGCCAACTTCATTTCAATGAATAACTCCATTACTAATTGAAAATATTTATTTTGCAGGTACTAGGGTAAAAGGCCCACACACATCGGCATGAACCAAACCCCAAGAAACCCTTGGTCCTCTGAAAACATGAGCCAAGATCCCAAACTTTTGGTCTTCTGAAAACATGAGCCAGGATCCAGAACCTTTGGTCCTCTAAAAACATAAGCCAAAGCCCAAAAACCCTAGGTCCTCTGAAAACATGAGCAAGGATCCAGAAACCTTTGGTCCTCTGAAAACATGAGCCAAAGCCCAAAAATCCTAGGTCCTCTGAAAACATGAGCCAAGATCCAGAATATTTAGCCCACTGAAAACATGAGTCAAAGCCCAAAAAACCCTTGGTCCTCTGAAAACATGAGCCAAGATCCAGAACCTTTGGTCCTCTGAAAACTTTAAAAAGGCTCTAAATCATGTGCATGAAAGTTAGTTGTTGCTTCAATTGCCCTGGAGAGACAAAATTATACTATTCCAAAATGAAAAACAGGTGGTCTACATTCCTTTATTCATGTAATATTTACACCGTAAACTAAATAAATGTATATAATATTGTGGAGATCTATATATATATATATATATATATAAGAGATTTGGAGTTCAATCCATGCCTATACCAAAAATTGATTGGTGTCTTGGTCTGATGATAAAGAGTTACCATCAGAAGCGAACACCATAAATTGAAATACTTTCAAAAAAAAAAAAAAAATATCGAATGTGTGCAATTCAAACAATTTTTTTTTTTTGGTAACTCTTACTCTTCACCTCTCATATAATGAACCGGATGGTACCACGTGTCATCACTGACTCTTTTTCACAAAACTTGCATCCGGCGGGGGAAGCTGAAAGAGATAGACAATGGTACACGTAAAACCAAACTGTATTCTATGAAAGAGATATTATTATTAGTCAAAGATTGTGGGGGCCTGGATTGTCATTGGATTTAGACCAATCTTCACCGTTGAACTAAAAAACCAGATGGTTACATCAAACGGGTCAAGTTTGTTGTACTTTGAATAGAAGATCTATGAGATTGACCAATGTGTACGTAATTCAGTGTACCACCTAGCCTACAGAATTTAGTTAAAGTCACGTTAGTCAACAGTTGTTATATATATACTAATCAGTGGATGGCACAACTGGACAAGTGTTTTACGCAAAAGGTTTCCACATAAATTTGTAATACAACTCATAAAACTATATTGTAAAAGCAATATATGAACAAAAACTTATAAACAAATGCACTTTTAATTGAAACTTTCTTGATTTCTTAAAAAAAAAAAAAGAAAACCCATCGATTCCAATAAATATTTTGACACCCATAATAAAATAGTACTTAATGACTAAATTGTCATTGGCATGACACATCAAACATATACAGTTTGGAAGGAAAAAGAATGGTGCAGATTGGATAAGCTGTACCCATGCAGTTTTGCCTTTAATGGGTCTTGCACAAGTGTCCGGCGTGTATGCAAAGATCTAGGGAGAGATATTGAGGGAGAGAGAGAGGGAGAGTTTTGTAGAGAGTGTTTGAGAAAGTGGGGCTGTCAATACTCAATACCCAGTGGGATTTTTGGAGGGGAAGATGGCAAAACTTGCTTGTATTCCAGTGACCATGTTTAGCTTAATTGTGTTTGTAATAGTGTTTATGTGCACAGGAGCAAACGAAGTTGAAGCACAAGCACCAGGGAGTCTTCCTGATAATGAAGGTACTTTTTGTTTATATATATTTATATGTTATTTTGGTAATCAAGCTCAAGTTTATGGAATTGGAAATCAGTATATTGAAGTTTCAGTTTGTTCTGCTTAATGAAGTTTATATTAGCTGTTAGCAGCATCCTTATTGCCTCTGTGTTGTAACTTGGCCTCATGTGGTTAAGGGCTTGACATGCTTCCCATACTATTTAATTAGCCTTTTTAGCACTGCAATAAGACCCCATAATGAAACTGAATTTCAAGGATCATCACGGAGAAACCAAGACATGACTTTTACCTTCTTCGTGGCCATATCTGGTCGCATTAAATGGGTCGATTGTGGAATTATGAAACCATGCTTTGGATTTGCTTTGAGAAACCAAATTAAATGAGACCACTCTAGTTATGATTCTTCCTCTTATAGAATCCCACATAGCAGTTAAACTTTATTTTTTTATAAAAATAAAACTATAAAATAAGGGACCCAAGTCACTGATGGGATTGATGCATCATAAGCTATCCCAGGACCATATTTGGTAATGAGAAGATCTCGAATGTGCCAATTACTCAATCTGAACAAAACCATTCCATTCCCAATTAGGTGCTTACAGAATTAGGAGTAATAGGCCTTAACTTCAGCAATTTTCCCCAACACCAAGAACATTCCCTAGGCATTTTCATAGACCATGAATTTTGTCCTTTCAATAAGTATTACCCAGGCAACCCACAACAAGCTTGACAGGGTAAAGGCAACCAGATATTCCTCATAACTGAGGCATTATTTGAATTTAGGATTTGAAACAGCTGTCTGGTTAACTTTTTTTTCTCAGCTGCACTATCGGCACGTTCATTCCACTAGTAGGCATACTTATCAATTATTTAGGTAACAAAAAAATCCTGGAAGAGAAGTTGATGCGTTTGATGTGTGCAGTGGAAGCCCTTCAAGAAATAGCTACACAGCTGGGGAAGAAAGACTGGAATTTCAAAGTAAATCCATGCAATGACTCAAGCTGGATTACACCAGCTTCAAGTCAGAGGCCATTGTACAATAATTCTATCGTCTGCAATTGCTCCAACACGGGTGGTGTATGCCACGTGGTTAGCATGTACACTCCCTTTGCTCATATAACACAATAGTTATTCTATTAAATTTTCTTATGAAGGTTAATGGCAAATAATAGCAATGAATATTTGAATAAGATGTGTAACTTAGTTGAAAATTGGATAAACACCTATTTCTTTATTTTGCTAAATTTTTCTCTCTTTTTTATTCATCGAATTTAAGCTAAGACAATACTTTGAAATTGTTACATAAAATTGTAATCTCTCTCTATTTTTTATTTTACTTTAATCTTTGTTATACAGATTTCTTAAAGGGCAGGATCTTGCTGGTATACTTCCACCATCTTTGGTTAAGCTACCCAACCTTAAGGAAATGTAAGAAGCGCTTCCAATTATTTGTTTTTCTTGTTAGCCAGCAAATTAGACTATAAGCTTCTACTTACAGCAGACTTTCCTCTTGCTAACAGGGTCTCTCACAGAACCACACCAAGGATACCAATCGAGCAAGGAATCATGCAAGCTCAAGTTCACCAAATGCAAACCTACAAGAATTGAAAACCAACTTTCTAGGCTTTTTGATCAACTAGTGGAGTTGACCTAAAGCACTTCGAAGGTTAAATCAGTGGAAAGATTGTTAGAAAATAATTGTAAAGTAGAGAAGTTTTGAAAAGAACCTACCTCTATTTTTTACTTAGAAAGGGTTATAAATAAATATATATATATATTTATATATATATTCCCGGACAACAAAACATCCCCTCATGTTAGTAGAAAGAAAGGGATCTTAGGGTGTTTGCCCTTGCATTGTACACTAATGTCATGTCCCCGTTGCAATTTATACAAAAAGGGTGGTGATTGGTTAAGATAATGAACGTTGACGAGTCTAATGACTTTTCTTATGCGCTCCTATCGAGATTTATTGGAGCTCAACTATTGAGCTCTAGGAGTTACTGGTCGAAGTCAGTAACTGTTCCCTTAGGGTTTTTCCCCTTACCATTTTGTTTGAATGTTTTTTCCTCCCTTAGGGTTTTTCCCCTTACCATTTTGGGTATGATTAGCATCCAAAGCATGTTGATTGGCAGGGTAAGATGTTGTCACCATTCTTTGGGTCGGATGCTATCCCAAGGGTTTGTTCGGGGGTTTGTTGGGCTTGGACCTTTGAGATCCCTTTTTTTCCCTTTCCAAAACTTACTTCAAATTAGACCTTTCTGGCTTATCTCTTGGAAATGCCCTACCTAAGCTTGTTCGATTGAGGTCTATGATCCATTTTGGACTTTTGCGATTCTTACCCTCCACTTAACAAATATAATGTTTTTATTTATAATATAACATTATCAACAAATATAATATTAGATGGACTCTAAAGACAAAATTGTTGTTAGCGTAATTAAACTATTTCATGCATTTGGTCAATATGCAACAAAATCGAATGTGTTTTTGTGCAAACAATTTTTTTTTTTTTTATCTTGCCGATTGTCATACGTTTCACAGAATAGCAAATACTAATAGACCTTTCGGACAAGGTATTTAGTATTCATAAACTTTGTATAGTCCACATGATTGAAGACGGTTAAGATTCTTCTATGTTGTTGACCTTAATAGGAAGAATCAATAGGGACCGCCTTCTTGCAATGTTGCTTTCTATAGGCAGCATCAAAATAATTTATGAGGTTTAACTGCCCCCATTATCTAAGCTCTTGCCATGAAACTGCCAAAGCTATATTCTATTACCAACCACTTAATTTATTTTACTTTATATACGTCCCAAGAAATAAGAAAAATGTATATTTTTATGTTTAGATGGTAAGGGAATTTTGAGAGCCGCAGAGTTATAGGTTCATGCATATTATTTTCCCTTTGGGGGGCATAGAATATATGTCTTGATCCTTACGCACCAAAATTTTCAAAGGAGATGATAAAACAGGGAAAGAAAAGTTGTAGTGCATTGAACACAACACCTCATGAACAAAGTTTATATTTTCTTGATCTTACCCCTAGAGTCCTAGACAAGTCGTGTTTCCTTAATTTTTTCCAAGGTTGATATCAATGGAAGTATTTTCTAGACAGAAGCAACTTATTGTGTAACAAACCCAATGATTTTGGCATAAGTATGATTCAAAACAACAAATAAAAAATTTGGAAAATGTTTCCCATGGAATACTTGTATTACATTTATATAGCTCACTATTATGCGGTGCTTTTAAAACATTTTTGGGCCAAATAGTTGATTATTTTAGCCTAAACCTTTTTATATAACTTTTCTATGATTCTGTTTCTAGATTAATGTTGACATCATCCCCTAATGGCGGTCATAAATTAACTTCTAGCTTTTGACTATGTATTATGAAAACAAATTACATTAGAATCTAGTGAACAACCACTTATTCCATCCTTCGATATATTTATGGCTTAGACAGCACAGGATACTTGCAAGATTTTCCTTCAATATATAAGATTAAGTATCAATTGTTTATAATTTTCACAAACCTTTAGACTTAAAGCTTATCCTGTAGTTGTAAGAGCATTAGCATTGAAGAATGCTAATGCCATATGTAGGGTGTATTTAACATTTTAAGCTTCAAAACGTGCTGCATCAAAGAATGCTAAAGGCATGTATTGCAAATTTTTTTGCAATACTGCTACAGTGCAATTCTATCTTTAGAATTGCACTGTAGCAGTATTGTAAAAATAATAATAATATTTTAAGCTATTTTCCCACGAAATTTCTCTCTCCTCCCTCATTATTTCTGTTCTCTTCTCTCTCTTCCTTCTCTCTTTCTCATCTGCTCTCTCCTCTCTCCTCTCTATAGACCCAAACATCATCCTCCTCCCAACATCAACATCACACATCACAGTGGAGGAAACGTTGATCTGGGTTGATCAACGATGGAGGAAACGTTGATCTAGCGACGGCAGTGGTGGCGGTGTCTGGGTTTTGATCGGGGTTGATATGGGTTTTTTTTTTTTTTTTCCCTGTTGTGATCGGGGTTGATCGGCGGTGTGGTTTTTGTTCCGGTGGGTTTTTGGTGGTTGATCTGGGTTGATCAACAATGGAGGAAACATTGATCAAGCGGCAGCGGTGTCTGGGTTTTGATCGGGGTTGATCTGGGTTTTTTTTTTTTTTTTTTTTTTGTGATGATTTGATGCTCATTGGATAGATATCTGACAAAAAACTTGCTCAGTGGGCCAATTCCAGACTGGATTAAGGGCAGAGATAGCCGCTAGTATGTTTTCCGTCTTAACTTCTACACTGAATTTGCATGATATTTCCATTCATTTATATTCTTTATTTGCGACAGTAGAAGCATATTCTCTTAAGGTGCTAAGCATAATGTTTTATATCCGAAAATGTATATACCTAATTTAGGTTTTGATCGGGGTTGATCTGGGTTTTTTTTTTTTTTTTTTTTTTTTTTTTTTTTTTTTTTCTATTGTGATTGGGGTTGATCGGCGGTGTCTGGGTTCATGAGTTCCTCTGCGTTCATCAATGGCTGCGGGCCTGCTGAAATAGGTTTGGGTTTTCTAATTGTGTAATGTGTATGATGAGAGGCTGAAGCAGTTAGGCTGAAGCATTTTGGTGGTGGTGTGGTGATTGATGATGGTGGAGCCGTGGAGGTGGTGGTGTGGTGATTGATGATGGTGGAGCCGTAGAGGTGGAGGTGTGGTGTGGTGATCGGTGATGGTGGAGCCGTTGGAATCATCTAAGTTTGAAAAAAAGTGACGGTTGGAAAGAAATGGAAAGAAATCTTAAAGAAAGATTAAAAAATAATATTTTAATAAAAATAGAGTTTTAGGATGTAGGAGGTATTGTAAAATGGTATGGTATAATGATAAAGTTGCTTTTTGGAATGGTAAAATAGAGTAGGATTAGAATTTTTCAATGCTGATGCTCTAAGGCGATTATCTTATATTAGGAGGCTCTCTCTCTCTCTCTCTCTCTCTCACACACACACACCTAAAAAGCTAGGACTATATATATATAGTCTATTAGTCTTAATAGTCAACCGTATCTCATTTGACCAGCAGAGTTATTATTATTAATCCCCAAAGATTTAATTTTGGGACCAATTCTATAACTTTAGTTTTGAACTGTTTGAAAATGCTGGTCTTCTAACAATACGATAATGAAAATTAGTCACAACTATATTCTGAATGACAAACAAATTCTCTCTCTAACAAGTATGATAAGAGACATGGAAAAGCTTCAAAAAAAAAAAGAAGAAGAAGAAGAAAAGATTATAGTTTAACCATAGAAAACATGAAGGGATGCAATGAAAAGAGGAAGGGCGAAAAGAAGAATGGCTAATTATATAAGTAAAAAAAAAAAAAGCATCTCCCATTTTTCTAAATAAAAAATTATTCTCCCTATTATATATGTCATATATTTTTTTTTCAATAACTTTAATGAAACAAAAAATTTCATAATTGTTGATATGTTTTGTTGTGATTAGTGCATGTAAAAATGATGTTAATTAGTGATCTCATTTAAAAGTGACGTTGTTTCAAATCTTTCAATTACAATTTACTAGCAATGGATAGGTATTTTACCAAAAAAAAAATAATAATAATGGGTTGCATGCCTTCTTTCAAGAAAAACTTTATTTTAAACCTTATACCTGATAACAAATTAAACACTGCAATTCAAAAGTACTAAATTAAATTTTTAACTTTCAAAATATAACACAATTTAAAGACTTCCACAGAGATAGAGAGAGACGTTGCATACTATCGCTGCCCATTAACAGCCACACGTCACCCAATGCACTAGGGTTGAGAAAAGAAGACAATATCATTGAAGCACAAATTTCAACATTTCCAGCCACTTCTTTTTATTCGCGTTCCAAACATTACCATATATTTTTTATTTACAAAAAGGCATTCAAACATATGTGAAAAATCAACTGCAAACTACTAACCTCCAAACACTCTCTCCTGTCTTTGCTTTCACAAAAAAAAGAAAAAGAAAAAAAAAAGAAAAAAAGAAAAGGATTTAGTTGCCAAAGCCAACACAAATCTCCTTCAAAACCTTCATCTCTTCCTCCAAACCCCACAAGTAAAAGCACAAGCCCCTCATCATCCAATGTTCTGTGGTGATGGCATTGTCATCGTCATTGTCATCGTCGAAAGAGCAGAGCGAGCATTGAAGCGGGTGAAGGTGAGACAAATCATAATTTTAAATGAGGTAGTAAGTTCTAATTAGGTCACCTAAATCACATCGTAGGAATTGTAAGCGATATGATGTCACTTAAAAGTCATGAGATTTGTTTGAATGATTTAATGAATTATGTATTTTAACTTTTAATACAAATGAATAATTTTCTAAATGGTCACATAATGAATTGAAAGAATCTTCTTCAACCTAATTTAGAGGAAAATTTTGTCCTAATCACCAAGTTATTGAATTATCAAATATCAAATTAAAAATAAATAAAAAAACTTTATCCAAAAAGAATTAATGGGCCTGGTCACATGGGCTCCTTTATCTTTGTTCAATTTATTTGACACCAGATTTAATTTGTGATAATGTCTTCAACAAAATCTATTTCACTAATGGAATTCTATGAGATTATACCAGAGCCACGTACACACAAACCCAACTCTCTCTCTCTCTCTCTCTCCTAATTTATTCTTGTCTGGTTTTGGGCTTTGTAAGCCCTTCTGAAAAGTGAAAACACAGACGTTGACAATTTGATCTTCTAGACCTTTGATTAATTGAAAACAACCAGCGACGATTGCGGCATTTTGCCACTCTCTCTAACCCTTTAAGACAGATTTTTATATTTTTATAATAATAAATATATAAATGAATTATAATGAAACTTTTTTTTTGAGGTTGAGTTAGAAGAATCATGACCGCACATGATAAGTCAAAGTCAACAAAATTGTTTATTTGTAACGCCAAAAACGCGTTATAACACAAAGAGACAAAATGACTTTAATTACTAGCAGAAGGCGAAGGATCCTCGGCTTGCGTGCACGTCTCTTCAAATATATATATTTTTATGGTGAATTCTCTCTCTCTCTCTCTCTCTCTCTCTCTTTTTTCTATTTCTATTCTGTAAATCTCTACTACTACTACAATCTACAACTACTATATCATATTCCATATGGTCCTTTACTTTTTATCCATGATTGCCATGAAAGTAAAGAGGTACCTCCATCCACGTAATTGTCTTGTTTCTTTGTGTTTGTCCTTTCGGCTTTGGTTACTTACACACTCACTTTGGGCTAGTGCTTAACTGCTTATTGTGATGGTGCCAATTCCTCTTTTATTTATATGCTTGTGTTGTGTGTATGGTTCATTCAGCATCTAGATCTAATCATTAGATTCCTTATGAAAAATTATACGTGCAAATGGATTTTGAATTCCATTATCCAAATTTACTTGAACAAGTGCACCATAAAATGTTCACATTTTAGTTAATTGCAACTTTGTAGACAATAATGGAAGGACCAACTTGAAAAGAATATTAAGATATAGTATCCGTTTGGATAGTGCTAAAAAGCACTTGCGTCTATGTTTCACGTTTTTTTTTTTTTTTTTTTAAGAAGAGTGTTTCATGTTTTCAGATGTGAGATTATGTTTTTCCAGTGAGTCTCATGCACTGTTCACAGAACCCGCAAGTACTTTATTTAGAAAAAAAAAAAAACTTTAAAACTGGGTCTCACATTACTATTTACATATTTAAAAATTATTTTACTACAGTGTTTTCAGTTTTTAGCAAAATAAGCGGTATCCAAATACATCCTTAATGAATAAAATGAACTAAAAAGTTAGAGATGAAAATGACCCCGAACTTTTGTTAGGAATATAACACATTAAAGAGATTTCAATTGAAATTTTAATATAGAATATAGAGATATCACTTTATTATGGCAGAGCCATAAATTTAATTATGGGAGCAAGCTCAATTTATTCAAAAAACAAATTATGTCCGTAAAAGATGCTATTGATGATGTGTGTGATACCCATAGATAAATGTGTGGGGTTGACATATGATTCTCAAAGATGGTGTACGAGAGCCTATTGTTGATACATGGTGAAACTTAAAAGGATATAAAGAAAAATCAGTAAGACTTGTTAATACTGGAAAAACATATAGAAGATCATTGGGCCACGTGAGTTCTTCAAATCTGGTTTTTAGACTCTTTCCACTTGATTATCATGAGAATTCTCTCTTCACTTTCCCTCTGCATCACCAAAATAAATTAACCAAAAATTGATGTCTTTTACTCTAGATCTGTGTGTGAGTTTATTTTTGTTGTTATTGTTTATTTTATTTTATTTTGTTTTGCAACTTAATTTCCTACAATTCAATGAAAATACAAAACAGATATAAAATTCAGTGACTTAAATGCTGATTTCTAGACAGTCAACCCTGGACTATCATAATCACAAGGAGTACCAAAGTCCAAAGGCCAGTCACCTAATTTATAATCAATCGTATCGCTGAACCATCATTTTGCTCTTAGTTTATAGTTAGATACTCATCAAGATAGAACAGAATGTCAGAACTCAGGAGTCAGAATGAGAACGGTAAGAAAGGAAGATTTATGTGGCTTGTAATATTGTGAACTGAAGGGTTTGTGTCAAACCCATATCACCATTTTTTTTTTTTTAATGAAACTATCATTTAATACAAAGGGTCAACTATGACAGAAATTAAGACTGTTGTTAGAGACGGTCATTGGCAACTTGGCATAAATCTTCTTGACCACAAACCTCCAAGGTCGAAACCTTAGAAGCAGCTTTCTGATGGTTCACTGGAACAACTTCATGGCCCACGGGAACAACCAGATGGGCCTCTTTCTCTGATTCAAACATATATATTATTATATCGACAAGTCTATTTTCTTTGTGGGACAGGTTGAAAATGAAATCTATAATAAATTTGAAAAGGAAATAAATTTTACTTTTCTTCTTCCTTTTTTAATGAAATGGAACTAGTTTTTCTAGTTCTCTTCTCTCTTCAAATAATTTTTTTCCCCATCAAAAAAATTTACAGTTCTTTCTTCAAATAAAATAAACCAGATATAATAAAAGAGTGGTCCAGTCAACCAAATTATCTGGTTGTATTTCGAACATAATTTTAATTTTAATTTATCGTTGTTTTTTTTTTCTCTCTTTTTAAAAAATAAAATAAAATAAAATAAAATTTTGTTGATATTGTGCATGTAAAAAAAGTAAATCCGTGGCGAGAGATGCTACGTCCACAACATTTTTACAACATTTTCACAATAAATTACAGGTGATTAGTTGTTATAGGTTCAAATTTGAACCTAACACTAAGATTACTTTTTTACCACCCCAACAATAACAACCAGTAACAACCTGCCACTTAGAATTTGTTGTAAAAATATTGTAAAAATATTGTAGACATATCATTTCTCATCCGTGGCCAACCTTACATGAATCGAGTAAGCATGTAAGCACACAGGAAACATACATATGGAAAGAAAACTGTGGAACAACAAAAGTAGCTACATGCCTTGACTTTCAAAGAAAAACATAAATTTTAAATAACTAAAGATAAAAATAGATATGGCCATTTAAAAAAAAAGCCACAACCTTGGGCTTACCAAGGCCATAAAAGAATCATATACTAATTTATTTGATAAGTTTTGATCCCAAGAAAAAGGAAAACGAATATTTAAACGATTGTGCCATGCCGTAGAATCAAAGAAACTTACTAAGGTTATTTGAGAATTGTATTCTACACTTTTTTTTATTAAAAAAAAATCCTATTTAAGACAATTTCAGTGATGAACAGTCCCAAAAAAAAAAAATTGTACACTTTAGCAATGGAAAACAGTATATACTGTATGAGACAGTGAGTCTCCAACTAATTAGACATAAACTGATGCAGGTTTGGAAGTTCTAAAGATCCCAGGAAAAGGTCTGCCCAAGAAAGAGGCTATTGCACTTAAAAGTCCAACATATAAACCCAACATAATAAATGCATGGAAGAAAAAATTGCAATGTTCAAACGCAATACAATGCAACTCCATTGCAATCCTCAACTTGCTAATGGTTTGATGTAAATGCAAAACACTAACATACGAAGAGGCTAACTTAAAAAATTACCTATTTTTTTGACTTTAGATGTTAATGACCGACACAATTGTGAATCCCTGTGTGAAAATGAAGGCACATTAGAGCAAGGATCTGCCACCCATCTCAAATTTGAACTTTCATGTAAAGCCAAATAAAAATACAATGATTGATACAAGACGTTTGTGCAAACCACCTACCTGTTGGATCAGATTCGAAATCAGAAGCATAATAACAGAGTAGTTTATTCAGAATTTGGCAGTGTTGGATGATCATCCTTCCTTCAAAGGCAGCAATAGTGGTCTTTCAAAATTTGCTATCATTTGATTAGTTGACTTAAGCATGCATCAAAGTTAACATCATGTCATTTCTGACTAACAACTGCAAATATTATATAAGAAACCATACAGATCTACGACCCTTTTGAGGAAGGATAAGATTAGGCTGACATCATACAAAAACAGTGATCAAGATGCCCTGTCGATTCATTTGGCGAAGTTTTGCCGACAAATAACCTTCAACTTGAAGCTTCTCTGGGTCCCATCGGTTTCCCCATAGAGCCAAAATTTCAAATTTTAAACCACAGCTAGTTGATTGATCTCAGAAATAATTTCGTGTATGTTGAGAAAAGTAATTAACTATAACTTAGTTTCACAAAGCAAAACAAAACGCGTCCATTAACCTAAGAATTTCAACCAATACAGATGTTACAGCCGAAGCCTAACAGTGTCATCATACATCAAAACTGGTTCTAATAATATTACATTTTTCTTCCACAATGGGTATAGTTGATATTCATAATAAACCACAATCTGAAACTCAAAATGCAGATATGAAGAGAACCCATGAGATAGATAATTGATTCCTGGAGATAAAGCAAAACAATCTAATCACCTAATTCAAGTAATAAAGTGAGATCACGACCATACTCTCAACAAGGAAAACATATTCTGCCACCTCTAAATCTGAACGGATGATTTTGATTTACGAGTCTTTAACAGCAGGAGATAGTCGCATTCTGCGCTGATGCACATCCCAGTTAAAAACACGAGCAATGGTGACCTGTTCAATGGTTGCCAAACAGTCAAGCGCAACTACTAATGTGTTTATAAAGAACACAGTAAGAAGTGAGTAATAAAACAAGCTTAAGCATGACTAGAATTATACAAGATTATTACATTTGCCAAGTTCATAGTGAATAAAGAAATGAGTAAAACACTAATCCTTCCCAGGCTCACTCCCCCATGCCTATATGCATGCAATGCCCTGAATTCAATTGTTTGTATGCCAAAAACGCAAGATGCATAGTAAACTAGTATACTTCTAAACAAGCTCTTTTTTTTTTGATAGGTAGTATACTTCTAAACAAGCTTTAAGCCATGTAACTACCATTCAAACAGAAAGGGAACTTCATATTCACACCAATAGTACCTGAGTTATTGTCACTTGATCCCTCAAGAATTGTAGATCAGCAACAAGAACTTCTAAACTTGCTTTAGCATTATCTAAATTTTTTTGCAGAAGAGCAGTGGCCTGCAACACAAGGAGAGACAAGAATCTTTAGCATCCTTAATGCAGAAAAAAGCAACCTAAAAAACATCTAAGACTTGACAGCAATGGACCTCTTCACATGAATACTCTAACATGACGTTTGCTCCCAGCCATAAACATACTGAGTCACTATCCTCAATGCTAGCCCGGGAGTATATGCCTTCAGCTACTTCAAAATCAGCAACAAGTGCCTGCATTCAAACACCGAACCAGACAAAATTCATTAAATTAAGGAGCATAGAGTAGATAGATAATCAATCAATAATTATATGAAGCACTGAAAAAGAAAAGGGAAAACCCATGAGTTTAATGTGTGTGCATCCTACACTATTTTTTCTTTGCTTGAAAAGGAGACAATATATAAACCAAAACAAGCAAGTAATTATGAGAGTCAGATGCAATCACTTCTCCCATGGTGGGTGGAAGGATTAAGGATTTCTCGCCAAAACAATCTAACCCGACCACTAAGATATATTTAGTTTAGGTAGTATGCATTGTTATTTTATTGGCTATTGAGATTTCTATCCTATCTTTTTTTGATGTGTACCAGCCTTATCTTTACATTGACTCTACTTTCTAGGATCTATATCCACTCTCTCTCTCTCTCTCTCTCTCTCACACACACACACACACCCCAATGGCCACTTTGAACCCAAGGCCAAGAACATGACTATGCCCGCTGATCGACGTCTCACCCACCATGAACCCACAGGAGTTTTGATTTTGAGAGGTTCTTCATGGGTTTGAGATATTGAGTTTGAATGTTTAATTCCAATATGTTTGACCCTTTGTTGCTAAGAAAATGAAAGAAAAGAAGAGAAAATCTTGTCTTGTTTATTTTTCTATTTTGTTTGATTTAATTTATTTCTACCTAGGGATTTTTTGTTTAGCTCCCAAAAAATGTCTAGAATATACATATGGGTTGGATTCAAGTTGCACATGATATAACTTTAAGCAATATTACACAATTCAATATTTTTTTTTATTGAATGTTTGTTGGATTACATTTTCTTCTTGTGCCCTTCATGATTACAAAATTTCAAGATGATTAGAGATCAACAACTCTCATCTATAAAATGTTTAAATTTCAAGTTTTGGTGTTCAAAATTATGCATAAAAGATGAGTTTATGAATCTAATAATAAAGAAAATATGATGGGCATGAAATTTGACAAGTATGACAAGAACATAGAGAACATATAATCTAACAATGGAATTTTCAAAATATTAATTAAGTAAAAATGTATTAAGTGGTGTAATATTGTTTAAAGTTACATCGGGTGTAACTTGATCTCAACCCTATATATATCTTTATATTTACAGACAATTTCCTCCATCTAACCCATTTCCAATCAACACATGGCTGCTCAACTGAAACAAAGCACAGGCGGATTCAACTGCTTACTCAATCGGGAGTTGGTGAAGCAGTTCTGCAACTAAAGGTGTCCAGTTGAGTGACAGGTTAACCCTAACCTGACCTCGACTGGCCTGTGGACACTCCTAATCAAAATGATGTGGGCAACCAAGGGAAACTTGGTGATGGAATAAAGAGGTGTGGTAGTTAAATTAAAGAGAAAGAGAGCTATAGAAGCCTATCTAGATATAAAAAAAATGCTGCTTATGAAAAATATAAGGCGGCAAAGAGGAAGTAAAAAAAGATGTCCAAGATAAATTAAAAGGTTTATGATGAATTATACTGTAACTTATCAAAAAATGATGAATTATACAGTAAATTGTGACGAAGAACCACGGAAGAAACTGGCATCTCAAAGCCAATTTTAATACTAAAAAAATGAGGGGGGGGGGGGGGGAAGCTAATTTTAATTCCCCAACAATAATTAGCAAATGTTAGGATGATGCCAAGGGACTTGGGGAACAATTTTTTTTTTTTTAATCAGTAAGAAAGTAATTAATTCATTAAAAGAAGAAAACTAAGATATGCAGTATAAAGGGAGTATACTACTAACATACAAACAAAGAAAAAGAAAGTGAGATTCAGTAGACAGAGATGCTATCTATCAATGACAACAAATTTTTTTTTTTTTGAAAAGTAAAAATCACCCAACTCAAACCCAAAAGACACCACAGAAATTCCCCATAACTCCCTTGCCACCCGACAATGTAAAATACATGATCAATGATTGATAGTTACAACAAGGAGGAAGGATTTGAACTCTAGATGTCATAGAAATACCAAGAAATGCCAACAAATTTGAAGCACAATCAGGGGAAATGGAGTGGGCCTGGTTCTGCGAGAGTAATGTGCCCACTAGCTACTTATCAAAAAATGTGTCCACTAGCTGTGATTTAAGATAGAGAAACAAAGATTCTTTATCTTCAAAAACAAATAAATTATTTTTTCTCCATATGATCTACATTAAACAAGGAGTTGCATTCCAAACAGGCAGCTTGTCCTTCTTGACTGGAAGGCCAGTCCAGCAACGCAGCAAAGATCTACATATAATTCTATTAACCTTGAGAAAGCATATGATAGGGTACCTAGAGAGATTAGATTATGTGGTGTGTTTTAGAAAAGAAATGAGTTCCTCAAAAGTATGGTAAAATGATTAAGAATGAACACAATAGCTCAGCATGAGAACAAGTGGAGACATCACAAGTAAGGTTTGCATCAAGGATCAACATTAAATCCATATCTCTTTACACAAGTGATGGATGAACCCACTAGATCGATTCAAGATGAAAATTCTTGGTGTATGTTTTTTGCAAATGATATAATTTTAGTACATGAAATTAGATGTGAAGTTAATGTCAAGTTAGAAATTTGGAAATATGCTCAAAAATCTAAAAGCTTTCAGCTAAGTCGGAGAAAATAGAAAAAATATAATGCAAGGTTATTAAAATTAGAAACGAAGATAAAGGGGTTGTGAGACTTGATGGTCAAAAGATACCAAAGAGTGAGAACTTTCGATATCTTAGAAGGATGGATAGATTGAAGAGTACATGAATCATAGGAGAAGAGTAAGGTAGATGAAGTGGCGAAGTGCTCAGGAGTATTGTGCGAATATAGAATACCTATTAGTTCCTTTAAAATTTAAAGTAGGGTTTTAGTAGTAAGTAATAGGTTAAAAAGGGGACATCCGTTCATGCATAGTTCATTGAATGTTCTTACTAAAGCCTACTATTGGCAGAAGCTTGCTGCAAGCTTGTATAGGAGAAGTAGATAAGTGTGATTGAAGACGTCTATATCTAATGCATGACTTCAGTTCTGTTCCCCCACCCTTCTCCATGGAAGATTAGTTTGTTGCTACTTCACAATTTTCTTTTGATAAGTTCAAGACTTAATTTATGGGTTCACATGTAAAGTCCAATTGAAATAAAATCCGTATGGTTTTGAAGAGCTAGTTATATATGTCCTTATGTTAAAACAATTTTGAATATGAGTTTTTATTTAATAACTTATGGTCAATCCCTGTGAATTAAGGTTGCGTTTGAATACTTGAATTTGGATTTAGATTTGAATTTTAAATCAATAGATTTGAAATTTCTTGATTCCAAATTTATAATTTTTAAAATTTCTAGTTTGGATGCATTTTATAGATAGTAAGATTTGAAATTATAAAATTTAAAGTCTATTGAAGTATAGCTAAGGATTTCTAAAATTCCACAGGGCTAGATTTTTTTTTCAAATCAAGGTTTAACATCATGGGTAGATTTGGCCAAATCCAAATCCAAATCCTTGACCTTTTTAAACTATCCAAAAAAGGAATTCCAATTTAGATTTTTGAATTTTAAATCAATAGATTTGAAATGTCTTGATTCCAAATCTATAATTTTTAAAACTCCTTGTTTGGATACATTTTATGCATAGAAGGATTTGAAATTATAAAATTTAGAGTTATTGAAATATGGCTATTGGCTAAAAGTCTAAAGATTTCTAAAATTCCATGGGGTTGGATGTTATTTCAAATCAAGGTTTAAAATCGTTGGTGGATTTGGCCAAATCTAAATCCTTGACCTCTTTAAACTATCCAAACAAGGTAATTGGATTTTAATCACCCATACCCAAATCCACATGACCCAAAGCCTGCTATCCAAATGCACCATAAGGGTATTTTGGTAATATAGTCAAGTCTATAATTTTCTAGGAGATCCTAAATCTCTTAGGTTTTATTTCCTTTGAGCCCAAGTTAGTCTTTTATTAGGTTTTTAGTTTACTAGTCAAACTAGGAGCCAGAATACTAGTAGTCTATGAAGCACGGGTGCGTTTCGAGACTCGGGTGCGGGTGCGGGTGCGGGACTTGGCAATTTTTGAAAAAAAAAGGGTGCGGGTGCGGCGGGACTCGGCGATTAAAAAATTATTAAAAATATTTTTATATAGTGAATTTAATATTTTTATATAAAAAAATCAAATAAATGGTAGAATTTATTATTAAAAAATAATTATTTATGACCGACCCTAACTAATATGTTGAAGATCCATATCCAACCCCTAATGTTGGGACTAAGGCTTTGTTTGTTGTTGTTCTATTCAATATACATGAAGACACAGATTTGCTTGATAAAAAATATTGATCTTTTTGAACATTGAATCATGTTGGCCTTCGCATGTTCATTTCTCCTAATCTCCTCTCTTTCCTTCTTCTCTTTCTTGTTCTACTGTTTGTACAGCTCCTTAAAACTATCAATTTCTCTTTCTACCATCTTTCTTATGATTCCAATTGAAGCCATTCCTATAACCTTTTTTTGATGAACGCCATTCCTATAACCTATCAAAATTATAAAGCTCCACATACTTTCTCTATCAAGTAGACATGAAAAACTCATGAAACCCTAGCCTTTATTTTTTGGAATAATTAACATAACTTTTTAGGAAAAAAGTAGCCCAAAAACATAGGCAGTATACTATGAGACCATCACAATCAAACTCTCAACTTACAATGAAACCCAAGCCAATTTGAGCCCCAACCCACTCTTCTACAGCTTTAAATCCTAGATCCACAAATCCACCTCAACCTTAACCCGCCATAAGTGCACACAAACAATTTCCCTACGTCACACACACAAAACAAAAACATATTCAACTGGCAGGCAGCACGAACAAGGTTCACTTTCCTTTTCCATATAAAATATACCACAAGTTATTGAAAACATCCTTTAGAGCTAGTATATATATAGGTATGAACAACACTCTCCATGATAGTAATCGAATCATAAGCAACATTTCAATTCTTCATTGCCCCATAAAGATTGTGCTAGCATAAGAAAGAATTAACATAAATCCAGCGAAAGAATAAGCAAATTCTGGAGGTATCAGGTGCAACAAATAATTACCATCCTAATGACATATATCAGCTAACCTTACAACCAGGGTGTACTACATAATTTTAAAAAAAAATATATATATATTTATATATATTCCAGAAAATCATTGAATTTCATTTCAAAGAGACACAAAAACATGTATGAATAAAATGTTAAAAGTAAAAAAAAAAAAAACGAACCTCACCAGTGCCCTTCTTAGCTTGCAAAGTTGCAACAACATCTAAGCACTTTTCAATGTCAGGGATCTTTGCCTAACAACCACAACAAACAAACAAATGTCACTCAAAACGATCACATATCTAAATTACACACAAACATGCTATACAAGTCATGAACATGAACAGAAAAACAAATTTAACCCCATAAAAAACGAAATAGAAAAAAAAAAAAAAAAAAAAGATGGTATAGGACATATTTTAGAATTCATAGACAAACAACTCCGTAAGTTTGGCAATCAATATGGTGATCAAGATTCGTGCCTAAGGTTTTGTATTACACAAATCATATGGTGTGTTGATTGATAAAAATGTTGTATCCAATGCAGAAAGGCTCCCACTTCTGCAGGGTTTGATAGAGGTAGCTGGTTGCTAAGCAACTCACAGCCTTATCCCCAATTTTTGGAAAGGCTGATTCCTACACTCAAACCCGGGACGCATTACTTGAGTAAAGGACACTTGCCATTGCACCAAGGCCCGACCTCTTCAAATCATATGTTATAGATAGAGGCACTTTGGGAGATTAAAGGAGCGTTTTTAAAACCCAAAATTCTGTTTTGCAACCACAACTCCTCATAGCTTTTTTACAAACGCTCATTTTAAACTCAAAACACAGTTTTCCAACCGCTTATACAAACGCAACCTAAAGTTATTTATCATTCTAGTTTTACATAAGCTAAAGCCTTCTGTTCCATTTTAACACTCAGTAAATAAACACGGAATAACAATAATAAAAAACGGAAATGAAATCTAATAATAGTATGGAACCTGAAGATCCCTTTGCTGAGCAAGAAGTTTCATCTCAACCAACTTATATTGCTGAAGTCTGCAGCAAAGAGATCATTATCACACAATGTATAAGCAAAAAATAACACACACACACACACACACACACACACAAACAAAACTCAAACAATCTTCTTATAATGTAAATTCTACATGAAAATGATCTAGGTTTAAAAGAGCCCAGGGTTTTGAGCAAACTCAATTGAAAGTGACCTTTCTTGGAGAACAGCGAGAGCAGAGGTAACATCGAGACCTAATTGATTGAGATAGGTTTGAACGTCTTCTACGAATTGAGCTCCAGGGATTCCTCGTCGCTCTGTGATTCCTGAACCTGACGATGATGGTGATGCTATTGTTGTTGCCGATGACGAAGCCATTTTTTTTCTCAAAAGCAAATCACAGAGACTGAGAGAGAGAGAGAGTATTGGAGTTGTAGAAATTTGTACTCTCTCTACTGAGTTTTTGGGGGAAGACAGAGAATGTTGTGTTGGAGAGTCGTCGCTGCGATGCGAGGGCGACGATGATTTGGAACTAGTGTCTAGTGGTGAAATGGTGCAAAAACGATGCCGTTTTCTGTGTGTGTTGGGCTTGTAATGGAAAGTTGGGAATTTCAATTTCTACTTTCTAGGCCTAACCTCATATGGATTTGGGCCAATATGGGGCACTGATATTAATGGGCTTAGTCGAGATTATTGTGTGGAGCTTTAGTGGGCCATGTTATTCTTGAGAATAACCTGGGCTATTTTTTAAATAGCCACACTTTATACCCAAAGCATACTAGTCAAATTATAATTGAGATTTCTTGTAATTACTTATGAACTCAAGATCTTCTTAGTAAACACAAGATGTGGGACTCAGCACACATTCGCACAATTTAGAGTAGCAAACTACCTTTTACTTCTTCTATTACTCTTTATCACATTTTAAATGATATGGATTATTCCATTGTACATTTGCAAGTTCATATGCAGTGTGAATCTAGGTCATCAATTTGAACTTCACCTTCGTTTCTAGGTTTTTAGACGCAATGAGCATTCTATGGGTTATTTTTTTATTTCCACGCTTTATACCCAAAAGAGAAAAGTCAAATAATAATAATTGAGATTTCTTGTAATTGCTTATGAACTCAAGATCTTCTTAGTAAACACAAGATAGCATACATTCGCACAATATACATTTAAACAATCAAATCCAATCCAATCCAATCAAATTCGCAGAATTTAGGGTAGCACAATACCTCTTACTTCTTCTGTTGTACTTGATCACAAATGCTATGGACTATACCGCGTAGATTTGCAAGTTCATTTTCAATGTGAATCTCAATTTATAAATTTTAGCGTAATTGTGGGAATTTTTGGCTCATGATGCTCAGCTTCCCACTTTCATAGCAATACCATAATGTTTACTAATAATGATGTTGACTATCTAGCACGTAATTATTTTAACTATCTAACAATTAAGAAATACATTTGAATTTTTCTTTTTTTCTTTTCTCTTTTTGGAGAATAACTTGACTGAATGTTCCTGTTTGGTAGCCTATTTTGAGCAACCTTTTGAGCATTTCAAACACACTTACATACATTTTCACACACTTTTTCACCCACACGTATATCAAAAACACTCAAACAATATTACTCAAACTCTTTTACCAAACACCCCCTAGCCTTTATATTATTGTGTGGTTTGGAATACATTGAGTTTGAAAATTTGATTCTGCACCGTCCCTATATGATTGCGATATTTGTAAAATCAAGCTCTATAACATGTCTTGTTCAATGATTCAATCAATGTTATGGAAGAGTTAAAAGTGGAGAGCATCGTGGTCTCTTGCCTTTGTTTTCTTTATTGTGGTCGAGTGGAATCCACACAAAAAGCCTATTAATGTGGCACAGTCTTGATTGAATGGCGGCTTGAGCTGGGCAATATGAATTTTGCTATGAGATATTTGTTTTCTTTCCTCAAACACCATATAGTTTTCTATGTTATCTGTAAGTCACAAACCCCATATATAGTTTTGTATAATGTGAATTATCTGTAAGTCACTTTGTCTAGGGCCACTAAACCTTTTCTAATTATCTTATATATCAAAGTAATCTTCTTCTTTTTTGGAAAAGAAGAGTAATTTAATTATATGTGTCCTGTTTATGTACAATAATCTTTTATGATATGGGAAAGGGGCCCCCAGGTATTACAACAAGATCTTCAACTAGCTGCTAGTGGGCTAGAAGGTGGGGGGATCAAACTGTTTTAGGCTTCAAAGTTAAAACCATTGGGTTTAAGGTTTAAGCTTTATAGGTGTTATGATTATGAATTTATCCCTAGGCCCAACAAGAAAATATTCCTACCAATCCAACGAGGGATACAGTATTGTGTCTTTGATTTTTAAGTAAGTTCTGCTTCTATTGTCAACTCTCTTGCTAGTTGGGCATGTGTTTGTAAATTTAGAGGAATTCCTTTCATTTCCTCCATCCCTATCTGCTTGTTGGGAGTTAGTGATGGGGATGGAGGGGGGAGGACAATGATCATAATCGTTCTTTGTGGAATAATAAAAAAAGGAAAGAAAGTAAGTTTTGGTTCTAAAGGTGAATTTTCCATTAGTAAGATCCATTTTATGAGGTGTGGTTCCTGAGTGGAAAAATTATTAGGTACTCTCGGACAGGGACAGAACCAAGTGGGGGGCCCAAGGGGGCTTGGCCCCCCCCCTGGGTCCAAATTTTTTTTATAGTTATTATATATTTCATTTTTGTAGTTGGGCCTCCCTTCTCCTCAATAAGCCTAACTAGCCTCATCCAAATAGCAACTATCTAACCCAAAAACTTAACAAAAATAATAAAAACATTCACAATAGTGATTGTATTTTAGCAACAAAAAAAACTATTTTACTACCAAAGAACCAAAAAATCATGTGTTATTAGAGAAACTAAAACTAAATCTTTTGCAACTACAGTAAACTGGTATAAATACCAGTTGACTGTAGCAAGTTGTTAAAAATAAAATAAAATATTTTATTAAGTTTATATCTCTTCCTTCAATTTAAAAACTCAAATTCTCTCTCTTCCTTTATTATTTTAATTAGTTGTTTATATTATTTTAAATGAAGTGGTTAAAAAAATAGAATATTTGATATTGAGTGTATTATAAAGTAAGGTGGTAAAATAGAAAAATTAGCTTTTTGAGGTGCTAAAAGCTAAAATTTTTAGCACAACCACTATGAATGCTCTAACTTCAACAACAACAACAACAACAACAACAAAAAATCCTAACTAGCCTAGTATTAACAAAAACACATTATTTTGTTTTTGTTTTTGTCTTTGTTGGTAAATAATTGTATCTTAATGTATTTAGAAACAGCGATTTTAACTATTTATAATTTTTTAATACTATATGGATATTTATTTGGAGTTTTTTTTTTCTTTATATTCTAGCCCCCACTAATTTAAAATTCTAGGTCCGTCTCTGCTTTCAGATTACGGAGAAATGGTGTTCTCTCCTCTCACATTCATGATGGACCCCACCATAAATTTAATGAATGAACCCCACCATAAATGTGAGAGGAAAGAGCACCATTCTCGGTGCTCTATGAGTATCTAAGAATTACCCGAGTAGGTGTGTAACGCTCTATTTGTTTCGATGTAAAATATTTTCGAATGTAAAATATTTTACATGTAAAAGATTTTACTGTAAACAGCCACCTGCCTCCAAATACAAGCACACCACCACTACTAACCACCTGGGGAAAAAAAAAAAGCCACCACTGCCCTGCTGCCACCACCAAAATCTAGTGACTACACACCACCACTCACACGGCCACACCACCACAACAACAACCACCAACAGGAAGCAACAATCCCAAATGAAAACAAAAATTCCAAAATCAAATATCAATGAAACCCACTCTTATTCAGCCACCATCAAAACCCACGAACCACCACAACTATAGCAGTCGTTCCGACCACCAAACTTGAAAACACCAAACCCAGCCCACCAAAACCCAACACCAAACCTAGCCCACTAAAACCCAACACCAAACCTAGCCCACTAAAACCCAACACCAATGAGCCAGCCCACCACCGAGAGGGACACCGACACTCAGATCTGACGACAACCCACCCCACTACTGACTTTATCACCGATCAGCACCACAAAAGAGGCAGTGGTCGTTGATGGGTGGCGTCGCAGGTGGGTAGCACCGGTCAGTGAGTGGCTTCGGTCGATGGGTGGCGTCGCTGTTAGGTTGCGCTGGTCAGTGGGTGGCGCCACCAGGTTTTGGGAGAGAAGGTTTAGGTTGAGAAGGAGAGAAAATTGAGAGGGAGAGAAGAGATAGCGGGAAAGGGAGAGAATAGATAGCCTGAGAGTTGTCGGGTGAGAGTTAGAGAGAAATTGTAAAATATTTTACCAAAATTTTAAGTGTAAAATATTTTACACAAATTTGCTTGAGTTGATTTGGTTGACTGAAAATATTTTACTGCAAAACAAACATCGTAAAATGAGAAAATATTTTCTTGCAAATATTTTACGTCAAAATAAACAGAGCGTTAGTGAGTTACCCTTTACATTATTGCATTTTTCCTTAAAATGCTCTCCTTGTTTTTTCCTCTTTTTTGCTACATAAACGGGGACTTTCCCCCCAACAAGTTTAAGCTTTACCCAATGAAGAGAGCCTGTGCTAATGGACATAGAGATCGATTGTCTAAAATGATCTAATTGTATAGATTTTTTTCCCTTTTTGTTAGGGATTTGGTTTGGGGCTGGGGGGATGCAAAAGTTTGATATGGTACTTGTCATGTCATGCCACACCGATCCAAATTTGAGAATGATGTTCATTCACCATATAAAGTGGCAAAAACGCATGGCTATAATTCAATGCTCCCTTAAGGATGTAGATTAATAATAACATCTATATGAATATATCCTTTCAAATAATTGAAAGTCTAGTTCTAGCGGTCGTCAAGTGCATCATCACTGAAGGAACTCCACCAACGCTATGATCATCTTGGGGACAAGGGGGAGGGGGAAGCTTAAACTATAGGTTTACAAACCAAGTTAGAAAAAATTACTCTATATTTTACAAATCTATAATTTAGGAGGATAACAAATAAAACCTTGAAATTATAAAAGATAATAAATCAAATAAATATTAAAATTTCAGAAGGTAATAAATTAAATCTCAAAATTTGAAAAAAAATATGATAAGTTAAATTTGTTGTTTGGTTAGCTTGAGTCCATGCAAGATAATATTTTCAAATTAATTGACTCAGTTCTAAAAGTGGACTAATATCATTTGTGGCTCACCTAATTAGGATTGTAAATCAACCAAGCGGTTCATAAAGAGCATAAACTCACTCATTTTTGTTTGTTTATAGATAACTCAAGCCTGAGCATTAGTTTTAGGCTTGCTTAATAAACGAGTCAACCATAAGTAACAAATATATATATATATATATATATTTATATATATTCATGAACAGGTTCATGAACAATAAGGCTCGACAAAAAACAAGTCGAGCCTAGACTCATTTATGGGCTTGAAAAATAAAACCATATCAAACTAAGCCTTTAATTAATTGAAATTTGGGATCACTTATCCAAACCAAAATGGACTTGATAATATGCTTTATATGAGCTTAATAATGTAATTGGATTTTGAGCTAAAGAGCTTGATATTGAGCTTAAGTTTAAGGCTTATGAATCAAGCCGAGCTCAAGCTTTTGGATTTTGTGACAAATTCAAGTTTAAACATTGTTTGTATACTTGGTTCGAGTTTGAGCCAAGTTTGAACATTTTACTTTTATTGTCTAGCTAAGCTCGAATATTCAATATTTGGGCTCATGTACAACCATACACCTACTAGTGACTAGGTGAGGTGAAACCCCTTATATATATATATATATATATATATATATATATATACATACACACACACACATGACGCGAGAGCCAAAAAAAATGTTATCAAAGGTTGCTTAAGGGCTTGTTTGGTAACAGTATTTAGGTATTGGTTTTTAAAATAATGTAAAAATTGTGATCTAAAAAGTGTAGTGAAAAAGTGTATTTTGAGTACTCATAATGCAAAAAAAATATCTTAAGTACTTTGTTTCTATTACATTTTTTCAAGTCTAGAAACACAAGTGTTTGGTATGAGTATGTATTTTTAAGGAAAAAAAATGTGTTTTGTGTTGTCAATATTATGTGGGTCCACGTTTTACAAAATAATGACAATAATGCTACTCAAAATTATTACTTAAAGAGATTTATCAAAACACTGTTTAAATACTTTAAATTTAGAGTTGTGAGTAATTAGCAAAAAAAATTTAGAATTGTGAGTTAAACACTCATCATTAAATATTGTTAATAAACACTAAAAACTATGGTTTAAACTCTGCTACCAACAAATATTCTGAATGAGAAAGACACTAATCTCTTTGTATATATAATCACTCAATTTAAGATATAGGCATATATAGAGAGGAGGGGTTAAAGACCAGTAAAGAAAAAAAATCAAATCATTTTATTTTTCCTTTTCAGCAGTGGAAACGAGTATATGTTTTGCTTTTATTTAGTAGCGGTTCAAGAAATTTTTTCCAATGTAGTCATTAAAAAACTTAAATTATTCAAAATCTAATAAAAAAAGAATTTAATATATTGACAAAAAAAAAAAAAAGCACACGCAAAATATATAATGTTTTACAATTTCCTTTTATACAAGTTTTCTTATTTTGAAATTGTTACTTGATAATCTCATTATCAATGCTGCAAGTTAAATCTTTTTCAAAATTTTAGTTAAATAAAATTTTTAATTTCTTTTTGTTTGTAAGGGTCTAATATGCTGTTAAGAGGACCAAAGTTTAAGGACAATGACAATGTTTGGTTACAAACTTAATTATAGCTTAAGGTTTCAATTCTCACTAAACAAATTAACATGGCTATATATTTTGAAAATCTAATCGTTAAATTACATGTTCTTAAAATATATGTCAAATTTCATGCTAATCGAATGTTATTTAATATTATATTCATATACATATTTTTTATGTACAATTCTATACTACAAAAACTCAAAATTTAAACATTTGATTGATTACATAATTATTGATCTTTAATCTTCTTGATATTTTGTAAGTATGGAGGATTTAAGAAAAAAATGTAATCCAATTATGGATTTGTCAAAATTCACATTCAATAAAAAAATATTGAGTGGAGTTGTAACCTTAGTCTACAACCAAGTTTGTTGCCAAATTTTGTCCAAAGTTTAATTATATTGGGTCTAAAAAAATTTAGGGTGGTCACAACTTTTTTTGAGGATGAAAAAATCATAAAATCATAAAATTTTTACAATTTATAATAATAATAATTTTTTTTACAGGTTAGACTGGTCCTATGACTGCCCTGGCTACAATGTGGACCTCCCCTGCTTTTCTTTTTCTTTTAAATATATTTTTCAAGGTAATCTTTTGCTTTTCATTATTTATAACAAATTTATATATTTATATATATATATATTGTCACAGTGCCTTTCTTTATATATTTTTCTTGAAAAAGAAAGTTTGTTATCTTGCAACAGCATCCCTTATTCTACACCAAATAAACAAACAAATGCTGTCCCTAGATGTCTATGCATTACTGGTTTTGGGTCTCTAAAAAATAAGAATGGCAAAGCTACTCAGAGAGAATAATCGAATGTGTACATCATTATTTGTTTGGTCCCCAACCACCCTCAAATTATTAACGCATTTTAGCATCTCTTTCTTTTTCGAAAGCCGCCCCCCCCCTTCAAAATGAAAATGACACACCTTCTTCCAAAGAGACATAAATGTGTTTACAGAATTTAAAGGTGAAGATACACTTCTCTTACAATTTTTTTGGCCACTGAGCTTATTAGGTCAAATAGAATTTTGGCCTTATTTTGTGAGGGGCCAAAAGGTGACCCAAATATATGGTACTGCCTGTAATGCTTAAGGTCCCCAAGCTTGGTCTCCCCATGACCCATCTGCATTAATTGAAATTTTGGTTTTGCAGGTAAGAAAAATATTTGTCCTATGTTTAGCCTCTGCAGCTACTTGGGATAACTATGAAGAAAACCAATCACATGTCTCTATCAGAATGTGCTAGGTTTTTTGGCTAGTGACTATTATCTGACATCTTTTGTTTTATTTATTTATTCATATTTGAATGTAAATGTTTGCAAAGAGAAAACAAAGAACTTATAAAAGAAAAATTCTTTATTTGCATACCTTTCCATTAATCAAACTTTACAATAAGTAAAAACTTTTGTAAATGTTTTATCCTGTCTTATACTGCCTCTCACAAACAGAATATTAATTCGACAATAATCTGTAGTATTGTCCTGTTTATAGAAACATACCCCATCTTTTCATTTCATGAAAGGTCACAACTCTCCGAATAGTTATAACATTTGTCAAATGTTGTAACATTTCATCAAAGTCATGTCTATTCACCGAGAGTCACACCCTTTAATCAAAATCACTATTTTTTACGTAGACCGGATCCAACCTATGCATACTTATTTAAGTTTGCCTTAATTAGGGCTGTAAATAAACCAAACTGTTTATAAGCAGCTTGAGTTCGGCTTGAAAAAAAAAATTATTTATATTTGTTTGTTTAGAAAACAAGTCAAACTTAAGCCTTAAATTTAGACTTGATTATTAAACAAGTCAATCTCAAACAAAATAATATGTTTATGAACATGAGGGCTTGATTTAACTCTATGCAATATTATAGTTTTATATGTATACTTGTCTAAAAATATATTTATATAGACTTGAAATTAGATTTTATAAGTTTGTTAATAGGTTCATATAATATTAAATTATTATTTGTAACCTATTAATGATATAAACAGTATATTAATAGTTAAAATTTATAAAATTATGAAGAGGAAAAACATTTTAGTCATGGTTTCATCCTATATAGGAAAAGATTAGATTAATCAAGTAGTTGGTAATCAAGTTTGAACTTGTTCGATAAGAAAATGAGTCAAGCTTAAATATAAAATCTTATTTAATAACAAACTTGAACTTGGTTCATATTCCAAAAAAATAAATAAATAAATAAATAAGTTTGAACATTTAATACTCAACTTGAATCGGCTTGTTTACCGCCCTAGCCTTAGTCCAATATTTCCAATGGTAAAAGTTTAGTTGCGGAGATTAATCATTAAAGATTACAGATTAACTTTTTTGGATGATAAACTTTTGTAGGAAAAGACAAGCCCGGCATGTTTTTCAAGTTTCAAGTTTCAACTATATGTAGCTTAGCTCTTCTGATCAATAATGCATCTAAGCCTAATCTATAACATATAAAGATGTTTTCAATAATAATTGGTGTTTACACTTAGGACTTTATTCAAAAATCTTCATTCTTCACCCGTGATTCAAGCAAAGGTACTCAGTTAATATTAATAAAACAAGACATCATTTTTTTTTTCTTTTTAAAGTTTAAACACAAGACTTGGTTAATTTAGGAAAAAAGAATTAATTTGGTTCACTTTATCACCTTTAAATAAAAAGATATTAATTATAATGGGCAGATAAACTCCTTAATACAGAAAAAAAAAAGGTCTATTAAAATATCTCTAATAATACTAAAAGAGTCAAGCCTTTAAAAGTTATTATGGCAATTAAAAAGAGGTTAGGACCACAGTAACAACTTAATTTGAACAAGAAAAATATAATAATAAAGAAAGAAAAGATCGAATATAATTTAGTGGAAATCTTAATATATGCTTTTCAATGTGAGAAGAGAGTTACTGCAAATTGAGGTAGGAAAATGTCATATCATATACTTTTACTTTTGCTACAAAATGTAAGAAAGCACTGAGAGTTAAATACATATAGTTTCTTTTATAGATACAATTATACAAATTTTGTTCCCACAGAGAAATGATGTATTCTATTGAATATATATATATATATATATGAAATGTTAGTTAGAATAAAAGTTTAGTGATTAAATTTATTATTTTCTAATAGATTAAACTATTAAAAAAAAGTGGTGTGCAAGTTGCTTAACTTATTGGAAAAATTATCTTCTCAAAAAACAATTATTGAAAAAAGTAGTAATATATAAATATATATATATATATATTAGAAATGTTAGTTATAATAAAAGTTTAGTGATTAAATTTATTATTTTTTAATAGATTAAACTATTAAAAAAAGTGGTGCTAGGTTGCATAACCTATTGGAGAAAAGTATCTTCTCAAAAAAAAAAAAAAAATAATAATAATAATTTATTTATCAGTTATGATCATATACCAGCCAATTAGAAAGGAGAAGAATATGGATGAACCTCTCCATCACTACACTAGTGGTGACAATATGGGTTCCCATACACAACATGCACCTTTTAATTTCTTTTTCTCTTCTATTTCTTTTTTTGGGACAGTCATGACCTCTTGTCGTGAACCTATAAAACCATAACCAAATTCTAAGCACTCATAATTTCCCAGTACTTTAACCAGGGAAGGGAAGGGTATATATGGTGTCACTCTCACACTCTCACAAATGTGTGTATATTTATATATTTAAATCATTATTATATGATAGAGCTCATTCTCGTATTATTGGGCTAGTCATCCTCTTGAGAGCGGGACCATCCCACAAATATATCATACTCATAGACCAAGGTGCTATCCACGTCAAAATAAATTACAAAAAAAAAAAAAAAAATTGATTTGACCCCACAATTTCACGAGAGAAACTAGGGATTTCAATTAATAATAACATGGAAAATTTGATATTTGATATTTGTTTTTTTTTTTTTTTTTAATTTTAAATTGACCCCACAATTTCACGAGAGAAACTAGGGATTTCAATTGACTATAACATGGAAAATTTGACTTTTGGTTTTGTGTTTTTAAAATTAGGGACAGTACACGTTTTTAAATTGTAGTTCATGGCTTTCTCAAAAAAAAAAAAAAAATTTGTAGTTCATGAGATGCTTTTTTAAAAACATTTTCAATACAAATTTGTGTTTCTGCATAGTAGTTTATTTTTTTAAGGGCAATAATATTTTTTTTACACTTTTTATTGAACATTTAAGAGTTTGGTTAATGGATGCCTTTACGACATTTGTTAATGTATTATTTTAATAAAGTTCTGATACAATTTTCATAGAAAATATAAAAAAATTATCAAAAAAATCAATTACTTTTTTTTATATAAAAAGTTTATAAAAATTTCTTAAACCAATATCTTTAAGGCATCTGTTAACTTTTTCCAACATTTAAATATATTTCTTAAAATTGTGTTTTGACATTTTTTCTTTTTTTCTTTCAAAATGTATGTTTCAGACAACTGATCCAAATGGAAAAGAAATAGCTACAAGATCTAAATCATCTTGTGTGTTATCAAAGAGAAAGCCTTCATCTACCTTGCCTCACCATGTGGGGCGGAATTCTCTTTCTTCTTGTATCTATAGAAGACGTATTTTGCTAATTGTATCTATAATGGTGTTAGGCTTATAAACACAGGAATTTATAAGAGATAATTGGATCATAAATATGAATATTCTGAAATTTTGAAGCATATTCTAGAGTGTGTGAATTTTTATTTTATTTTTTCTCGAATAGAGTAAGTGATTAGTTTCATGTATATAGATGATCAATTATCTTGAATAAGAAATATTCAATATTTTAAGAGCAATAATGCCCCGTCTTACATAAAAGTCAGATACCAGACATGAAAATCATGATAGATTCAATTTTCTGTCTTGAATAATTTGTCACTACATAGCTTGATTTACTTCTAAGGATATGACTCTTCATTGGCTACAAGGTATGGCACCACATTATCCAGAACCACAACCACAAGTTGCTTGATTGGACTCTCCACAAGAAAGATGAAATTTGTCTTTTATATTAGAATTTTAGATGAAGGAGACTATGGGATTATTGAAAAATGGTGATGAATTAACCTTGCCGGAATGTTGAGTAAAAGGCTTGAAGGTCTTCCGGTGATAACCTCTTAATTGCAATTTTTCCTTTTTGATGAAATGGACCGTCATATCATTATCACAAGATTCATGATAATTATATTATTTTATTAATTATCTCAATAACCACAATAATTTCAATAAAATTTGTAATATTTTGCATTACGGAATTACACCCATTCCATTCATTTCAATAATTTGGATCTTATTCTACTAGTCCACATTATAGTATTAGAATTGTATAGTTAAATAATTAAATTTACCATATCCTAATAGTTCAAACTGGAAACGGCTATGTGGAATTTGGTCTACTGATAACACTCAAACAAATGATATATCGACGATGGCTGCTATGCAGCACTGCTGGGAGCAATGATCGCTTTAGGCTGGAACTGCCGGGGGCATAGGAATCCCCGGACAGTTAATGCCCTGCGTGATATTGTGCAGAGGTGGGATCCCAAAATTGTATTCCTATCGAAGACAAAGCTCAGAAAGAAAGCTAGGGAAAAAGCAAAGGCAAGAGCTGGTTTTGTTTATGGTTTGGTAGTTCCTAAATCAAATAGCAGTGGAGGTTTGGCAATGCTATGGAAGAAAGAAATCAATCTAGACATCATGGGGTATGCGGGCAATTATATTGATGCCATTGTTATGGAATCAATCTCAAGCCTCAAATGGAGGATTATAGGGTTCTACGGACACCCAGAAACCCACAAGAGAAAGGAATCGTGGATCAATTACGTGCCTTGAACAAAAAATTCCAACTTCCATGGATGTGCTTTGGAGATTTCAATGAGGTATTGTCTATGACTGAAAAGATGGGGGGAATGCAAAGACCTCAGCGCCAGATGGATAAATTCCGAGCTGCAATTAATGAGTGTGGCTTCAAGGATTTAGGGTACAATGGCCCTGATTACACTTGGTGCAATATGCAAGAGGGAGAGAGGAGAACGTACCTAAGGTTGGATCGAGCTTTTGCTACTTTGGATTGGATTGATCATTTTAAGGAAGCTTAAGTACATCACATTGTAGATTCCACCTCTGATCATTATGCGTTGCTATTGTCAAATTCTTTTGCTCCCCAACCTCCTAGAAAGCGTCGCTTTCATTTTGAAGCTATGTGGACTAGGAGAGAGGATTGTAGAGACATCATTACAACAGCCTGGAATAGTGGTACAAATTTAAGCTCCCCAACTGGTATGGCTTCAGGTCTTAAGCAGTGTGCTGCGGAATTGTCTAGATGGAACAGGCTAGTTTTTGGACAGGTCCCGAAGAAGATTCAAGAAAAAAGGAAGGCTTTATGTAATATGGTACAAAGGGACAGAGATGGGTGTATGGGTAGAGAAATCAATGAGCTCCGAAGAGAAATCAATGATTTACTGAATAATGAAGAATTATGTGGCAGCAAAGATCAAGAGTTCAATGGTTGGGTCTGGGGGATCGCAATACAAAATATTTTCACTCCAAAGCATCGGAAAGGAGGAAGAAGAACACAATTGTTGGCTTAAGGGATGAGAATGGAATTTGGTGTGACAATATTGAAAGTATAGCAGCTGTAGCAGTTTCTTATTTTGAAAAGTTGTATACTACATCTCTCCCAAGCCGTATTTCAGAGGTTACTGACATAATTCCTACAAGAGTCACTAGTGAGATGAACCAGAATTTGATTAAAGAATTCACAAAGGAGGAAGTAGTGGCAGCCCTACAACAAATGCATCCCATAAAAGCTCCAGGCCCAGACGATATGTCTGCTATTTTCTTTCAGAAGTATTGGGATATTGTTGGAAATGATGTCACTAATATGGCTCTAAATGTCTTAAATTCAAACATTTCCATGGTTGAAATTAACAGAACCAACATAGCCCTTATCCCAAAAATTAATAACCCTACAAAAATGACAGAGTTCAGGCCTACAAGCTTGAGTAATGTCATTTATAAAATTATTTCTAAGGTTCTAGCTAACCGTCTTAAAACTATCCTTCCCTAAATCATCTCTGAAAATCAAAGCACTTTCCTCTCAGAGCACCTAATTACAGACAATGTGCTGGTTGCTTTTGAACTCATGCATTACCTTGATCACAAAAGGGATGGGAAGGATTGTTTCATGTCAGTTAAGCTTAACATGAGTAAGGCGTATGATAGGGTTGAATGGAGTTTTATTGAGAAGGTCATGGAGCGTATGGGTTTTCATGAAAAATTGATTAATCTAATAATGCATTGTATTACTATTATTCTGTCCTTGTGAATGGAGTAGCCTACGGAAGCATAGTTCCATCTAGGGGTCTTCATCAGGGGGACCCCTTATCATCTTACCTATTTCTCATTTGTGCAGATGGATTCTCATCTCTCATTAGTGATGCTACTAGAAACAAGATGCTCAATGGAATCTCAATTTGCAAGGGCTGCCCCATGATTTCCCACCTATTTTTTGTTGACGATAGCCTCCTTTTTTGTAAAGCGAGTAGACAAGAATGTCAAAAACTCATTGAAGTTCTTGAGCTTTATGAAGCAGCGTCGGGGTAGAAAATCAATGCAGACAAACCCTCTATTTTCTTCAGCCATAATATCCCTAATGAGCTAAAAAATGAAGTGTTGGAAATTTTGGGCCCAATGCAAGATCAGAGACACAGAAAGTATCTCGGCCTGCCATTAATTATTGGTAAATCAAAGAAGGAAGTGTTTGTAGAAGTGAAAGAGAGGGTGGGGAAAAAATTATCGGGGTGGAAGGAAAAGATGTTGTCCAGTGGTGGAAAGGAAATTCTAATCAAGGCTGTGGACCAAGCCATACCAACTTATACTGTGAGCTACTTCCAGCTTCTTAAGGGGCTTTGTGAGGAGATTGAAGGAATGATGAGAAGATTTTGGTGGGGGCAAAGGCAGCAAGAGTCAAAGATTGCTTGGGTTAGCTGGAAGAACATGTGTAAATCTAAGTTAAGAGGAGGAATGAGATTCAGAGATCTTCAGGCCTTCAATTTAGCTATGTTGGCTAAACAAGGATGGAGGCTGCTAACCAACCCACACTCACTAGTGGCACGAGTATACAAGGCAAAATACTATCCCCATGGCGATGTTCTCAACTCAAAGTTGGGTAGTAACCCTTCCTATGCATGGATAAGCATATTCAATAGCCTAGAGGTAATTAGGAAAGGAACTAGGTGGAGGGTAGGCAATGGAAGATTAATTCACATATGGGAAGACAAGTGGCTTCCACTCCTTCAACTTACAAAATAATTACCCCCCCTCGACCATTTGAAGATTTCCCAATGGTTTCATCTCTAATAGACATTGAGAATAGAAAATGGAATGCTGAGTTAATTAGATCTTTATTTCTCCCCTTTGAGGCGAATACAATCCTGAATATCCCATTGAGCTACAACTTACCTGAGGACAAAGTAATTTGGATTGGTAATAGAAAGGGTGAGTTTACAGTTAGGAGTGCATATTACATTGCCCTTAAAGTGATCGAATCTGATGAGGTGGGTGAAAGCTTTTATGGTGACCTTAGAATCCCATTGTGGGGAAAAATGTGGCATCTAAAAATCCCAGCAAAAATTCAGATTTTTGCTTGGAGGGCTTTGCATGAATGCTCTCCCAACAAAGCTGAATTTGAACAGAAAGGGGATTAACACAATTGTCCAATGTCCTATCTGTGACCAGGAGGTGGAAACCATAATGCATGCTCTAATTTCTTGTGATTCAGCTAGACAGGTTTGGGACAAGTGGGTGAATGTCCAGTGAACCTCAGTTCTACTCATCTAGATATTTCTGATATAGCCTTAAAAATATTGGCAGATGGCACTTCTAAGGATCTTGAAACTTTCTTTGTCACTGCCTGGTCTCTCTAGTATAGCAGAAACCAAGTAGTCTTTGAAGCTAATAACCAAACCCCAAATCAAGTTTGGAATTTTGCTAGAAGAATTACTCAGGATTACAAGGAGGCATCCAATTTATTCTCTTGTGGTAAGGCTACCGTGGAACAAAAATGGAGACCCCTCCCCCTGGGATGTTCAAGGTCAATGTGGATGGAGCTACATCAGGTGATGGCAATCCGTCCAGCATCGGGGTGATTATTAGAGACAACATAAGTGAAACCATCGTTGCTTTATGTATGTCACTTAATGGTCAATACCCAAGCCTAGAGATTGAAGTCATTGCTCTAGAGAAGGGAGTTCTTTTAGCAAAAGAAATGAAGCTGCAACAGATAATGTTAGAAACTGATGCACTCACAATGGTTCAAAGCTTGTTAGCAGGTGACAAAAAGGGAGACTTGGGACATCTTCTTCAAGGGATCAGTGACACCTTGAATTCTTTTAGCAGTTGGCAGATTAAGCACCTAAAAATGGACTACAACAGGGTTGCTTACAAGCTAGCACAACTAGCAAAATGTACTGGTACCAAGCAGGTCTGGAAGGGAGTTTCACCTCCTACTGTGCAACACCTGATCCAGCTAGAAAAAGCCTAATGTGTTTGGCTTTTTACACTCTTGTACTATGACCTTGTTGTCTTCCAATTTCAATTGAATGAAAGCAGTTTTTCAATTAAAAAAAAAAAACCCTTTGGGATAATCAGTAATTTAACATATAGAAACAACTTTAGTCCAAGCAAGGAAAAGAATAAGTAGCTAATACTTTTGATAAGAAAAAGGTGAGAGTGAACAAGATTCTCATTTTCCATCATTTAGTAGAAACTAGAAAAGATAAATGGGCGGAAGAGCATAGAATAAATTATCATTTTCTCCTTTGTCCACAATTTTTTTTCCATCCAAATAGGAGAAAAAATAGAAATGAAAATCTGGAGACAAGAATAATGTACCATTTTTGTCTCTTATCACTATTCCTTCAACATTTTTGCCCACCGGTTTCATTGCATCAAATCATCATCTCCTATACGTACAATGCCCGATTGTGTGGGCAACATATATATATATATATAGAGAGAGAGAGAGAGAGATATGCTACGTCCACAACATTTTCACAACAAATCATAGGTGATTAGTTGTTATTGGTTCAAATTTGAACCTAACACTAAGATTACTTTTTTGACCCTAATAATAACAACCAGTAACAATCTATCACTTAATATTTGTTGTAAATATGTTGTGAAACTGTTGTGGACATATTATTTCTCATATATATATATATATATGAAGTGATGTTATAAGATGTTATTTTACTAATTCAACTTATAAAAAAATTACTTCTTATATTAATGGAAAAATAATTTCTTAGTATGTAAGGCATGGTTTTATTCAACTCTAAGCTATGTATGCGTGGAACTTGGAAGTTGAGATTCACGTGACTATTATTCCTATGTTATTTTACTAATTCAACTCCATTGCAATCTATTTTCCCACTTTGGTTGGGCCAACAAATTTAGAAATTACTGTGTAAGCATCACTGCTCAACATCCTTTCCTTGATGCATAAAAAAAAAATTAAAAAAAAAAATAGTTCTTTCCTCGAAATTGTTTTAGCATAAGAAAAGAGAGACAAAAAATTACATGATACTTAAAATAATTATCCACGTATATTTTAATTGTATTATTTAATATATTATTTAAATAAGTTATATAATTAAAATTATATATGAATGATCATTTGAATAGTCATATTCTATATTTAATAGAACTTTCATTTAAATTACTAAAAAAACTAATATCCCAATCACATCATTGGTGAATTAACAAGAAATTAAATATAATGAAATTTTTTTTGCTTTTCCCAAAATATAGAGGTGCACATATCACATGTGGTCTTCCATGAATTAGTGTGGTTAGCAATAATATCATTAAAAGAAATTGTCAAGAGACATAATTAAACTGGTTAACATCTTTTAGTATTTTTAACTAAAATATTTCGGATTTAAATCATTTCAATCCCCAATTATTGAATTATAAAATAATAATAATTAAGTCACAACTTTTAAGATTCTTGGCGCACACACCCCAAAAAATAATAATAAAAACCTTTAACAGCAATAGGAATTATAATAAGCACAATGGTCTAATTTTTATTTTAAAAGTCATGGAATTATATATATAAGAGATGATTTATTATGCAACGTTAGGTGGCATTATTGTAATGAAGGCTGTGAGTTTAAAGAGAACTACTTGATCTGTAACAAAACCAACAATATATAGCACCATGAAAAGATTTTTTTTCCCGTAATTTCGTAAATTTTTTAAAAAGCATGTAAGAACTAGTTGTTAAATGCAATTTAAAATTTTTGTTCAAAAAGTAAATTATCAGCATTTAAAAAAAAATTAATAATTCAATAGTTCCAATGGGGAAGGGATTTGAATTCTTAACTCTAAACATAGCGGTGTATATGGATTGAGTTGTAGGATTTTTTAAACCTAACCCAAGCTTGTCAGGTTGAGGAATTCTCAACCCAACCTATGTGAGTCGGATTGGATTGGGTTAATGAATTATACTTGTATATCTATGAATTGTAAAAAATATAGACTTTCATTAATTATTCTATTATTTTTTAAATAAATTATTAAAGTTTATATAATATGCCTAAATTATATTGCAAATTTCCAATTTCATTACAACAAATTCTTAAATACCAAAATAAATCAAATTAAAAAAATTAAAATAAAGGTAATAAAATCAATTTTTATATATGGTGGGTTAGGTTGGATCAAATGGATATAAATAACTATCAATTCGAACCCAACCATGCTCAAGACTCGAAATAAAATTTCAACCCAACCCACCAACCAACAAAAACTAATTCAAGACATTGGGTTAGTGGTGAATGCACATTTCTATCTAGACATCTTCATTAGAAACATTCGAAAATGACCATTATCAACCTAATTTGATAGCACTTCTGCAAGCAACGCTTCAAGTGGGAATGTTGACATAGACTTTTCAGTACCACCACTATGCAGTAGCACGTTTAACAAGCAATGCAAATGGCCCCCATAAACTGATAACTAAATATAGCTTGTTCTATTAACATCATATTAAAAAGTATATTGTCAACATAATTTGACAGCACCTATAATACAAGTAAGCGAGTAAACACCTCCAAGTGGAGATGTTTCTAGTACCACCACCATATATTTTTTTTTAAAAACCTAGTACTACAAAAAAAAAAAAAAAAAAAAGCACAATTTTGGCCACAATTCTCCATATTATTTATTGCTATTTAATTTGCAGAGAAAAAGTGGTGATTTATATAAGGCCAAATTACAAAACTCACCTTCTAAGCTTCACATTTTTTCATTCTAATCCTCTAAGTTTTATTCTTCTCAATTGAGTTATCCGTTAGTGTTTTGTTAGTTGTTGCCATCCACCTACCAAAACGACGCCGTTTTGGATATTATTATTATTATTATTATTATTTCTTAATTTCAAGAAAATTGAAAAACGTTAATTTAAAAAAAAAAAAAAAAACTAAACTCAGGGGAACGATGTCGTTCCCTAGCCCACTTAATAACAAAAAAAATCCCCACCCCCACCGATACCTTCATCTCTCGCTTCTGCACAGTTCTAGTAATTTGAAGCAACTTATCCGCCAAAGTTGATTTTCCATGGTCAATATGCACAATGATGCAGAAATTCCTTAAACTAGAACTAGACACTGGAACCTGCAACTTCCAAACCAAAACAAAAAATCAAGTAGCAAAGCAAATACGCCAGAGTCGATGGAAGAAGACTGGCAAAGAACTGGCCGAGAAGAAGGAGAGACTATGGTGGTTCCCCTGAGTTTTTTTTTTTTTTTTTTTTTTTTTTCAATTTAAAATTTATTTTAAATTAAAGTTTTCAGTTTTTTTTTTTAATTAAGAAATTATAATAATAATAATAACATCCAAAACCGCGTCGATTTGGAAAATAGACGGCAGTAGCAACTAGCAGAATACTAACAGATGACTCAATTGGGAATGAATAAAATTTAGAGTACTGAAATGATAAAACTCAAATTTAGAAGACTGAAAAAAAAAAAAAATGTGAAACTTTTTTTTTGACTGAAAGACGTAGAAAAAAAAAATGTGAAACTTGAAGTGTGAATTTTGCATTTTAGCTTTTATATAAAATTGACAGATAGCCAATCACAAACTCATTATTTATCACACAGGAGAATTGTGGTAAAAGTGGTGAGTTTATACGTAGTAAAAGAACTCCCATACATAAAGGCCATAACCATTAGCCAAATCACGTCAGACAAGTTAATGCATTGCCACCACTTCAGTTCTGCACGCTATCTCCCCACATGGTGAAAATCAAATTATTCAACTCATGGCCCCCCCTTACACTCCAATTTTCTGGGCACCACTCCAACTTGCAAGACAATGGGACCCTCATATGCCATACAAGTTTATGGAGCAACATACGGCCAGCTATTCTTGCTCAGTCGTGATTTCTTTGTACAAAAATTTAAGAAGAAGAAAAAATTCACCTTAACAAGCCTATCTATATTCTTGATCTGATTGTGGCTCTTTTTTTAAGGCTATTCTTAACGTTAGAGAGATGACGGGGACACCATTTTAACTAACAATTTAAACAAGTTTGTTTCAATTCAACAATGTATTTTTTTTTTTTTGGTAAAAGAGGATAACTGGAATTAAAAGACAATAAGTCTACTACAAAATGCTCCCCCTCTATCAAGTGTATATAGTTGATCCACCAGAGGCAGTAGATCTTGAAACAAAACAAAAGCTCCATTGCTAGTATTGTCTATCTTTGCTAAAGCATCCGCACACTGGTTTGCTTCCCATCGAGTGTGCTCAATCAGCAAGTTGGGAAATTATTTCAAAAGATACTGCAATCAATGAATAAAGGCTCTAATGAAAATTTTGCATTAGAGTTTTTCATAGGATGTACTTTAATTACTCACTTTATTTACTTTTCTTTTGACGTGACAATCAATCATAACATACGCACTCACAACACATAAGTGAGCATGAGGTATAGGCAAAATGTTTTCTTATCATACTAATCTATTTATAGTTTTATTCACAATAATGGCACAGATTATAAACTCTTATAGGGGAAAAGATGAGTGACAACTAGTTTAAATTTCCTTTGGACTAAAATATTATTTTAGTTCCTACATTTTAGGGTTATGGTTAATTTGGTTGATATATTTTGGTAGTAGTCAATTCGGTTTATGTTATTTTTAACTTGTAGTAATTTGGTCTATACCATCAACTCACTAACGGAAATAGACTGCAAGTTGAAAATAGCATAAAGAGAAGTCTTGGAACCCATAGAGAAACAACGACTCACACATGAGAGAGAGAGTGTTGGGTATACATGTGTAAGTGAAGTTCTACAATTAAAAATAATAACAAGCGTGAGCATTTAATATAACATAGTTGGGCCAAAACTCACTGACTTAAACTTTTGAGTTAAGTAGTGCCCTTATATGTTATATTGATTGCTCAATTGGAGTTTCCCCAAAGTATCCTCTACCCAACACAAAATAAAGTATAGTGTCTTGTATTTTATTGAATTAATTGGTTCTTCCTATGAAAAGAATTTGAATCCCTCATTCCTCATTCCTTATTTTTTGTAAAGGGGAAAAACATGGTAATATAAGGACTTGATAATTAGCATAATTATTTCACACAACGTCTTGATATGCTTTTCTAAGTTTTTTTTTTTATTAGATGTACTTTTCTAAGTTTTGAAAATAAACTTCAAAAGTCTTAAAGTTTGACTGGTTCTTGCATTTTGATATTTCTAAAAAGACATTCATGATTCAAACTATCCTCTCCCTTGTCACATATTGGTTGCCCTTGTTTATGCACATGAAAAGCTTATTGTCCCCTTGTTTTAAAATGCTATATATATACTAGATTGTAACTTGTGTTAATTATGAAGGGAAACATTCAAATAATGGTGATAATGAGGTGGTCTCACCGTCTCACTCAAGTGAGTAAGTTGGTCATCTTAATTTTTGCATTGAATATTATGAATAAGTCATTTAGTACCAAAATTTTATAAAATAAAAAATTAGACGCATGACATAAAATTGGATAACACCTTATTACCTTGCAACTATGAAGCTATTGAGTGATAATAAATTGGATCCTCATTATCACCCTTGTTTGTTTGTAATAAGATGTACGTTAAGGACCCTCAGAATTCACAAAATATTTGTAATTAAAGAATTAAACACTTTTACTCAAAAAAAAAGAAAAAAAAAAAAGAAGAGAAAATCTTCATTTAGAATATTGTGATTTAGGTCAAATAATGGTGTCATATCACATGTAAGCTTTCGTACAAAAGTTTGAATGAAGGACCTGAGTCTGGAATACCTACCTAAGAACCCTAATATTTCATTCAATATATAGGTACAACAATTGTCACCTTTGAAGAGGACGAGCAAAATGTGCCACAGTAACCCAGTTGGGAATATCAAATATGATATGAATGAATGAATGAATGAAACGAACTTTTCAATCACTAGCTAGTGGTGACCATATGGGGGTTCCCATCTACACCACCTTTTCTTTTTTTCTCTTTTTACTTTAATTTTCCTTTGGAGTTTAATGGACAAGCCCATGACCCCTCCATGTGGTTTAAAAACTTTTACGTTAAATTATACAATTTTTCTTTTTCTTTTTTCTTTAAATGCATGTCCTTTTCTTTTACTTGGCTTTTGTTTGTATCCACATGGTGCAGACCCTTATGAAAAAAAAGCTTATAAATCAAGGGGCTTACTTGGCCAAAAAGTGTATTGCAATATCTATGGTGTTGGGGCTTGCCATGACATATCACATGCAGCTAATGATTTTCCTCATGTGTGCAAGCATGTTCTAAGAATCTTTGTTAAATTTGTACCCTCTTTTTTCTTTTTAATTTTTTTTCCAATATAGCCGAGATCAACAAGAAGAAAGGAACCCTAAGAGAATATGAACTAGAAGTTTATAAGTTAGAGTGCATATTCACGATCAATTGGCTTTAACAAAGAGTTGCTTTAGAATTTTATATTTTATCTCAAGCTAAGTAAAGTCATCTAGACAATTTAATTGATCGAATTCGTGACACTTTTTCAAAACCTAATAGTAGCTATAGGTTTCTAATAGAAGTATCCAAAAAAATATAAAGTAGGTACGTACGTGTCCTTTGATTTAGGTGGGTATGTACTTCTCCAGGCAATGCACATGATATTCCGCTATCAACCTTATCTTCTTCTTTTTTTTTTTTTATTATTTAAAATTTTAAGTAATGTGATTGAAGTAATTATGATTGAAGATGGTAAGTTATGAATGAAGTAATACTAATACGGCAATATCCCAATTTCATATGAGTCAATTACTAATACTACTTTTGTTATGTACTAATCACGACATATTATCTTAGTAGTTATGATAAAAAAAAGTATTATCAGACTAATACCACTGCATGAAACCATTTTCACTGTTAATAAAGATTAATAAAAATTAAAAACATAGGTGTTTTATACTTTTATTTCTCCTCAAACCTTTGTTTTGAGAGAGAGAGAGAGAGAAAATATAGCAAATAGTAGAGAAGGATGGGTGGATTCTTGATGTTTCAGTTATCAGGGACAAGGATTTGTGCAACTCATTTATTTTTTGGTAAGTGATTTGTGCAAGTCATCTACGCTAGGTAGCTCAAGACCATTGATAATTGATTATGATTAAAGAAAAGGGAAATGCAAGTTATTCTGTGATGATGATAAAAGTATTGCTTAATTTTGGAACAATATTGTTATTGTTATACCTAAAGCCAAACCTCGTTTATTCTTTCAAGCTAAAATGCAGTGATAAAAAGCACAAACAAACACATGGGGTTGATGGTAAGTAGCAGCAACTGTTTTTTTTTTTTAAGAATATCAGCAACTGTTAATATCCACCTGTTGCATGCCACATGCTAAGCACTAATAATGATTTGATGCCCCTTCAAGCCGACACCTTTCATTTTATGACTAGATTTCTTAGCGTTTGGGCTAAGTGGGTTTAGGACATTTCATTTTTTTGTGTCCACATCTTTTGTTAACAACATTATTAACCTAGGCACCTATTTTTATGTGACTATTCACCCCCTTTGAAACAGATTAATTTCGTGATTCAAACTATATATTACAAATTTAAAAGTTAATATGATTTCGTGTCATTTAAAATTTTAAATAATGTGATATTTTATACACTATTAAATCTATAAAAAGAATCATTGCACACTCTTGATGTGATGGTCACTCCACAAATATAAGTGCTTGTGGGGTGTGAAGGGCAAGGGCCGGGATTCAAGTCTCCAGGAGGGAGTTTCACACACATATACATTTAAATTAGACTAAAGTAGAATTTCTATCTTATATAAAAATAATAATTAAAAAAAATTCTATAAAAAGAAGTTCATTTCAAGTAAAAATAGAGAGGATCTAATTATTTCAGTCAACATGTTAATTGCCTTTCATTTCGAAATTACTTTATGTGATTTTCTTTGGTAATGAAGCAATTATTTTTTATAATTAAGCATACCATGCTAGTTGTTATCGAATAAAATGATAGATAATGATAGTAGTGGGGTGGATGATGGAAACTTTTAAACTCTTTCTCCTTTCGGGTACAGAGGGTATGGGCAACTTTTAAACTTTTCTATACGGAGGAAGCTTGTTGCTGAATATCGAATTGATTAGCATCTTACTTAGCTCACAATATTGGTTTTACACAACTTTTTTAGATCAAAGCAGTTGATGGCATTCAGATATTTATAATGGAGTGCATGGTAAAGCATAAATGAAGCTATTAAGGATTTATCTACAAAATAAAATAATAAAAATTACAATTTATCTTCATGTTGAAGTTTAAAATTATCATAATTTAGTCCACAAATTTGCTATAGTTATACTTTGACCCTCTAAAGTTTGGATTTAAATGAAGTAGTTAGTTTCGTCCAAAATATCTCAAATCATTTCGTTTTTATTTAAAATTTAGGAAGTCAAAATGTAAGAATTGAAAATGCTTGTGAGACTAAATTGTGATTGGACCAAACTATAAGGTGTAATTTGTTTATCTCAAAAATACAAAAACTGTTAATTTGGAACAAAACCTAACAATGTTTTTAATCCAAATTTAAGGAGGTCAATTGTAACAATTAAAAGTTTGTGGACTAAATTATGATAGAACCAAAAAAGAAAAAAACTATTAAGAAAGTTGTATTTTCTACTAATAAAATTTATAAAGATCTGAAGTTTAAGTGATAGTCTAATGATAATGACATCTTTTAAAGTATTCTGTATTTATGATTTGAAGTTCAAGCCATCTCTCTCTCTCCCACTATTTGCATATCTATCCCAAAAAGAAAGAAAAAAAACTCATAAAGATCTCAATTTTTTCCCCTCTTAGAATTAATTGGGAGAAAGGATTTTAATCATAGTAAAAGCATGACAATACCACTAACCACCACCTCAATACATCTTAATCACATCCATTTAAAAGATAAATATATCTTAATCACATCCGTTTTAAAAGATAAATATATCTTAATCACATCAATAATGTGATACTTTGAACTAAAGCGGGGGGGTCATAAAACAAAGGGAATAATATATAGTCGCTGCGTGCATTCCACCCCTTGTTTTTGATTTTACGAACTTCTTTGCTGTGACTAACATGTGCTTAAAAGTTGGTGTCACGAGTTTCAATAAGCTAAGGCCTACAAAGGTGGTATAGCCCTCCTTCAAAAAATTGCTCACGCCTTGTCATTTTGATCCCAATAATTGGAGCTAGAGCTTGATGTGACACATAAACAGTTTTCCCAATTCCCCTTTTTTTTTCTTCTTTCTTTTTCTTTTTTAAATAATAAACCAAACTCTGATTTCTCGAACTCAAATGCTTCTTTTCAGGGAATAAGTTGAATGATACAAACTTTTTTTTATATAATTTTGCCACAATTTTGTTATTTGGTAATTTGTAAATGGTGAAAATAAAATAATAAATTTATATGGTGCTATCATTTTACCATTCACGAATCGTTGCGTAGTAAATTTATAGTAAAATTGTAAAAAAATTTGTTGCATTAAACTCATTCTTTTTTTACCTGCATCCCAATGCTCAGATCCCACTGACACTGATTGGTTGATTCATGTAAAACTTTAAATGTGGGTTTTAAATAAGTCACATGGATGCATTTGCATTCTACTGTTTGTATCCTGATTGAAATGAATGCTACCATGTGCTCTTTGACAACTTATGTAGATTTTTCCTATAATTACTCCTGCTTTTTACACCCTTAAAGAAAATCAGAGCCAGAGAAAATTACATTTTAGACCTTATATTTTAAGAATATTTTCAATTAAAACTTATAATTTCAAAAGTTTTAACTTAAACCTTAAAATTAAAGACATATATAAAGTAACTTTATAGAAGTCATAGTTTCATTTGTTTCAGACTATCATAAACTTTAGAAATCGTATCAATCTCTTTTCTTTTCTTTTTAAGAAACAAACACACAGACAAAGAAGAGGAAAATGAGTTCTAACATAAAACACGCATCACAACTCCACTCAAAAGTCATGATGAAATCATTTCAATCTAAATCTAAACTTTTTTGGTTTAATATGAGATTTGATTAGGGTTTTTAATTGATAGGATTTTAAAAATTCAAGATTCAATTTGAAACTTGTGAATTTATGGGTGTTGCTAATATATATCCTTAGAGCATCTATTTATAAACTATTTTAGGAATTTTTTATGAAAAAAAAATGACTAATTTTTAAAAAAATTTATTTTCAATTTTTTTATAAAATATTTCTTAAATTAGTTAATTAGAGTTTCTTAAGGTCATGCATTAAGTGAACTCTTTAAAAATATTTTGAAGAGAGAGAGAGAGAGAGAGAGAGAGGGGGCCTATTGGGGCAAAACAAGTGGTCCTTTTTTTAACCCCACCATGTATGCCTCTATTTAGAGTAACCCATTTTTAACCCATTTCAAGCCAATCCAACTGATAGTGATGAAACTTAGTAAGAAGTATCCGTGTGCCTCAAGAGGTGGTATTATACAGTGGAAAACAATAGTTCGAGACAAAGGGGAAACAGGTGTCGAACCCACTAGTCCTTTTTTTTGAGAGTGACTCTCATAACTAGGCCTGGGTTGTCTAGGGGACCCTGTCTCTAAAACCATTCCTTCATTCATTCATTTTAGACTTTAGTAGGGCAGGTGAACCTAGATTGAAATTTTTTTTTTTTTGGGGGCTAAATAGCCTAGATTGAAACTGTTGAATGGTGTTTCAGATAGCTCTCACATGCGACCAAATACTTTGGGTTTCGGGGAGTGTCAAAAAAAAAAAAAAAGCACTATTTAACGTGGGGACAAAGAAGCCATGTGACATGTTAACAAAGCTTGTCTCATAAATTGTTTTGGCGCTTTCGGCAACTTTTGGGCAGTGGAGTTAGCTATTCAAGACACTCCCACATGTTCTTCTCTGCTCACTTCAACTCTCTGATCACTATAATCACTATCTACTTCTCTCTCTCTCTCTCTCACGGTCACCACCATGGTAAACTCATACCACATGTGTGCCCCATTTTGACTTCTATACAAAGCAAATCCCAGTTAATGCAAATCACAAAGTTGTCTTTGTCAATTTTTTTTTTTTTTCTTCTCATTGCTTGTAATAAGTGATTAATTATACCAAACGAAATGACACTATTTGACAATTTTGTGCTTTGCTTACGTTGCTTTTACCAAAAATAAGCCATCATTGAATTTTAGTATCCGTATGTTTGTGAATAGCATATTCAGTAGAAATTAAATTTTTTTTACTAAAAGTACGGTAAATAAACATAAAAATTAACTAAAATAGTATAATAAGATCCGTAAATAATATCAAAAAGTACAGTAGAATCCATAAATAGTAACAAAAATAAACTGAATAGTAAAATAAACTGGCAAAAATAATCAATATCAAACGCATACTCAATCTAGCGGGGGGTGGCCCTATTAGGTCACGCCCTGGGGGGTTAGTCACAAATTGTCACCCCCGCCCCCCTTTCACGAAGCTAAAAAAAAAACACACACTCAATCTAATTAACCAATAAAATAAACCACCAGTAAAAAAAGAAGAAGGGAAATTCGTGCAAGATTTTGTTTTCTCTTATAATTATGTCGCAATGAATTTTGTTCACCAAATACAATGAGAATGTCGTGACATAGTAATTAAGATATTGAAACAATGATTTTACCTCATATCGTCCGAAACAATGAACCTAAGTGGCACCTATGTCGAATTATGATTCATATACATGAAGGAGCATAGTAAGGCAAGAATAAGATTGTCACAATTGGTCCCCCACCACCTTTGCAAAAATAACCCATAAAAATTGGAACCATTAATAAATTATGTGTCGGAATAAAAGAGTTTTCATATATATATTTTTTGGGATGAATAATTTTCATATTATTTTAAATGAGAATGTTATACAAGTTTCCTTTTTAGGAAAACAAATATCATCCAATCATATATTAGCACAATGTTGAATAAGAAATTAATAAATGGGCACAACATACCCTGCCTACCATCCAATAATAACAAATAAAAATCCAGGCAAGTATGTCTGTCTGATACTATAATACTCTTACCCATGTTATCACCATGAAAGATCTTGTAAAGAGGCACGCTTTGAATGCCCTTTACAGCACTGAATTAAATGCGCACAAAAACAAGCCCTGAATTTTATTATTATTTCCAAAAAATAAACCTTCAAATTCATCATTTTCAACTGGATTTTCAAAACACATGAATTAGAAACAAAGTACAAAAACAAAATATTTCCGAATAATTCTTCTTCGCCTATTTTTCTTAAGAAAATAGGCCAATTAAGCCCTATTGCCTAAATACTTTTTGTTTTCCTTTTTAAATTTATAAATACAATAAAATTTGAAAAAAAAATATACTATTTACACTTTATCTTTTCTCAGAAAAAACAAAAAACTTACACTTTATCAATAGTACCCACTAAAATCGCTACCAAATTAATAGTCGGTAACAAAAGATTAGATACTAGGCTATGTTGTCACAAAATTGAGTTAAGAAATAGATTTGGATTTGCCAGTAGCTCCGTGAACATTTTCTAATATTTTCAACGAAAATATTTAATATTTAATATTTAATTTCTCATGTCTAATTAATTATAGCAAAACGAAAAATTAAATTAAAAAAAAAAATTTATTTCCAGGTAGTATGAAAAGATTTTTAATTTTACTTGCAAGAGAAAAGGGCAACATCGTATTTAACAGAGAATTAATAGAGATATTTGAGAGGGGAGGAGAAAAGAGAAAAAAAGAAAAAAAGAAAAAAAAAAGAGAGAGATAATGGAAAGGACACGTGGCAGTAGAGAAAAGTATGATCAGCTAGGCGGCGGCGCGGAGCTAGAGCTGGCGGAGGAGGTGGAGCCGGAGAGAAGGTTGGCGAGGGTGGTCATGGCTCTGACTTGCATCTCAAGCGCGGCTATATAATCGGTAGCTTCTTCTAGAATCACCGGCAAGGGTTGTTTCCGGCAACCGGGGACTAACCGGCCCAAAACACGCACTTTCCTCTGCACAGCCGGTAAGCTCTTCCCCTTTAGCCTCAAAACGCTCACTTTAGGCTTCTTGGGCGACCGGCTAGTCCCGGTGGCACTCACCACTCTTGGCTGCTTCCTATGCTTCTTTTGAAATTTGAGCTTGAGCCGGTTCGTTAAGATGGCACGGCTCCACCGTGTTTTTCCCTTAGCCGCCACAGCCAAGACCCTATCAGCGGCTTCGCGCACGGCTCGACCGCGCCGCGTAGCCGTAGCCGTAGCCGAAGGAGGAGGAGGGCTGAGGTGGACTTGGCTGAGAGTTTGAAGGAGCTTGGAAGAGTAGATTTGTTGTTGAGTTTCCGATTTCCATTTGTTGTGGTTTTTATCATCTTCTTGTTGTTGTAGCTGTTGATCTCTGGCTTGGGTTTTCTTCTTCTTTTTCTTTCGTGAACGATCAGTGTTGGCAACAACGTTGTTTGAGATCAGCGTTGACGCCATCAGAGTACCCACAAAGCTTTTTACCAAAATTGTTTGGTATCGAAATCTAATAAATTTGATTCGAAAACGTGTAAGACTATATATATATATAAGGATATATAGTTTACAAACCAAAATAAAGAGAGGTAAGAGAAACTATATACCTTTGAGAGAATGATAGTACTCTATTTTCACATAGGCTCGGATCCAACGGTTTGTGTGTGTATATGTGTGTGTGTGTGTGTGGGTGTGTGTGTGAGAGAGAGAAAATGAGGAACGGAACGGTGCGAAATGTGAAGGGAGTGAGTTATAAAGGAATCAGAAGATAGCACGAGTCGGCTCGCAATTTTATTTTTATTTTTATTTTTTAAAATTTTAATTTTGCTTTGCGTTGTTGTGTTGTGTTTGTGTTTTGTGATGTTGTGCCTCCCACCCATCACCCCCTACTTTAACGTTTTGTTGCTTATTTTGCTAGTCTTTGGTGGTTGGTTAGGTCAGGGTTCAAATTATTAGAGATTATATAGTACATGTATTTGCATTATAATGCTCCAGTGGTACTGGCACTTTATACACATGGATTTTTTTTTGTTTATTTGTGAGAGGGGGCCTTATTATATGTAAGAATGAGTCGGTCAGTGGCATGAGATTATAAGCACCTTTGTTAATTATTACAAAGAAGTTTGGTCTTTTAACCTTTTTATTTTATTTTGACAAAGCCTTTAAAGGACAAGATTTTATATATTTTTATCTCAACTCACATTCATGAAATATGAGAGGTCAAAGATCCTCTCAAAATATACCTAATGCAACACTATAGGTGACAATTTTGAAGTTTCTATCTTGATTTTCTTTCATTGTATTCATTGAGGTTCATTTTATGATGTAGTAGATATATAATAGAAAATGTTTGGGTAAAAATTCAAACATATTAGGTAAAAAAAAACAAGAGGCTCGGCTTGTTTTTTTCGTTTAATTTTTCAAACATTTGTTAAATTTAACTTTTATATCTATATATATATATATATATATTCTACAATGTGTCACTGGGCCAGTGGGCCTTAACTTATGTAGCATTGTAGTGGAGTAAAATTTCCCACGAAAAAAGAAAATTGTTCCAAGAAAATATGAGAAATATGGGCAGTCTCCAGCTGTCATCTAATTTTTCTCAGAAAATCGTGCTCTAACCAACAATCTCTACCTCACTACATTAACTAACATTTGTCTTATTTTGCTCGCCATATACTATCCTTTTCAAATCTTTTTTTTTCTTCTTGAGAAACAGCTTTTAATATTATCGTCAATTTCATTGACTTTTTTTTTTTTCATTCTAAATATAAACGAATTCCCTCTCTAAAGCAAAATTTTTGGAATTATGGTCACAATCACAAAGTGAACTTGTTAAAGGTAATTCAATGTCTGAATTGTGAGTTTCAGTTAGCTCAACTGGTAAAGTCTCTGATGATTGTATAAGAGATTTGGGGTTCAATCTCCGCCTACACCAAAAACTGATTGGTGTCTTGGTCTGATGATAAAGAGCTATCATCAGAAGCGGACGCCATAGGTTAAAACTCTTTCTTAAAAAAAAAAAAAAAAAAATCTGAATTAAATAACATAAAATCACAACCCAAGGAAATTCAAAGATCTTAAAAAAATTTGTCAAGAAATTAAGAAGCAGGCTCTACTCCCCTCCTTAATTACTAAGAAAAAACAACGTATGAAATAGCTAAAAAGGCATTCTAGCAAGGGCTGGTAAATGAACTGAAAGGTTGGTGTAGGATCAATAGCAGTGAGGAATCACAATCACAATAACACAACGGGTTTAAATGGTCTCATTGAACATGTTTAACCTAAATTTGAGAAGGAAAAAGTTTAGCTACAAAATTGGAAGCTACAACCTTACTCAATATCATTAACATTATTATATATTTTGAAAATCTAAACATTGGATTACATTTTCCTTACGCTCTTAATACATATGTCAAATTTTGTAACAATCAGATATTATTTACCATATAATCTATAAGATTATATTTTATGCATAATTTTAAACTACAAAAACTTGCCATTTAAACCATTTATTGATGACATAGCTATTAATCTTTAATTTTCTAGAAATTTTGCAAGTATGGAGGATATAAAAAGAATATGTAATTCAATAGTGGATTTGTCAAAATTCACCTCTAATAAAAAGATATTAAATAAGGTTGTAACTTTAGGTTACAACTAATTTTGTAACTAAACTTTGTCCATGTGAGAATATGACTACTGAAAAAGAATGAAATAAAGTCACATCTAAAGTTCAAACCCGGCCAACACCAAAAATCAAATGGTATTTTAGATAGTTAGACTTGATGATAAAGAACAATTATTCGGAAAAAATGACTACTTAACATTAATTTTTTAACTATGTAATCAAACAATCCCCTTTTCAAATTATGTAGCAAAAATACATTTGATTTGGAACTTGATATAGTTAATGTCAAAATTCTAACTGAAACTCAATATTAACAATATCGAATTCTATGCATATTTTTAAGTGAAACTCGACATTAGTTATGCGTAAAATTTTCAAAAAAAATTAAATGGCAAAATACACAAAACTTAAGTTCCAAAATAAGGATATTTTGTTACATCGTTTGAAAATAGGCCGGTTGACTACATAGTTAGGTGCCATCCAACTTAATGCCGATTTGTGCAGCAAAAGCATCATAGGTCGGTAGGTGGGTTTGGGTTTGATTTTGATTTTTGGTCAAGATTTCAGTCATTCTTGCCGTCAAATCTTCTAGGATAGAATCTGGGGAATTATCGCCAGTTTGTACCACATCAGTTGGGTTCACCATGGCTGCAGATTAGTGTTTAGGGTTGGGTTTGGTTGTAGAGCAAGTCCTAGGATTTTGCTCTGATACCATGTCAAAAAGATTTCTCATATATTTCATATATTTATGTACAGAGACAAGTATGGTTATATAGCAATACAAAGAGAAGGATCTAGAAGCTAAACTATGCTATACACAAATTACGGCTACTATAATGGTTGACCCTTAAGAGAAGGGATTCTAAACAATCTGGCCTACAATTTCTCCAATCACTGACAACTCACGCCAACATAAACTTTTGTTGATAGAATGTCTTCCAAACAAGAGTTAGTAACCTTGAATCGTCGAAGTCCAAGTGACAAGTCGTAAATGTCCACAGATATCTCCACCTCTTAGAACCTTACATATTTGTCCAAACTCTTTTATCTCTTAAATTAAGGAGATTATCTTTATCACAAAAAGAATTCCCACACTTCAAATTTGAAACTTATCATTAAAAAATTACTTTTTGTGAATATTTTTTTAAGATCTCAAAAATAGAAATGGTCTCCCAAATAATTATTTTTGTTTTTAGTATTTTGAATTTTTTTTTTTTTTAAGTGAGAGCCAAACACATATAATATAAAAATTATTATCTGAAAATTAGTTTCAAGTTCAATCTTTTAAAAATTGCTTTTATACGGTTTTGAAAAAAAAAAAAAAAAACAAAAATCCTCCTACCAATTAGGCTCTTACATTCTCAAAACCTACTTTATCTATTTTACCATCCTATTTTATAACTCACCCAACATTCCAATTTCTATTTTTACATACAACTCATTAAAATAATATAAACTACACTATCAAATAATATAAAAAAGGCTAAAATCCAAAACTGACCCTCTAAGTTTCACATTTTATCATTTCAGTCCTCTAAGTTTCAGTTTTGTCATTTCAGTCCTTTAAGTTTCAATTTTTTTCAATCCAGTATTTTGTTAAACTTCAATTAAATTGTGCTGTTAAGTAAGTTAAAACTACACCGGTTTTTTTTTTTTTTTTTTTTTTTTTTTTTTTTTTTTTTTTTTTAGTTAAGACCAAATCAAAAACTGTGTTATTAAAAAAAAAAAAAAAAAAAACTGTTATTAAAAAAAAAAAAATTATGCCCCTGAAAAATCAAAACTGATTGATACCCTAAATCCACCCGATTAACTGAGAATTATGGGGAGAAAGAAAAATGGGGAAAGAGAGAGACTGCCAGATCGGACTATGGGAGAAAGATAGATCGAGACAAAGAACTCATCCTCAAGCCGAGACGTCGCGTGTTGAATTGCCAATTAAGCCTGATCCACAATCTTGGAATCGAACCAAACCGATAACTCATCCATCAGATTCAAAATCTCATCAATCGTCGACAAATACTCATCGGCCTTGTCACCCGAGTCCTCCCAATTCAACGACCTTCTCGAACCTTCCAAACTCGAATCCCATTGTAAAATCACCTTTTTCGCCGAAGCGAACCAGTCCTCCTCGCTCTTCAACGAATCGTCGCTGTCAATCAAAATCGTGATATTCATGAGCCAATTATCAATCTCGGTCTCTTCCCCTGCCGATCCCTAACTTTCTTCTCTCTTTTTCCCTCTCCCTTTTTTCCCCTGATTTTCTCTGTTTGGCATACAGATTCATCAGGTTTGGGCATGTTTCTTTCTTTTTCTTTTTCTTTTTAATAACATTTTCTGATTTTGTTTTAATTACGAAATTTAAATTAAAAAAAAAAATAGAGGGAGAGAGCCCAAACTGTGTCGTTTTGGCTTTATTTAACGACACTACTTAACTGAACTCTAACAGAATATTGGATTGACAAAAATTGAAACTTAGAGGACTGAAATGAAAAAACTAAATTTTAGAGAACTGAAATGATAAAATGTGAAACTTAGAGGGTCAATTTTAGATTTTAGCCTATAAAAAATTATGTTTATAACCTATGGGAGTGAGAGAGATGCTGAAGTATGAGAGAATAAAATAAATACCTATATTTATGTTTAGGGTTGTATATATACAACCCATGAATAGTAGGGCTGTATATACACAACCTTATTGTTTGCTAAAAAAAATTAAATACCCATACATGGGTAAAGCTATGTTTTAGTGTCTTCGTTAGTAAAATAGCAACTTGGGTTTACACTCCTAATGCTAATACTCTTATGATGTTTCTTTTCTTTAGGACCCACAAGGAATGAGCCAGAGCCAATATCTTTATTAGAAAGCTCCTTCTCCCATCCAAATAAATAAAAAATAATAGCTCCTCTCCAAAAAAAAAAAAAAAAAAAAATTGTTACTCTCTCTCTCTTTTAATAAATGGTTAGAGTTACTAGTTTGGTGATGTATTTATTTGGCTCCAAATTAAATTTGAACTTATCATTTTCAATTTATTATGCGATCAATTATAAAACTATATGTTTCTCAAAAAAAAAATTATAAAACTATATTCCATAAAAAATTTACAAAACTATTTATATATACTATTTAAACTAATATATTTATTTATAGTATTTTAATATTTTAAGATTTTTTTTTTTAAAAAATTTAATCTCTTTCTACTGTATCTTATATTTAACTTTTTTCTTTTGTTGATAAAAACCTTATATTTAACTTAAACTATGCCTTGCCCTTCCCTCTCAAATAGTTTGGACACTCCTTTTTGAGATGTCCATGACCATTGCATTCGTAACACACGATGCCTTGAGGGGGTTGTGACTCATTTCCATCTTTCTTCTTAAACTCCTTCCTATCATCTTTGGAGGATGAAAACTTCCCTCTGCTGAACGGTTTCCCACTGTTCTTCATCTTCAGAAATTTTCGGAAGTTTTTTGCAAGAAATGCTACCTCCTTCTCCACTCCATCTTCTTCGAAGGAATCATCCATTCTTTTGGTGATGGTTTTAAGAGCAAGAGATTTACTCGACTTATGAGAAGGTAGTCCCAGCTCATACGTTTGGAGAGATCCAATTAACTCTTGGATTTTGATCTCATCCAAGTCTTTACTTTCTTCTATAGCTGTGACTTTTGCTCGGAAGCTCTCCGGCAATGATTGGAGGATTTTCCTCACTACCTTTGAGTCCTTCGTTTTCTCACCTAATTTGAATTTGCCAATAACCACTTCATTCAGCTTACTGTAGAAAGAGTCAAATGACTTGTCCTCACTCATTTTCAGCTCCTCAAATCTGGTGGTTAGCTTTTACAACTTTGTATCCTTTACTTTCTTTGTTCCTTCATATGTGATCTCCAATATCTCCCAAGCTTCCTTAGCTAGTGTTATGTGAGAAATCCTATGAAATTCATCTGGAGAAACACCATAAAAAATTGCATTAAAAGCTTTACTGTTAGCATTAGCTGCCGCAAGAGCTGCCTTATCCCAAGTGGATTTAGCTGCCTCTAGCCTAGTCCATCCTACTTCTACCGCATCCCAAACAGTATCATCAATAGAACACAAGAATGCCCTCATTCGAACTTTCCAAAAGGCATAGTTACTACCATCAAAATATGGTGGAACATTCAAAGATTAAGACCGGTCCATCTCAATACGGGGTCAAGAATCGCACTAAGGTGATTAAACCACAATGAGTACACCCGCTCTGATACCAATTGAAAGCTCAAAAATGTGTTAAATAACACAAGAGCTGTTTAGACCCCCAATTCAAAGTTACGGCTTGGTTGATTTTACATTAACTTAATACTAAGTGCGGAATAGTGTAAACACAAGCATACAAGCAAGAGAGCTACTCTAATCCATATTTAAAGCAACACAACAGTAAAATGAAATGAACAAGAGTAGGGAAGAGAGATGCAAACACAGATAACACGCCAATGTGTTATCGAAGAGGAAACCGAAGAACTTGGTGAAAAACCTCTCCGCCGACCTCCAAGCGGTAATCAATCCACTAGACAATCAGTTGGGATACGTGGGTTAGCAAGAAACCCTCCAAGCCTAATCTACCCGATGTACCTAAGCCCTCCAAGCTCCTACTCTAATAAGGCTTCTCGGAACTGTGTCTTGTCTAGCTCTCCGGATCCCGCAACAAGCTCCATGTTGCATCTGCCATCCTTGGCTTCTTCCAATGCTTCCCAGTAGCACCAAATTATCACTTGACTCTCTGAAAGAGTGTGGTAAGTGTTTGGGCTATCAACCTCTCAATGATATGGAAATGGAGAGGTAGGAGATGAGGAAATTCCACAAACAAATGTGTAGAGAATTGTTGGTATAACAATTTCTAACTCTCAAGTGTTTTTGCTAGGGTTTTCTCTTAGAAGCTCTCCACATCATTTGTGGGTAATGTGGGTATATATAGTGTGGGTGCAAAAAGTGTGTATTAGATAGTACAGTCTGGTAGAACAGAATGTCTCGCAGGTGTCTCGCGGGAAGGCCTTACCAGCGAGATACTTGCGAGACACAGCTGTCTCCATCTGTACTGACTCTTTGCATTCCAGTCATGTGCAGGGCACATGCATCCTTTTGCGGGATGCTTAGTCGCAAGATACTCGCGAAAACCTTCTTTACTTCAATTGCTTGAGTCTTCACACTCTCTCTCACTATCACACAACCCTTACAATAAATTCCCACAACAAATACAGGGTACATAAGATTGAATAAAATTACAATCAAATTTGGCACGGAATAAAAGCCAATGAAAATACATATTTGAAAATCACAACTTTACAATCTCCCCCTTTGGCTATTCCATGACAAAACCCCTAAAACAGACTCTAGACTTAAACGTGAGTTTGGGAACAATGGTAAAACTCACTCACACCTAATCTAGAAACTGTGAAGCACTTGCACATTTATACCTGTAACCTGAAACACTCGCACACAAACAAAACTTTCATTAAACTTATGACAAGTTGAAGACAAGGTATGTATAAGAGCAAGTATAACATTACCAAGTATGTAAGCATTTGATAACATGTATACACAAAGCTTGATCAAATAAGTGCAGTCATTAAAGAATGACTCCAATGAACATATAACAAGTAAATGTTCATCCGGACATGTAAAAAGAAGCAATCACTTATGATTACTTGCATGTCCAATCACACGACCAATGCAAAATACATGAAGTATATGCATCTAGGAACAATCCTACTAGGGCACAAGTGTGAAGTACTCAAGACATATTAGCAATATCTAAAAGTACAAAGAAAATGCTACAAAAGCATTGAGATAGTCACAAAACATACTGAATATAAACTGAAACAATTAAAAGCAAAGTGTATTGAAGTTTTAAACAAAAACCAGTAAAAGCATAGACATGAACCAGCAGTTATAGAAGCTAAAAATAAACACAAGTAAACCAAACAGTAGTTAGTGTCTTCTCCTCCCCCTTTCACTGCACTCCCCCTAAAAACGACACCATCTCCCCATTTTTGTCATAGAATAGCTAGTCGTCATGTTCCTCTAGCTTCCTTTGAACTTGGTCCAGTTGAGTCTGAAGAGATGTGAACTTGGTGTCAAAACGAATGTGTTGGGAGTGCATGATGGTAGCTAGTTCGGATATCTTGGTAGTAATCTCTTGGAGAGTAGCCATGATGTTGTCTAGCTGTTCATCATAAACATGAGATGTAGAACTTGAGCTTCCCTGAGTAGCATGACTTTCTTGCTTGGGATTCTTCTTAGTGTGACTCATGCTTGCATGGATAGTGCGGATATTAATTGGACTTGGCCTTGGATATGGGCGCTCATCTTCCGAAGGATGCACACCTTTGAGCTTCAAAATCCGTGAGATAAGGCGACAAAAAGGAATACAATTCCTTGAAGCAGTCCGGTCAACTGTTTTTGCTACAATGTGAAAAATGTGAGAACACACATCAATCTCCACGTCAGAGATTAGATCATGCAAGAATAATGCTCGACCAAGATTCATGTAACCAGTGCTAGACAGAGGGTAGAGGTTGCTACACATGATCATTGTGAGCAGCCTTATTTCAGGAGAAAGTGATGCCACACTTATTGACTTCCTATTGGAGGAGAATTCCAAATTAGCTCCTAAAACTTCCCGAAGAATCTCCTCATCTGGAGTCAGTTTATCATAAACCTGAGGGATAGGTAATATTGGCCTGTTGATGTTCAGAATTTCGGCCAAGTAGACGGGTGTAACTGGGAACCACTTTCCTCTCACCCAGCACTTGATTTCCTCTCCTTCAACAATGGCATTGGCATAGAATTCTTTCACTAAGTTTTCGTATGCATCCTCAAGATTTGAGAGAAGGAAATTCCAATCTTTGGTGGCAAACCATATTGGGATATCCGTGTCTAGGAGAGAGGGTTGATCAACGGCCCTTTCAAACAGCAATGGAGCATCTCAAAACTGGCTCGTGTAGGTCTAGAATGCAGCATAGAATCTAAACAAGTCAGGATCATACACTTCTGTTGAAAAACGAGTTCTCTTTGACTTCGGTGAAGGTTCATCAACATCAATCACCAGCTCTTTCCCTTTGTTGCAACCTCCTTTCACAGCTGAGCTTTTAAACGGAGACATCTGCAAACATATCCACAAAGCACAAACAGCAAGTGCAAAAACACAAAAACAAAGCACAAAACTTGATTAGATTCAAGTTAGTCCAAAGCACAAGTAAAACAACCTAAAACAGAGTAAAAATAACTCAAAGCATAGAAAAGAAAGACAAACAGCATGCTAAAGGTATTAAACCAATTAAGCATATGCTAGTTCAGGTGTGTGCGTCATGAGATGCATGATGTGTGCCTAGTGTGTGCATGGCATGGCATTAAGGCACAAAATGGACAGAGTGTGAAAAACACACAAATACTAACCAAAACATGATAGACATGATTAGTCAAGACACAATCCTATCATTGGAACTCACTTGAGTCCAATTCAGCACACAAATGTCACTGGGACATTTTTTCAAACACCTGACATGCAACAATGCATAACTGTTATGAAGAATGCATGAACAGATTGAAAAATGCCTCAATACAACCTTAAAATGCCACAAGGGACCAACACAAATACACAAACAGCAAATGGGACTCAGCCCAATCAAGATTTTGGAAAAAATTTCACAAAAATTAAGAACCCCAACCCATTTTCGAAAAATCCCCAATTTTGATAACCCTAACTAATTTTCTGCATAATCTATGACAAATAGAAGGAAAAATGTTTTAGAAAACATACCTTGAAGTTAAAATCGCAGAAAACAAGCTTGGAATTGATGGGGTTTGATTGAAAAAATGATTTTGGGTTGAGAGAGGTTCGAGAGAGGCAATGCGAAGGAAGTTATGAGTTTTGAAAAGATGTCACATCTGCTACATAAAAACTGAAAATACGCGTTTTTCACGGGTTAGACAGTCGCAATTTAAGTCACGAGACATACTGAAGCTTTCGCGAGAAGCTTTTAGTCGCGAAACAGTAGCTAGACAGTCGCGATAGCCTTTGTATGAAGTTGAAAAATTCCAGTTTTTGCCTAAAAACATTTCGCGAGAAGAGTTTAGTCGCGAAAATTAATTGAAAGGAAAATGGTTGATTGCTATGTGACTAAGATAATGGGATTTGCATAAAGTATATGTAACTAATGCGTCCTAACTTTACTATATATCAAATATGTCCCAAGAGTTTTGTAACTCAATCGGCACCTCCTAATATTTCCAAATATGTCTAGGTTTAAATTCTCCTTCTCCTATGTATATATCAAATATGTGACAATCAGTTTGTAATGTAATGGCATAGATTGGTCTCGTTTATTATATAAACTAGTTGAATTCTTGCATGATTTGTAGTGCATTTTATTAGTTTTCTCCAATATTTCAACAATTTTACTTCTAATATTTAGTGTTCTATTTTATAAACAAATTAAAAAGACAATATGAGTGGTGTAATAATTTGATCATGTTATACGTGTTTATAAATTTTAAAATTGCATGATACTGTGAACTAATATGGATAAGCATGTTTCATGCCTACTAAAAAAAATGCAACTATCATTTTGATAAATAAAAATAAAAACATCCTTCAATAATTGTTTTTAAAAGCTAACATAGACCACACCACATCAACACTTTGTAAAAATAATTTGTAAAATTGTTTGTGTATCTAGCATTACTTTTCTTTTAAATATGGCATGAGGAAGCCGCAGATTAAGAAAACATGAGTTTTTTTTTTTTTTTTTGGTGGTTCAATAAGAGGGGGAAAATACTAAAATAGAATAGAGTTTAATAATTTATTGTAATAAATAAGAGAGAACACTAAAACATGCTATATTAAATTATTAATTAAGTAAGATAGTATTTTTTGAACCATTAGATTGCTTAGAGATCTATAGTGGATAAAATCTGTAACTTTTATAATATTACACCAGGTGTACCTTCACTAACTTGAACCCATCTCTCTCTCTCTCTCTCTCTCTCTCTATATATATATATATATATATTTTTTTTTTTATATTCTTGGTTGTGTATTATTAATTTTTTTTCTTTCGTTGGACCTTGTTTTGAAAATAGGCCGGTTGACTACATAGTTAAAAAATTAATGCGAAAATAGGCCGTTTGACTCCATGGTTAAAAAATTAATGCTAAATTGATCCAAAAAAAAAAAAAATTAATGCTAAACCGTCATTTTTCCGTTGAAATTTGTAAAGTTTAATAATGTAAAAATAAGAAAATGAAAAAGAAAAGAAAAGAAATATATGCATTGTTGACGTGTCAAAGCATAATTGGGTGGTTCTGTGGTGTTGGCTTCCACTAGTTGACTGGACCGAGGGTCCCGCATAAATATTTGTTTTCATTCCGTGCAATGATTATGGGGGGATGATGATCCACAAAAGAAATGATAAACAAACGAAATGCATGTGCAATGTGGGTTGTTTCTCTGGCACTTCTCTATCTCCGGCCTTTTGTTTTGTATTGGTTAGAATTTTGGAATTTTCCTCCTTTTATGAGGTGTGGACAGTTAAGCTCCACATTTCCAGCAATGGGGTCCCTGCCCCTGCTCCTTAGTGGACCAGATATTTTATCCAATGCAATCACTAATTATTATATCATAATCATAATTATCAAGATAGGAACCCCATTAACCTGTGAATGCTTTTTCCCCACTTGACATTTATGATAACTATCACGCTCGAAGCACTCGATGAAAAATTCAAAGGCCCAATCGCTTTCTTTCATTGGACAAAACTCAGAGACCACCAAGGAAAGTTTCAAGCAAAACAATTATTATTTAATTTTAAAAATACAAACAAAGTTAACACAAATAAAAGGTTAACAACCAGACTTTGAGATAAAGAAAAAGTTCTAAATGGCAGTATAATTTTTATTTAATTTGTCTAAAATTTTGAGTAATCATGAACCTAATCCTTATTCTCATCAAAATCATGGTACCATGTGAATATTAGTAGGTACATTTTACTGAGAACCTTAAAATATTCTTGGAGAAACAGGAACACTACTGGGCAAGTGGGCATTATTGATGCTCAAGTGACATTGCCTCCCTTGAGTGAGACACAATAAAACAACAGTATCAAAAAGTGACACAACATTAAAGAGCACCAGGAAGTATACTATTTATTGTAGATGGATGTTGAAGGTTGATTGAAGATGATTCAGAAAACCTGCATTCCATAAATCTGAATGATACCTTACTATGGTTGTAGTTGTGTACTGTCTGAAGTGAGGAATCATTGCTGGATATCCTCATATCCGTTGAGATAGCCATAGTAATACTCAAGTTTTCTGAAGGATCAAAGCTCAAACCAGGATCAAAATGTTTTCTTTTTATAAACCAGAACAAATCCCTATTTAGAGATTAGAATATGACAGCAGAAATCAACTTCAGAAAAATTCAACCCACAATCATCTACTTTTTAGCTAAGCATCTATATTTTTTTTCCAAACCTTTCATTTAACTCATCTGGAGTTTAATTAGTCTGTGGGCTGCCTTTCACGGGATAAGCATTACAGCATATGCAGCATCCAAAGTCACATATATTCTTAAAAGAGTGACGCTACAATTATTACAAATTTTACTGCATAAATCTTATAAATTGATGCGTCAACTTTTAAATCACAAAGCAAAAGGTAATTAAGAAATTTATCTAATACATAGTTAATGTGGCACCAATTCATTACCAGTTCAATTTGTAAGTTTTTTGTAGTAAAGTTAGTAGAGTAGCTTTGGCATTTTCCTTCTTAAAATCGTAATGATAGCCCTATACTAAGTCACAGCATGTATATAAACACCCTCAAATAACGGTAGAAAAAAGGAGCACTGTATGCTTCTTATGTGCTTTCTAGGTGATACTGAGCTGGCAAGACAATTTACTAGCAATATAATTTAAGTGGGGAAGGTAGAACAATTACATCTTCACAGCATGCTTTCCAAAACTATCATGAAGAATTGAAGATAATGCAATTTTCATAACCTTCCAAGGACCACAGGATTTTATTCTCAAATTCAAATGCATGCTGATGCTTTAATGAGTTAAATGTCAAGGCAAGATGGTATATAAGCATCATAATAATCAATGTGTCTCTGACTAAGCATGCCCTAAACATATCTTGAAATACCCAGCTAAGTGCTTCCAAAGGATTTGTTTATTGTAATAAATACACACACACACACACACACACACAGATGGTACTCCCAAAGTATTCTATATTTTTCCCAAGGGAATATGTAAATACATGAATAAAATTTTTCTTTGATGTTACATATTTCTGTAAAGGTCTGCAAATTACTCTAAACACCAATTTAGGATGTTTAGAACTTCAGATCATGGATGTGTTCACTGTTAATCTGCCTATTTCAGACTTAGAAAAGCTATGTACCTAGGTAGATTCTATAATTGACGCACAAATTTCAAAAGCCATGCTTCCAAATTTTACCTATTTTCATTTCCACTGATGAATTTGTGCCTTCAAATGTTACAGAAACATAGTTGAGCAAATCCATTTTTATTAGGCACTAGGAAATGGTTTATTCCATTCACTTTTCAATGGGAAGACACTTTATTTATTATTACCATCTTTCATGTACCAAAGATTGTATTAGAAGCCCACATAATAGCTTTACTTTCCTGGATTATACAAAACCATTATTCTAGTTATCTAACTCACGCACCATGAAGGATTAGAACCTGCAACATCATACCCACCATCCCGTTTCTAGGGGTGTTGGAAGTGCCATTTGGGTTACAGCCCATTGGCCTCTACTCATCTCTCTCAAATACACAATACACAGGTTTCAGAATCTCATTCAACAGTTCAAATTTGGTGGATTACACCAAATCCTTACCTTTAAGGCTTTAAGTACAGCTAGATCTCATTTCACTCTCTTATTTATTAACTTAAATATTATTGTGGATTACACTAAATCATTAGCTTTTAACTGCAGCTACCCCACCACCCACCCTCTCTCTGATTCCTACTGGTGTGTTTCATAGCTTCTTTTATTGACCCATCGAGTATTTAACTGTCAAATTAGATTCTTATCTGTCCCTTCAAAAAAACACTTTCCGAGAAAGAGAGCCTATAAAATTTCTCTTGGTGTGTATAACTGTTTATCCATTCAGATTCTTTCTCATCCCCATCAAGTAAGTTTTAACTACTTCCATAAAGGAACCTACAAAGGTCATGCTTGGTGCCCTTTTACATCATTAAAAACAAGGTAATTAACTACAGGGATAAACGATGTGGCAGTTACTGAGCTTTTTAAGGACTGGGACGATGCATCTGAAAGACCACCATTAGCTTTTTCTTAGCACATTTTTCCCTACCATAACATAGGATAAGAAGTCCTTTCTCTAGTTTATTCTTTATTTTCGAAAGCGTTTTTTGACTGCTTATGTTTGACTGGTTTTACTGGAACCCTCCATATCATGTCCCTAGCTACCAGTCTACCACTATGATTTCTTTACAGTAACATTTATCATGTGTGGATGATGTGTCTGCTTGGATCATATACTTCTCATATTGAAGATATCATTTCGATCATATATTTTTGAAGGCATCATCTTGGTTGAACCTCTCTCTCTCTCTCTCTCTCTCTCTCTCTCTCATTACATTGAAGCATCTGCACCTATAACCAGGGTTGATCAGCTGATCATTTTAATAGAGACTATCACAGACAAATTGGACAAGTCTTGACTCAATACAGACACTTCAACTACTAAATGACATTTTAAAATGACAAAATAGACAATCAAATTAGAAGAGAGATAATCCTGGGTGCTCAAGAATTTTGGTGAATTATCACAAACATTAATTTTCTAACTTATTACTAATAGTATATAGTTATCCTCGTGGTATAACTTCAAATGCAAACATATTTAACTGTGTGTGGGCATAAGTCAGTGTTTAAAACAGCTTTATGTTTATAATTCTCTGTGGACAGTTTATGTCATAAATAGTCCTCTTCAGAAAACAAAGCTGTTCCTGGACAACAAACAACACCACTCATCATAGACTATTGACCAGACTGCGATCACCAAATCAGTGAAGGACAAATGGAATGTGGAGGACATGCCTTTGCCAGCAGACCTCTCTGAGTTATCCCCGGACTGAATACATCTTCACATTTCCTTAAGAAATAATGTGTTAAAAGGCCACTTTGGCAAAGTGGATGTTATCATTGTTACATGTAAGCATCAGATATTCAGATTAGACTGGTAGGACACATGTTAAGATGGGAGAATTCTGCTATCCCTGCTGGATGTCAGTAACTAATGAAGTCACTTCAACTTCAGCTAGGTCTATTGACTTAGGCCCGATCCAGTCCACATACTACATAAACCTATTGTGGCCCAAAAAACCAGGATTGATATACATTAAGCATATTTATGGTTACCTACAATCTAGTTAGAGCAGCGACTTAAAAAGCTGTTTCAGTTCAATATGACAGATATGTCATAAAAGGAACGCAAAGAAACTTTAGAGTGCAGTTTCCAGAACACTATGCAGAGGGCTAAATGTTATGTGTTTCAGTTGGAGCCTTTACTGATTTAATGCAGAACAATTAGACTTTGAGTTATGTTAAATTTCTATTGTTATCTGTTCCTTTCTTTTAAGATTAGTAGTTTGAGTTTGTTTCAGATTTTTCAATATGTAAACATTATGTGAACGTTGGAAAAGCTGTATAATATCAAGCATTAATAAAATCAAGTTCCCTTAAAGTAGAGTAGCGCAGATATTTGTTCAATATTATCTACCATCTGTCAAAATAGGGAACAACAATCCATTGTACATTGTATAAGAGCTGCTTGGGTATGGACCAAAGGTGGAGCACTTAATCACACTGTGAGCTATTTGTTTTCTGGTCAACAACAGATTCTCGAGCGCATATCAAAGCTTTTTCCTAAGATTAACACTGTCTATCCACCATGAAGAAGGGGAAAGCTCTTGTTCCAGAACACGATGTGGCAACAGTAAGCAAGAATCAGACAAAGCAACAAGACAGGTGACACAACATTCTTATGTCCCCAAAATGGCTAAAATCTACTTCCCTTGCTTCAATGGCGAGGAAGACCCCACAAGTCTGCTTTGTTGAGCAAAGCAGTTCTTACAGCTCCACGCCATTGAAGACCAAGTTGCTCTAGTATCCTTTCATTTAGAAGGGGGTGCTCAACTTCGGTTTCAAATGATTAAACAAGAGATGGGTACGATTTCTTAGGGTGGATTTAAAGATGGACCTCTCGGTTACAATCCAACAAAATATGTAGATTATTTTGGATAGTTAACCAAATTGAAGCATAGTGGCACAATCAAGGACTATCGAACACAGTTCTAAAAACTGTTGGCTAAAGTTGTCCATCTCCCCACAAGGACAGCAGGTGAGCTGTTTTACCAATGGACTGAAGAACACCATTGAAGTAGATGTTCTCGCAGGAAGGCCTACCATGTTAACCCAAGTCATTGGGTTGGCCAGGTTACATGAGGCTACAAACATGTCTCAACGATAGAATTTCCAAACCATCGTGACAACTAACGCCACTCAAGAAAAAGGAGGTCCATCCGCATGACCAACCCTGCCCATAAGGTGAATGATTTTCATCAAGTTGCAGGAAAAAAGGGAGAAAGGGCTATGTTTCAACTGCAATGAAAGTATAACCCAAGCCACCGAGGCAAAAGGTTGTTCTTGATTGAAGCATGTTCCAAGGAAGACAATCAAGAGGTGGATATGGAAATTGAGATGGGAAGTGAAGAGGTGGTGCCTGGGATTTCTCTTCACACAATAAGTGGAGCTCTTGCACCAAACATCATGCTGCTTCAAGGACAACACAAGCACATGACACCCTTGGTATTTGGTTGATTCTAGCAGCACTCAGAACTTTGTGAGTGAGGATTTGGCCAATAAAACCAAATTGACACCAAACACAAAAGGAAGGCTTAAAGTACTGGTAGCTTCCAAAGAGGAATTGAAAAGTGAAGGTCAGTGGAAGTGTGTGCTGTTAAAATTTCATGGTTTTATTACCCATGCAGATTTCTTAATGTGTGCCATTAAAATTATATGGGTTTACTACCCATGTAGATTTCTTTATTCTTCCCTTAGAAGGCTAAAACATAGTCTTGAGACTACAGTGGCTACAATCTCTAGGTGAGATTTTGTGAGACTTTTCAAGACTGTGGATGAAGTTCAACATCAATGGAAGAGAGATTGTTCTAAAAGGATAATCTCAAGTGGTAGACAGAATTGTGAAGGAACTGCACCTCTGCTAGGTTACAGAAAATTAGAGGCATGGGGTTTTGCTTCAAATAGAGGGCAGTCCTCAAAATTCTTCCGCCTTCAATTTGCCGAGGATTACATCTGTTATTGGAGAAGTTCCAGGTTGCCTCAAGCTCCAAGTGGCCCAACCCCCTCCCAGAAGTCATGATCATAAAATTTCCATGCAACCTGGCAGTGGACCAGTAAGTGTGCAGCCGTACTGGTACCCATATTGGCAGAAGACCGAGATCAAGCATCTAGTAAAGGAGATGCTGACTTCTGGCATAATCAAACCCAGTAATAGCCCCAACTTGTCGCCAGTAATCCTCATTGAAAAACATGACGGCTCATGGTGTATGTGTGTGGATTACAGATCATTGAACAAGCTAACCATCAAAGACAAATTTCTCATTCCAATCATTGATAAGTTACTTGATGAATTGCATTGGACACGACATTCTTCAAAGCTCTGATCTATGAAGTGAGTACCATCCGGGTCGTGTTTTTGTCTAGACAATGTTCCAAAAACAGCTTTTAAAATTTAGCATAGGCATTTCAAGTTCCTAGTGACGCCTTTGGCCTCACTGATGTACCCTCCACTTTCCAAGCCCTCACGGATGAAGTATTTTAAGCACGCTTAAACAGATTCATCCTAATTTTCTTTGACAACATAATAGCTTTTAGTAAATCAAGGAATGACCATTTAGCTCATTTAAAAAAAACTTTCACCATTCTTTAGTCACATCAACTGTTAGTTAAGAAGAAGAAATGTCAATTTGTGTGGACTGAAGTGAAATACTAGGGACATATCATTTCAAGAGGAGTAGCTGTCAGCCCTTAAAATGTCTCGGCCATGTTAGAATGGCCAATACCTAAAACTACTACCGCCGTGTAAGGGTTCCTTGGGGTGAAGGGCTACCATCAGAAGTTTATCCAAAATTATGGCAAGATCACAGCTCCATTAAACAAAATTCTATAATAAAAAATTCATTTACATGAAGTCTTGCGGCTGATCAAGCTTTCCAACAACTCATAGAGGCCATGACTACAACATCTGTTCTTGCCTTATTTCAACAAAAAGTTCATTGTAAAATGTGATGCATCTAGGTCTGGGATAGGGTCTGTCTTAATGCAAGAGCAACCCATAGCCTTTTTGGTCATGCTCTTAGTGAAAAACATCTGTTGATGTCAACATATGAGATGGAACTCCTTACCTTAGTGTTAGATGTACAAAAATGGCCTCCCTACTTATTGGGACGATAATTTATAATCTGAATGGATCAAAAGAACCTCAAATATCTATAGACCCAAAGGATTGCCAACCCTGCACAGCAAACATGGATGTAGCTAGTGAGGTTTGATTTTACTAATAATTATAAAAAAGAGAGTGAGAATAAGGGTGTGAATGAATGACTTGTCACAAAGACAGGAGAGAGACATTGCGGAGCTAGCAACCTTACCTCATCCAACTCCTAGCTGGTTGGACACCATTAAAGAAGAAAATTCTTCCAACCCCAATCTAAAGAAGCTAGTTCACCTCGCTCAAGAAGGTGAAGCCGTGGGCCTTTGTGAGTATAGAAAATGGAGTTTTATTCTTTAAGGAAAAGATCAATCTTAAACACGAATCCTCTCTAATCCAAGACGTCATCAGGCAGTTTCATGTAAGCACTTACAAAGGCTATCAAAAACACTACACCATGTTAGGTCCAAATTTTATAGGAATACATAAGAGAACACGTCAAAGACTACATACGGCAGTAAGCAATTTATCAATAGTATAAGGTGGAGCAACTCAACCCAGTAGGTCTTTTCAACCATTACCAACTCCTAGTTAGGTATGGGAAGATATCTCCATGGATTTTATTGATGGTCTACCCATATCCAAAGGTAAGTCCACTATCTTGGTAGTAGTGGATAGACTATCAAAGTATGATCATTAATCCGCATTAGTGATCCTTACATGGCTACAGGGTCAAATTTCTTCCCTTTTTTATTTTTTTATTTTGATAAGACAGGGTCAAATTTCTTTGATCATATATTTAAGCTCCATGCAATACCCCGCATTATTGTTGGTGATCACGATCTTACCTTTACAAGCTTGTGTTGGACTAAACTGTTTTATTTGAACAGGACTGATTTTAACTTCAGCTCTACTAACCATCTACAAACCAATGGACGAATAGAGGTTGTTAATAAGACATAAAAAATGTATTTGAAATATTTCACTAGTTATCAACCCAAGGACTGGGCAAAATTGCTGACTTAAGTAGAGCACTACCATAACATCCTTCGAAGTGGTATATGGCCAACCACCTACCAATTTTCTCACTTATGTCACTGGCACGGTATGCGTAAAGGCAGTGGAACAAGAACTATTGAACCAGGATCAACTCCTCACGACCCTTAAGACCAGTCTCAAAGATTCTCATATTCATATGGAGAGGGTGTATAATAAGCACCACCAAGAAAAGGAATAATAAGCTATGGATTGGATGTATTTGTGATTGTAGCCATAAAGGCAACTTAGTGTTGTTACAAGCCAATCTAAAGCTTGCACCAAGGAATTATGGACCCTATGAAAATATGAAAATTATTAGAGCTATAGCTTATAATTGGAGTTACCTGCTAGTTCTCAGACTCATGTAGTTTCTCACGTTTCATTGCTCAAGGAGAAACTTGGGAAGATTGTTTTTTCTCAATCACAGTTGCCCTTGATTAGAGCAGGGAAGGTTAGTCCCATGACCCCAAGCAATGCTGGATTGAAGACCAAAGGAAAGAAGGTTGAAATTCAAATTTATCGGCAAGGATTGTCTCCTACAGATGCCACATGGGAAGATGCTGAATAGGCCTAACAAAGATATCCAGAGTTTTTTTTTCCTGGAGGACAAGGGATGTATTTAAAGGGGAAGGGAGATGTTATGTGCGAAAAAAATCCTCCAGACAGCTGGAGCCTTTACTTTTTTAAATGGAAAAACAATTAGACTTTGAGTTTGAGTTAAATTTCTGTTGTTATTTGTTTCTTTCTTTTAGGATTAGTTTTTATTTTTTGTATGTAAATATTATGTGAACATTGAAAAAGCTGTATTAAATCAAGCAAGCTCAATCAATTGAAAACAACTTACCCTCTTGTGCCGAAGGACTCGAGTCAGGCTACCTTGAAGTAGCCCAAATATTCGTTCAATATTATCTTCCATCTGTCAAAAAGAGGCAATGACAACCTGTTGTACTTAAGCATTAATTTGGGATGTTTAAGACTTAGTTCAATTGAGTCTTATTTTATTTATTTATCGCTGGATCAATTTTAATTAAGTTTTACCATAACAAGGCCAAGCTGGTAAATTTTAATTTTTTTTTGGAATGGGTTCTCCTTAGCAATACCAAAGCCCATGAGTCTTATTTTGTATTTTTGAGTCATTTTGTTATTTGGCTTAGAAGTTCTTGCATACTTTTTTCTTTATTATTAGTAGTCCTAGTCTTTTTAGGAATATGATATTTGGTGAGCGTTTGGATCACGTCCATGTTTAAACGTTTTGCGTTTCAGCCCTTTTTTTTTTTTTTTTTTTTTTTGGACCAGCGCCTGGTGCACTGTTCATGGGACATGAACAGTGCATCAAGCATATAAACAGTGTTTTTTAGTGTGAACAGTAACCAGAAATTATTTTTTTATTGTTTTAAGCAAAATAAGCGGTATCCAAATGCACCCTTAGAGTTCTAGTCTCTTTTTTTTTTTGATAAGTAACATTCTTATTGATGAAAAGACCAAGTAGTACAGGGAGTAGTTCTAGTCCTTCTAAGTTTTAAAAAATTCAAACAGCTTATGTTAAGCTTTTAGCGTGTGATTGTCTTCTCCTATACTTAAGTGTGATTGTTCAGGAAAACCTAGACATGATTGATTAGTGTTTATCTTTCTTTATTTCTCATTGTATCTATTTTTTTTTTAATTATCAAAAAATATATATTTATTGTTTTTAACACCAAACAACCATCAAGCATATTCAAGATCCAACATATTTATTACCTAAACCCTATTCAAGAACTATTCAAGTGCATCAAGAAATCAAACTCCATGCTAAAATCCTAAAGATCCTAAATCAAATTGCCTTTTTAAGGCTTTGTCCAGCATCATAGTGACTTCTTAGTGAGCACGTAATATAATTTCTCATCCTTTTCTGAGTATTGGTACTAACCTACAGATTTTTCAACACCATGTATACATCAGATGCATTAAAGACAAAAACATAGCTATTTCCCAAAAACTTAGAGAAGGTCATTGCCAGTCTATGTCACCATCAAGACCAAGGCATTAGAGCTCGAATTTTCACATGCCATACAGGCAGTTTATAGAGCCTACTGTCTATATAAAATTAAAAATTAACAGTTCATATGACGAGATAAATTCTTTTCTCTCGATCACGTAGAGGCACATTATGCTAATCAATTATGTTAAATCGTATTCAACCAAATCAACTCCGTTTAAAAGTTTCGTGCATAATCAATTGAACTTCAAAGCAACTATGATTATCAGAGGGGAATGAAAATGCAAAGCATATCATCTCATGAAGTAAATAAATAAATAAACCTGCTAAGCCAAACAAAAAAGGCCCTTACCTCTTGTGCTTGTTAGATTAATCAGTGCATCCAGAAGCTTCTTAGATTAATGATCTGTATCCACCGAGTTCAAGACCTGAGAAATAGCCAGATTCGCAGCTTTAAAAATGAAACAAATTATTCAAAAAACTCAAAAACAGAATGATTAATCAATCAGACTACGTTATGTGAAAATTTTACTTTAGTTTGATTTTCTAAATTTTATCATTAACCAAATGCTTTCAAATTAATCATTAACCAGCGCAATTATCAAGCTAATCATAAAATTGCAAGTACAGCATTTGTACAATTGTACCTTATATATATATATAAATATATATATATATTTTTTTAAATTTCTCTAAATTATCTACGATAAAGCAAGCACAAAATGCAATTTTATATAAATATATATATATATATATATATCACATAAAAATGACAAAGGGCGATAAATATAGAACGAGGTTGGATTCAAATCCAAACTTACTTTTGTCGATTTCTCCATTGTGATTAGAGTCAGAGATCTCAGAAATCGAAGATGAATCCACCGAGTACTCTCGAAGATTCACATGCATCTTCGGAAACGGATGTGAATGCAGAATTCAAGCTTTTTCTTCACGATCTAATCACAATGGAGGTGAACCCGCATAGATGAGAAAATTTAGGGATTTGAAATTGTGCATTTTGGAACTACTTTGACAATGAGTGCTTGGATCTCCGATTCGCGATCTCTGATGGACGAGTCTGGTGCTTCTATGGAGTTTGGCACTTTTTCATTTCGCTTTTGTTTAGCGGGACGATTTTGAATGTCGTAATTGAAGGGTATATATATATCGTGTGTGATGAGATGGATTAGAGATGATTAAATTGGAAGAAAATTAACATTATAGTGTCTATTTGATCAAATTAGTAATTACTATTTTTAAAATTTTCCTTTTGGTCTAAATAAAGCATTCGTTTTCTTTTTCTTTTGGTCTAGATAGGATAGAATTTCTACAATGAAGCCAAATTCCTTATTTAATGATGTGCGGGTCTTGCTTCGAGCTCCCGAGGGCCCAAAGGCTAGGAGCTTGGGCCTGGGGTACCAGCCTACTTCAATTAATTGTTTAGAAATGAGAATAGTAGACCAACTCGTGGATTCCTTGGCTCAGAGTCTAACGTGGGGTAAGTGGGCCTAGCACAGAGATGAAAAAGTGGAACAACAAGCAAAAAGATTAAGGGAAAGGAAAGTTTCGCATTAAAGGAAGTTATTCCAAAGCTAACAATAACACAAGTCTGAGCAATTCTCTCTCTCTCTCTCTCATATTTTTCTCATCCCCTTTTAATGGGGTTCTCCCTTCCTTTTATAGCAGTTTGCACTTAATTTTGACCCTCTAGTTGTAGGGTGACGGATGCCCATCTAATACTTGTCCCATTCCTCCTTTGGGGGAAGTGCAAGGGAGAGCTATAGGCTGTCTGGGCATTGTTCAGGCGTCATGTTCTCCATTAATGCGATTGTCCTAGTTGGTGCAGCGAATTTAATGCGAAAGTGATGGGTGCTTCCTCAACACGCCTCCCTTTCTCTCCCTTCCAACGCCTTCCCTTGGCTGTCCGCCTCGGCCTAAAACCATTGGCATGGTGGTTGTTCATTTCCCCTTCTTTGGTTGACCTGATGCTCGTTTTCTTGCATGATGGGCCTATACGGTCCTCGGGCAAGGCCCATAAATGGTTCCTTCCTTCAGACCCCCCACAAATGAAAAAATGTTTTACCAGTTGAACAATTTCTCTGAAACTCGAGATGCTACGTAATTAATATGTTTGTTTTTTGGGCCAAATAATGAAATTGCTAACAAAAACTAACAAAATGATAAAAATAACCCCAAAAAAAACCTATTTATTTAAAAGAGAGTGAGAATCAACATTTATTTAAATGTGAATGATGTTGACAAGAGCCATATTAGTGGCATTGTTTGTTCTCCTTTATAAGGAGTTTCACAATTCAAATCTCCTTCCCTTCACTAGTTTAGTTGTTATATCAATTGATTTCCATATATATCACTTGTAGCAACAATATTTGATGTTGGATTGTGATCTTAGAGTTCTTAGGTAAACTCATGTTAATACCAATTTTTTCTAAGGACTGGTACAAAGCAAGCCAAAATAATTTGGTCCCATTAATATTTCCTTTTTTTCTAATTTTTTCATGGCCCCAAGCCCATGTATTCTTTAGTAGAAAATTTAAAGTAGTGTGGTATGGACGGTCAAGAGTAGAGCCTATTTAAGCTTACTCATGAGCCTAGGAAGTGGATTTTGTCTAGTGGTCTGAAAACACTTGCAAAATCTATGGACCCATGAGCAAGCTCATGTAGTTAGGTGTAGGCCATAAACTCATAAAAGCACACTTGAGTAACATATTGTATATACTCAAAATTTCGGTCTAATCACCTCAGGCCATGAAAGGCATTCTGACCTCATTTAATTAATGTTAGCTCACGAGATTTCGCAAATTTGGCTGGTTCTTAAGGAATCGTTTCCCCTTCAAAATAATAGGAGAAACAACTTTAGCTAACTAAAATATCCAAAATTGGTAACAAGCTAGAATGTTGTAATATGAAAGAAAAAATTTAAAAAAAAAAAAAATTAAAAGCTAATGCTCAATGTTGCCATTCTTGCTAAAATCCAACTACCAAAAGCTCCAATTATTATTATTTAAAGATGGATATTAGACATGCCTCTGGTTTATCATAAAGTCATATTCCAAGCCAAGCATTAATCAAACTTCATCTACCGTACCAATTATATTTACATTTATGATTTAGGCCAAAGCAACATATTTCAAAGAGTATACCTTCAGTCAGGAGCTGGGGTAAAGGGGCTAATTTACGCCATCAATAAATGAATGTCACGTCATATTTGTATTGAAAAACTAATACACCCTATCCCACACAATTATATCTCAATTAAACTCAAAATTCTCAAACATGTATCAGAAAATTCAGACCTGAAGAACAGCTCCAATGCCTAAACCCATTCCATCTCCTCCTCTCCTCTGAGCACTAGAGCTCCACCCCGCTGCTAGTGCCGCCGCACACATCGTCAAGAGCAAGCACCGCTGCACCACCTCAAGGTTTGTTCTTTTATGATTTGTTTTTATTGTTTGATTAGTTATTTCCCCAAACTTTAGGTTTCAAAATTTTGATGGGTTTGGGTTATTTTTTAGATGTCATTATGTTCATATTGGTATGGATTTTGTTGTTTTGATTGGATTAGTTCAAACCTAAAAAAAATTTAACTGTGGGTTTTTTTTTTTCCAGCTAGCCTGGGTTCTTATGGTTTTTATTTCTGCCCCAAATCATGATTATTGTGTGCTTCCTTTTTAGATTATGATTTTTTTTGAGGTTTTCTATGTAATTGGATCCCCTGTATTGCTCTGCCTGTTGTTTTGGAGTAAATACATAAAACTGAGTTTTTAGCATCTGGCTTCTTTTGTAACTAATGGTATTAGACGATATGTGATGAATTTTTTAGTGAGATTTGGGATTCTGTGCATGTTAGAAAACTATAGAACTTTTTGGTGGTGTTTTGAGTATGTTAATTTGTTGAATTTATTTGGGTAACTTGGTGCTTTGCAATTTGTGTATATGAGAATTTTGCCTTTAGGGTAATTAAAAGTTTTTATTAATTGAATTTAATTTCTTTTGTAATGTTTTCGTGTGAAAATGCTTGTGAATATCATGTGAAATGTTATCCCAATGGCTATACTCATATAGTGTACAAACTAAAGATGGTCCAGTAAGCACTTTCATGCTTGGAAATTATATGGTATAGTCTATACCACTCACAATGCCAGGAACTTTTCCCTTGCTGTAATGAGTAATCTGCCCTCACTTGTTAATAATTTTTTTTTTAATTGCTTGCTTCATCCTTTTTCTTTTTTTCTTAATGTCATCTAGATCTGAACTATTGTTATGCTAAACGCCTCCCCACAATTATTTTTATGGTGAATGTTGTCTAATGAATTGATGAATGTTGAACCTTAGTTTCATGAAATGTACCATTTGTAGGTTGCATTTGTTAATAAATCTTGTTGTTTGAGTATTATTTTTGTGTGATTATACTGTCATTGGATGTGCAACTAACTATTTGTAGGTTGCCCCGTTGTGATTATACTGTCATATTTATTTAATTTTCAGTTTGTGTTTCTTTTTTTTAAACCTTGACTTAAATTTTTGGATTTGTTTTCTTGGGAGCTTGTTCAATTAGGAATCCAACACTAAAATGAATTTAATTGAATGAGAATCTTGTTTTTTCTTACAGATACCTTTTCGACAAGTTTTCTTACTGTGGTTGTTGAATTCTCCACCATCAACCTAGGCCTCTGGGACACAGCTGGTATCATTTATTTGATAGCTATTATAATATTTTTAGCTTCAAATATAATTTTCTACTACTTGTAATGTCAATTTTCTCCTACTTGTAATTGAAGATGTAGTTAGAGCTGTTTTATGTAGAGTTTATTGAGTTGTTGAGCAGGGTATTCAAATGTACCTTGCCTTTGTTATGCTTATGTAGAATTAATTTGAATTTCTAAAAATTCAAATTGGTTGTTCGGTTTTGTATAAGTGGTAGGATTTACTCTTTACTTGTATCTTAAAACAAGTTTGTAATAAAACAAGTTTGCCAAATTAGGCAAGTTTGGTATTGTAATAGCACACAATTTGAATTTATTCTCAATCGTTGCTTATGAATTTTTCTTCTCTTTTATTTTTTATAGGTTATTTTGAAATTTAAAATTACTTGAATTGAAAATATGAGTGCGAGCAATGAAGAACCTGAAACAATCTCCCTTTATGATATGGTGGAAAACTTAGTACATGATGAGTCAGAAATAAATAAAGATCAAAATGATGTAGACTTGTCATTGAATGATTCAAATCAACCTTTTGCATGCAATAGGCATTTGGAACCATGTCTTAATATGATATTTGATAAATTAGAGGTTGTTCATGCATGTTATAATGCATGTGCAAGGCGAAAGGGCTTTGGCATACGAGTAAATTATACTCGAAAGACTAAAAAAGATAGAATATTGGTTGGTATTGAATATGTTTGTTCAAAGGAAGGGTTTCGTCGTAAACGTGATGAAGACACAAAAAGCATAGGTTCAGAGCGTGCAGAAACAAGAGTGGGATGCAAAGAAATGACAAGTTTAAAGAAAATTGAAGATACATGAGTTGTGTGTAAGTTTGTGGAGGATCATAATCATGAGCGTCTTACTCCTAAGAGTACAATCATGCTTCATGGGCATAGAGTGATAACAAATGCCCAAAGGAATCTTATAGATACACTCAATGAGTCAGGTATACCTCCAAGCAAGATAATGTCTGTGTTAAGTAAAGAATCTTGTGGTAATTATAATGTTGGATGTATTCCGATCAATATTCAAAATTATTTGGGTAATAAAAGAAGAAAGTTGCTTCAAGATGGAGATGCCCAATGAATATACAAATATTTTATTGAGCATCAATGTAAAAATCCAAGTTTTATTTATGCAATTAAAGTTGATGAAAATTGGTGCATGGGTAATTGCTTTTGGGCAGATGCTAGGTTAAGAATTGCATACCAATATTTTAGAGATGTCGTTACTTTTGATGCTACATACCAAACAAATACTTATAAAATGCCTTTTATTTCTTTCACAGGGGTTAACCACCATCATCAATCTGTGATGTTTGGATGTGCTTTGCTTGTGAATAAAACAACTGAATCTTATACATGGTTGTTGAAGACTTGGCTTAATGCAAAGCTTGGAAATCCTCATTCTACAATTATCACATATGGTGACAAGGCTATAGCTAAGGCAATTGCAAATGTATTGCCTAATGCAACTCATAGATTGTGTACGTGGCATATTTTAAAGAAAATTTCAGACCAATTGTCCCATATATATAATAAATATCCACATTTTCAGGGAGAATTTCACCATTGCATCCATGATACACTCACCATTGAAGAGTTTGAGTTAAAATGGAGTGAGATTATGGAGAACTATGGATTGGGGGATAATGATTGGTTGGGAAATCTTTATATGCAATGTGAAAAATGGGTTCCCTCTTAATTACGAAGGAAATTTTGTGCTGGGATGTCTACAACTCAAAGGAGTGAAAGCATGAATAAATTTTTTAAAGATTATGTTCATTCAAGTACAACGATAAGTGACTTTGTGTATCAATATGACCAAACTTTGAATGTACGTTATCTTAAAGAGAAAGAACATGATGTAAAGACAAAAAATTCAGTGCCAATTTTGAAAACATGTTACAAGATGGAAGCAGAGGCAGCAAAAGTTTATACAAGAAAGATGTTTATGAAATTTCAAGGAGAGTTATTTTGTAGTATAATATATAAGGCATCCAAATATTGTGAAGAAGATATATAAGGTGGTAGCTCATGGGAAAGAAAGTCCATTTTATGAAGTGTCATTGGATATTGTTGAGACAAAAGCTATTTGTACATGCCATATGTTTAAGTTTGTTGGAATTATTTGTAGGCATATTCTTGTTGTTTTTGTGAAGAAATTTATTGTGCACTTTCTTCCATCACATTATATTTTAGAAAGATGGACAATTAATGCCAAGAAGTGCATTGTACATGACATATCTGGTGATGTCGTATAGGTTAAGCCACAGATTTCTTCTATCTTGATGAGAAATAGTTTGATGCTTCAATTTTTGGAAGTTGCAGAGGCAAGGTCACAGTCAGAGAAGAAATACAAGCATCTTGGACAAACTTTACAAAAGGTTCATGAGGAGCTTCTAGCCATGCAAGATGTTTGTGATGTTGATGATTTAGGAAGTCTTGATAATACTACATTAAACAATCAAGTATTATCAAATCTTTCAATTACTTTGTGAGACCCTCCACATATTCCTTCAAAGGGAAGGCCAAGCTTTGAGATAAAAGCATCCAAGAGAAAAACAATTGATGAAGAAGAGAAAGTGTAGCATTTGCAAAGAAACGGGCCATGTAACAATTCCTCACAATTATTTAAAATATCCAAGTTAATGTATTACTTTGATCTAAGTTGCTATTTCTATCAAAAAAAAAAGTAGCCAGGGATTTTATATGGCTGAGAATTTCTTATAGATAAATATGATATTTGATAATCAATCATGGGAAAGATAGAAAAAAGTTTAGGAAAATTTTTCTACTGCTTATTATTCCTCCAATGTTTAAATACAAATAATCTAATCATCAACAATTCATTATCAAAAATTTGATAATCAAATACAACTATATCTAATCATCAACAATTCAAATGCAAAGCATCTCATGCAATCCCCTTGACTGATCCACTCCACCCTTCACACAAGTCATTCCCACCTTCAAACATAGCAATATATAACAGTTTTATCACTTGCATCTTTCAATTTGATCACTCAAGTGCTTTGTAGTACTAAAGTTTCATTTCTTGGCCAGTAGTAGCATTCAACAAAAGATATAGGCCAAAATCTGAGACATGACGGCACATTTGTGATATTCATCGCTTCCATCTGCCAATTTTAGACTACTTTCATTAAAAAAATATAATAACAACAAAATAAATAAATAAATAAAAACATCTTTTATGGAATCTTTGGCTGCATAGAAATGCAGTAATTTTCAGCAATAAGTGCCTTAACCCGAGACTACAGTATCTATGTTTAAGTCATGCAATGGAAACTTTTGCCTACAAGAGTCCTATTTATAGGACTATAATAAGCTTAAGCTTATATCAATTTAGGCAGGAAACCAAAACTAATTCTCTAACAGAACTCTAATAGATTCACATTCTCTCTCATACATGTTGTACTGTTTTCTCAATAAAGTTACTATTACCTATTAAAAAAAAAAAAAAAAACAAATTGACAGCCCGTAATCAGTAATTGAACTGTTGAATCCCAAATCTAACATACCCAAAACAATTCTATACCCAAAAAAACAGATTGACCCAAAAAAATTCAACAAATTTTGAAACCCATAGAGACTAAAAATATACTTCATTTTGCTGCTGTACTAGTATTGTTGTTGGTGGCGGCAGAGACAGAGCTGCTATTGTTGCAGTTGCTACTTTTTCTATAGTCCTATTGCTAGGCCTAACCATAAACTATGTGTGTCCAATGACCCTTTCCCAAGAGGTATCACCATTATACCTAGGCAAAAGTGCCTCAAGGGGAAGAAACCTAGAAATGAGGGGGGCTGCTCTGATGCCCTTAGGTTTTAAGGCCAACCTACAAATAGTTAGTTGCATCCAATGACAGTATGATCACACAAAAATAATACCCAAACAACAAGATCTATTAACAAATGCAACCTACAATTGGTACATCTCATGAATCTAAGGTTCAACATTCATCAATTCATTAGACAACATTCACCATAAAAATAATTGTGGGGAGGCATTCAACACAACAATAGTTCAGATCTAGATGACATTAATAAAAAAGGATGAAGCAAGCAATAATAAAAAAATATATTAACAGGTGAGGGCAGATTACTCATTACAGCAAGGGAAGAGTTCTTGGCACTGTGAGTGGTATAGACTGATAATAACTTAATTTTGCATATTTATATCATTATTAAAAAGCATTATCATACTTATTTTGAGTTAATTCATGCATTTTATATTTGGTTTTGGAATAATACTGAATAATCAATTTTGTGCTTAATTGAATTTTAATGCGTGAATTTATCTTTGTAGGAGAATGGAATTAAATAAGTGGATTTATGCAAAGAAGAAGGCTAATGGACTTTACTTTTACAAAGGCCATAATGAATTTAAGAAGGACAACCTAATTAAATTTGAGTCCAATTGGAGAAAGGAATCAAATGAAATTTGCTCCAAATCCAAGTCCAATTCGGATTAGGATTCCAGCCTGCGCACCAGTTAGTATTTTGGGCATAAATTTCGGCTCAGGTGTCTAATCGATATGATTCAAGTTGGGCTAGAAATTTAACTTAAAGGGCTACAACTTTGTAGTTTACCACAAGTCCGAATTCTGATGATAAAAGGGCCGAAAATGTCGGTTAAGTGAAGCTTGAAAACTTGGGATTTTCTCCAAACGGGTATTCAATTTGTAATAGGATTCCTTGACCTATTTAAAGGCTCTTTAGGGAAAAATTCAGAGGAGAGCTGATGTAGAACATAATTTAGATTTTCTTAAAGTTTCTTTATAGTTTTTAGAGTTTTATTTGTGTTATGGCTTGCTAGAAGCCTTGCTAAGGCAAGAGGTGAAACCTAACCGTTTATTGGTATGTTCTTAACAATTATTTTATGGTTTTAATCCTTACGTTCTTATGTTTTTGATTGATTTACTCATCTAAAAAAGTGTTTAGTTCTGTATAATTCTTTGATTTATCGTAGGCTTCGGGCACGTTAAATACTTAGTATTCCCTGTGAACTAATTTACTAGTTTTGTTTTGCCTAAAATCAATCAATTTCATAAAACTACCTTAGACAATTAATTCTTGAGTTCTTATTGTTAAATCATCCGACTAAGACCATCCTTTGTATGAATTTTAGTTGAATTATAAAATAAATATTATTAAGACTACCAATAGATGTGTTGTGTGTGGATCCCTAAACCTTAGCACCATAATATATTGTTATTTTCTTTCAATTTAAATTACCTTTACTAAACCATCAAAATCTCTTCAATTAAACTTTATTGTTTTAGTTTTATTCTCTTGTGGTTTGCTATTCATTTCCCTTTCCTTGTGGATTTGATCTCAGACTTATCAAGTTATTACTTCGCGACAATCCTGCACTTGGGAGCATTATTTAAATCGCAACATAGACTATACCATATAATTTCCAAGCATGAAAGTGCATACTAGACCATCTTTAGTTTGTACACTAAATGAGTATATCCCTTGGGATAACATTTCACATGATATTTAAGCATTTTCACACGAAAACATTACAAAAGAAACTAAATTCAATTAATAAAAACTTTTAATTACCCTAAAGGCAAAATTCTCATATACACAAGTGGCAAAGCACCAGGTTTCCCAAATAAATTCAACAAATTTAACATACCCAAAACACCACCAAAAAGTTCTATAGTTTTCTGACATGCCCAGGATCCCAAATCTCACTAAAAAATTCATCACATATTGTCTAATACCATTAGTTACAAAAGAACCCAGATGCTAAAAACTCAGTTTTATGTATTTACTCCAAAACAACAGGCAGAGCAATACAGGGGATCCAATTACATAGAAAACCTCAAAAAAAAAAAAAAAATCATAACCTAAGAAGGAAGTACACAATAATCATGATTTGGAGTTGAAATAAAAACCATAAGAACCCAAGCTAGCTGGGAAAAAAAAAAAAACCCCCACAATTAGATTTTTTTTTTTTTTTTATAGATTTGAACCTAATCCAATCAAAATCCTTGAAAATACCAAAAAAACAGCAAAATCCATACCAAAACAACAAAATATATACCAATATGAACAGATTGATATCCAAAAAATAACTCAAACCCATCAAAATTTCGAAACCTAAAGTTTGGGGAAATAACTAATCAAACAATAAAAACAAATCATAAAAGAACAAACCTTGAGGTGGTGCAGCAACGCTTGCTCTTGACGACATGTGTGGTGGCGCTAGCGACGAGGTGGAGCTCGGGTGCTCAAAGGAGAGGAGGAGATGGAATGAGTTTAGGCGTTGGAGTTGTTCTTCAGGTCTGAATCGTCTGATATGTGTTTGAGGATTTTGAGTTTAACTGAGATATAATTGTGTGTGCTAAAGTGTATTGGTTTTTCAATACAAATATGACGTGACTAGGGCTGTCCAGATTCATCCGAGTACCCGATCCACCCGAAGAACCGACCGGATCCGACCAGAAACCGGCCGACCCGACTACTCCGGCGGGTCGGCGGCGGGTCTTCATCACCAAAAACCGATTCCGGCAGATCGGGTTTCAGTTTTCCTCCCTTAAAACCTGAAAAATCCGAACCGACCGAAAGATTTCCAGATTCCGGCCAAAATTTTCCAGAATCCGGCGAAAAAACCCAGATTCCGGCCAAAATTTTCCAGATTCCGGCCAAAAATCCAGATTCCGGTGATATTTTTCCAGATTCCGGCGCTATTTCCCTTAGATCCGGTGAGATTTTGACCGGATCTGGCGAAATCTCATCGAATCCGGTGAGATTTTCGCCGGATCTGGCGAAATCTCATAGAATCCGGTGAGATTTTCGCCGGATCTGTGTTTTTTCCACCGTTTTCTCGCCGTCCTGAATCCGACCGACCCGCCCGCACCCGTTGATGTTCTGAACCGCCCGACCCGATTACTCCGGCGGGTCAGCGGCGGGTGCCTTTTTTCTCCACCCGATTCCGGCGGGTCGGTTCCGGGTTGGGCACAAACCCGACCCGGACCGACCCGTGGACAGCCCTAGACGTGACATTCATTTATTGGTGTCGTAAATTAGCCCCTTTATGGCAGCTCCTGACTGAAGGTTTACTCTATTTCAAAAGGTGCTCTTAGGGATGGCAAAAAAAACTTGACCCGCGAGTACCCGACCTGTGAAATTGTAGGGTTGGGTTTAGGTTTTTAAAATAAAACTCAAAGCGGGTTTGGGTTGGGTGCAGGTTTTAGTGATACCCGCCCCGAACCCAAACCCGGACTTGACTCGTGTAGACAAAATTACAAAAAACCCCACCCATATATATATATACAACCTATACCAACCCTAACCCTAAATCCCTAACCTTATCAACTCTTCTCTAGTCAGCCGCCCCTCACCTTACTCTCCATCTCATTCCCTCACGCCTCACTGACCCACTTCACTCTCTGTGTCTCTAGTCTCCACCTCGACGTTAAGGCCAACTCTCCTTCACAGGCCAACTCGACAAGCTCTCATCGACCCACCCTCAATTTTCTCAGTCCCTCACGCCTCAAGTCACCTCTCTCACTCTCACTCTCATTTTCTCTCAGCCACCCCTCACCCAGTAACCCTCACCCTTACTCTCATTCACTCACTGACCCACCCTCGCCCTCGCCCTCACTCTCATCACGTGGTGGTTGTTGTTTGTCATGGAGGAACACGGATCTCATCACGTGGTTGTTGTTGTTTGTCATGGAGGAGCACAGATCTCGTGGTAGTTGTTGTTTGTCACAGAGGAGCACGAAGGTTAGATCGGAGAGAGATGTAACCTTTGGTGATGATCGAAGGAGCCCTTGGTGGTTTGAGTTCTCCATTTTTTTTGGTTCAAAATTTTTTTTTTTGGTTCATGATTTCCTCTCTCAAAGCTGTGAATCTCAAGGTTTTACATTTTTTTTAAAAATTTCATTAATGAATGTTTATTATTTACAATCTATTTCGTTGTTAAATGTGAGTTTGTGTTTGTGTTTGTGATAGGATTTGTGTTTATGTTTGTGATTTTGAAAGAGAAAATCATAAATCATCAAGAAAATGTAAAATTGAATTTTTTTTTTTTTTTTTTTTTTTTAAGATTAGGTTGGATTGGGCCACGGATTAGGGGCTTTAAATTAGGCCCAGAAGTGGCTGGACGGGGCCTGTAGGGGCCCGACGAGGCGAGTTTGGGGTTAAAAAAAAAACTCGTTTATTAAACAGGCCAGGTTCAGGTAGCGGGGGTGGACATGCGGGTTGGGTTCGGGTATCAAAAAATCCGCCCCGAACTCAACCCATGGCCATTCCTAGATGCTCTTCTATGTGTATGGTAGCACAAGTAGCTCTCTCTCTCTCTCTCTCTCTCATATTTGTATTGTGATCATAGTTTATTATCGTTGTAAGAATTTGTAGGGTTAATATTGTGTTGAAAATTTGGATTTTTTTTTTAAAAACTTGGTAGTACATGATATTAGGCCAAATCTAAAGAGTGATTTTGTATTTCATCCTTGAAATAAACAATATACAACTTCATACTCTGCTAATTGTCAACCAAAGGTGTGTCACCAACTATTTGGTTGCAAACACACATGAGGATTTGGGTTTGTTGGAGGGTGGAGGTTGTTGATAGGTTTGCTGTTTGGTAAAAAAAACAAACAAAAAACAAAAAAGAGTGAGAATATTTTAATATAATGGAGAAAAAATGGAGGTTGTTGGAGGATGTATTCAAAATGGTAGGTATGTACAATAGAAAAATGGATTTTCAAACAAAAGTTTTAATTAGAACTTTGTTAAGTTCATTGTCAATGCTCTTACATAATCAAAATTCAAAGACGATAATAAGAGCTCGTGCTTGAGTTGAATATTATCTCGTGCTTGAGTTGAATTCTCTTATTGGTTTTGGGTGTTTTGGGTTAATTTTACAACTCTAAGTTTAATTAGCACATTCTATATAACATTTAAAAATGAAAAGACAACCTTACTATTGAAAGAAGCATTCATTCACATCATCAATTCATCACCCTCAGAATCATCATCTATTAATAAGTTTTTTAACCATCTTGAGTGTACTTTAGCTGCCTCTTCAAACGTGCCAGATGAGATTTTGGTTATCACATAAATAAGCAGTGTCAATGGCGCCATAATGACCATCAACTCCACACTACGTGGATGAATATATATATTAGTGGTTTCTAATTTTTCTTCTCACTCAAAACTTTAGTTGTATCCCTTTTCAACCTTCCCAACTGTTTTGACGAATAACTTCCTTACATAAGTCTTGGAAGAATAATTTTCCATGTGTGGATATTAAGTACGTGTGTATATATATCCGTCTCAAATGGTTGATAACTTATTTACAAAATGTCTTGGAGGACTTAATTTTCTATGTTGGATATTTAATAAAAATTGCAAAAGTTCGATGCTTTTTTAATTAATTTGTTCACCCTGGGAAATTTTGTTGACTATAAAGGTTTGTTTGGATTGAAAGAAGAGAGAGAAGGAATGAAGAAAAGTAGAATAGAGTTAGCTGAAAATATACTAATTTTAGACTAATTTTACTTTACTCTACTCTACTCTACTCCCTTTAATCCAAACAGACTATTAGCTCCAAAAGTTGAGAAATTTTGTCATCAAACTATAGTACCAGATAATATCATATCTTCTTGAAGATATACTCTTGGATTTATATGAAACTTTTGTTTTTTTAAGTATGATTGGCACAAATATTTTTCACCACACTAATGTACTTTGTTGTTTACTGTTAATGCCCGTACTATATGACCTTAAAATTTAAAACACTTTGCCAAGATTATAATCGCTAACTTTTAACCGTAGCCATTTGAATATATTAAACTTGCCCAAGTCAACTGATCTATCAATAAGTTTTACACTTTTATGTAGTGGAAAAGAAATGTGCTAGTAATTATTGCAGGTGAGAAATTATTCTCTTTATCGCACGCATCACACTATATTATGAACCCTAAAATAAAAGCATAATAAATTATTAATTCATTGAATATTAACAATAAAATGTTTAATTATCAATATTGATCATTATCACTTCTTTGGTGGCCACAGCGTGTGCCAATATTGGTGCCACACCATAGTGACACTCCCATTGCACCCTTGCTTTTTTAGTGCTCAGTTACATTCTATACCACGCAACTACACCTTATAAATTGGCACCTCAGCTACACATTTCTACATTGGTCCATGAACATTCTCTAACAGAATATATAGGCTAGTATATTATTCTATATCATATATATCTTTCATATATATATATATATATATATATATATATAACCCTAGTTTAATTTCAGTGCTAAGTTTATCATTTAGTTTTGTTAAACAATAATCTTTATTAACATGCATCTGGGTCTTTTTAATTTCAGGGTTTGCTAGACAGATTGATCATCATGAAGACCGTGCTTGCACTCTTTGTTGCATTCCTCTTGATCATTGCTACTCTGCAAGCCAATGCAGAGACTCTCAAAGTGGGTGAGCGTAGGCTTAAGGCCAAGCGTCAGCTCCTAAACGAAGCCACAAACGTTAATCGAAAGCTTAGCGTTGGTGCTACAAGCACTGAATCAAAGGACCAAACGGCCCAAGCCGCCAACCAGGGCACAGCTACAAGCGCTGAAACTGAGACAGACAGCAACACTAACAACGATCCTGATGATGTGAACCCAACCTATGGGAACTATGGACATGCTACTGGAAGTGGCAGTGAATCTCACCATTATTTCACAAATGATAAAAGCCCAGGAGCAACGTCGTCGGATGATAAAAGCAAAAGGTACTAAGCTTTATGTGATCGGAGAATGAAGGTAAAATGTATATATAATAAATATGGTGTGTAATAATAAAGTGGAACCAACACACAACATGTTAAGGAGCTAGCCAAAGCATGTATATGTATGCATGGCTTGCACATGTTTAGTTTCACCATGGTACTGAAGTAATCAGTTTACTTTTATCGTTTGTGTCTTATGGGCTTCTAGCTTGCTTGTTTGCAAACTATATATATGCTGTGAAATATAGTTTGCTTTAAAATAAGAGGACCACGCATGGTTACCCTAGCTAGCATGGTTTCGTGTTTACTTATATTTATGCCTCATATATGTTTATCTTGTTTGAGAAAATATGGTGAATCGGATCATTAAAAATAACGATAAGAGTTTAAAGAAGATACGTCTTAGGAAATTAAAACCGAGGTTTTAAACTAATTTAATTGGAAAGAAACCCTAATCAGAGGTTTTTTTTTTTTTCCTTTTAAATTATGAAGAACCCTAATCAGGTTTTGTTGAAAGGTAACATTGAGAACCAAATTAGAAAGATCACTTTTGACGATTCTGCAACCAGGAGGACTTACGTGTGATATACACACCAATTAGAAAGATAACTTTTTTTTGTCAAAGCTCAAAATGTTAAACTTTTGCCCTAATTTTACCTTTATGTATCCAATGGAATAGTTTTTGTTAATTAGGTTCTCAAGCACATATACCATCATATGCTGTTTGGACCTCATTCTTGACCACAGATTCACCATTCAGATACACCGTGAGCCTCTGACTATATATAGCAGACTGGGCGTATAACAATTCTTGTGGTGTTGTTTCTATTTTCTGGGAGTGAATATAAGAAGTGCAGAGAAGTATATAACACACAAGTATATATTGAATTGCGGATAAGATAATTCTTTATTGGATCAACTCTGTATCTTCGAATAGATATGAAATCGTGATAAACAATAAAAAGAAAAAAGGAGTAAACGCTTTTTGACATATGAATTAGTATCTAATAATAAATTCAAAGGAAATTATAGACTGAATTTTTTTTTAAATATCTAACCCCTGGCCTCATTGTTCCGAAGATATTGTACCAGCCAATTAATTTTTGTTACTTATTAAATAATCCTTTTGAGTTGTACATATAATATTCGAAGGTCCTAGATCATCGAAAGTGGTAATTAGAATGATGAGAAGCAATTAACGATCGAACTGATAGTGCAAGGCTGAGAGCTTTTTATTAAGATGATCATGAAACAAAAAAGATCAAAGCTTTTGATGTATAATAATGGTTGTGTATAAATAATTAAATATATAGAGCAGAAATTTAGAAAAAGGAGTAAACACGTGAGCAATTTGACAAAATCTTGCAATGATCTAGTCATTTTGGATTTTTTTATTACCAGAAGTCATAGCTCTTAATTTTTTTTTAGAGAGTAATTATAGCTCTTAATTAAGTGAATTAGCGAAAGAACATACATCTTCGTGAAAACATGAACTGTACATTATCTAATTACGTACTAAGAGATACGACGTACAGAAAGAAAATCAAACAAGTGCCCAGTGTCTAATCCACGATAATTAATTCAACACCCACTGCCAGTGTTAGCACGATGCTTCACAATGGAAGCCGTCTCCTTTCGAAGGAAAAAATAGTAAATACGGAGTGGAGAGTGACAATTAATGTTAATCATTAAATGTTCTTATACGTCCTTTTCTCAACGTGTGAATCATGACTCATGAAATGACTTGAAAAACTTGGAGAAAAATATTAATATGCAGTATTGAACTTCTTTTTTTGTTGGGGGGGGGGAATGATGCGGTCTTGAAACTGAAAATGCAATACCATGCAATAATAGTGTTGCAAAATTGGGCACAACAGGCATTACACATTGTTATTTAATGAGTTGGAATTGCTATTTTTTTAAATAAATAGTTAAATACCATATAATCTGAAGTTCTGAACTTATAGTGTTAAATTTGGTTTTTATTGAAGTAAAATGTCAGAAAATTATAATATATACAAAAATTCTAGGATCATAACCTTTTTGATAGGATCATAATCTATTCCACACATTTTACCACAACTCTTATTATAGCTAATTATGAGTGGTGGCACTGGTGGATTCATATATATGAAAGTGACAAACATTTATTTACAGTTTACTACATAAAATAGTTGTGATAAAAAGTGGTAAAAAAAAATTGTTATAGTCCTAAAATATATACTTTCCAATACAATGTCAACACTATTTTTCTTAGTGTGTCAAATATAGTCATGGTAAACTCAATACTATAAACATATAGAAATTATTAAACAAGGTTAAATTACTTTTTAAACCTTAAAGTTACACGTGTGTTTCATTTAAATCTTAGAGTTTTGGGTAAGTTTCCTTTTAATCTCAAATTTGAAATAAATTTCATTTAAATCAGCTTATCACATGATGTTTAACAGGTAAAGTCTTTAATGTTTGAATAAGAAATCTGCGATTCACTCCTCACCTATACAAAAAATTGATTGGTATCTTGGTCTGATAATAAAAAGTTATTATCAGAAGCGGACGTCATAGGTTAAAACTCTCTCTCTCTAAAAAAAAAAAAAATTAAAAAAAATGTGAAAGAAGGACTAAATGAAATGTTTTTAGAAACTTTAAGGTTTAAATAAAACATTTTAAAACTTTAAGGTTTAAATGAAACACACCCAAACTTTAAGGTTTAAAAAGAAATTTACCCTGCCAACAAACAAACAAAACCTCTATGGGTGATTTTTGTCTTCCCCTATATTTATGGAGTCCTTCCAAGTACACAACAAAAATTCACAATAAGTACTTTACAACATTCCCAAATTAGCCTACCACCTCACACATGAGTCATTATAAAAATTAAATTGTAGATTATGATAGACCCATGTGTGAGGTGGTAGGCTAATTTATGAATTTTGTGACATTGATGTATCCCTAACCTTATTGAACCATCTCTCCCCACGAAAAATAATGTACTTCAAAAACTATATAAACTGTATGACATACTCTTTAAAGTTAGATAAATATCTGACTTTAAGTAAATACATTTGAAAGTTATATCCTTTTTATCAAGTTAATTAAAATTTATAACTTTAAATATTTTACTAAGTAATTAATTAATTATATTATTTTTAATCAAACATAAAAAAACGAGCACATACAAGATTTATAGACTTTAATATATATTTTATGTGGCATTTAGAGTTAGCTAATTAGGCTATATTATTTGAACAAAAAAAAAATTAGGCTAAATTATTAGCATGTTAAATTAACATAATAAATTCACATATTCTTAATAAACATATAGACCTTTTTAAAAAAAATTTATAGTATAATAATTACACATTATCTTTTTTTTTTTTTTTGGAGAATACTAAGTATTTTTAACACACACACGAGGAGATGAGAGAAGGTTTTAAAAAAACTGACAATGATGTATATTTTAAAGATGATGTCCAATTACATTGATTAATATACTATACTATAGTGAGCAAATAAAACTCATCAATTGATAATTTCCATCATGCAAACCATGAAAAGTTACATGAGGTTTAGGGGCAAAAACTGCAAAAAATTATATTGACACCTATTAAGGTGCCACGTTTTTCCTTTATAGCTTTTAGTTTAGACTTTAGAGCATCCACAACAGATGTTGCAAAAAAATGTTATTTTGACACACCAAAAGCCTACTTTATTATTTTACCATATCATTTTACAATATCTCATTTATCAGATGTTTTATTCTTTAATTCTATACATTAAAATAATATTTACAACACATTAAAATAATATATTAAATTCCTCTCCCATCATTATCATCATCAACCACAACAACAACAACTACTACAACAACAACCAGAAAAATTGTTGCGGTCACAATCACCCCAAAAAAAAAAAAAAACACAACCACCAAAATCAACCCACAACCACCGCCGAATCCACCACCAAATCACAACCACCAAAACAAAAAAACAAAGACAAAAACAGATCAGAATAGAGATCGGCACCACCACTGATTCGCCATCACCGATTCGCCCATCACCAGTCGACACACTCATCACTACTGATCCGCCCATCACCATCTCAACCCACCCACCGCCATAACCCACAACCCGAACCCACCCACCACCGATCTGCCCATCTCAACCCACCTACCACCATAACCCACAACCCATGAAACTCAACCCACCCACTGCTATAACCCACAACCCAAACCCACCCACCACTGATCTACCCATCTGAACCCACCCATTGCCCAACCCACCCATCAAACCACAGCCAAAAAACGTGAACGAAAAAAAGAAAAAAGGAAAAAAAAAAAAGAACCCGAAGTGGAATAGAGAAGACAGATGGTCGGCGACATCGAGTGGTGGTCCTTGGTGAGATCGGCGGCGTTGAGTGGTGGCCATTGGTGATCAGCGTGCTGTGGAAGACAGAGAGAGAGAGATATCTGTGATGAGGAGAGAGAAAATGGGAATAAAATAATAATATATATTATGCAATTGTTGTTCGTACCGTCTCAAATTTGAGACGGTACTATAGCATGTTGCAAACTTTTGAAACATTTAACACATCTGATGATGCATTATTTTTGGTGTTTGGTGTGCCAAATATGTCAAATATTTGACATTTAACACATAAACCACAACTGCTGTGGATGCTCACTTCAAGCACAGAAGAGTTTACAAAAAGCAAATGATGAGGTGATTAATCGGAAAAAAAATCATCTCTGTTTGTTTTTAAATGAAGATGGTTCAATTCATGATTAAAAAAAAAAAAAAAAGTATTTTACAGAATTGAAAATGAACAGTATTATTTTTCTCAAAAAAAAAAAAAAGAAGAAGAAAAAAAGAACAGTATTACACAATTTAAAATCAGTTAGCACGAATTATTTATAGTATGAGATCTTAATTGACATGACACCGTTTAGGCATTTATAATTTTAGATACAGAGAATTTAAATCCTCACTATATATTCACTATATCTTTCACTTTAAAGACAAGTGAAGTGAAAAGGATTATGATCTTAACTAATCATAACCACTAGTACCCTGTACCCTAAGAAATGTCTTTACTTAAAAATCGACCACCCAAAATCAAGCTACAAATCACCCCTTAATGTGCTCAATTCCATGACTTGTAAATGTTTAACTACAATGTAAAGGACGGTAAATAAATATTTGTATTGCAAATCAAGTGCAAATTAAGGTTTGGTTAGAGCAGTAAATCACTTGAACTATTTATGAACAATATGGGCCTGACACAGGAAAAAAATGGTCATGTTAAGTTTTAACATGACTTTTAAAATAATATAAGAGATCATATATACATACATATATTCAAAGACAAAACTAGTGATTTTTTTCTATCCCAGTGGCACTATCTTCAAACATTCCAATTCATGATTCTTTATGGAGATTTTTCAATTGTGGTGAAGGCAATTCCTTGAATGTTTTAAAATTTTCTGAGGATTATATTCAATTTATTTTCTTAGGAAATTATCTAGTTTAATTATTGATATAAAAAATTTTCAAGAATTTTGTAACTTAGTTGACACTTTTTGATGTTTCTAATAAAAACATTTTAGAATTTAAACCACCTCTTCCTCAACTATTGAATTACAAATAATAATTAATATATATATATATATCTCTCTCTCTCTCTCTCTCTCAAATATTCAAATCTCTTTAATCTGATGTTGTGACTTAGGACTTAACTCCTGTTTCTAGACTTGCAAACTGTCTTTGCACAGAATGTGGACAGTTGGGCCTTTCTTTTCTTGTAAAATATATGGGCTTATCCCCATCTCTTCCATCCCACTATTTGGAAGAGATGGGGCTGGCCCATCTGTGGTTTTTATGGAGGGGGGAAGCTAAACTCGGTTGCCTTGGAGGTCACATGTCACCACACATTTACTATATAATATTGTCCATGATTAGTGGAACTAATCAGGACTATAGAGTCATAAAGTGTGTCCCCATATAGTAGCTGGAATTTCTTCCTCAACTATTGAATTACAAATAATAATTAATATCTCTCTCTCTCTCTCTCTTTCTCTCTCTCTCTCTCTCTCACAAATATTCAAATCTCTTTAATCTGATGTTGTGACTTAGGACTTAACTCATGTTTCTAGACTTGCAAACTGTCTTTGCACAGAATGTGGACAGTTGGGCCTTTCTTTTCTCGTAAAATATATGGGCTTATCCCCATCTCTTCCATCCCACTATTTGGAAGAGATGGGGCTGGCCCATCTGTGGTTTTTATGGAGGGGGGAAGCTAAACTCGGTTGCCTTGGAGGTCACAAGTCACCACACATTTACTATATAATATTGTCCATGATTAGTGGAACCAATCAGGACTGTAGAGTCATAAAGTGTGTCCCCATGTAGTAGCTGGAATTTTTTTTTTTTGATAAGAAAGACTTTCATTTCATTAAAAAGCGGAAAATAATACAGCATCCTGAGAAATAGAGGACGCGAGGAAGGGTGGACATTCTTCCATCCATGTTACAAAGAGTCAATATTCTTAGCAAAAACTGCCAAAGTATGAGCTAGCTTATTTCCTTGTCTTCCCACATGTGACACTTGGAAGGTTCGAAACTCACGTAATCTGGAGCAAAGTCCCAAGACTACAGTAGAGATAGAGACTGGGGCATCCGCGGGGCTCTCCATAGCATGACAAACAGTAGTAGAATCAGTTTCAAAATCACATCTTTGACTCCTATGTCCCGTGCAAATATAGTAGCTTCATCTAGTGCTTTAGCCTCTGCTTCTAAAGGAGCCAAAGGAAGTGGTAGGCGCTTGCTGAGGGCAGCAATGACCGATCCAAAGTGGTCTCGTATGATCACACCAATTTTAGTCACGCCAGGGTGGGAGAAAACTGTAGCGTCCACGTCGACCTTGTACCATAGAAAGGTAGGTGGGACCTAACGACCATCCGTGGCTTTCTTGAACTGGGTGGGCCGAATGTGAGCCAGCTGGTATTCGTGCAGCAGTGAACGAGCTCGCAACATGATTTCACGCAGAGATTGGCGAGCTTCCCCCAGGCGAGCTTTGTTGCGACTCATGCACTCCATGTCGTGGTGATGACCAGTTCAACCAGTTTGGTGTCCACGTGTTGCTTGAAAAACAAATGCCAAAGGAGGTCCATGAATTCCCTGTGGTTGATTCTGGTTTTATCGAGCGGTATGTTCGAAAGGTTCCACACATCCTTAGTGACAGTGCAGTCCCAGAACAAGTGTCCCACAGTCTCTGAGGCAAGAGCGCAGGCTTAACAGGTGGGGTCGTCAATGACTCCTCTATGGTAGAGTTTGGCTTTGGAAGGTAGGATGTTTTTGCATGCTTTCCATGCAAAGAGTTTGATCTTATTAGGCAGGTGGAGGTTCCAAAGCTGGCGCCAAAACCGGGTTTGCTCAGTGTCATGGGAAGTTTCTGCCAACGCTGAAGTCCGAGTCATGGATATCGCCACTTTATATGCGCTGTTGACAGTGAAGTGCCCCTTTGGTGTGTATGCTCAGATCATGCGGTCATGTGGCATGTGGCGACTTAGTGGAATGCTAAGAATGGAAGTGGCATCGTCTTAGAGAAAAATTTGGTGGATCAGGTCGAGGTTCCAATCCTTCTTGGTCAATGAGGTACTCTACCCTTGTGTTTGCTGGAAGTTGAGCAAGAGGTGTTAGGACTCGGAACGTGGAAGGTCGTGGCAGCCAATGATCAGTCCAAATGCCAGTGGATTTGCCATCCCCTACCTGCCAACAGTATCCTGAATTCACAACAGATTGAGCGGCCAAAATGCTTCGCCATGCAAATGATGGTTTTGAACACAACTCCGCATGTAAGAAATCTGTATTTGGAAAGTAACAAGCTTTAAGTACTCTATGAACCAAGGAGTGGGAGTTCATCTGTAGTCGCCATCCTTGTTTAGCTAAGAGAGCTAGGTTGAATGCCTTGAGATCTCTAAATCCCAACCCTCCCTTATCTTTTGGTGTACACATTTTTTCCCAACTCAGCCATGCCATTTTATTTTTACCCTCCTTTTGGCCCCACCAAAATCTTCGAATCATCCCAATTAACTCATCACAGAGTGAATCAGGGAGCTTGAAAACACTCATCGTGTATGTGGGTAGAGCTTGTGCAACTGCTTTGATGACAACTTCTTTAAATTGACAATAACAAGTTACCAACAATGCTAGATAATCCCAGTTGCTGGTCCATGTCCATTATTTGTAGAAAAGTGCTACAAATATTTGAACCTAACACTAAGATTACTTTTTTATCCCAACAGTAACAACCTGCCACTTAGGATTTGTTGTAAAAATGTTGTAAACATAGCATTTCTCTTATCTATATGGATCGGTACCATTTAATTAAATGTTAAAAGCTTTGTAGATTAACTAACAATAACACCTCATGATGTTTTCAATGGGGGGATTATCTGGTTTGGCCTAACGGCCTACATTTACGGAAGAAACCACCCTTAGCAACTATATCTTTACTATAATCCTAATTCATGTGTTATGATGAACCCAATATGGGGTATTTAGAGGAGACTAAACCCTAAACTAACCATTCAATAAAACATGGTTAAGTAACTTGTAATGCAAATAATATTCTTGACTTGCACATGGAAGATTGGGCTTGATACCTTTAATCAGTAGTAGAGCCAAAATTGGGACTAAATATAACAAAATTCTTAAGTTAAAAAAAAATATTAATGACATAATTCTTAATTGATAAAATATTCTCATATCGATTGTCTTAATCTATAATAACATTATAAGGAAACATTATTTATTTCTTCAAATTCTCATCTTTGAACCTTTTTAGGATGTTCAACATCTAAAATTTTAACATTGGAGATATTGGGTAGTAACCTTTGACTTTTGAACACTTTTATCTTACTTTATACATTAATTATGAATTGTTTTCCCCTTGAAACATTGCCATGCACAAATAAGGAAAATCTCTTGGAATCTTTGACAATAAATGAGGTAGAGTCAACCATTACTCACTCACATGCACTCCCACACCCTCACCCAACACATTTTCCATTATCAGTATTATCAACCAACTTACCTGCAAATAATGAAGGCACATAGAAGAGGGTACCAATGATTCCTATCGAGAGTGATACTATTATGGAAGAAGCAGTGGGAACTAAGAAAACTACAAGGCACACAGCTAGTCAATCTGTGTTACTAAAGAAAAGGAAGATTGTTTCTTAGATAGACAATGTATACACTAAGATATTGGCGGAGGCTAGTTCCCAGCCCTGCTAGATGCAATGAGTCTTTTATGTTGGAATTGTCGAGGGCTTGGGAACCAATGAACAGAAAATCAGCTTGCAGATATGGTGTGGGCAAAAGATCCATCCGTTGTGTTTTTAGCCGAAACATGGATGGATGAAGCAAGGCCAATTCGAGTTCAGGATCATTTGAAGTTTAAACATAAATTTATTGCTCCTAGAAGAAAAAAGTCTAGGGGATTGGTGATTTTTTTGAAGGAAGATTTTGATCTAACAATTGAGACGTTCTCAAAGTATCACATAGATGCTACACTTAATAAGAATAATTTGGAGGAATGGAGACTCACTGGATTTTATGGTGAACCTGATACTCAGCTAAAGCATGAAGCATGGTCAAAATTGAGAAACTTGAAGTCTAGAGGTACAACACCATGGCTTTGTGTAGGGGACTTCAATGAAATTGCAAAACAGTCTGAAAAAAGGGGTGGGAGAGCAAGACCTCATTCACAAATGCAAGCTTTTCGGGATATACTTGATGAATGTGGCTTTATGGACTTGGGTTTTGTGGGATCCATGTTCACGTGGCACAAGCACTTTGATAATTACACAATATGGGAAAGGTTAGATAGAGCTGTGGTAACCAATGATTGGTTCTCGATGTATCCAGATACAAAGGTTAACCATTTGGATGTTACTACTTCAGACCATAAACCTTTATGGATCGTGCTGGAAGGGATGGACTGTACACAGTAGAGGCCTTTTAGGTTAGAACAAATGTGGATGTCTGAAAATGGGTGCAGTGATACAATTGAAGCCGTGTGGCAAAGGAATTATGTAGATTCGGCAGGAGTTGAAGTCTTAAAAAAAAAAATTTAACATCTGTGGTAAGGAGTTGACACGGTGGAGTAAAAATAATTTCAGAAATGTTAAATGTGAATTAGAGAAGAAGAGGAAGCAATTGGTACAAGCCAAGAGAGTAGCTATGAATGGGGGTTCAGTACTGCGAATGAAGAAGCTAGAACAAGAAATAAATATCTTGTTGGATCGAGAGGCTAAACTATGGAATCAAAGGTCGAAAGTGCAGTGGCTGAAAGATAGAGATCGAACACACGATTTTTTCACAGCAAAGCGTCTCAACGTAGGCAAAGAAACTACATCAAGGGACTGTATGATCGAGGTGGGCAGTGGTATTCAGCTCCTAGCTGTGTAGCATAAACTGTTTTGCAGTTCTATCAGCAACTTTTTACTATTACCAACTCGGATAACTTTGATGAGATTCTAGAACAAATACCACAGGTTGTGATAGCAGAAATGAATACACAGTTGACATGTGATTTTACAACAACAGAGGTAGAGACTACTCTAAAATAGATGGCACCATTAAAATCACCCGGCCTCGGCGGTATGCCACCTCTTTTCTATCAAAATTATTGGTCTTTGGTTGGCAATGATGTTATTGAGGCTATTTTGATGAACTTAAATACTGGCACTCTCCCACAAGCATTATGCCACTCTTTTATCACTTTGATTCCAAAAGTAAAAAATCCAGAATTTGTCTCACAATACCGTCCCATTAGTCTCAGCAATGTTTTATACAGAGTTTTCTCTAAGGTTCTGACGAATAAATTGAAAAAGATTCTACCACAGTTAGTGTCTGAGCACCAAAGCACATTTATGACGGATTGCTTAATTTCAGATAACGTTATGGTGGCTTTTGAAACTCTGCATTACATGAGAAACCACAATTCAGACAGCATAGGTTATATTCAAACTAGATATGAGCAAGGCTTACGACAGAGTTGAATGGAGGTATACAGAGAAGCTGATGAGAAAGATGGGGTTTAAAGATACCTAGGTTAAGCTTATGATGGAGTGTATCTCCACAGCTACTTATTCAGTTTTGATCAATGGGGAACCTCATGGTAATATTACACCCACTAAAGGCTTTCACCAAGGCAATCCACTCTCATCATATTTATTCCCGTTGTGCACATAGGGTTTTCATGGGTTGTTAAAAAATGCTGAATTACTTGGGGGATATAAGGGGAGTCTCTATATGTAGAAGTGGACCATGACTAACCCATCTACTTTTTGCAGATGATAGTCTTATTTTTTGCAGGACAAAAGATGGTGAGTGTCAAAAGCCAATGGAGATCCTAGCCACTTATGAAAGAGCATTGGGGCAGTAAGTTAATAGAGACAAAACCACCCTATTTTTCAACAAATCTACAACACAAGATATGCAAGACTCTATCAAAGAAGCTCTTGGAGTGCCATTGGTTCAACAGTATGAAAAATACCTAGGGCTACCTTCCTTCATTGGCCGAAAAAAAAGAGGAAAGTTTTGACAACATCAAGCAATGAGTGTGGAAAAAGTTTCAAGGTTGGGAGGCTAAGCTTTTATCTCAAGCTGGTCGAGAGATTTTAATAAAGGCGATGGCTTAATCACTCCCTACATATATGATGTCTTGCTTCAAGTTACCCGTTGGACTATGCCATGACATTGAAGCTCTCAGCAAGAAATTTTTTTGGGGTCAAAGAGGAGATGGCCAAAAGATACACTGGATTAAATGGGATGAACTATGCAAACCAAAGACATAGGGTGGAATGAGGTTTAAAGACCTGCCAAGCTTCAATGATGCACTTTTGACAAAACAAACTTGGCAGCTTTTACACGATAAAACGTCACTTTTTTATCGGGTATTTAAAGCTAAGTTTTTCCTAAATTGCTTAGTTATGGAAGCTGCCAACCCAAGCTCGGCACCCTATGCATGGAAAAGTATCCTCAAAGGAAGAGAAGTTATTCGGCGAGGAGCGATTTGGAGGATTGGCAATGTGAAATCTATAGATATTTGGGACGATAAATGGTTACCATCAAAACATTCCACAAAAATCATTTTACCGCATGGTGGGGCACTGATTGACACAAAGGTTTGCAATTTTATAGATTTGGAGCAGAGACATGGAAGCTAGATGTATTGGAAGATACTCTGCTAAACTTTGAAGTGGCAGTAATAAAAAATATGCCATTGTGCTACACAGACCAATCTGATGAGCTTATATGACCTCACAATGCAAATGGAGAGTACACGGTCAAGTCAGGCTATTGATTCTTGCAGCTGGAATTACAAAACAACCAACCGGGTCAGTATGATAGTGGGCTTCTAAAACCATTATGGCAGGCGATTTAGGGGCTGACAGTAAGGTAAAACATTTTGTGTGGAAAGCAATAAAAAACTCTTTACCTACAAAGACGAACTTGATCAAGAGAAAGATCATTACAAATGGTCTTTGTGAAATCTGCCAAATGCAGGAAGAAGATGTTACTCATGCTCTCTATTCCTGTCCGAATTTGGTGGACCTATGGGCCACGGTACCAGTATGGTCTCATAACAGCTTACAACGATCCTCAACGTTCATCGACCTCATATGTTGTATTTTTGCAGAAGATAGAGACCTTGCCTTGTTCTCCATGGTGGTTTGGGCACTATTAAATAGAAGAAATAATTTACGTCTCGGAAAGAGTTCTGGGACACTAGGACAGATGCTAAGTCAGGCAAATGATCGACTGTGAGAATTCACTCTCCACAACACCTCCACAGTTACATTAGTGGATTGGCCACCAACACATTGGAGACCACCGAAACGATCTCAATATAAGATCAACTTTGATGGCACTCTTTTTCAGAAGGAAGAGTGTGCTGGTATTGGGATAGTGATCAAAGATGACAGAGGACAGATTATGGTCTCCCTCTCTCAACGGATTCCCCTCCCTTTTACAGCCATTGAAGTGGAGGCGTTGGCAGCTAGAAGGGCTTTGGAGATGGCTTTGGAAGTAGGCTTCAATCGAGTAATTCTAGAGGGTGATTCTCAGATTCTCATCAATGCTCTCACAAAAAACTCTTACTCACTCTCTCATTTTGGTCATATCACGAAGCATATACAGTATGTAGCCTACTTTTTTTTTCAGAGCTGAAATATTCTCATGTGCGTAGGCATTGTAATACTGTAGCTCACTTGCTTGCAAGACGAACAGTTCCTCCCCTTTTTTAAATGTATGGATGAAAGATGTATCACTAGATATTCTTGATGTACTTTAAGTTGATTTGAACAGCCTCTCTTAATTGAAATGCAAGGTCTTTCTTCTCATCAAAAAAAAAAAAAAAACACTAGTATGCAACCAAAGTTACCAAACAATGAAAGTGAATTTATCTTTATCTCAACATCTCAATATAATATAACAACAATTACCCATACTACAATATCAAATATAAATTTAACTAATAAACAGGCATATAACAATAACTTGATTTAATTACTCAAACCATTATGATTAAATGTCAAACCACTATTGTCAAAATTAGATATAAAATTCACTTAAAAAACTAAATATGAAATAAATTAACAAAACATTTAAATTTAGCTGTAAATCACAAACGGTTGCAAAACATATTAAACACTTACAAGTCCAGCAAACGGAAGAAAAAGGTGGAAAGAAACAGAAGGATTTTCAGATATAAACAATTAAAAAATTTAATATTATCCATCAACAATATATCCAATCCTGATATAAAAAAAAAGAAAAAAAAAAGAGTAAAAGAGAGAGATATACATAGAGCAAGAAAGAAAGAGAGTCAACGAGAGAGACTAGTGCTTATTGATCTGGATGGAGCTAGCTCCAGTCATCTAGTGGAGTTATGGAGGCTGGAAGTAGCTTGTGGTGGTAAATATAGATAGGATTTTTATTTTTTTCATTAGGAGGACTGGAGGAGTACTTCTAATTGGAAGATGATTCTAGATTGACAATTTTTTTTTTTTTTTTATACAAAATAGAAATTATATTCTAACTTAATTTAAATGTATATATGTCTGAAGCTTCCTTATGGAAACTTGAATTTCGGCATTTGTCTCCCATCCCACAAACACTTATACTTATTGAGTGACCATCTCACGAAGGGTGTGCGATTTGAGAATTAGTTAAATGTTGTTCTATATTTATTTTTTTAAGAGAGAATTAACTAAGCCAAGAAGGCTTGCAGGAAGCATCAGTGGACAGCCTCATCGACCCGTTATCTAGAAAATGGGATGTAGATATTCTTCATGGATATTTTGCCCCGATGGAAGTAGAGTTGATTCTAAAAATTCCTCTCAACCACACCTATGTTGAAGACAAACTTTTCTGGCCCTATGTTTCAAACGGAATTTATTCGGTTAAATCCGGGTATAATTTCTTGGCCAAAGAAAAGTCCTCGCTCCTACTAATTCCCAATTCTCAAGTAGATGTCCGTAGTATCTAGAAGCAGTTATGGAGTCTCTTGGTGCCGAACAGAGTAAAAAATTCCCTGTGGAGAGCATGTAAAGAAGCTATCCTTGTTAAAAAGAATTTAGTTCGACGGAGAGTCCTAGACGAAGATGTCTGCTGTCACTATAATCAGGCCACTAAAGATGTACTTCATGCATTGTGGGACTGTCCAACACTGTCGGCCATTTGGGAAGCTGATACGATGTGGTTGTTTCGTAGTACAAAAAAATTCTCCAATTTTTTGGAGTTGGTCAGTTACACGTTGGAGGAAAGGAAAAACCCGGAGTTGCTCGCCACCCTGGTATGGTCTACATGGTATCGCAGAAACCTGGTTCGGACCAACAACAAGCTTTTACCGATCTCCCAAGTTGTTCCCTCGGCCTCACAAACAATCCAAGATTTTTTTCAGACTTTACCGACCCCAAAGACACAAGATCCTGCTCTGCCTAAGCCTCGGACTGGCTGGATCCCCCCACCACCGTCGTTCCTCAAGGTCAACTTCGACGACGCCGTGTTCAGGGAGACAGATGAAGCGAGCTTGGGGGTGGTTCTTCGAGACCATATAGGGACGGTGACAGCCTCCCTGTCAGAAAAGGTCAGGCTACCTTCTTCTTCGGATGATGTCGAGGCGATGGCTACTGTTAAAGCAATTTCTTTTGTTATTGACCTCAATTTACCTTCTATTATAGTTGAGGGAGATTCAGAGCTCAGACAATTCGATAACTCGTAACTTAGCTAAACATGTAAGATATATATGAGTGATTTTATAGTATGAATGAAGGATGTTCTTTCATAATTTTATTATATACTTTTAGTCGATTATGGCTGATTTTTGAATAAATTTTCGAGGTCTTGTTTCTTTTAAATTTTTTTTTTTTTACTTTCTCAAAATCTCAGGAGGGTCGGTAAGTATAATTTATTATCAATGACAGATAATTTAGGAATTTTGTAATACTGTTAATAGGAATTAAAAAAGTAAAAAAACTGAGAGCTCCGCCTTCACAATCTCTAAAAAATTACAACACGCTTAAAAAACACTCATCCCATCCCATGGGGCAATTTGACGAAGATAGATGTGCAATATGGGAATTGCAAGTTGTAACGTCAGTTGCGGATTTACTCCACGATCCTCTATCCTCTATCCTCTATCCTCTATAAAAGGCAACGCCCAAACCCATCAATTCCCTGCCTTTTCTTTTTGCTCCCCCCCCGAACTTTCTCTCTCTCTCTCTCCTCTTTTATGTATTAATAAGAGAGATGGGACCTATCTCAAGTTTGTGCGTGAATCCGACCCCATCACAGCCGTTCATTTTTAATCATGCCATACCATCCGATGGTGTTAGATTCACGCACAAACTCTTGATTTGTCTCCTCTGCAACACCTCACTTCATTTTCTATTAAACATAAAAAAAAAAAAAAAAAAAAAAACAGAAACAGAGACACTGATTTTGCTTTTGGCGCCAATTCCAATTTCTATTTCACTAAATTTTCCATTTTTTCCCCCCTCCTATTCAAATACAAGACAAGAACGTTTCATATTGTTTGGGATAAGAAAAAAAATAAAGAAAGAAAGAAGGAAATAAAATATTCTGTTTGTGTGTTTTTTTTTTTTAGTAATCAGATCGGATGGCTTCGGAGGCAGGAGAGGGATCGACGGCTGGGATGGACGATTACGAGACGCTGATCTCAACGACCGACGTGGAGCTTCTCAAGAAGGCTTGGCGTAACGAGAAAGCCGCACCGGAGATTCTTCGATTCGAGATCTCTTTGATTCAAAGAATCAGAGGCCAGATCCAGTTAATGGTATTTCCTATTCGCAACCCTAAGCACCTTGTTTGCTTCCCGAGAAAATTCAATTCAACTAAAATTAAATTTTTAATTATTTAGTGTTACACATTTCTCAGAAGCTAATCAAGTTTCAATTTTTATATCACTGTCTCGTCATAGTTTTTTTTTTTTTTTTTTTTTTTTTGGGTAGAGTTTTACGTTTAGCTAATTGGGAGCAACTTTAACTTCTACGCTAGCATATACATGTAGTCACAGGTCTTTGATTTTGGCAATTAAAATCCCAAACTTATGAAATCGTTTCAATTTGAAGTCCTTACCTATCTCTGTTATTTATTTCCGTTATTCTAGGCAATAATGGAGAAGAAAAAAATGGAAAATTGTTGATAAAACTTTATGTTTCACGTAGGTGACTATGAAAATAAATTAATAACAGAGATGAACAAAGGCTTAAAATTGAAAGGATTGCATAGATTTGGAACTTTAATTGACAATCTTAAAATTTTGGGACCTAATTTGAAATAAGTTATAAACTCTAGGCCTTTTTATGTAAAGATGATGTTTGTGCATATGGATGGATGTTTTAGAGGCTTCTTCCAATGCCTTCCATAGGGAAAAAAAAAAAAAAAAAAACTATTTTGGCCTCTAACTTTACTAAAAGTTTGTTTTTCATTTCTGTACTTCAAAAAAATTCTTTTTTGTCTTTAAACTGTTGAAAATGTTTTACCTTTTGTCCTTAAATTTTACCAAAAAAATGTTTTTGTCCCTAAACTATTAAAAAATGGATAATTACAGTAAACCCACTTGTAGTATGACCCGTTTTCACTTTGCCTACCCGTGGTTTAAAACTTTACACTTTGCTTACTCGTGGTTTTTCATTGCTCATGAACTTCAATGAGAACAAAGTGGAGGAACAACACACCAATCAAATGGCTCAATGAAATTATTTTTAATCTATAACAATATCAACAATTTCACAACAGCTCAAAATTTTGAACCAAATTTTACAAGAAAACCAACATCTCAAAACAACTAGCAACGTTATCAACAAAGAGAGAGTGAGATAGAGATAAGCCAACAACTGAAGTGAGAGGTATAGAAAAATCTAACCGTGGATTTGGATCATGGTAGATCAGCCATGGGTTTGGTGTCGTGGTGGTGGCTTCTAGGTGCTAGATCGGAATGTAAGACAGGGAGAGAAATCCAACAAACCCTCTAGACCAACCTTTCAATCAAACCCCTTTATCAAACCAAAACTTAATTCACAATCCAACACAAAGAAAACCCTCTGGAGCAGAGAGCAGAGGAACCACAGTGGAGTGGTGGTGGTTGATGATTGGAGATGGGTGACCTTGGAAGTCCGAGGGAGGCTCGGCCTGAGAGGGTTTCAAAGATTAGAGAGAGGGAGCTCGGGTTTGGTGAGGACTCGGTGAGGGTCTGATGAGGCGAGGCCGCTTGAGGTGGCGATGTTGATGTGAGGGGGTGAGCTTGAGAGGGGCGGCCATGGAGTTCATTTGAGAGAGTTTTAGAGATGAGAGAACAGGGGTTTAGAGAGAGCTTAGGCCGAGAGTTTAGAGAGACTGAGCTCGGGTTTAGAGTGAGAGAGAGGGCTCGGTGAGATTTATTGTGGGAGCTTGAAGGGTCAGCCATGGAGGTCCGATGGAGGAGCTCGCCGCTAAGGTGGCGTCGATGATTGAGGGAAACGAGCTTGAAGGGTTGGCCATGGAGTTTCATTTGAGGCAGCTCAAATGAAACCCAACCACAGTAGCAAACCCACCCCTATTTCCAACTTCAAACCCACTTTGAATCCCAGCCACAGTGGGGAGAGAAGCCAAGATCAGAGTGGGATTTGTGTGCTATTCCTCCACTTTGTTCTTATAGAAGTTTTTAAGCAATCAAAACCCTAGCTTTTTGATTCTTGTTATATTTGTTTTTGCCTAAAAATGTGTTTTTCTAACGGCAAACGGAGAGGTGGGTTATGGAAGGCTAACGGAAGGTTCCTTAGGTGGGTAAAGTGTAAAGTTTTAAACCACGGGTAGGCAAAGTGAAAACAGGCCATACCACAGGTGGGTTTACTGTAATTATCCCATTAAAAAAAGTTCTTTTTTCATCCTTTTTTTTGTCTCTAAACTATTAAAAAACTCTTTATAAAGTTTAAGGATGAAAAAAAGAACTTTATAAAGTTTAGGGACGAAAAACAAACTTTTGGTAAAGTTTAGGTATTGAAATAGTATTTTACCCTACTTACATATGAGATTCATGAAAAATTGGACACTAAATAATTGGAATTGGAATTGTATATGTTATTGTGAGTCATATACCACAAAAAAAAGTAAATCCGGCATTATGAGCGTGTTTTGTGGTATCGTTTCAATTAATTCAAAATGTTTGTACTAGGTGGACCTGGTGCTACGTCATTTGTGTGCATATTCTTGTTGTTGCCAGAATTTTGGTGCATGTTTACAGGAAGAAACTATTGAGGAATTTACGAGTAGTGGAGTTGATATAGAACCATTAGAAATGTCCTTGCTTTTGTGACTCATATTCCACAAAAAACAGATCCCTCACTAATATCTCTGAATAGAGAATGGGATCCTTGTGGACCTATATTCTAGTGTCATTGTGGCAATATTTCATGGTGTCTGTGCTGTCATTTTGAATACTTTAAAATGTTTATTCTAGGTTGACCCAGTGCTATGTCATTTGTGTACATCTTCTTGTTGACACCAAAGGTGGTTTGATGCATGTTTACAGGAAGAAAACATTGAGGAATTTGCTGGTAGTGGCATCGATCCACTCACAGTATCACTCTACCAGATGGACTTGGATAGGACTCAGTATTTATTTAGATCGTATCTTCGGATTCGCCTCCAAAAGGTGGCTATCTGGCTCTTTTGTTAAACCTTTGTTAGTGTATCCATGTATGTTTAGTGGAATTAAGTCAATCTTTGTATTTTGTATCATTTGAAAGGATGGATATATAAAGTGTAGCAGTAATAGAATAAGGACCCTTACTAATTGGTGAGGAAAAGATAAGTCATTCTAAAAGCTGTTGATATGCCCCCCCACCCCCCCCCCAAAAAAAATAAAAGATAAAAGAATAGTGTGTTTTGAATTAAATTCTCATGCCTCGGGTGTCATGGTGTCAGAATTATATTACATTGTTATCTCCTAAGTAAGTTTCTATTGCAGATTGAAAAATACATGTTCCATATCTCAAAGAACCCTGAAGTTCAGAGCCGGCTTTCTGAACAAGAGAAAGGGTTTGCCAGAAGGTAAAGGCATTAAGTTTTCATGTTGTTCTCATTTCTGTCATGGAAGATTGAAGTTTTTCTTCGCACTGTTGTTGAAGTTGACATATTGGTTGCAGGTGTGCTGATGATATGGAGAGACATCTTGAAGAGAGTGTATTGTCGAAATTGCCTGATAATTATCAGGACATAGTAAAGCAGTCTATAATAAGTGAAGAGAGCGACATGAGTATGCATCATCCTTACAAGTCACTTGGTTTTCTTTTATTTTCCTTTCAAACCCCCCCCCCCCCCCTCCTCTCCCGCCTCCTCAACTTTCGTGTGTGCCCATGGAAATCTCTGGATGCCTCAAATCCCTTATTCTGATGACTTGAGTGTTGCTGTAGTATGAAATCAGAACATTGACCTTCTGTGATACTGTGAAATATGCTTGGAATAACTTATACACCAGCTTTTGTAGTTTTAGAATCAATTTTGTATGCCTATATTATGAATTTTTGTTTTTTTTTTTGAGAGATAATTACAACATGCTGCTAACCTCGCAGCTCGAACCCTTTTCCCCCTAGACCCCCAAACACTTTGTGCATGGGGAGGTGCCAATTCAGCTACAAGGCCTTTGGCATCTATATTATGAAGTTCTAAATTGGGCATCTTGTAAAGTATTATCTTGGATTCTCAAACTGTTGATTGAGTCCTCTTTGTGGTCTGAATTATTGATTGTTTATGAGAAGATATATATTGTAGTGTAGAACTATTATATTTTTATGCACTTCACTGATGTTTGTAAACATTATGAGCTGTAAAAAGTTGTTGGACTGAGCCTTAATTTTAAGTTTTCAAAAAGGCATGACAATCTGAACATTATTTGGGTTTCACTGGTTTTGGCTGCTCAACGCATTCATCAATTTTACTAAATCATTTCCTGACAAGCCAGGAAGTAAAGTTTAGCTTATACTCTTGCCACTATCTCTTCATGGTTGTAATAACTATGCCCAACAAACTCATATTTCTTACAGCCTTTTTTTTTTCCTCCCCACTTTTAATGACATTGGCCACTCTTTCTGCTTTTTTATTTTACCTGGTTGGTGTGAGAATTTTTTGTGACAGAAGGACTGAGAATTTTGCACCTTTTCATTGGGTGCCCTGCAGGATTCTCATGGTTTTAGTCAACGACTAAAGATGCTGATTTTGCAGATAGTGGTTGAAATGCTTACTTATAAATCTACTAGTGTCTTCTCCCTGCTCTGTGTGATACTGTGATGGGCCAGATCAACCACCACCAGTCTCTATGTCCTTTGTTTGGTCATTCATTTAAGCAGTGCGCAGGTGTGGGCATGTATAGCCTTATCCATTGTAAGGCATTGCTAGTATTAGGGATGACCAGGAATGCACACATCCCTCCTCATCCCATCTCCAAAAGTTCCATGTCTCATTTTGTACTTGATATTTACTTGCTGCATGTTATCTCATGTGTGATGGGTGTTAGCTATTTGTTCTGTTAATCTGCACTGTGGTCTTTGGTTTGTGTTATAAGCTTTTTATTATTGTCATTAGTCACAGTCATGGAAATTTAGCTATTGCTATATTTCTATGCAAAGATGACCCCATGCATCGCTTTTCTCTCTTGGCTAAAGTTTATTGCTTCCCTAGTCACTTGGCGCAATGCGCAATTTTCCAATTCACTTTTTTGTTTCGATCATTACTTTATATTTTTCTACAAAATTGACAGAATTTGTCATGACTCTTGGAAACTATGTATATGATTAGAAGTGATCCACATCTAACTTTCAGGTTGTACTGATGAGATATTTTATGATTAAAATTAAATAAATCTGGAGACACTACTTATGCTTTGTAATATGCTTGAGCCAAGTTATTGAGCATTTGACTCAGGTTGACTTGCATCTAGATTTGGCTTGCTTGTGTTCTAAATTCTTGAGAGACAGGCACCAAGAATATGCAACTTGAATATTGACGATTACGTTATACCTCTGCCATTTTCAGTCCCAGAGCCGCAATTGGACTCATTCGTCGTCTGTAAAAGCAGAAGATTTCTGGGACCTTTTCAGCTTGATGGCAGGCAATCTATTATTTCTTGCATTGTACTAGTTTGTGCTGCTAGAATGTTTCATCTGTTCGCTAACCAAACTAGTTCTCCCCTTTTGGCAGTGATGAACTCCTGGAGATGAAGCCTGATGAACTATGTATAATACATTACAAGTCAATCAGGGAGCGTGTACAAGAAGGGGATATTGATTTGGTCTGAGAATCAGCTACTCACTTGTTTGTTTTAAGTTCAGAATAATAAGCTGCTAAGGAAGAAAAGTAACATTCATGTAATTGTAATCTGAACTTGTTCATTATTCAACCATATGAATGTCATGGCGGTTTGATGCTGCGGGCAAACATCATTTAGCTTTATGACATTCATTATGAGGTTAACTTAGTTCCAAAAGCCGGAGAATGTAGAGGCCTAATTCTGGATTTTCGCGGTTGAGCACTCCAAAACAAAATTACAAAAACTCTGGCAAGTTTAATGTGTGCTTGGCTTGCCATCCTCTCTGTATGTATTCTATGGCCACACTTTAAATAAATTCATTAATCAAATCATTCATCTTCTATGTTGATTTCCTTAAGAAATTGTTAATTACTATAGCCAGACTCGTACAGATTGTCAAATATTTGCTGTTGTTGTATGGTTGTACAACTCGGTTTAGATTTTACAAGATTGCCCAATAAATTCTACGTAGTATATGAGGGAGGAGTATCTGAAATTTTAATAGTAACAACTAACAACTAGCTGTAATAACACTTCTATCTCTTGACGATCTCAAGAGTCACAAGTGTCCTCTTATCTTTTTCGTTTCTCAATCTTATTAATGACAAAAATCAATCAATTGCAGGGATGACATAATATTTTAAGCCCACCCCATTCATAACCTATCTTCCTTCTGTCCCACACGGTGACTTAAAATAATACAAAGCACCTGTGATTTAATCCTATCTTATTGCCATCTTTAATTAGATTAATTAGATGTACAGTCCGTTTGGTTAGGCGATCTGAAAGTCTAACTAAAATGACGTTTTTAAAGCTCAAAATTTCATTTTGCAAATGTAATAATTTTCCTTGTAGCTTTTTAATGAATGTTATTTTAAACCCAAAACAATGTTTCACACCTTCAAAACTAATGGTAAACTAAAAAAAAGTATAACTCTATAACCCACACAACAATCTCCGAAGAATCTGGAAAATAAAAGAAATAAAAAAAGGAAACAAATATTCTTTACAAAAATAAGATACCAAATAGAGGGCAAATTATTAAGGTACACACACCGGACTGTCAAAGCCCAAATCGACCTGGCCTAACCCGGCATGGTTCATAACATTCTAGTCAAACTCATTCTCAAAAATTGTCACTTTTGCCAAAAATAAGAAAAAAAAAAAAGGTTTGAAAAGTTGCCTTTTGATCCATTCACTAATATAATGAAAATGAACCCCAAAAAAAAATAAAAAATAAAAAAGTTAAAAAATTTAACACGATCGAGAAGACTCGCCGACAAAATCAATAGCCAAAATCTTAAGCAAACCATCATAGGACACACCATCTTTTTCATCACCACCGCCCAATCTAATCATAGCTCTAATATCTTCATCGTTAGCAGAGAACCCAGCCCATTCCATGTAACTCTTCAAATCTTCGTGGCTCAATTTCCCATCTCCATCCTTGTCCATAATCCTAAACACGTCTTCCATAACCCCACCGTTTCTTGAAGAAGACCTTTTCTGAGACCCCAAAACACGTTCAAACTCGTAGTACTCAACGAACCCATCTTTGTTCAAATCCGCAACAGACATCATCGTTTTGATAGCCTCTTCGTCAGCACCACCGCTTGAAAAGCCAGAATAAAACTTGCGGAGATCGTCACGGCTAATCTTGCCATCGTGATCAACATCAAGCACGTTAAACGCTGGCCTCAAATCTGAACCCACGGTGGTGGTTTCAGCTCGTAAAGTCGTACCAGAAGGACACATTATTTTTGCTCTGTTTGTTTGTTTTTGTGAAAGAGAAGCTAGAAACGTAACTAGTGGTTTATGCTACGAAAGTGAAATAGAGGTTTAGAAATGAAGGGTTATTAGGAGTTGTGTTATATGCATGTGCATATATAGTTGGGCTCCAAGGTTTATGGGCCCACGTGTTAGGCTTGGAGGACAAGTTCTAAGAAATGGGGTTTTAACTTTTTATGTTATAAAAGTCCACCGCGTTTAGATCTTTGCATAGGTTGATACGTAGGTGGTGACGACTTATGTCTTGTGACTGGCGGTTACCACGGCGACTTGGTGGCAGGACTTGGAGTGTTCGTTGAGTGGTTCAAATGGCTTCAACGATACACCAACTACAATAGTCTAAGCTGTTTGATATCAAATGATATTATGTCAGCGATATTGAAAGGTATTTGGTATCAAATAATACTATGTCAATAGTATTAAAATTCAACAAGTGTTCCTATAAAAAAAAAAAAAAATTTATAAGTGTGAAACATGTCAGCAAAAAATAATTACCTCACTAACAAATGAAAAACGTGTATTGATGAATAGTTATTTTTACACACATATCTCTCATTCATTAGATTTTGATTTGAATGACGTGATATCATTTAATATAAAATAATTTTTTTTTCATAAATACCTTCTATATATGTGATATTGGGTCCATTTGATTAGGCTAAAACCCAAAATTCTGTTTCGTAGTAGCAAATTTTCATAATTTTTTTTGTAAACACTGATTTTAAACTTAAAACATCAACACCGTTTTGCAATACCTTATCTAAACTCGTATTGTGCGAATAAGGATAACCCCATCGAGGTTCCAATGACTACATCAGAGACATTATTATTTTTTTAATTTAGAAAAAAAAAAAAAAAAAAAAAAAAAAGGCTAGCGGTCGGTCTTCGTTTGTTTGTGTTGTGAAGATTTTTTTTCACGTTTGTGGTGTGTGGGCTGTCAGGTTAAAGAACACAAGTGTCAATTGTGTGTGGTGGTGGTGGAATGGTAGGTTTGTTTTCTTCTTATTGTGATCAAGTTGCATATTCCTATTCCTATAGAGATGCTTTTTATAATTTGTGATCGAGCGAGAGAGTAACTTTGTCTGGTGTTTTTATTTTCCCCTTCTCCTTACCCTTTTTGTTTGTTTCGGAGTCAGCAATGAGTCGATAATATTCTTGTGACAGTTGGCATATCACTTTTAATAATAATTAGTTAATTACTAAAAGGTAGGAAATTCTTATCCTTTACAATTTTTTTTTTTCAAATTTGCAGAACATTGCACATATTTATTTAGTTTATAATATAAGATTTATATTGCTAGTACAGTATAAACCTATAATTACTCTATTAAGAAACAAAATTAGGATGAGAAGAATAGAAATATAGGACAGTAATACTTATGCACAATTACTTTTAAGGTGTAGTATTAGGAGATGAGGATGATGATTCTCCAAAGAGGAAAAAAAAAAAAAAAAAAAAGGAGAGGAGGATGTGGGATTTGAAGCGAACAACTAATATGGGTCATCACACAAAATATATGGGTCATTACATTAAGTTATTTGCAGCTCAACTAACCTCTACAGATGTTTTTAACAAAGACATTCAAGATTTAAATTCCTCTTTATCCTATAATTATAATTACTGAAACATAAAAAATATGGGCCATTTGAATAGATATCATTATTGTTGTACTATTAGTTGAATCCTAATCAATCATATGTTCTTGAAGCTTGTAAATTGTAATTATACCTTAAACTTAGATTTAATTCCTTCATTACTATAATTTAGATTCTTAATCAAACCATACCTTTTTGAAAATCTGTCATTATACAAAAATATACATATCAATTTATTATATTGGTCAATAAGTGACATATATCAATTTATTATATTGGTTAATAAAAAATATGATTGTGTTATATTGGTAAAAAAAAAGTATTGTAATTTAATTAATTGGCAGTTTCTGATCTTTCCAAAACATTCGTGATTTAAATTCTCATTTTTATTGTAATATCAAATTAAAAAAAAAAAAAAAAGAAGAAGAAGAATTATATGGTCCTTGAGTTCAATTGAAGGTACACCGTACACCTTACAATCAGTATAAAATTTTCTATGAAGGCTCATGGACCAGACATTCCATTCTCATTTCGCATCATTTTCGCAGTGACTATAGCATATTATTACTTTATTAGGTCGAACATTTTAATAATTTTCTTTTCTAATATCTAAGTATTGAAAAACATGGGGTTCCAAACTTTTCTGAAAAGGCAAATAATTTATTACTTATGGTTAATAAGTAACATGCTTCAGCTTCACACAATCACAAAGCATGGAATTTTCGTTCGAAATTTAGTTAATGGGACAACTTGTTGTGGGCCGCCTCTTATGAATATTCTTCATTGAATCATTGTAAATATCGTCTGTTAAAAAGAAAAAGCTTTGTAATATTGACTCATGCAAGATCCTGTCTTAATCACACTGTCAACTGTCAACTTTTTCACCATAATTATTTCTTTGGTTAAAGTGTAAACTGTTAGAAATTTATGAGAAAAATAGCAAAATGAGAAAAATAGCCGTTATACAATAATTGATAATATAGCCATTGAGTTTTTAAGGGTTATTAGTAACCAATAACTATAGACTATTATCTGCATAAGTAGCCTATATAATACTCATCATAACACATTTTCTAAAGAGCCTTTTTATTACTCTATATTTTTAGATATACACAAGTCTATTATCTTTCTCTCCCACATATTTTTTCTACAAGAATATTTGTTTAAAGGAAAGGCAATAGAGGGTTGTTTTTAAACTTTTTGTGAGTGGAAGTGCGTACTTCACAAAGGTCAACGCTATAATTTAATCATGGGGGTTGTTTGGTCAAGAGAACCAATTGCACCAAGTTTTACTTTGGGTGGCACGAATCAACCTTTAAGGACAATGCTTTCGCAGCGTGATTCTATAGCATTGTGAGATTGTTCTAAACTCCTTTTTATTTTATGTTCTTGCTAATTATTTGAGATATTATTTTTGTATCAAAACTTGTTTATTCATTAAAATATTTCCAACATAAACTACCCCTCTAGATAATGAGGTGTTTGAATTTTAGAACATAAAGCTTGAGAATTTAAAGTTTACCTTATAAAATTATATCTTGTTTGTATTAACATCTCTTTTATCCATATTTTTCGTTAAGTGCCACATAAACTTGTCATATGTGTTTAGTTAGTCTAATAACAGGGATGGACTCAAGATTTTAAGCTAGAGGGGGCGAAGTATAAGGAAAAAAAAAAACTCCAAATAGTCATTCATATAGTATTAACAAATTATAAATATATAAAATTGTTGTTTCTTAAGATGCAATCATCTACCAACAAAGACAAAGACAAAAATAAAATAATGTTTTTTTAATACTAGGCCGGCTAGGATTTTTTTTATTTTTTTATTTTTGGTTGAAGTTAGAGCATTCACAGTAATGGTGCTAAAAAATTTAGTTTTTAGCACCTTAAAAAGTTAATTTATCTATTTTACCACCCCACTTTACAATAAACCCAATATCAAATGTTCTATTTTTTTTTTATCACTTCATTTGAAATAATATAAACAACTTATTAAAATAATAAGGACTGGAAAAAATTTGAATTTTTTAATTAAAAGAAGAGACATAATCTTAATAAAATATAGTATTTCATTTTTAACAACTTGCTACTGTAGTTGTTTTTATTGTTCTGTTTTAAACTTTACTTGCTACTGTATTTTTAAAAGAAGAGACATAATCAAATGTTCTGTTTTAGCCTAATAAAATATAGTTGCAAAAAATTTAGTTTTAACCTTTTCAATAACACATGGCTTTTTGGTTCTTTGGTAGTAAAATTGTTTTTTGCTAAAATATAATCACCATTGTGAATGTTTTTATTGTTTTTGTTAAATTTTTCGGTTTGATAGTTTATAGTTGGGTTAGGCTAGTTAGACTGATTATGGAGGAAAAGGGCCTAAAGTTTTAGAAGGGGGCTCAACTATAAAATGAAATATATAATAAGTAATAAAAACAAAAAATTTGGGCCAAGGGCCCCCTTGGGCCCCCCACCGGAGTCCGTCATTGTCTAATAAAATGATCAATGTCAGGTCATTTTTGTAGCCTAAACAAATTTAAATAATTAAAAATGACGTGACATTATTTTATTTTATTTTTTTTGTTACTGACATTATTTTATTGATTGAACTAAACACGCGTCAAACTTATATGATACTTAATAGAAAATATGGATGAGTGGTGTTGATGCAAACATAAAATAATTTCAGGGGATAAAATTTAAATTCTTAAACTTCAAAAAAGTAAAATTTAATTACCTCAAACTTTGGGAGTGTAGTTCGCATTTTCGTTTTTTTTTTTAAAATTTAAACTTATTTACGTATATATAATTTTTTTTAGAATAACTATTCTTTAACCAAATTTCAGCAAATAAACAAATAAGTTTTCAATAAAAACTATATCCAAATGCACATTTACTTCTTATCTAATATGATTGATTTATGTACAATTTTTTTTTAATTTAATATTTTTTTCTATGAGACGTAACAACATGTGGTGTAGGATTCAAGCCAATCATATGGTAATTTGTTTCTCTTATTCAATTGACTAGACAAAATAAATTTTCACAACAGAACTAGGTAGAGACACTGACACAAGAGCAAAACGACCCTATTTTGAGCTGTATCAAATTCGCCACTATGCTCCAATGGAATGCAACTACAGATGCCAAAGGCATCCTATTCTCAATCATGTAACCAAGTTACAAACACTGAACAGGGGCATCTTCTCGATTGTTAGAGTTAAACCAAGTTATGCACAAGTTATTTTCGAAAGCACTCTAGAGAATATTTTTAAAAGGATTTTGACAATGAATTTCCTTAAGAGATAAATTAAGATTAATGCATTTTTAAATTCCAAATATACACAAAATTAATAAAAGTTTTTACACAAATTTGTGAGCAAGCTCTCCAATGGATCATCAACTAATAAAATTTTTTTTTTTGAGGAAATTATGAACCCCCCACCCCTCCATAATTTTATGACTTTATCATTGTGACACATTATACCTTATATTTTTAATTTTTAAATGAGATACCTTACACCGTAGACTTTTATAAATGTATTCTAAAGACCCCAAACAAACCACACCCTTGCATATGAAATATAGATTCACGAAAGTATGAGGTTTAAGGTATTCCACTTAAAAGTCTGGGATTTAAAGTGTTCTAAATTTCTAATGATAAAACAATAATAAGATGTTATTGTACTTTCCCTTTTCTATAAAATAAAAAATTCATTGCAATTAATAATTTATATGTAATATTCTTGGAATCATAGCCATTAACAGGATTGTTCTTTGAAATTAAGAACTAGAAAATAGTACTGATAAAGATAGATGCATGCACCTTCATCACACAGACACAGAAAAGCATTTCATTTCATTTTTTTGAGAATGATTGCCAAACCGTCTGTCGTTGACTTTAAATACGAAAACGGTTTGTCGTTTTATGATCAATGAATCGGCATTGTGAAGCTCGCCAAATTGGGTCACTGGCGAGTCTTTGAGCCCAAACCAATTGAGCTAAATATTCCTTTTTCTCAGGCCCAAAAAACTTATTGGACTTTTCGCCGTAGTGGCAGTAGTTTCGTAATTTTACAGATAATGAAGGGCTTTTTAACAATTCACCAAACCCATTACTCAAAACCCTAATTCTAATATTCCCAGTATATATGTAAACGAAACCACACCAATTCCTTTGGTCATAGCAAAGCTTCAAATCTCTCTCTCAAATCTCAATTTTATTTTGAATTAAATTTTTTTGGTTGATGGGTCTCTCTCTATTTGTTTGTTTACCTGTGTTTAATTTTTGTTTATTCTGATTTTAAAGAGTACCTCTTATAAGCTTCCTTTGATCTAAAAATCATTATGGATTAAAGGGTGTTTCCAAAAAATCTTATTGTGGAATAGGAGGCATAGTTTTTGTGCAAGGAAGTTGAGTCACTTCGCCTTAGTAATTTTACCAGGTGCAGTGAATAACGCCTTGCCAAATTTCCAATATTTTAACAAGTCCATACCTTTTTTCTCTGTTTTCCAATTATGTATTACAATAGGATTTGTTTGTAGCTGTTTTTATTTTTTATTTTTTTGAGTTTATAATTTGATGTATTGAAAATTTAGAATATAGGGTGGCCTCCAATGATGGCATGATATCTTTGAGACCTGATTGTCTAATTTGATGACAACTATAAGCAATCTTTCTGAGGATGCCTTCGTGTGAATGACTATTACTTCTTTTAAAGTTGTTTTTGTTGTTGTTTTTCAAGTTATTGAGGTGGGTTTTGGTTTTGAAAGGATAATTTTATGTTATGTTTAGAGATGATGAATATGCACTGGGCTCTGAGCAGTTGATATCAGCTGTTTTTGATGGACAATGCAGCCTAGAAAGCTATATCTGATCTTTTCCTTTGTTTAAGCATATTTTGTAGATGCAAGTTCTGGTCGGTGATTACTCTTTAATGGTATTTTTATGTATGAACTTAAAATCTGAATTCAAACTTTTTTAAGTGTCAATAAGATATAAAACAATATGATTTAAAAGTTTGTGTTGGGGTCGGAAGCTTGCATATCAATGGCGATTAAGTGCATTTCAGATGGCTTTGCTAAAAAAGAATAAGATGTGCTGGGCTCAGTTAAAAATGGCTATTTTTATCTACCATTTGGACCAAGGCTATAAGTTTTGTTTTCTTAGTCCTACATGAAAATAGGATTAGTTCAATTTGTTGAAATTGAATAAATGAAAAGTTGAAATTGTTGTAATGGATGCTTGTGTGGAGTAGCATGCCAATCAGGGGTGTGTGTAGCAGCTGCATAATCTTTTTGAAGTGGGAATCCTTAATTTGCTATTGCATTAATAATTTAGAACACATTAACCAAACATAAAAAAGATTAAGGATTAATGTGTTCTATATTTGGTGGGAATCTTTTGATTTTTGATCTTTTACCGTCCTAAATATTAAAATCGGTCCAAACACTCAAAAACCTCCTGATGCAAGTTTTTACATGCCGTTATTTTATTTGATACGGGATGGTATATTGACAGCATTCTTTTGTAGACATCGATTATGGGAAGAGGTATTTGGAGAAAAATCAATAATTAGTTAAGTAGCATTAAATGCAATAATTAGTTGTTAGGTTAGGGCTCACTAAATTTTGATATGGGGAGGGTTAATGGACATCTTTTGCGAAAATGCTAAAGGTATCAGGCTAACAGCATCCAGAAGTAGATATTAAAGAGCAACATTGCTGATTTGTGACCAAATTTATTTTAGTTTATGAAAAGTAAAGTGATTGGGAAACTTAATAATCTTAAACTAGTCGCAGAAATTAACAATGTATTTGCTAATTACCAGTTGGCCCAACCTTTTTTAATGGCAAATTAGCTTGTTGCCTGTGTCCTTTTTGTTGGTAAGGGAGGATTCTCCTCATAAATAAGAACATTCTATGATACAAAGTTCTTAGCTATTGTCTATTCGCAATGTTTTTTAGATTGTAGGTGTAAAGAATTTTGGGTTTAAAATCAGTATGTACCTCAAGCCACAGCTTCTTGAGTTACTTCATTTAAGCGGGGTAGTTTCTCCGAGATAGAAGAAGATGGTGGAAATTCATACCAAATAGTCTCTATCCTTGGCATCATTTCGTGATCTTCTACAGCTTTAAACCAGCATAGAGGCCCTTCACTAACTTGATTAATTGCATGCCACAAGAAAAATACTATTTGATAAATCTATTAGCGATGAATATTTCAAGGATAATTACATACCTTATTTAAATCAATAAAAAAATGCCACCAGAAAATTGTTCTATTTGATAAATCCTATAGTAATGAAAGTTTCATTTATACATACTGGTTTTTTAAAAAGATTGGAAATGCTGATTTCAAGGTTAGATATTACAAATCTAATCTTGAAATATCTAATATTGAGTTATTGAAAGAAAGGGTTTATTTTGAAAAATACTATTATTTTAATAATTACTATTTGAATTGACAATGTTTTAAAGTTATTTAGTGATTTAACTTAAAATGCCTTGATTTTTTAAGTGAAGACACGACTTTAACATTTCAAATAGAATCTTGAAATCATATTTTGAAAACACGTAAAAAAGAAGAAGACTATAGTTCCAAATAACTTTAAAACCATGCTAATTTAAATAACAAATAATATTAGAATAATATTATTTGTTTTGCCTTAAGTCACCGTGTATAATGTTAGGTAAAAAAGCTTCTTCTGAAGATTTCAATTTTGTTGCCATATTGGTAGAAACTAGAAAGTACAACCTTAACTTCACTTCCATCCATGAAACAATGACAACTGCTTATAAAGCATAAAAGGATACACCTGAAGAGAACACACTCTAGTGTAAGTGCAGGTGTAGCCACAGTCATGGACTCGCTGACATTCCTTAAGGAAGGTCTCACAGTCAGTCTAATCTACTGATAACAGTTCCCAGACAATAGTTTTTGATAGGTTGATTACCCCAATTTGCTACTAACTGTCTGTACTATAAAGTAGGAACTATATAACGATGGTATAATCAAAATCTTTTTATCTTTTTTGGATTTTGGTATGAGTTGAAATATGCATTCTTCTACATTAAGAGCATCTAAAAGCTTTGGAAAATTGATGTATTAGTCCAGGGATTACGGTTTAACGTCAGTGCACGGGATTTGAAAAAAATATGACAAGAAAGTATACAAAGAATCCAGCAAGAAGAATGCCTCCATAGATGTAAGTTTGGGAAGATTGCACAGGATATTTGTAAACAATTTCGCAGCATCTCATCTTTTCCCTCTCATTAGACAAGACATGTTCTACATACCTGCAGAACAAAATTCCCAGGGTAATATCATTAAAATTCAGAAAGATTGAACTCAAGCGGTTACTCTAGAAAATTCATACAGAAGAAACAAATGAAAACATGGAATCAGATTGATTACAGAAACTATATTGCAGGACAACTTACTGCTGGGTAAATATGGAGCTCTGTAGAATTGCTGAACTGTTATAATTTGCATCTCGTAACCGGTGATCATATAACAAGGAAGACAAGTCTACAAGCTGCTCCTCAAGGCTCTGTGTATTTAGTCACAAAAAAGCAACATATTAAAAGTGAAACAGTTTAAACAGAACTTGAGTTTGGCTTATAACCGACTTACATCCAAGTATTTCTCTAAACGTTCAACTAATTCATGGGGAAAAGGTTCAGGCAGGTTGGTTGTTTTTTTGTAGAACTTCTCCAACCAGAGCTCAGTGGTTGTTTTGTTTTTCTTGCCCTTTACTGGTTCACCAAGTGGGGTTTTGAGATGTTCTGCAGCAAAAGCTTCGACAGCCTGTACAGAATGGACAGGACTCTATTTAAGCATCTAAATAAACTTTTTTTTGTTGTTGTTGCTGAATATCTAAATAAGTAAATATACAAATTAAATATGATTGAATTGAGATTAACTCACCTCTGATGTTTCACGAATTCTGTGAAGCGCAGAATCTACACGTGCATATATTGTGTTCCTCTGCAAACAAGAACATAAAGTTCAGATACCCATAGGGCCATAGTCCTACAAAAGATATCTATTTTCCTTTCCAGTAACGTCAAAAGAAAAAGACCAAAACTTTCTATTCACTATAATAATGAAGCATCAATAAACTAAGTCAGGTGATATTTACGAATACTTCAGCGTGATAAGTTGGCCTTACCAATGCCACATCTTGAAGTATTTGACTGATTTGAGAAGTATTGGAAAATGGTCCAAATGGATGACAACCAGTAGCCCAAAGCCAATTCACAACTGGCCTCTCATGTACATGAGAAGCCTTCTCATATGGTGCACTCAATCCACCCACAACAGAAGCAAGCCCTGCCAATATGTGGCGCTGTGCCTGTGATGGAACAACGTGCCTTCTCTCTGTTTCTGAAACATAACTGTCAAACAAGACAATCAAATATTTAGAAAAACCCACTCTAAGTAAAGCCATACATATTAGCTTAATCAATCTGAGATCATAATGCAATGCTGACAAAGTAACATTTTTGTATTGTGCAATGAATGAAAGGCTGCATGTTTACATTCTCAAGGACATGCACAAGATAGACCTACAACGTCATTAGCAGAATAGCCACATGGATGACAAATAAATACCTGAATGTGGCCATTATTAAAATCTTAGTTGACCCACAGTGATAGTGATGCAGAAAAGTTAAAAGTTAAAACTCATAGAACTAAGGAAAGATGAATAGCAATAGAGCTTAAATTATATGATACAGCTTGATCAATGTATATCTATCGAACTGATGGAAAAAGTATGTTTACAGGCTAGAAGGTCAAGCGTGTTATAGTCCAAATTTCCAGTGGCAAATGTGCAATACATCCATTAAGAGTGTAGCTCAACTGTGGATCTTTGAATGAGTTACTAGCAAGAAAAAATACTAGACTGAAAAGGTTTTGCACAAGCAGCTTCATGTAATTAGGGGGTTGGGATTTAGCAGGGACTGGAACTGCATAAAAGTTACAGGTCCTACAAAGAAAGACAAAAAAAGGGCTTTGTTGAGTTACTGAAAAAGCATTCACCTCGTTAAAAATCAATGGATTATACACATCCCCAAACAGATAAGGGTAATATACAGAGTAGCTCACCATAAAAAGACTATTACTATTTACCTATCCATGTGGCCCAAGGTGGGATGAGTTTATGGAATTTAAAAAAATATTTTTGATAAATGTTTATGCAGGATATATCTATCAAAAAAAGGACTGCACAGGATATATTCAACAAAGCTGTGAAGCTGATAGCCAGAAACAAGCAGTAGCCACTCACCTAAGAGGTATCTTTTCACTTTGATGCTCAAGTACAATGACAACATCATTGCTCGTCCATACAAGACTTCCATCTTCCATCATAAGTTGAGCATCCACATCAGCCAATGATAACACAAAGCTGCAGGAAACGAGCCCATCACATTTAAAAATATGAGCAATTGCTTTTACATGAAATAAAAAAATTCTAAAGCATCTACAATCATCAATACAGAGTTATACAAAAATATGGTCATCAGTGCACATAAAGTCTAGTTAGTCTGATGTGATTAATACCAAGCCCTTGCCTACAAATTTGCCCTACAATTTATTGAAGCTAAATTTCATAACACATTATGAGTTGAGCCTTACGAAGTTCTGCAGCAACATGGCTAACCAATTCTAGAGCTTTTAAACCTTAAGACTTTATAGAAAGAATGATTAAGGGGAATTATTATTTTGTTGGAATTATTGGCTTGGGAAACATGATTCAGATATTTGGAATTTAATTCCAGGATGTTTGATGTGGACTGTATGGATGGAGCGTAATCGTCAGTCCTTTGAAGATTCTGAGAAGTCTTTGGTTGAGTTAATAGGCTTGTGCCAGAGAAGTCTTTTTCATTGGTCTCAGTGTTGGGGTTTTACAGAATGTTCTTCTATTGTTCAGTTTTTTTCTTCTCTTAGTTTAGTCTCTTGATTGTTTTTCTGTGGTGTTCTGTTTTGTGCTCTGCTGTGTTCATTCTCATGAACACATTGAATGTTTCTTTTTCCATTTTCATCAATAATAATTCTTATATTACCTATCAAAAAAAAGAATGATTAAGGGGAACAGAAACAATTCTACATCATTAACCACCACCATAGTGTCAACTACAAGATAAAGGTAAACACTATTGTTGGGTGTGGCAGTTACAAAGAGCCTGAAAATGTCATTTCAAATATGCAAATTAATTATGATGAATCTAATCTACAGTGAAAACCATAGGAACCACAAGGAAATCAGTTTCCTGACAGCTATTAGGTATCATTGCTTTCTACTAACAAACAAACAACAAATAAAGCCTTCGTCCCACAATTTTGGGGTTGGCTATGGATCCCAAAATAATGTCTTTCTAAAGTAAATACATAAGATGGAATAGTATATCACAACTAAATGGATTACTGTTATGCTAATTTTGTACAGTCATCTCAAAATGCAGCAAGAAAAATGAGCAAGGCATACTCAATAGAATTAAGATGATATAACTATAATGAAGATAAACTTAGTGTGAAAATGGTATAAAAATTGTGCCAATGAGCTTTAGCTCAACTGGCACTTCCTCTCCTTATAAGTCTAGACGGAGAGTGAGGTCTTTGGTTCATGACCCATCGGGTGCATGTGTAAAGCACCAATGCAAAAAATGGTATAAAAATGGTATACCACAGTGCAAGACAAGGAGGCATGCTTACACAGGAATTACTCTTGTTCCATAAGTACGGGTCAGATCCCCCTGTTTCTTTTCTATTTTCTTTTTCTTCTTGCCTCGTTTTGAGTCATAACTAGCCCAGAGGGGTTTATGCTTTAGTATGGAATCGCTTGAACCCTCGGAGTCATCCATCCAGTGCTGTGGGAAACAGAACACATTTCAGGGCAATTAGAGGAGGGAACAAAGGCACAGAATATAATATGGTCTTTATGCAAACAAAGTCCATAAGAAAGGCCAAATGTAAATCACTCCTGACATTCCACACATTAACCAAAATCTAGAAGCTTCCCACTAACCTGGCGGAGGAAATATTTACTTGAGAGAGATGGATCAGCCACCTCAAGCAAACCAGCAGCAAGCACATCAGCAGATCTTTCCATTTCCTGCAATAAGTATTTTCAAGTAAAAATGTGAGGAAGAATGTATAAATAATAGTTTTCATTCAGCAAAGGAACTACAACCATTGTCATGATGTCAAAAAGATAATGGCTACTCAAAAATTTCATCTTTGGCAACATCTAGTGCTAAAAGTGAGCTGTAAATGTCCCTTGTAAGCTTTTCATGACCATTGAACATTACAAAGATGAGTTTCTTCTAGTGACTAAAAACAAGTGGGAATGCTTTCACCATTTTCAATTTTCACCACAAGTGATAGATAATCACATCATTCAATACTTAAAATCCAGGTGATTTAAAATCCAGGTGATTTAAGAAAGAAAATACCCACTTCTTTAAGAATGGCGCCATCCAGAAATGTCCTGGTATGAACATGGAAACGCCCATCATTCTTTGTTTCTTGCAGGGAATGGCCTCGCATTGCTTTTGAAACAGCAATAGACAACTTCTCATGTCGGTGTAATGAATGTGAACCCCCAACCATAACTACTTCATGTCCATCATGAACCATCTTCTTAAGCTGAGACAGAGAATACCAGACAACACAAACTTACAAAGTGTTTATTGGTTTACTTAATCAAAAAGAAAAATGAGTAATGGTGAAATTATTCAGGAAAATTTTTGTCAGAGTCATTCAACCTCAAAAATCATACGAGTCATAAAATCTGTATCACTTTTCAAGAACAACATCTATGTTGTAAAAGACTGCATAAACCTCCACTTTGGAAGAAATTGGATTTTCCTGTGTTTAGTCACTAAAAAAATACACTGAATTTTCTGTTGCCTGTTGAAGCATGACCATTGACCAGAGACATTGTGCAAATGAAACAATTTTTGGAATCCCTAGATCACTCAACTCAACCACCAGCCTATATCCAAGCACTTCAGGCTAGCTACAGGAATGTAGAGATACTTCCTCCCTGTTTCTATAGCTCTAACCATAGTTAATTGTCTAATAATTACCCAAAGAACAACAACATTTTCAACACATAAGTCATGAGCAAGCATAAGGTAAAACTCACCTCTGCCTCAATTGCTTCAATATTAATACTGTAATTGTGACCTTTCTCCAAAATATTATATCGATTATGATTTTGCAGGACGATTATAGGTACAAGCAACCGTGTTGTCTGATCAACAATTTCAAACCTGAGTCCACAAATGACAAACATATGATTGGATTGGACCAGAATTGAGATACTTAGACAACTGCATGTCAGATATTCAAACAATGACCCAACAGTGCATGTGTGAATATAGTTCATGAGTAAAAGAAAGTAAAAATTCAGCAAAAAAAGTGATATGTGCACTTGGAAACATCAAGATATAGAAGTACCTAACATCTGGAGCTATAACATGCTCAATTGTGGTTGATATCAAAGAGGCTAGCTTTCCAATGAAAATATCAGAGGTAGAATGACCAGTAGCTGGACCATAACCACCTGGAAATATCATATGCTGTAACCGTGGCAGTGTTCTAGAACTGACGCTCCCCTCCTCAGTCTCAATCTTCCCATATGTACATGGGCCTGCTGAAAGGTCGATCACAGCAAATCTGGATAGTGTAGGCAGACAGTTAGACCCAGATACACACACACACACAGAGAGTGAGAGAAATGGGAAGGAGCAAGTTAGTATTGCCCTCAAATACAGTGAAAACACAGAACTCAACACATAAATTATCTAATTCAATAGAATATTTTATGAAATACTAGTACAGTTTCAAATATCATTTCCTATACTCCTCTGGTTCTGTGAATGAAGATACTACTCCCAGAGAAAGAAAGGTTGGTGACAACAATGATGAGAAACTATCAATATAACCACTATTGAATGACTTGACAGTATTGGAGATGAATAATGCAGGAGATAAGTTTGTAATTAAATGAAGTATTCACTCAATCATTACAACAGAATTGTCAGTGATTGTAGCAGCACCACTCCACCACTGTTACCAAAATTTCAAACAACATAAATATTATAAGTCCATCTTACAATATATCTTATGTCCTGGGTTCAATCTATGTCAGATTAAATGAATTTCAAAACACAGTTCATGACATAGGTATTCACTTCAAAACCCAACATGTAAAGTCATCATTAACAAAGTGGTATTCATCTTCATTGGGTTAGGCCTGAGCTTCACAAAAGCAATGTGAGATATGATGGAATTGCTCTATGGTCTGTGCTAACTGAAATGTATTTGACAAGATTATTTGACAGCATTGAATAAATTCAGAAAATAAATCAAAATAGTGCAGAAAAAAGATACAGAAGCCTAACTGGATCAATTTCAAGACCATGTTTTTTCCACTCATTATATTCTGTCAACCATACCTGCCAGAGCCAAGCCAAACTTGAGATGCTCCTCCTCCATTATATCGATAACGATATATGTATTCACCCTCTTGTTTTTTCATATCCTCCTCTGTTAGCTGGGTAATTTTTCCATACATAAAACTGTCGTGATCAATTTCCTTATTCCTAGGATCCATTCTTACCTGCAAAGAATATCAGCTCGCATCAATCACACAGCCACAAGGAACACAACTAAAGAATAAGGACTGCACAGTATACCTTATCAAAGTTGACAATAAATATCACTGTAGGCATAGGTCTATCCATATCCCCGGCGGAATATCGAACATTGTCCACGTCAAAAAGGTAGGAATACAGGTTATGAAATACGGGTTCGACAACTGTTGCTTCTACCTCGAACAATGGAAGCTCCCTTCCATAATCAGCCTAAAAGTTTAAATATATTTTAGAATATAATCAAAGAAAAATAATTTTCTTATCTTTTCCACAAACAATTATGAGCACCGGTAATTAATAAACACTACAGTGGTCACCTCTCGTGCAGTTCCAGCTAGAACCATGGCCTCTTTCAGTGATTTCTCAAGCACCATAAATTCTGCCTGTCCAGCCTGTGGTGAGGAAAAAAAAAGATGATGAAATTGAACAATAGAAGTCGTGCAAAATATGACTCTTTTGAGATGATAAATTTTGTGAAGCTTACATGAAATGTGTTATAAACAATGTTATGCTCGATATCGAGATGCTCGCCTGTCTCTTGGCATAACGGCCTGTGGGTTGGGAAGCCGACCCTGAGAAACTCTTCCAATTTTTGCGAATCTACTGTGTACCTATAGCCTCCATCGGCTTGGAAACCAATGAGGACTACGTTTACTTCGAGCGGAACATGGAATGGGACCTGCACCACACTCATTTACATGAGCAAAACATTCAAAGCACAAACACAAACAATTCGACTTCTAAATCAAGCACATCAGTTAAAACAACGACGATCTCAAAGCTATTTCAAGTAAATAGACCAAGACTATTCATATGGAAAAGGTTTCTCTCCAAACTAGCCGATATCTTTTTTATTGGATGTAAATTTTGAAAATCTAGCTGTTGGATTGCATGTTCTTATTATATCCTCCATGCTTGTAAAATTTCAAGAAAATCAAAGCTCAATAGCTATGTCATCAAACAAATGTTTAGATTTCAAGTTTTTGTGATCTAAAATTATGCATAAAAAGTAAGTTTATTGATCGAATAGCAAATAACATCCGATTTAAACAAAATTTGACATGTGTGTTAAGAACATAAAGAGCGTGCAATCCAACTGTTAGATTTTTAAAATTAACATCCAATAATATATAAACACACACATATACACATACATAAATATATGGATACATGTATGCATGTATGATGTATCTATTGGAAGAGCAAAATGGATCAATATACTCTTATACACACACATGTATACATACACACATATACATATGTATGTATGTGAAGAACCAAACGGGCCATAGAAACTTACACACACAAAAACATATATTTACACATACATGCATACAAATGTGTGTGTGAGAGAAGAACAAAATGGAGCATAGAAACGTCTACATTTCCAGACAGCTCATTCGGTCAGATCGAGCTCTTAGTTTACAACACCGGTTAACAGTGATTGAATAACTCATTTTAAATTCAATATGATGAATAATTGGCTTAATTTTCTGTATAAACCTAAAATCTAAGTGAGAAAATAAAAGGCGCGGAGGCGAAGAAGAGAGTGATACCTCAGCGCGAGTGTGGAGCAGGCGACGGACTTCGGATCGGATGGTATCTCTGACGTCGTGGAAGGCACCGTGGTGCCACTGAGGGTGCCCAGGGTCTCGCCGAAAAGCTTGCGGTGCCGATTCTGATTGATTGATAATTAGAAGTAGATTCAGAGCCACCATTAGAATTGAGCTCCATCTCAGAGCCATGACTGTGTGTAAGAGAGAAAATTAGCTCAAATCTTGTTATGCGATTGGAGTGTTGGTCTTTGACATATATGCATAAAAAAGCTGAAAATGAATAAAATGTTGAATTGATATTGATCTTGTTCAGTCGAGCACAGTCGGGGGGGTTATTGAGCTTAGGTTACCCGTTGGGGACAGTCAGAATCAGGCCCCTCTCTCTCTCTCAGTCCATTGGTGGAGAGTCAGTGAATGTGAATTTCTTCTCAAAAATACCCTTGCTTGTCTGAATAATTACAGGATTACTATTACTCTACTATTTTATTACATGCAGGGTTGGGCTACCCTGTCCCTTTTCCTCACTGGGCCGATCCTGTTGAGATTCTAATATAGTCAGGCTTTTTTAAAAATTTAAATTTTTTATTTATTTTTTATTTTGGTCTCTCTTCTCATCTTACAAGTGGGGATAGAAATCTAACCGCCGAGATGGATCAAATCAAGGGTGTCTGTCCCTGTTTTGGGGCGGGAAAGCCTCCTGCTGCAGGATAGACTTGAGGGAAAAGTATTTTGTGATTTTTGACAAGACATGGTTTTGATAAGATAGAGAGAAAAGAGAGTGAGAAAAATAGAAGACGCTAAGAACGTTTTTCACACCATTTTATTTTTTTTAGAAGAATTTTCACAGCATCTAGGTGTCATTGGTTAAAATAAAATAATAAAATATTAAACTTAGACTCACTGGTATTATTATTTTTATTTTTTTTGTAAAAATAAAGTGAAATATTGTTATTTTTCTAATACAACTCTTGCAAAAATTCTAAGAAAGAGAGAGTATTTTAGAATGATAATAGAATACATAAAACTAAATTAGAAATATAGGTTTAAAAAAATTGTATAAAATTGTAGGGTCACAAATTGTAGCCTTCTGCCCAAAACGTGGAGAACTTTGGCCCAATAGGCCCAATATAATAAATTTGTAGAGAGTGGGCTAAAGAATTAGATATAAATGGCGTGGACAGCGTTTAACATGTTTTATGAAACAAATCAAAAAGTCAAAAGAGAAAGAAAAAACATATTGAGGTAACTTTGGATAAAAGTGTTCTTAGTTCAATCCGAGGAGGCTTCGTATCCTATCCTTCAAATTCTCTCCCTCTAGCCAAAGAAAAAAAAGTCCCTCTCTCATGAAGGGTATGTTACATTATATAGTCCCCCTTTAATCATCCTAACCTTACACTTGTCACTCATCTAGAACATTACTTGAGTATTTGTCCTATCAGACATTTTCTTTGGCTCCCCTGTGAGCTGTAATAGCTTAGGTAGCACTGTTCAGAGGTCTTCTCCACATAAATGCGGCCAGAAAAGTAGCTGCAGGGCATTTAATGTGGTGGTAGCAGCTTTTCTTCAGATATTTTCAGATCTCTCCCTTTCCAGTAAGTTTACAAAGGCCATCTCTATCATCAGAACCTCCAGGAAGGTCACTTCAATCAATGGGATACACACTCGAACTATACTCCTCTCATCCAAGGACGAGATCCTCCTCGGATAAAATTCCTTTCGTTTCCTACTTATAGATCTTTTGAAATAGAATATCTAATAAATGCAGTTCTGCTCGGCCCATGAAATTCCTCGGACTAAGTCCACAGCCCAAGATGCATGATTCTGGGCCTTCGTCATTATATACTTTCATATCCTATAATTACAAAAATTCAAACAACCTCCCAAACACTTCCTCAATTACTCCATTTTTACAACCAAATATCGAACCACAAATCTCAAACACCAATTTCATTATCTCAATGAAAGGAAATCATTTGTTAGTACCGGCATATAGAGAATGTAATAAAATAAAGAAAAAATGGTTAAAAACATTTCCATTTATAAAGATTTAATTGCCTTTAGCTATGCTTCCATGTAAATATATATAAAAAAAATTAATAACATGAAAAAAAAACTCTAAAATCAACATTGACTTTCAATTTTATCGTCACAGCTCATATTGATATTGCACTAAATAGTAGTAAAGAACTACAAAGAAACCTAAAAATTATGAGTTCTAAAACATTAAAAAAAAAAAAAAAAAAAAAAACAACTAATCTAATCAATAATCAATTAGAATGTTTTTTTTTTTTAATTTCTCTTTAATTCTAAAAAAAAATACAATTATGACTTTCCAGCACCAAACACCTAAAGATCCAAAGCCAGTCACATCCTTTATAGAACTTAGGAATGGCAACAAGTTGAGTTCGGGACGGGTTTCTTTATGCCCGAACCCGCCTTGCCACCCGCCCTCGAAACTTGCCAGCCCCATTTAATAAACGAGTTTTTTTTAACCCCCAAATCCGCCCCATCGGGCCCCCGTAGGCCCCGTCCAGCCATGCCACTTCAAGGACCAATTCGTGGCCCAAACTGTGGCCTAATTAAAAAAAAAATTATGTTTGCCTGAAGCCCTATACTGTGGCATAATTCAAAAAAAAAAAAAAAAAAAATTGCTCAAATTCAAGCACTATACCATGGCTCAAATGCCAAATCAAACATAAACTTAAACAATAGGCAGGTGGGTGCTAATTTTTTTGCAGAAGCCCTCTATTAATTTTATGGGGAATGCTTTGTCAACAAATTAGCAATTGTAGCTGTCCTATTAAAAACCGACGATCCAACTCAAGTTCAATGAGATTTGACTCATCTTTTTAGATATACAAGTAAAAGATACAGCATAAAGGTTTTGGTAATTTATATCATTTAGGAGCATGTATGTTTAAAATGAGATGAACACATAAGACTATCATGTATGTTTAAAAGGTTTTATTTCACTAGCTTTGATTTATACTATATGAAATTTGGCATGCATGTTCCCAGATACAAAAATTGTTGAAAAATAATAAAGATATGAACTTTGGTAGAGAAAATCAAAGAATGAAATTTAAAAATTTAAAAATTAAAAGACCAAAATTATAGATGAACAATGACCAAAGATTTCATCCACCATAAACTATGTAATGAACCCAAAGTTATAAATAAATAAAAAGTAGTGAACCTAAAAAAAAAAATGGAGAACGACGATCCTATGGTCCTATGGAGAACGAAGAACCGGCGGTGATGCAAGGATAAGGGAAGGCTTGAGGGGTATGGCCGGCAGTGGTGCTGTAGGGATGAGAGTGAGAACGAGTGAGGGTGAGAGACTGAGTATGTGAAGGTGAGAAGTTGAGAGTGCGTGAGGGAGGTGAGGGGGGGCTGAGGCTGAGATTGAATGAAATGAGAGTGAGAGAGTTAGGGTTAAGGTTGGGTTAAGTGGCAGTTATATTGTAGGGGTTTTTTTTGTAATTTTCTCTAAAGGGTTTTGGTTCGAGTTCGAAGTGGGTATTATTAAAACCTGCACCTGATCTAAACCCTTTGGGTTTGATATTTAAAACCTAAACCCAACCCTACTCTTTCGCAGGTTGGGTAAAACCCGATCCATTAGGGTTGGGTCAGGTACCTGTGGGTCGAGTGGGTTTTGCCATTCCTAAAAGAACTCAAAACATCTGATCTCAACATCAAAACAATAAGTTATCATCGTCACTCAATAAAAAAAGCAAACCCACTTCCTTGGTTATAGCTAACTGATACAAGTTAAGATTAGATGGGACAATGAAATTGAAACTAGGAAGGTGTCATTGAAAGGTTGAACATATATGACATCATTCTTGGTTGAGATGTATTTGAGATGAGATGGCATGAATGGTTGTGTGCATGTATATATAAAGGAGTTGAAGTGCAAGAGTTTTAAGCTTGAAACATTTAACCAAAGAAAACAAAGAGTCTTACAAAGAATCCTTATTTTTTAATAGGAAAAGTCTTGAAGCATTAAAACAAAAGTCTTTATTTTTTTGTTCTTATCTTGGTGCTTTAAAGACTATTTCAATTATCTTTTCAAAAAGAGCGTCATGACATAATCTCATGTTCTCCCGTATATATAAATATATATATATATATATATAAATATATATATATTTATATTATTGATTTATGGGGGACCATGCCCCTTGAGGCAATGTTGAATGAGCTCTAGCCATGTGTATTATTGAATGATCAAATCACATGAAAATTTGTGAGTTCTAGTTTGATCAATTGGTGAACTCTCTTGTTATCGAATAAGAGATTTGAAGTTCAAATTTGCTTACACTAAAAATGAATTGATGTTTTATTCTAATGATAGATAGCAATTATTATGAAATAGATGTCAAAACTTAGTTTTGAACCAACCAAATGTAATTAAGACATTTAGGAAATTGAAAGACTTGCAATATATAAGACTGATTTATTTAGGCGAGAAGAACAGCTATCTAGTTAACAAAGCTTTGCACTGTTTTCGCTTGTGGGTTTATCCTAATATGGTTTCAAGAAAGATAACACTCACTAGAAATCTAGAATTGATTATAGCAAGAAGCTAGCTAGACTAAATGTTTTGTCGAACAATTTTTTCTTTTAACGTTTTAGTTTGTTTGTTTATGCACAACTTGTTAAATCCTCATTTTTACCGGGTACAACTATATTTTAATCAAATTTCATCATATAAACAAAGTGTTCATCCAAAAGCACATTAAATAGACATCAATAATAAAGAGCCAGCAATAGACCATTCTTTGCTCAAGAATTACAAAGTCCAAGTGAATTCTATTCAATTTTGCACAGAAATATAACTTATTAAGGAACCAAGTTCGTATTCATTTTAGATAATAATCTTATGCAAATCAATAAATATGGTAGCTAGCCTTTTCACTTACTACACAAGTCACATTTTGGCAGATGCAACCACGTTCATTTCTAGCTGTGATGAAGACATCATTGACTACAGCTAGACCTTTAGATGTAACTAATAAGGCCAAGGTTGGAAGCCTGACCCTATGAACATTCCCTATACAAAGAACTATAAAGTATGATCTAATGAAGGCTAGAAATTCTTCATACGAAAATTTCCATAATATTGGCCCTGCATGTCAACTCGGTACCTCCTGGCAATCATGTGACTATTAAATCTGCCATGAATGTGCACAAGTGTTTTCCTAAACATCTGAAATGTCTTTAATTATTGCTTTGTGAATGAAGAATTCCCATTCATCCAAAAGTGGTGCTTTTGGGAGGAGTTCCATATACAATCTAAGCCTGGGGCAGGACCAAACGATGAAGCGTTAACATAATCATGAGAGATAGTACATATAATCAAGTGAAAGAACATGTCATGTCTAATCATTAATTAAACGAACCTTGTAATAAAAAACCAATTAATTATGCTTGAAAAACACGTCTTCTTCTCACATAAGGGTAGGTTTTTTTTAATGAAACTTTCAACATATTAAGTTCTTAACCCCATGCATTGCGGAGCTCACATGTCTAGGAGAGAAACGATACAATGTCATATGTATAAGATAATTATTGAACGATAGGACGAAGTGAACATTAAACACTGTCTTCAAGAAGGACGGTCTTCATTTGCTTCCTTCTTTGCCTAGAGGAATTCAAGCAAAGTACGAAACAAACGAGAACAGTGAGAGCCATGAAAATCACAAAAACCTTGGTCTTGAATATGCCCAATGGTGGACCGATATATTCCACTTCTTTTGTAGCCATTATTAAGACCGGTGGAAGAATCATGAAAAGAAAAAAGAAAAGAAAAGCACGCCAACAGACAGCAAAGTCTCCCCATTTCCGATTGCACCTCGTCTCCTCCATTTCAACATTGATACGGGTGCCAACCTGTTCTCTATATAATTTTTTCTCATTCTTTCTTTGTCTACTTCTTTGGTTTTTTTACCACCCCAGCTAATTCAATATGTATAAAATAAAATGCCAAAGTTGTTTATGTTCTTGTAATTAATCTATAATTGTGCAACAACATTGTTCCTAAAATTCTGAGAAAAAACAAATAGGCTGGTATGTAGGGACGTGGCCTATGAAAATACTTGATATCACATTTGTTACCAAGCCACTATATTGTAAGAAAAGTACACTATATTTTCACAATACTTTTACAACAAATCCTAAATAGTAGATTTTTAATAACCTTTAATTGCGGGAAAAAAAGTAATTTAATTGGTAAGTTTAAATTAGAACTAATAATAACTTACTGCTTATAAACTATTATGAAAATATTATAGATCTAGCACTTCTCATATCAAAATTATTTTAATACTTTTTTATTTTTAATAAACAGAAAGTTTACTAATTTTGTTTTTAGAGTTAGAAAGCTTACTATTAATAAAGAAAGAAATGGATGATCGATTGGATACGTTAAAAAGAGTATGTTGCATGTTATGATTCATGAAGCAAAACTTCAATCTCTATTTGATGATCAAACAGCAAATGCAATTAAGAAAACGCCAGCAAGGAGGAGTTGTGGACAGGATCAATGGATTTGGACCAAAGCTGCAAATGGTAATTTCTCAATTCGATCAGTTTATTGGGATTTAACAGCCCATGATAGTGGTGGATCAAATGCAGTGGTGGCTGGTAGTTGGAAAACAAAAATCCATGAAAGACTAAAAATGCTTTTGTGGCGCATAGCCTCTGACGTTTTGCCGACAAAAGAAAAATTGGCGAGGTTCATTCCAAATATTGAGCCGCCCCATGTGTGAAGCACCTTTGGAGTCTGCTCTGCATATCTTTGTTTATTGCCCACTGGCTAGAGGCCTATGGTTTGAATGTAGTGGAGGAATAAGAATTGAGTACCTCAATTTGTCCTCTACAAACCAACTTATTGAGCTGATAATATCACCTCCTTCTAATTGGAACCTAAACTCTCTTGAGAAGACCCAGTTAATTTCTATCTTTGGGTGCAGTGATTGTAGAACAGCTTTGGAAGGCTAGAAATATAGCCTCATTTGAAAGTGCCCAACTATGTCCTGACAGACTAAGGCAAAATATTGTAGCTCGTTGTCTGGGGTTTTCTTTGGCATTTCAGCCAAGCTATCATGGTTTAACCCCAGCTAGGTCTTCCATATGGTCAAATCCTCCACAAGGTACAGTCAAAGTTAACTGTGATGCAACCATTGGCAATAGTTGGTCCTATGTTGTGATTGTTGCTGGGGATTGGAGAGGGGCATTGGTTTTTGCTCTCTCAAAACTAGTGGAAACCACTATCACTGTCCAAGCAGAAGAGAAAGCAATTAATTGGGCAACCCTTCAGGTGGTGTCTCATGGTATTGAAGTAGCAATTATTGAGAGTGATGCCAAGGTATATAGAGATGCTCTCACTAATCCTAGTTAAGTAGTCCAATGGAGAATTTCAATTCTAACTCAGGATACTTTGAGGCTAAAGTCCTCATGTTGCAGACTAGAGTTTAAGTGGACCCCTAGAGTCCAATAGTGCTGCTCTTGTTTTAGGATCTTGGTCTCTCTATAATAGATTTTCTGGTTGTTTTGTTTTGGGTTCAGCTCCAAAGGTTTTTGTTGATGTTATTGTAAAGGAGCAAAAAACGCATAGCTCATTTGGTAATTTTATTACTTCTGCTTTCATTGATTTTACTATATAAATGAAAGAGTAATGATGATGATGCTCTGAGATCGTCAATGAGTTGTAGGTTCCAAAGCACTCCGATGGATACCTGTGAAATAACAACAAATAGACCAAACATAGAACCCTCCGAAGATCAAGTTAGTGAATGAGAAATCTCTAAGAACTCTATAGTGAGAGAGCTAGGGATTTTTCGCGTACCTAAGAGAAGTGGAGGTCTGGAGTTTATATAGCGGTGAGTGGTGAATCGGAATCCCTTGAATGTAGGGATCTTTCCTTGCGAAGAGGGCTTAGTGAGTAGGGCTTCCAAGATTTCAAGGCCCCTTTCCATGTAAGGGAGATATGGGTGAGTATTGGGTTTTATTTGGTGCGGTGCGCAAGGCATTACCATGTATAGGCATGCGTGGGGACCAAGCAAGGCCATGGTGGACCCGCCGGTTACCCTCCTCGTCGGCCCCTAACGGGTTTCCTGTCGGCCTCCTAGAGGTGTCCTGTTGGCCTTATAGAGCTGTCTATCAAGCGCAACCCGGGGGGTCATCAAATGGTCAAGTCGTCGGCCTAGGACTCCTGTCGGTTTACGTGGAGCTAACGGGTACGTAGGCGCCGCCATCATCCTGGAAGGGCGCATTTGGGGGCTTTAATTTTCTGCCAAAAATACCCCTATCAAGTAATATTAGTGATATTTAAATATAAACCTTACAAATGGATGTGTGAACTTTCATATTTTATAAATAAAATTATTACTCCTTTTTTTGGAGAAGAAGTAAAAGCTTACTAATAATAAAGAAAGAAATGGATGTTTGATTAAATACGTAATGCTAAATATTTGGTTCCAAAAATAAAATAAAAAATCTTGCAAGACTAATTGTATTATGTCATGCTTCTAATAATTTTTTTTTTTTTTTTTTAATTTTAAACTTTGGGTGTTTTATAAGGAAAGAAAAAAGAATGTGTTGCAAGTCGTGATTTCTTTTTTATAGAGTTTCAACTTATAGTGTCTGCCTATGATGATTGTGTTCTTTATTTTCAGACTCTAGACATTTTATTCAACCATCAGAAACTTTATCAGTTAAGCTAATTACTGGAACTCACTTGCAAGTCATAATTAATGGAACATAAAGTAAAACACCTAAAATGGAACGGAAGAATTTTTATTACTAAACGTTTTTTCTTTTTGAGAAACAATTTTTATTTCTAAATTGAAAGGCTAGTAGCTGTTCAAAACCTAGCTGGTATATAAAATAAGAACTTGGCTTAAAACACATAGCTCACTAATTTTATTGCTTCTGCTTTCATTGAGTTTACTATATATTATAAATTTTATTATATAAACCTTATAAGTTAATGTGTGAACTTTCAAACACAAAACAAAAAAGTGATTAAAATTTATATTTATTATATTATTATTTGGTATTAATTATATTCATTATCATGTCAATTTGTAAACTTTTTATAATAAAATTGATGATTTTTAGAAATTTGCTTAACTTAAAGTCCCACCAAACAGTAAGAAATGATTCAAATGATAGCATAAAGTGCACCAATTGAAAATGAAATCATAATTTCCACATCTATATGGTCCTTCCACTCTTCTATTCTAAGCAATATTGGTTGCCAAGAGTCTTATAATTAACTCGATTAATACATTCTAGTATTCCAATGGATTGAGAAGTCTAGGGTTCAAACTTCAAACCCCTCCCTCCCAAAGATTGCATTTTTTTTTTTTTTTTTTTTTTTTTGTCAATGGTCATTGGCCGACTTATCTCTTTTTATACTTTTCCCTCCGTAAATACCATACTTGCCATCATTTAATTTACAATTTCCCAATTTGTGTCTGATTTTATGAAATTGGTTGATGGATGATCTTAACAGTGGTCTAAAATTGTCTCCAAGATAAGTTAATTGGTTAGGCCCTTTGACTTATTAAATTTTCAAAATCAAAACAGGAATATGAACACACACACACACACAAAAAAACGTGTGAAAATTTGTTTACAAGCAGTGTTGTGTATGTTAAATCCTAAATTAAGACTCTTACAACTTACTAATAATAAAAGAAAACATTTCTTACAAAAGAATCATACAAATTTTCATGACTCAAAAAATAGTACAAGTATGTCATAGAGGAATAGAAAATCTTAAATGCGGGCCATCCTCTATGGAAAAATAAAAGAACTTAATGCTAAAAATTGCCAATTAATTAAACTTAACAAACACATCACCTTCTCACATAACTACATAAGGGTAGGGTTTTTTTTTTGCATGAAACCACAAATGAGATTCACGTGCATCATAATTCTTACAGTATATTAATTATAACCATTTTTTTTTTTTTGGTAAATTATTAATTATAACCCTATACAGTGTGGAGCTCACATATTTACAAAAGAAATAATACGTATCATATGTTATATGTGTAAGATAATTATTGTGCTTAAGGAGGAGGACCAAATGCATGTACAACACCTTCTTTGAGAAGGACAGCCTTCATTTCCTTTTTCTTTTCTTTTTTTTTTTTTTTTTTTTTTTTTTTTGGTCTAGAGACAATCAAGCAAATTACCAAACAAAGGAAGAGAACGGGAACGAAGGACACTACAAAACTCAAAGTGTTGGCTTTGCCTGGAAATGGATGAATGCCCTTTGGGGAATGTTCCTCAAAATAAAAGTCTCTTGGGTGACCTTTCACTTCCCCATTCTCTGCTTTTTTAGACCTTAATTATCAAAATTAATGGCGAAATAAAACTCACAATAGCAAAACTCATAAAAACTCATAATAGCAAAAGCTTACTCTCAATAAAGATAGAAGCTACAATTAATGTAAAACAATGTTAATATTTGGTCCATAAAAAAATAAAAAATAAAAACTCTTGTTTTTTTATTTATAGAGTTTCAATCTATGGTGGTCACTTCTGATAATTTTGTTTTTTATCATCAAACCAAAACACCAATCAATTTTTGATGTAGGTGGGAATTGAACCTCAAATCTCTTATTCAACCATAAGAAACTTTACTAGTTGAAAAAAAAAAAAAAAAAAAAAAAAAAAAAAAAAAAAACTTGTTGATCAATGGTGGTGAAAACAAGAGCCGGTCACTTTTTTTTTTTTTTTTTGTTGGCTAAATGATGAATTTTATTGAGAAGAGAAAATTCAGGGCCGGTCCATCTGCCATCTCTACCTCCAAGATGTGGGCAGAAAGATTGGAGATGGGAAAGGCTCCAAATACATTACAAAAAGGTGCTCGCAGCTACGCCATGGTAGCACAATTGGCTAGCCTAACAACAGGAGCCAAAATGAAAAGAGCAAAGATAACTGGTTTATATCGGCAATAATGAAAGAGATGGCCCAATGTGAGGGTGATTGAAGAATTCTGAATGGGCTTTATGACATTAACCCCAGATTATGTGCAGATGAGACAACTAAAAGTTCAACTTTAGCTTCAGCTTATATAGGTTTGCCACTGACTTCAACACTTGTCCATGCATTGATAAATTTATGGGACAAGATTAAGTCTTTTATCATCAGTTAATATCTTCTTGTATTAAATTAATATTTTAAAAATTCAACCGTTAAATTAAATGTGTTATTGTTCTTCTAAACACACACCAAATTAGTATTAATAAGATATTTACTATTTAATTTATAAACTCATTTTTTGTGTATAATTTTAAATTATATAAAATTTAAAGTTTAATAATTTTATAGATAAGATAGTTATTGACATATTTGATAATTTTGATTATCTTGAAATTTCCAGACTCCAACTTTTCTGAATTATTCATCATTTATTTGATGGATAGTTTTATCTCATATCTTCTCCCAATATCATACACAAGCTAGTTGTCAATTGACTGAATTCCGTAGTTCGTGGCAATCATGTGAATGCTAAACCTGTCGTGTGTGTAGCCATGTGTTTATATATACATTAATGTGCAATAGTGTTTGCTAAACATCTAAATTGCCTGTAATGCTTTGTGAATGAAGAATTTCCTTTCATACAAAAATGGTGCTTTTGGAAGGAGCTTCATACACAATCTAAGCCTGGGGCAAGACCAAACTAACTATGCCAATATTTGGGTTGAAAATGGCCTCCTAGACCATGTTAATTTTCTTATTACTGGGTGGGTGGTAATTAATAATGCATTTATAACATCCTCTTTCACTCACATCCACAAGCATTGGCATATGTCAATTTGTAAATTCTTTGTAATAAAATTGATGCGTTTTTTAAATTTTCTTAACTTAAAGTCCAACTAAACTCTAAACAGTAAGAAATGATTCAAATGATAGTACAAACACAAACTGAAAATGAAAGCATGCTTTCCACATCTATGATCCTTCCATTCCTCTATTCTAAGCGGTTCTTAGCTGCCAAGAATCTTGTAACTTATTTAATACTTCTTGGTGTTCCAATGGGTCGAGAAGTATAGGGTTTAAATTTCAAATCCCTCCTCCCCCAACGATTACATAACTATTTTTTGGCCGACTTATCACTTTTTATATTTTTCCCTAGGTAAATACCACAGTTGCCATTGGCTAATTTACAATTTCACAAATTGTATCTAACTATGTGAAATTGGTTGATGGATGCTCTTAACAGTGATCTAAAATTGTCTCGGAAATAAGTTGGTCAAGCACTTTGACTTATATATAATTACCAAAATCAAAATTGAAATATGACAAAAAACGTATATGGAGATTTGTTTACAAGCTTGTCAAGTATGTTAAATCCTAGATTAAGACGCTTACAGCTTACTAATAATAAATGAAAACATTTTTACAAAAGAATCATACAAATTTCCATTACTCATAATATGAAGGGAGAGGCTTAGGTCCAGTACTTTCTGTGCACTGGACCAGATAGGATGTTACCACGTGACAATATTTGGACACATAACAATATCCTACTAGGTTCAATGCAGTAAACACTGGACCAAGGCTAAACCATAATATAAAATAGTACAAAAACAGTAAATTCTAAATGCACACCATCCTCTTTGGAAAAAAAAAAAAAAAAAAAAAAAGAACTATATGTGTAGCCACTCGATTTTGCTCCCATTATTTAATCAAGGAAGATGACTAGAGTGACAATTCATATACCCAAAATTCATGATTGCATTACATGCATTAATTCATATTGCATATCATAAAAATAATTTTGAGATTCTAACGGTTACGACGGTAGGCCCGATTTCCAAATCGGACCGTCGGATTGAAAGATATCGCATGATCAAGTTTGCACGATCTGCATGCATTTTGTTTAGATAAAACCAACCACACATAATCCTTTGTAATGCATGAAGGCGCATCTTTTGGGGTAAAACCCAATATTTAAAAGAACTATATGCGTAAACACTCGATTTTGCACCCATTATTTAATCAAGGAAGATGACTAAAGTGACAATTCATATACCCAAATTTCATGATTGCATTATATGCATTAATTCACATTGCATATCATAAAAATGATCTTGAGATTTTAACGGTCGCGACAGTAGGCCCGATTTCCAAATCGGACTATCAGATTGAAAGATATCGCATGATCAAGTTTGCACGGTCTGCATGCATTTTGTTTAGATAGAACCAACCACACATGATCCTTTGTAATGCATGAAGGCGCATCTTCTGGGGTAAAACCTAGTAGATCAACATCCCTTCAGGAATTTGTCCCGACAGAGGTGACATATTCCAGTGGTGATATGGTAATTGCTTTACAGGAAGTTTTGTCTAAAAATTTACAATTCCATAATGGAACCTATTTAGAATTACCAGATTCTATCAAATTTATTCTTGATAACCTTCAAGCTGCTTTTACCAGAGACCACCGCAAACTTTTCCAGAAAACCCTTCGAGCACTTGAAATCCATCTTGTTAACCTTACTGCTCAAAATGAGGCTTATACAAGTCACTATGCTAACCTTGCTTCAGAATATGCCAACCTTGTTTCAGAAAATAAGGCTTATAGAAGCCATCCTGCTAACCAACCAAATGTTGCAAATGAACCCTATGATCTTTACAATAGTCAACTCTTTGACAAAGAGGAAATCCATTCCATGGATAAAAAGACTATAATGGGCACTGACTACGCAAAATTGAGTCTTAAGACCCAATCTCTATTGAGAAGTGCTGTTGCCAACTTGCCAACAGACATACAATTTCGTATTCTGGAAAGCAAGGCTATGTTTAAGTCTTTCGACCTATGGTTTAAATATTTCAAAAAACTTGTTACAGCTACTATTCCTGATCCTAATGAATTGGATGAATTTGATAATGTATTCATCCAACTAGATTGGGAAGAACACTTTGGGAGTAGTCTCAGAGTGTATGAAAAGAAACATCCATTTCCTGGTCTTCTGATTAATTATGACGATGGTTCATATGTTGCTGATGATGATGATGATAGGGATCCTAACTGGCTTTCCCAAATGTTTATATGGCTTTATCAGATTCATAAAATTAACAAGCCATAAACAAGCCAATCAGCTTCCACAAATTATACAAACTGCTATTAAAGGGTTTGAAAATTCTTTTGTTTCCATCAGATGCTAGAGCACTTTGCCAAAATGGGAAAAAGATAACTGGATGAATGTCCAACCCTCAAAGCATCTCATTCTCATTAATGGTCAAAGGTTCTGTTTAAACACTTTTATAACAAACATCAGTGTATTAATTTTCCCAAAACATCTGGTCCGAGGACATCAGGCATGACTAAAGTTCTGTTTAAACACTTTAATGAAAATTGATTAACAGGAATCACCATATCCTTACACAACACTAGAACTTAATAGTAAAGGAAGCTCTTATTAATAATATTACATTTTTAGGTTGTTTACATTCCAAGGGCGCGGTATTACATGCTCATCTAAATCTTCTAGAAAATATGCTCCGATACCTACCTCTGAGGTGATGCGATATGATCCTTCCTAATAGGGCCCCAGCTTTCCCCATACTAGATTTTTTGCAGTGCCTAGAACTTTCCTCAACACCAAGTCACCAGGCACTAGTGGCCTTAGCTTTACCTTGGCATCATAACCTCGCTTTAGTTGGTGTTGGTAGTACGCCAATTGGATCATTGCACTTTTTCTCCTTTCTTCAATGAGATCCAAACTTTTTTCCAGCAGCTTATCATTGTTGCTCGAATTGAATAGGCTGCTCTTTAGCGATGGAAAGCCTGTTTCTAAAGGAATGACAGCTTCGGCACCGTAAGTCATTGAAAAGGGGGTCTCCCTTGTTGACCTGCGAGGTGTGGTTCGATACGCCCATAGAACATGCGGCAGCTCTTCCACCCATCTCCCTTTTGCATCATCTAACCTCTTTTTCAGTCTGCTTACTATAACTTTGTTAACAGCCTCAGCTTGCCCATTCCCCTAAGGATAAGCTGGGGTGGAATATCTATTCGTAATTCCTAATTCACAGCAGTATTTCCTGAAGGCTTTACTGTCAAACTGAAGACCATTGTCCGAGATAAGAGTGTGAGGGACCCCGAACCGAGTGATGATACTCTTCCAGATAAACCTCTTAACGTCCATATCTCTGATATTCGATAGAGGCTCGGCTTCAACCCATTTAGTAAAATAGTCGATGCGAACCAGCAGGTATCTCTTATTCCCTGCTGCCTTGGGAAAAGGCCCGACAATATCCAAGCCCCATTGAGCAAAAGGCTAAGGGCTGGTCAACGGATTAAGAACCCCTCCTGGTTGGTGTATGTTTGGTGCGAATCTTTGGCATTGGTCGCACTTCTTTACATACTCATGTGCTTTTCTTTGCATATTTGGCCACCAGTAACCTTGCGTGATGGCCCTATGAGATAAAGACCTGCCCCCAGTGTGGCTCCCATAAATCCCCTCGTGTAACTCCTTAAGGATTACTTCTGACGCTTCAGGATGAATACATAGTAGATATGGTCCAGAAAAAGAGCGCTTGTACAACTTTTGATCATCGGACAACCAGAAGCGAGGTGCTTTTCTCCGTACTTTTTCAGCTTCCAATTTACTTTCTGGCAGAAGGTCTTCTCTCAAAAATAGCACAATGGGGTCCATCCAGCTAGGCCCCACTCGAACTTGGCAAATCTGGGCCAGCTTCCTTTCTGCCTCCGTGGGCTTGTACAAGTCTTCTACGAGAATAATTAGAGGCAAACTCTGCGCCGAGGAGGTTGCAAGTGTAGCAAGGGAATCTGCATGTGTGTTACTGCTTCTAGGGATATGCAGCAGACTGAATGATTCAAATTTTGACTGCAAATGTTTAACTTGACTTAGATACTTCTGCATTCTTTCATCCCTTGCTTCTAATTCGCCCTTTACTTGACCAACGACCAATTTTGAGTCTGAAAATATCTTTACTTATTTTCCCCCCATTTTCTGAACCATGGACATTCCTTCTAGCAAAAATTCGTACTCGGCCTCATTATTTGTGGTCGAGAAGTCCAATCTCAACGATTTCTCCATCGTGAGTTGTTCAGGAGAGACCATAACTAGCACTATTCCGGAGCCCTTTTGATTTGCTGCACCATCGACATACACTTTCCAGCATAGAGGTTCTTGTAGGGAGATGGTGCGAACCGATTTTTCATCCATGTGCTGCGGTGCTAGCACATTTTCTAATGGGGTTTCAGCAAATTCGACTACCAGGTCTGCGAGGACTTGGCCTTTGACCGAGGTGCGAGGCATGTATTTGATGTCAAAAGCCCTTAGAATTGTACCCAACTTAGCAATCCTGCCCGTGTAGTCAGCACTCCGAAGTACAGCCCTGAATGGGAGCTAAGTCAAGACAATAACGGTGTGTGCCTGAAAGTAGTGGGGAAGCTTCCGCGTACCATGTACCACAGCCAGTATGACTTTCTCCAGTGGTAAATAGCGCACCTCGGCCTCATGTAATGACTTACTAACGTAGTAAACTGGCCGTTGCACGCCACCGTCGACCCGAATCAACACCAAACTTACAGCATGAGGGACCACGGCGATGTAGGCAAACAGAACCTCACCCCCCTAAGGACTGGACATAATGAGAGGGCAAGAGAGATACTCCTTAAGCTGCTGGAATGCCCTAGCGCACTCCTCGGACCATTCGAATCCCTTCAACTTTTTCATCAAGAGGAAGAAGGGCCGACATTTATCTGCTGACCGAGAGATAAACTGATTCAAGGCGGCAGTCATACCGGTAAGTTTCTGGACCTCTTTGGGATTACGAGGAGATTATAGATTGTTAATCGCCTTAATTTGATCGGGATTGACTTCGATTCTCCTGTGAGTTACCATGTATCCCAGGAATTTGCTTGATCCCACACCAAACGAACACTTGGAAGCGTTTAAGCGCAACTTGTGTTTCCTCAAAATTTCAAAGATGCTTCCGAGGTCATCAACGTGCTCGGACACCACCTTGCTCTTCACCACTATGTCGTCTATGTAAACCTCGATGCTTTTCCCTAATTGAGGCTCGAACATTCTCGTCATCATCCTTTGATAGGTTGATCCTGCGTTTTTCAGACCGAAAGGCATCACCTTGTAATGGTAATTTCCAATGTGGGTGACAAAAGCAGTTCTCTCCTGGTCTTCCAAGGCTAAGGGTATTTGGTGGTATCCTTGAAAGGCGTCTAAGAAGCTCATTCGAGGATGATCCATTGTCGCATCCACCAACTAATCTATTTGTGGCATAGGGAAAGGATCCTTTGGGCAGGCCTTGTTTAGATTTGTAAAGTCCACACACACTCGCCACTTGCCATTCTTCTTCTTTACCACCACAGTATTAGCCAGCCATTCAGGGTAAAACACTTCCTTAATAGCCCCTGCTTGCTTAAGCTTCCTTACCTCCTCCCTAACAGCATCTGTATGCTCCTTGGATGGGTGTCGAGGTGGTTGCTTTTTTGGAGTGATGGATGGGTTAACGTTTAAGTGATGAAAGATAAAGGTCGGATCCATCCCCGGGGCCTCGTAAGCGCTCTAGGCGAAAATATCAACGTTCTTCTTAAGAAATTCTATCAACTCCTCTTTCTCGTGAGAAGGCAACTGAGACCCGACCTGAAAATATTTCTTCGGATCATCCCCTATAATGATTTTCTCTAAGTCATCACATTTTGCCTCCTCGGACTGCCCATTGAAGGGCAACACTGGCCTTTTTAATTGCTATGAACACCCTTTCGCTGCAGCTACTAAGCATTGTCTAGCCATGGATTGGCTTCCGAGAATCTCCCTTACCTAACCCTCGAACGGGTATTTCACCTTTTAGTGCAGAGTAGAGGAGACGACCCCCAGAGTGTGAAGCCAAGGTCTAGCCACAATAGCCGTATAAGGTGAATAAACGTCTACCACAATGAAATCCACCTCCACCACCTCAGAACCGGTCTGCACAGGTAGTCTAATATGATCTTTTGGCATAATGGTCCTTCCCTCGAAACTTACCAGAGGGGAATCATAGGCGGTTAGATCCTCGGGTTTCAACCCCAGACCCCTAAACAGGTCAGGATACATAACCTTCACAGCATTCCCTTGATCCACCAACACCCTCTTCACATCATACCCACCTATCTTAAGTGTAACCACCAAGGCATCGTCATGGGGTTGGATAGTTCCGATCTTGTCCTCGTCCGAAAAACCCAGAACCGGTGGGATTTCCATCTTGGTTCTTTTTGGCTCCAGATTATTGTCCTTGGCAAGCAGTCGAGCCACAGACTTTACTCTGAACGGACAGGATCCTGTTCTTCTTGGGGCAGCGAAGATGACATTTATCGTCCCTAAGGGGGGTCCTGAGGAAGCACCTCTTCTAGAATCAAATCTAGCCTGCCCCGCTTGGCTACTAGAATGGTACAACAGATCCTTCAACCTTCCTTCTTGGACCAGCTGGTCCAAATGGTCCCATAAGTTCCTGCAATCTTCAGTAATATGTCATTGATCTTGATGGTATTGGCAATAAAGGTTTTGGTTATGCCTCATGGGGTTTTCAGCCATTTTGTTCGGCCATTTAAAGAACGATTCGTTCTTAATCTTTTCCAAAATCTGATGCATTGGTTCTCGGAATACCGCGTTGACTGCTTGGGCGTTGGCAGAGCCTGACTGCCCAGCGAACTTTCTACGAGGCCGATTGTTGTTGAATCGGTTCGACCTGAAATCCCTCCGCTCTTGAGGGATAACTTTTGTTTTACCCTTTCCTTGCTCCTGGTCTTCCTCAACTCTCTTGTACTTACTTATCCGATCCATAAGCTGGCGCACGCTGGTAACAGGTTTACAAGTGAGGGACTTCCTTAAACCGTGCTTAGTAGGAAGGTCACCTTTAAAAGTACTGATGACCACGTCCTCAAAGTCACCATTTATTTCGTTTTACATCTCCTAATATCTGTCCGAGTAGGTTTTCAGGGTCTTCCCCTCCCGCATGGATAGAGACAGTAATGAGTCCAAAGGACGAGGTACCCTGCTGCATGTGATAAAATGAGAGCCAAAAGCCTGGGTAAGTTCTTTAAAGGAGTCTATGGAGTTAGCCTTTAACCCATCGAACCACCTCATGGCCACGGTTCCCAAACTGGAGGGAAAAACTTTGCACATCAAAGCCTCATCTTTAGAATGGACAGCCATTTTCTGGTTGAACTGGCTCACGTGCTCTACTGGATCCGTTCGGCCATTGTAAGTGGTGAAAGTGGGCTGATGGAATCGCCGAGGAAGTTTTGCCCCTTCGATTCGACGCGTAAAGGGTGATATAGAGATTTGATTCAACGCCTTGCTCATGGCGTCATTTCCCAAGCCCTTAAGAGGTGGGCTTTTACGTCTCCGCTTGTGGATGCGTTCTTCGTCATAGGAAAAAGATTCGCTTGGTGGTGTGCTAGACCTGCGTCTATAAGTGATATCCTCTTCATCATTGGAGGAAACGCCAGAACTGGAAGGAGTTCGTCGTTGGTGCGCATGGCGTAGCTTTCGCTTTAAATCATCAATTTCCCTCTGCATGGCTTTGTTACTTTGCCCCTGGGGGCAGTGACTCCCTATTTGAGGGTGGCTTCTGCTAGTCTGTGTGGTGTGCAGGCTACCCTCTCTATCTCTCCTACGCTCAAGGTTATGGAAGACATCTTGTTGATGGGAGCTCTTAGACTCCTGCTGATGGGGACCTGATCCGACCATGGTCAAACGTCGCACTCACTATTACACAAATTCTTCCCACAGACGGCTCCAATTTTAGGGTCACAAATTGTAGCATTCTGCCCAAAACGTGGAGGACTTTGGCCCAATAGGCCCAATACAATAAATTTGTAGAGAGTGGGCTAAAGAATTAGGTATGAATGGCGTGGACAACGTTTAACATGTTTTATGAAACAAATCAAAAAGCCAAAAGAGAAAGAAAAAACATATTGAGGTAACTTTGGATAAAAGTGTTCTTGGTTCAATCCGAGGAGGCTTCGTATCCTATCCTTCAAATTCTCTCCCTCCAGCCAAAGAAAAAAACGTCCCTCTCTCATGAAGGGTCTGTTACATTATATAGTCCCCCTCTAATCATTCTAACCTTATACTTGTCACTCATTTAGGACATTACTTGAGTATTTGTCCCATTAGACATCTTCTTTGGCTCCCCTGTGAGCTGTAATAGCTTAGGTAGTATTGTTCAGAGGTCTTCTCCACATAAATGTGGCTAGAAAAGTAGCTGCAGGGCATTTAATGTGGTGGTAGCAGCTTTTCTTTAGATATTTTTAGATCTCTTCCTTTCCAGTAAGTTCACAAAGGCCATCTCTATCATCGGAGCCTCCAGGAAGGTCACTCCAATTGATGGGATACACACTCGAACTATACTCCTCTCATCCGAGGACGAGATCCTCCTCGGATAAAATTCCTTTCGTTTCCTACTTATAGATCTTTTGAAATAGAATTTCTAATAAATGCAGCTCTGCTCGGCCCATGAAGTTCCTCGGACTAAGCCCACAGCCCAAGATGCATGATTCTAGACCTTCGTCCCCACAAAAATAATTTAAATTATATATAATTTTAAATATTTATTAAAAATAAATAAATTTATTATGGGTAGAATAAGCAATATTTGTCTCGTTCCATTAGCCATCACTTCAATTAGGGACAGCGTGTATAAAATGAGACTCAGTTTTTTCCAACCAGCCATCCCTAGTAGAGAAGTAGCTTGAAAAACCCAAGTTATGACTTACGATGAAGAGACCAATCAATAGTCAATACCACAAAACTCTTGAGTATTGATCTTAGGTTTGTTGCCTTCAAATAGTGATAAATAGATAATGTTAATTGTTGGATCTTGGACTACTAGTAGTCTAGCATACTACAACTCGTACTTGTAGTAGTACACCAATTTCTAATTTTCCAATGTCGGGCTCGTTACAACTTCGATCAAATTCTGGTATGTTCATTAAATTCAAAACCAGTTCATTCCAATTCTCAACCACAACCATATTTTCACCATCAGCCAATGTCACACCTTGCTGACTTATGTGATTGTAAATGGTCAAAAAAAGTAGCGGGCCCAAATAAGCAGAAAGCATTCACCAGTTGCATAAGTTATGGAATCTATCATGTAACTGAGTGTCTCTAACTTGCAACAACAACATGGGCAGAAAGTCAAGTTACGAATTTGGACATATGCGATTGTCTTGACAGAAAGTGGTGTGTCTATATGGGCAGAAAGTATCTAGCACTCACAATAGCACAAATCAAAAAAACTTGTTTAAGTGACTGAATCGTCTCCTGGAACCAATCTTGGGCTGACCTCACTGGCTCACTACATTGGAATCAGCAGACAGCGAGTCACAGCGCGTATAGATGATAATCCTATCTACGTTTTCTTGAATACACCATATACTTCTGCACATCCAGTGGCAGATATATTAACCATAATGTTAACAAAATGTTAATAATACAAATGGACAAGCTAAAACTGCCTAAAAATGGGTTTAGTAATTTGAAAACAAGGAACATGCAATGAAATAAAACTATATCAGTGTATTACATGAAATTGTAATAATCAAAGTTATTTCTCACAACATTATACAAATTTTAAGCCTCTTCAGATAAGTAATCTCAGTATAATTATCCCAGAAGTGCAACTGCTTTGTCAGTGCTGCTCTCAAGCCATGCATCAAAGCATATCTGTGGCGGTAGTGCTGTTTTATGGATGTCAGCCAAAATCAGAGGAAGCAGAAATATGTTTTGCTTTCATAAATCATCAGTGATCATGAACGCTTCGGATTGAGAGTGGGGGTTCTAGCACCATCCCTCTGGATATAAGGTCGTGGTTTAGGAACAAAACAATAACAGTTATATCGTCATGAAAATGACGTCGAACCTTCTTATCAATTTTGCGAAGATCTGAATATCTCATTTCTCGTTTTCTTGCCGCTTCTTGTAGGGCAGCCTTGACAAGCCTTTTAGCACTTCCCTGCATTCAAGAAGCTAATGAGCACAACAGGATTCAAGACAAGCATAACTACCCCAACAATCTCATATGACATACGGAAATAAACATTAGCAAATGAGTAAAATTGAATCAAACTTTTCTATTGTAGCTTAGTGGAATTGCCTGGATCTTCCCACAAGGAGAACCTAAGTTCAAACCCCCCATCCCCCACTCGATTGCAAGTGGCCAAAAAAAAAAAAAATTTCATGCAGCAGCATTTCCATGGTTAATATTAACAGCATTAAAGCATAGCTAAACATTCACCCAAAACCTCGCAATAGGCTCTAATGGCAATACAAATTGGAAGCTAGCTTATTAATACAACAACTATATTTTCATCTTTCAAGAAGTAGGGGGATTTATAATAACTGCAGGTTCATAGCATTAATAAAATGCACAGAACAAATCAGTCAGCTCAATCACCAATGACTAAATGATTCACAAGAACCATGTAAACCAAAAAGAATATTATAATGGTCATAACAGCTCATACACTCACATGTGTTGAGAGCATGCTGAATGTAGCAAGAAATCAAGTTAAAGGAAGATTAATTATGAACCTGGGTATCAGAAAACATAGCCAACAGAATACTACAAGATCACATATGAATGAGCATATGAAATTGCAATCAAGCAAAGAGAGACTGAAGTAAAATTTAAATTGTCAACCAAAAATAATATTGGCACATACATCATGAGTGCATGTGATCATGATAATTCCAATACTTATTTCCAGTAGACATCTAGCTTGATTAAGAATATCCCAATCAGTCAACAATCAAACTAGCACCCAATACAGAATTAAACAAAAATATTAGATTATACAGGACAAACTCTTACTGCTCGTGGATGACTGTGGACAATATCCACAGCTTTTTCATTGCTCAAGTGTTCCCATAGACCATCTGATGCAAATATAAGGAAAGAATCATTTGGTTGGAGTTGATGCGAAATAATAGTTGGGGTGGCAGACATGATTGGCATGTCCATTGGCTCAGGAAGTCTAAATTTTGCATTAATTGGTTCCCTGTTATACTGGGCATGTTTCATATATACATCGCCTATAGATCTTGAAACCTGCATCAAGCACAACAGTAAAGTCAGTGACAAGACATCACTTGAAGAGTGATAATGGTCAAATTATACAAATTAGAATTGTTGCTAGAACTTGCAAAAAATAAAGATAAAAAAAACACAGTTTTTTCCAAGAATTGATACTAATGCAGAATAAAAAAAAATTATAAAACCGTTCTGGATTTTTTTTTTTTAATAAATAAAAAAACTGTTCTGGATTTTCTGCACAACTAAAACTAAATTCTATAAACCAAATGATACACCGGAGATTACAAGCAACCCTTATGCACACTCTAATACAATAGGTTCTTAAATGGATATTACAAAATCCAGCATAACCTGAATAATGCCTTTTACTCTCCAAACTCCATGCTTAAGGACAACGATTTGAGGATCATTAGGGTGTAACTCCCTAAGCTCCTGCCTGATATCCTCAAAGTTTGCATTGTGCTCTGTTGATAACTGTATGGCTGCAATTCCACCAGTGTTGCCAACTTTCTTGCCCAACACAACGCGGGAATCTCCAAGGTTTGCCACAAAAAGAGTCCGCTGAAATATAACTCCAACCAGACAGCATGACCCAACAGTTGCCATATTGGGTTGAGTACTCCATAACTCCGATACACGAGCAGTAAACCCTTCCTCCGTTTGGAGGAAAGCTCTCTGGATGGTATCAGCTGTCACAACTCCCCCCGCCTCAGCTAATGTTGCTGCATAAACACAAAGCCTAAGATAGCCAACATAAGAAAGTCTCCCTCTCTATCAAAAACTAAATAAACAAAAACAACAACCAAGCCTTAGTCCCAAAATTTTGAGATCGACTATTGATCCTCAATAAACTAGTTAGGGTTGGCCAAATGTATTCTTTTCCGTCATTCTATTATATCTGAAATCATACTCTCTATTACTTCCTAAAATTGACATGTAATTTTTTACTACTCCTATTGATGTTATTTTTGGCCTTCTCTACATTTTTTTTTTTTTTTTTTTTCATTTCCTCAACTTAAATCAAGTTACTCCTTTTTTAGAGCTGTGCATGAACCACTCCCAACATGACCAAACATATCAAGCGAAAACTAAACAAACAGAATATTCGTTTTTAATTTTTTAAAAAAGGCATAAACCCAATAAGCAAATTCTGGGGCTGTAGAGTTTAGACAGGTTCAATTCTTAAAACATTCTTCCACTCACTTTTAAAGAAGGAAAAGTACTTCCTAAACACACAATAATCAAAGAGAACCACACATTTGTACAGTAAAAGTTCTCTTTCAACTGTATGAGATAGATACTTCGCATTTCGCAATCTAAAATTTCAAAAGCACCCCATTAAAAAAAAAAAAAAAAAAAAACTTTATCAAAAGCTCACGAAAAAGCAAATTGATCACACACACACAAATTCACTAATAACAAACAGTTCAAAACCACAAAATCACACAAAATTGAACATTCCTCTGTCTCTCTCCCTTTCCTAATCACATGGATATAGGTTTAAAGACGTGGCGAATTGGAAACCCCGAAACCCTAAAACAGAGAGTTTCTATATAGGGTTTCGAAATCACGAACCTTGGAAATGATTGAACATGTTATCGCAGACGTAGCGAGCGGCCTCGGGGCCACCGTGACCGTCGTAGACGCCGACGAAGGTACCGAACTGACCGGACTCGATCTGGAAATGGTCTTCGAGGACGAGGTTGGCTTGGACGACGGCCAGGGAGAAATCTCCCGTGGCGTACTTTCCGATATCGCGGTACCAAAGCAATCCATCTCTTCCGACGAAATTGGTTGCTCCGATCACACCGATTTGATCGAGTCTCTCACCGTCGTGCTGCCCGAATGGCCTCCAGCACAGAGAGAGCAGATTCATCAATGCCTGAAGCATCCCACATCTCTCAAAAACCCTAACCCCAACTCGAACTCCAGAACCTTCTTCAATCTTATTCCTCTTTGAATTCAAAATGGGAATCGGAATCGAAGTGGTCCTCCAAGTTTGACACACAGAAAGAGAGAGAGAGAAGAGGGAAAAGGAAACCCTAGGTTTTATAAAGTAGTGGGAGGGGGGTGCGCACGTTAGCAGAGGGAGATTGGGGGATGGTTGTGTTCGGTGGTAGAGGAACAGGGGAGGGAAACGCTCATTCTCTTTGTGGGGGAGAGAAAAAATGGTGTGGGGAAACAGAAAGAAAGCAAGAAACCCTTTTTGTTGTGTTGGGTCTTGTTATTTTTTCAATAATGCAAGTTTGTTTTTTTTTTTTTTTCATCTCTCCCTCTCTCTTTCATTTTTCTTTTCTTTTCTTTTCTTTTTTGAGATTTCACATTTTCTAACAACCACTTTTTTTTTTTCTTTTTTGTTTCGGAATTATTTTTGTTGCTTCTGTTTTGACCTACGAACAAGGTGGATCTCATTGAGCATATGCACTCTCTTGCTTAATTTCATCCGAGGTGGTGAGCTCATTGATTTGGACATGACATAAGCCCAAATTTTAGGATCAATCTATTACACTACATATATATATACACGAGTTTTTTGAATTATCTTATGGGCAACGAATAGAATTGTTTGACCAAAAATTGAGAGACCATTCTCTTATATTAAAAAACAAAAGTATATACTCTCGTTTTCTCATTGTATGTAAGACTCATAAAATTGGTGTGTAAACCATCCTCTCACATTTGGTAGGCATTAGATTAGACTCTATCCATTGAATTTTTATTTTATGTAATGGTTATATGTGATGTGTAACCACACTTACATAGATGTGGGTCATGAGATCCACATGTTGTGAGAGACCATTGTATAAAGCGGTTCTATAAGATAATTTTCCTAGTGCAACTATGCCACTATTCTTTGTCTGCATTTGTTATCTTCTTTGCTGAATTACTATGTAGAGTACTTGGCAATTGGCAAATTGATGGAAGAAGAAGGCATGATTTAGCTTTGATGGGCAGGCTGAAAGGTGGAAGTTAGGCTTGGAAGATTTTTGAGATGGAATTGGGTGGATTGATTTTCTCTAGCTAGAGGCTGCAGCAAGCTCATTGGAGCTATAATGTGAATGATTTAGCTTTCATGGAAGTTAGGCCAGAAACATTTCTGATTTGGGTTAATGTCGTTTTCGCTGCATGTTCATTGCCCTTGAAGTTATTGCCTGCCTGAGGTAGTACAAATGGGTTTTAAAGGTTTTTTCAGACCAAATGGAGATTAGGTGATTAGTATAAAGGCAAAGGGGGAGGTTTGATTGCAATATTCATCTTAAAATATGGATGAAAGTCAACCTTAGTGATTCAAAGGTTTCGAGTGGATCACTAATTCTTAAATTTCCAACTATACTATGTAGTCGTATAGGGGGAGGAGCATGCTCTACGATGATATCATCATGCCACCTTTGAAGGAAAATGATCTCATCCATTTACTTTGAAATGGGGGAGGCTTTATTTTATAATGATATGAAAATGTAATATTTTACCAATTCAAAGACATGCATAGTGATACATTATTTTAAATCTATTTCCAACATACCAGGAATGATAATTATTTTTGAATTGTGTGACATCATTTATATTTAGATTTATCAAATATTTATTCCTAAAGCTTACATGTTAAACACTTTTAGTTCCCTAATTTCCAAATGAGTGTTTTTAATCCATAATAAGTTTCAAGAACATGCTCTATTAGTCATTTTGTCTAAACTTTTTTTGTGTACATGACTAACAAAACATTGATGTGGTTTACTTTTAATGACATGATATCTAACTTTTTATTAAAAAATTACACATGGTATTAAATGTTCCGTCTTTTCTTCCCTCTCTTTGCCTTCCATGATCAACTTTGACACTAATAACACAAGAACCTTTATAGCTCAATAGTTGTCTCTTCTCCTGGTAAGGTGAACCACATTTTGAATCCCTCATTTCTAATGTTGTAACTATCAAATTAAAAAAAAATAGCATCAAGAACAAGTACAAGATGATTCATAACTAAAAGGTTTTTCATCATGGCGTCTTTAACAAACTCAAACAGCATTTAAGAGGTTTAAAATAGAGAGTTCAAATTAAAATTACTTATGCAAAATGGCTCCATTGATGAAATTGGAATACAATCCATTGCATGAACTCCAAACTATCATAGGTTCAAGTTAGCTCAACTGGTAAAGTCTTTCATGGTTGAATAAGAGATATGAGGTTGAATTATCGCCTACACCAAAAACTGACTGGTGTCTGGTTTGATGATAAAGAGTTATTATCAGGAGCAGACGTCATAGGTTGAAATTCTCTTTTAAAAAAAAAAAAAACTCTAAACTATGTAAAACAAAAATTTAAAGAAACTCTAATACTGAAAAATGATACATCTAATAGATAAGGATGAAGTCAAAAAAGTAAAATATCCAAATTTACAATAAAAAAATGGAAAAAAGAAACAATTTAAATATTAAAAAAAAGACCTTAGTTAGAGACTTCCTAAAGAACCTTGTAGTTTTGGATGATATCATACTTGTTATGGCGTCAAAGTTGACCAAGTAACACAAAGAGAGAGAAGAAAAGGTATACAAAATTAGATGCCGGCCAAGTAGATGGCACGTCATTAAAAATAAGTAACCATAACATTACTCTATTAGCCACATACACAAGAAAGTTAATGAAACTAAACAAAAGGATCAATGAAGCTCCTTTTTAAAACTTTAGTGACTTATCACTCATTTGAAACATAAGGACTAAAATCACTCAATGTGTAAACTTTAGGGACTAATAATGTATTTTAGTCAATATTAAACTTTCACCTTAAAAGAGACCTCTACATTTCAAAGCAAATAATTAGAAAGCCTAGCTAAGGGATTGATATTTCAATTGAGGCTTTAATAGAACATAAAAGTACATCACCTAACTCAAAAATTGTGTGTATGAATTTATGCCCTACTATGCTATGTTACTTTATTAAATATTTTCATCTATGTGAGACTTCTACTCATACGTGTATATCTAAAAATGGTTTTTTCAGAACGTCTTTTACATTATCAATGAGTTAACAACTATATATATGATGGCTTGAACCATTGGGATTCTGGCACCACCTCTAAACCTGAAATGGAGTACATGGCTATTTGCATCATGGTTAAAGTATAATTGATATTTTCTGCCGGTTTACCAAATTTTATGAGTTTTGGTTTTAATGGGTTCATAATTTTACGATATTTTCTGCCGCTTTCACACTTTACATAATGAAAAACTTACTTGCATCAATATAAGTTGGATAATACAATACTCGACAAGAATCCTTGCTTGATCAACCAATTACAATTGTTAACTAGCTTTTACAGTACTCTTCAGGCTAAGGGCAGACTGCTTCTAAAGATACAACCTAAGATGTTGATTCAAATGATCTGCGTATATATTCTCATTTCTTCTTGTAATCTACTTCTATGATTTGCAAGTTCTTGGCGCCATTTGAACAATTTATCTCTATCCAATTTTACCATCAAGACAATTCCACTTGTTACCCCTTAATACTGACATATATTTATTTTGTGATATGTCATCCGTAGAACCCATGCTGATGTGGCTTTTATTTATGAACATAAATTATAATACCCAAAAAAAAAAAAAAAAGTTGAAGGAAAAAAAAGTGTTACTGATACTATGAGTGGTTTCTTTTAAAGGGATAAGTTGGGATTTTATATGTATTGTGAAGAAACTTCTGATTTTCCTCTCATATTAATATATGCTTTATTTTAATATATATATATATATAAATATATATATATATATATATATATATATAACCTAGTATTTTATATTAAACCTTTCTGTAAGACCTATTGCACGCATGTTTGTACACATAGATGAAAAACAACTGAAATAGTAAGTTAGACACAATTTACACACGGCCCTTGTTAAGTTATGGTTTTTCACATAACATTTGTGTTGGCTTTATTTCATAACAAAAAGTGTTGTAATTGCATTAATTTATTTCTTTGTATTTTGTAAGATTTTATTGTATTGGGTTTAGTACTAAGTAGGTGAAAATTGCTCAAGAAGTTGATCTCGCGACTCGACTCGCGAGTGATGCAACCCGCGAAAGGTCACACAAGGAGCACATGCTGGAAGCTGAAGAGTCAAGTGTCAGGTTGTATTTCGCGAGTCACTACCTAGATGATTTTGTGAGTGACCCGCGAAACTCACTACCTAGATGATTTTAAGTGTGACTTTTATATCCTTCACCCGACAATATATACCCTCATTACCCACAAAAGTGTAAAGAGCTAAGGAGGCTATTCAGAAGAAAACCCTAAAGAGGTTTCTACAACACACCTACCTTTTAGAGAGAGAGCTACTCATCCTTAAGTGAGAATTCTTTTATAGTCTCTTCTCCTTCCCTTCTTCCATTGTTATACCTTGAGAGGAGATTTGTACCCAAACACAACTCACACCTATTTAGAGTGTAGAGAGTGTTTTGGAGCTTGGAAAGCATTTGAAATTTGCCAAAAGAAGCCGGTGAGACTTGACGGACGCAATCAGGCGGTATTGTGGGATCCGGATAACTAGTAAAGATAAGACTCTAAGAAGTCCATTGGTAGTTAGAGCTTGGAGGGCTCAAGTACATTGAGTAGATTAGGCTTGGAGAGTCTTTTTGATATTTGTGTACTCCAAATTATTCACTAGTGGATCAATTTAGACTTGGAGGGTCGCGGAGAGGTTTTTCACTAAGTTCTTCAGTTTCCTCTTCGATAACACATCATCATGTTATCTTGTGTTTGCATCTCTCTTTCCTTACTCTTTGTGCTTTACATTCATTGTTTATTGCTTATGTTCATGCACTAGAGTAATTCCGGTTTATTGCGTTTCATTTACTCTTGTTCCGCACTTAGATAAATTAAAGTAAAAGTAATTAAGCCGTAATTTAAAATTTGGGTCTAAACAAATTATAGTGTTTCTACACTAATGGTGCTTTCAGCCCTAAACCTGAATATATAGCTTAAAAATTTCAACACCTCATTTATAAAAACAATAATAAATAAATAAAAACCCGACCCTTAGCCTTATAGCATAGACTATGGAGCAAAATGACAGAAATTGCCATCACAGTTTCCTTGCAATGCAGTCAAGGTGTTGCACTTTAAGGGACATGGGAACCGAAATAAATCACCACCATGCATGATTGGAGTTATGGCACAATCAACTTTACTGCTTGGTTCCCCCACAACACATGCAACGCCAATGCCACCTTGCAAGTAATGGGCCACCTTGATCACATTCTGGGTAGCAAATTTGTCAATCAGATGCTAAAGCTTTTGGGACATTGGTCGAGTAGCCCATATGTCTTGCCGGGTTGATTTATTTCTCATGGCCGGTTTTCTTGGACGCTGTTCTCATTCCAATTGGTAGCCATGTTATAGAGTTTTCATGTTTGATATAGACAAAAAAAAATTGTGACACTGGGCCTGTGGTCTTGTCAATCAGTTTTTAAATCATCTAGGAACCTGAAAACTATTAAGGTTTCATTTCCATTGATCTTATTCACAGATAATGTGCTTAGCTATTACCCAAAAAAAAAAAAACTTTGTTGTGGGGAATTTGGGCTTGAATAGAGACACAGTCAATCTCTTGGTATGGTCAATGGAAAGGGTCTGATGAAATTGGATAGCAGTTATTAAGGGTCTGTTTGGTAATGTTGTTCTAGTAACGTTATTTAAGTATTGTGAAAATACGTGTGAGTGAAAAGTATTTGATAGGCCAAGAATGTATTAACCTCTTGTGATGAATTAACAAATTAATTAGCCAAGTTAATTAATTAATTCAGTTAGCATGCAATATGTGTGGTAGCACAAACAAATCACCAATTAACTAAAATGCAGCGGAAATTAAATTGACACGGTGATTTGTTTACGAATGGAGAAAACCTAAACGGCAAAAACCCCATCGGGTGATTTTAAGGTCACCACTCCCGAGAATTCACTATTATCACAACAAGCTGTTACAAGTAAATGAATCCCAGTACCTTATACCAACCTACAGTTGAACCCTTATCCCAATACCCAATTGGACTTGTTCTGTAGTGAAAATCTCTTATTTTCAATGCACGGCTCCCAGTACGTGACTAACCAATTCGATGTGCGGATTCCAGTACGTGGCTTACTCACCAACTTAAGAAAGATGTTGGCTGCAAAGTTCTTCAATTCATCACATGATGAAGATCACGAAACTCCTTAGTTACAAAACCCTACGGTGTACAAACACAGCAGCTTTTTCAAGAGAAAGATGAACTAGGGCAAATTCTGTTTCCGGTCACAATTTGCATGAACACAACTTTGCTTCACACTCACGCAACATTTGACGGCCCTTAAAACAATCCTTATATATGTTTAAGGTTGTGAGAAAAGAAAGCCCAAACATATACACACGGATTGAATGAAAATCAGAGCTGAAAATCTGTTTTTCCTAAACCTTGATAGATAGCTTATCTATAGAGATAGCTGTTGAGTATCGAGCTTCAGCAGCTTTTAAATCTCGATAGATACTAGCTGTCGAGATTTAAAATCCAGTATTTCTTCACTTATTTTTTGGATAGATTTGCATGGCTTTAACACTTGAACTTGAAACCTTGTTCCTTGAAGTATTAAACATATTCTAGATCTACCCAATTACAAGTAAAGTGCGTTTTGTCAAAAGATTAGCCAATTACATAAAATATTGACATATGTTCCTAACATGATTCACATATGTCCTAACAGTATTGTGGAAATACGAGTTGTGTTGTTTAAACAAAGAAAACTGTTGTTTAAACCACACTAACAAACATACCCTAATTCTTCTTTGAATTGGTCTAGGATTTTTATAACATTGGGAAGCCCAGATGCTATAATTGTTAACAATATCCTTCAGAGGAGGATCTTCATTTGAATAAAGTTACTCATCTTTTCATCAAAAAAAAAAAAAAAAAAAAAATCCATCCGAGGAGGGTTATCACCCCAAATGTCCGTTGAAAAAAAAGTATATAATGTTTTCGTTACATGCAATCGAAACACTAGCTACTACCTTGTGCGTGGGACTTACGAGATGTGAAAAATCTGTTCATGGGGTGAATGTAATTTGAGATAATTACTTTCATTTGGGGCATATTAGTTCCACTATGTGACACATTTTAGGGCAGCCACCTTCCCTAATAAACACACAGCACCATACATATGGCTGAGCTGTACCAACTGCCAACTTCTGTTCAACTATTTATGCAGGATGTTCATGAATTGCACTTGTACATGGTACAAACTACAATAGATAATGCTATTATTTGCACAAAGTTTAGTGTACAAACTTTCATCTTTAACATTAATGTTGCTTCCAACTGAGAATATAGGAATAATCTGTATATTTGTGTGTCTATACAATAGAGGGCCTTTATAAATAGGCATGAGAAAGTATTGTACAAGTATTAGATGTACACTATAAGTATAGTAAACTAGGCATGAATTCAATGGGCTAGGCGTGTATCTGTAGTAAATATACATGACACTCATGAGACTGAAGCGGCAGGGCTCCTTAGAGCACTCACAGCAGTGGAGCTAAAAAGCTATATAGCTATTTTAGCTCCACCAAAACACAAAAAAACCCATGCAGCAGTGGAGCTAAATCTTTTTTTTTTTAGCTTCATTGCTACAATGCACATCTATCACTGTAGCTTGGAGCTAAATTTTTTTTTTTTTTATTTATTTATTCAGCCGGCCATTAAAATAATACAACTTTGCTTCTTTTTTTTTTTTTTTCATTCTTTTATCACACCGTGCCTCTCTCTCTCATTCACTCTCATCTCATTTGAAACTCATCTCTCTCAAGCTCACTCTCTCAACTTCGATCTCTCAAGCTCACTCACTCCGATCTTTCAAGCTCACTTTGGTCTCTCAAGCTCACTCTCTCAACTCCAGTCTCTTAACTCTGGTCTCTCTGAAGCTCGACGTCATCGACCCACCAGCCGTCCCAAGCCGCCGATCAACCTCAGACCCACGCCGCCAACCCATCTCGCCCTTACTTGGTTTTTTTTTTTTTTTCCCCTGCTGTGGGCTGTGGTGTGGTGGTGGTTGTGGTTGTGTGGGTAGATCGGCATTAGTGGGTGGCTGGGTTCGTCGGCATCAGTGGGTGGCTCGGGTGGGTTTCGTGGTGGTGGGTGTGGGTGTTGCCTGGTGGGTGTGGGCTTGGTTGATTTTTTTTTCTTTGTTGTGGGCTGTGGTGGTGGTTGTGGTTGTGTGTGTGTGGCTGTGATGGTTGTGTGTAGTAGATATATTATTTTATTATAGTGGATATATTATTTAATTATAGTAGATATATTATTTTATTGTGATATTTATATTATTTTATTGCCTTGAAAGCTAAAATAGATTCACTGCTGCAGCATGTGTGTAGGTAAAATAAATAAAGTAACTTTTGGTGGAGCTAAATAGCTAAATTTTTAGCTCCACTGCTGTGGATGCTTTTACAAGTAATATGTGGATGCTTTTACAAGTAATATTGGTCATGCACTAATTTGCCCTCTTTGTTTTTCAGGCACAATGGGAGAATTGGTCACATAGATTGTCTCAAAATTTACTCTATTGCATCACACATCGATTAGAAAGTTATAATCAACTAAACATTAAGCTCATTATTATTTATTTTGTTTTTGAGAACCATATTAAAAATTATTTTAATAAGGGTAATTAATGCTATCAAAATATGCTAATATGTGAGGGATGGATACGAATAAATAATAAAGAAGTAACCCAATTTGTAGCTGGGTGGTCAAAATGAGAAGTTGAGCTAATTAGATTATGGATTGCTCTAGGATACAACATAAAAAACTACCAGTCACAAAATACAATCATTATTATTTGATTCTAACATATAGAGCACCCAAAGACACTTAACTTGAAATCGATTCATTTCAATTTATTCAAATGTGAACAGTTCCATAGACTCAAAAATTAATCACATCACCACACAATTTGTGACGACTATTTCATTGAGGTGGAAGATAAGACGCTTATCGGGTAAGGTTGCTTAATTTAGGAGAGTTCTGTTGTGACTTTGTGACCCTGCACTGAGAGATAAAGCCACCGACCCAAACTTAAAAATATTATCCTAAGAATTAAGGATACTAATAGTCTTTAGTCAAGTTTATCGTAGCTAAGCTAGGTATTATGGTATTATGATATTTTGAGGTTTCTTGTCAACTAAGAGAAAGGCCATGGTCAATGCACACACAAAAAATATAAAAAGAAGAAGAAGAAGAAGAATCCTAAGAAAATCATGCTTATGAATATTATTTGTATAGTTGTATGTAATATTATATACAAACGAATCATTTACAAAGGTACTTAGTGTAAAGGCATATATATTAGTTATTAATAGTTTCTTAATTTTATCTGTAGGGTCTAGGTTTTGATCACTATTTCAGTGGGACAGATGAATTCAAGCCCAGCAAGCTCAAGACAATAAATTTATAGAGAGTAGGTAAAAGAACTGGGCTTTAATGAGTGTAACAACAGTTGTACAGAACTTAGAGAATGAATAAGCAAAACACATATGGACTTAAGCAAGCAATTCTATCCTCGGCACTGATCCGAGGAGCTTCCACTTATTATTTCTTAAGTAATAGTGACAATGGTTACAAAGTTAGGTCAGATTGCTACCGTGTTTTCTCTGGTAAAATTTCCTCCCCCCTCCCTCAGAGCTCCTTCTTCCTTATATACTACTTTCCTCCTTCATCTCCACCTTACACGTGCAGGTCAGATATGTTATTGTTGGTTTTTGTCACATCACCCTCCTCCCAAAGCTCTTAGGTAGTAGCTGTGAGTCTGAAAAGTTACTGCTCAGGTATCACCTCCACATTAATGCGGCCAGAGTGTTAGTTGTGGAGCATTTAATGTGGAGGCAATAGCTTTTCCTGGAATTGCTCTACCGCTATGCTCTAGTGTGCTTGGTTGATGTACTTACCTTTTTCCTTGGAGTGCTTTGGAAGATTTTTTTTGCCGGTAAATCACTTTTCTTCCACCTCGGCTTTGGCTAGCAAAGGACAGAGTTGTCCTCGGCACGGTTTCTTGGTTGCCATGATCACCACTATCTTCTTCATATACAATTATGGGCCTTGGCAGGGGCCTCAGGCCTAGTACAAAAGGTGGATGTATATCACCGGGCTTTATGATCCCACAATAGCCCCTCAAAATTCTGTTGTCTGGCACTTCAGACAGAAAGGAGGATTTTGATGTCCTCGGGCGCACCTTAGGCTTGTGGCGTCTCGTCTTCTGCTGGTGTTAGTGCCTTTTTAACTGCCCAAGGCATGTTCCTGACGCTTCGGCATCTGGAGCACGCCCTCATTAAATTTCTGCGGCTGGTTGTCCCCCACGTTCTACGGCATGATGCGAATCGTGCAGTTAAGGGCTTTATCGGGAACTGAGCGGGAATTTTCCCGCCCTCTGCTCTTTCCTTGATATAAATACCCATTAAATCAACCTTTTCTCTTACTCTAGCGTACATACATTGAACCTACTAATATCCCTTACTTACTCGTGCCTTTACGACTATTAGAAGACTGTCCGAGGACAATTTCCCCCATTCTGTAAGTATCTAAAAATCTCTACAACTTGTCTTCTCGTGTATTTTCCTTTCCTTTGGGCATTTTCACTCCTCACTTGAGTCCTTCTCTTATTTCTCTTTAGTGCCTTTTTGAACTTTCTTGAGAGAGAAAGAATGGGTAGGTTTAAGTGTTTGGTAGAATCTGAAGAGGGAATGGCGAGTTTTAGGGCTCGATATAAAATCCCTCCCAGTGTTAACCTCAGATATTGTGAGGAGGGAGAGTGGTTCGAGCAACAGTAAGTAGGTGAGGTGGTGATTCTCATGATCGCCTTTATTGAAGGCGGCATGAGAATCCCAATGGGAAGGGTTATGAGGAACTACCTTAGGTTCTTCCGTTTAGCACCCACCCAATGTGTTCCCAACGTATTTAGGATATTAGGGTGTGTGGATGCCTTGAACGAGAAAATGGGTTTAGGGTTAACCCACCATGATGTTAATTAGGTGTACAGTCTCCACCATTTAAAAGGGAAAGGGTATTACCTAAAGACGAGGTATCCCAAGATCAGGCTCATTCAGTGCCTTCTTGATCGTGTCTGGGGAATGGCACGATGACCTCCCTTGCCCTACGAAGAAAGGGCAACCAGGTGTGGTTCTAGAAGTAGGAAAAAGTGATTTAATCTTTACCTTACTTTGATTTGTGTTGTTTCGCTTTTAACAGTCTGCACCTCATGATTTTTGCAGATAAACGCGCCACCGAGCCATATCTTAGTTTGGTTAACAGGGTGGGCTTAGACAAAATTCTCAAAGTCGAGGTGTTTGTGAACGAGGATGACAATCAGCTCAGGGCAGCTCATCCAATATTGGGATATACGCCGATCTCTCGCGCTTTCCAAGCGCCAAAGTGTGTCATCAAGGCTCGGGATCCACGTCTCCATAGGATCAGCGTTGCCGTTGAGGGTTTCCTGCTCCCTAAGGGTGCTTCACTTCCGGAGGGCGTACCCTTGGTCGGTCCTTCTTCTTCCTGTCCTGTGGTAAAGGAAAAGGAAGAGAAAACAGAGGAAGAAAAAGAAGTCGTTGAGCTAGGTTTGTCCGAGGACAAATTTGAGGTGTTTAACCGAGTCCAGTCGTCTGAGGACCCTTCTGGTGATTTTGGCGACCCAAACTATACTGAAGCTGACTTCCCCTTTGCAAAAGCTCCTTCTGAAGAAGATATGGGTATACAGAGGAGACAAAAAACAAACTTGCTGGACCTGATAGAGTCTCAGCCGGGAAAGGAGATACAAGGGAGAGCAACTCAGAATAAACCACCTTCCCCTTCCCAGAGTAAGCTTCCTCCTACTCCATCCAAACTTCCTCCTCCTCCTCCCAAGTCAACCCTACCACCGAGGTCTGAGCCTTCCGACCCCAAACGAAAAAGGGAGTTAAAGGGCAAGGAGGTGATGGAGGTTGAGAAGTCTCGTCCCACACCGGAAGAGGAGGCCCAGCGAGCCGCCAAGCAACATAAAGTTGGGCATAGGGGATTTGAGAAGAGGGTCGATCCTTTGCCTGAGTCCCAGGCCTGGCTCCTGGCTTCAATGCTTAATGGGGTCCCCCTGATGGACAATACTTTTATCAGGGACTTTTAGGGAGGCATCGGCAGCCATGTGGCCGATGCTTTGGAGAGGACTCTGTTACTACCCTTGGACATGGCCGAACTACGATCTTTTAGGAGGCAGGAGGTCTTCCTCAGCCTCAAGAGGTACTTGGGCATGGTAAGGTTTCCAACTTACTTAGTTTAGTTAGTTAGCCCCTCCTTTTTTTTTGGCCTTTGTGCTTCGTTTACTCTGCATTTGTTCTCCCCATTTTTTTTTTTATAAGCTGTTCAGGCCACGTTTAGGGCAGAGGAGATGGCCAACAGCTGCAGCAGACAATCGGAAGATGAGAAGAATAGGCGTGTTGTGGCTGTAGAAGCCTTTAACATTGCTGACCAGTCTACCCAGGACCTGAGAAACAAGCTGAAGGACGAGGAGAAGGCGAGGAGGAGTGCAGATTCGACTTTAGAGGGCATTCAGAAGCAAGCCGAAGACCAAAGGCTACTCCTTCGTAAGGCCGAGGACCAATTGGCTGCTGCTAAAGGGCAGGTTGAGTCCTTGAAGAAAAAATTGGAAGGTGCAGAGAAAGCCAAGGACGTTATGGAGAGAGCTAGGGACGAGGCAATGAAAGCTCGGGCGGGGGCAGAGAAAGCTAGGAAGCAGGCAGAGGAGACCAAAGAGCAGGCCGAACAGGAAGCCTATAATATAGGGGTGGCTGAGACTGAGAACAATCTCAGAGCCCAAGTTTCAAGGGTATGCAGGCTCTACTGCTCTTAAGTTTGGGTTGAAGCCCTCAACCAAGCTGGGGTTGAGGCTTCATTTGAACTTAGGAGGGCAGAGAACGTGTACTACTCCCTACTTTTAGAGGGTTTGCTCTTGCTAGTTCTGAAGCTGATACTGCCCCCGAAGCGACAGAGGCAGGTCAAGACAGTGCCACCAATGCTCCTACTCCTCTTGACAAGCCTGCCAAGTAGAATGAGCATCCTGGGGTGTCAGAAAAAGAGAAAATCATTAATCAGGAAGTACCCCAAGATGTGATGAAGCCTCCAGCTGATCCTCAAGCTCCTCCTGCCGAGAAGGAGGCCCCTGAGAAAATGGAGTTAGTCTTGGCCATTCAAAGTCGTTCCTCCAAGCCAGGAGTCTGAAGCCTCTAGCACAGCCTCTCAGCAGCCTTCCAAGGACAAGTTGACTATAAAGCTTAAGAAATAGGCTATTTTTGTTTATTTGTGTTGCTGTAGTCGTTTTTTCTTCTTAAGTGTACTTGAATTTTTGTTATGAAACTGCCTTTTTTGTAATGAAATGTGTGCAACTCTTTCAATGAAAAGGCCCTTTGCTTATATGATTTGTGTTTTTACTAACATTTGAGTAATCCTAGTAGTGTGACTCATCTTTCATTGAACAAACAATCAACAAATACTAAGTCCACAATGTAAATTTCCACTTAGGCTTTTAATTGATATTTGAGTAATCTCAGTAGTGCGATTTGCCTTCTATTGGGTGGACCACAAAAGAATTTAAGTTTATAATGTGGGTCCCATACTTTCTAAATTGGTTACCACAATGGGCTAAAGATGCTAAGTTCACAATACTTATAAAAACTAACCTTCAACTGCTAGGTTAAGACATTATGGCAAGACGTGCAAAGGTACATTTTTTACAAACTTACTGACCTCAAGGAGACACTATAGTATTAATTATAAAGGAGAGATAAGCTCAGTGTACCTTGAAATGCTTTAAATGATGCTCAGGGATGGGCATTGGTTTACATCTTTGTTGGATAAGGACAGGATAGGCGATCCAAGGAGCCAAATTCCATTTAGGGTCCTGTTTATCACTTAGATAGTTGCCAGAAGCTATTAGTTTCCCCAAGGTTTGTGGTCCGAGGACCCATACAAGACCTTGGTTCTGTCTAATACTTAGATTGTTGCTAGAAGTTATTAGTTTACCTAAGGTTTGTGGTCCGAGGATCCATACAAGACCTTGGTTCTGTCTAATACTTAGATTGTTGCTAGAAGTTATTAGTTTCCCCAAGGTTTGTGGTTCGAGCAGCCATGCAATACCTTGGTTCTGTCTAATACTTAGATTGTTGCCAGAAGTTATTAGTTTTCCCAAGGTTTGTGGTCCGAGGAGCCATGCAAGACCTTGGTTCTGTCTAATACTTAGATTGTTGCTAGAAGTTATTAGTTTCCCCAAGATTTGTGGTCCGAGGAGCCATGCAAGATCTGGTTCTGTCTAATACTTAGATTGTTGCCAGAAGTTATTAGTTTCCCCAAGGTTTGTGGTCCGAGGATCCATATAAGACCTTGGTTTTGTCTAATATTTAGATTGTGAATCGTATGACACGCAATTGTAATAAATCTGAGTGCAAATAAAACTGCTTTCATTAATAATAATACCACCTTCTTAAGTTATTTACATTCCAAGGGCGGAGTACAACTTTCTCATCTAAGTTTTCTAAATAATATGCACCTATTCTTGCTACTGAGGTGATGCGATATGGTTCTTCCCAGTTGGGCCCCAGCTTTTCCTAGGCCGGGTTCTTGGCACTACCCAAAACTTTTCTCAGCACCAAGTCTCCTGGTACTAGTGGCCGTAGCTTTACATTGGCATCATATCCTTGCTTGAGTTTCTGGTGGTAATAGGCTAGTTGGATCATTGCCTTTTCTCTTTTTTCTTTAATTAAATCCAAACTCTTTCCTCGCAGTTCCTCGTTGTTGCTCGGCGTGAAGGTACTCGTTCTCAGCGTTGGGAAGCTAGTCTCTAGGGGGATGATAGCCTCGGCTCCATAAGTCATGGAAAAGGGAGTCTCTCCTGTTGACTATCGTGGCGTAGTCCGATATGTCCACAGGACATGTGGCAGTTCTTCCACCCATCTTCCTTTCGCATCATCCAACATCTTTTTCAGCCCATTGACTATGACCTTATTATCAGCCTCGGCCTGTCCATTTCCTTAAGAGTAGGCCAGAGTGAAATACCTGTTTGTAATTCCCAAGTCACAAAAGTATCTCCTAAAGGCCTTGCTATCAAATTAAAGGCCGTTATCCGAGATGAGGGTATGAGGGACCCCAAATCGAGTAACGATGTTCTTCTAGATGAACTTCTTAGCATCCACATCCCTGATATTAGCCAGGAGTTCGGCTTCGACCCATTTGGTGAAATAGTCTGTGCTGACCAATAGGTATCTCTTATTTCCTGCCGCTTTAGGGAAAGGGCCTACAATGTCCAAGCCTTACTAAGCAAACGGCCAAGGGCTGGAGAGAGGATTGAGGACCCCTCCCGGTTGGTGGATGTTTGGGACAAACCTTTGGCATTGGTCACACTTCTTGACATATTCTTAGGCTTCCTTCTGCATACCCGGCCACCAATATCCTTGAGTGATGGCTCTGTGAGACAGAGATCTTCCTCCTGTGTGACTCCCACAAACTCCTTCGTGCAACTCCTCGAGCAGTAATTCTGATACTTCGGGATATATACATAGCAAATATGGCCTAGAATAGGAGCGCCTATACAACTTGTGATCCTCGGACAGCCAGAACCGAGGAGCTTTTCTTTGTATTTTCTCGGCTTCTGATTTCTCTTCAGGCAACGTATCATCTTTGAGATAGCTCACTATAGGATCCATCCAGCTTGGACCCACTCTGACTTGATGGATCTAAACCATGTCCTTTTTGATTCCATTTGCTCTGCACAAATCCTCAACAATGATGACTCGAGGTAAACCCTGCACCGAGGAGGTGGCAAGAGTGGCCAATGAATCTGCGTGCGTGTTTCCACTCCTGGAGACGTGTGACAAGTCGAAGAATTCAAAATTCGATTGCAAGCGCCTGACCTGACTCAAGTACTCCTGCATTCTCACATCTCTGGCCTCTAACTCTCCCTTCACTTGGCCCACTACCAATCTCGAGTCCGAGAACACTTCCACTGCCTTTCCCCCCATTTTCTGTGCCATAGTCATTCCTTGCAATAATGCCTCATATTCGGCTTCATTGTTCGTGGCCGAGAATCCTAGTCTCAATGATTTCTCTATGGTGATCTTCTCAGGAGATATTAGAACTAGCCCCACCCCGGACCCCCTTTGGTTTGCTACGCCATCAACATACACTTTCCAGCATGAGGGTCCTTGCACGGAGACTGTGCCAACCGATTTTTCATCCATGTCTTGCTCCTTTGCTACTATTTCTATAAGGGGTTCGGCAAATTCGGCTATTAAATTAGCGATGACCTGGCTTTTGATAAAGGTCCGAGGCATGTATTTGACATCGAAAGCCCCTAGAACTGTGTTCCACTCGGCAATTCTTCCCGTGTAATCGGCGCTTCAGAGTACAGACTTAAGTGGTCGCTGAGTTAGAACAACAACCGTGTGCGCTTGGAAGTAATGGGGAAGCTTCCGCGTGGCATGCATTACTGCCAAAATCGCCTTTTCCAAAGGTAAGTAACACACCTCGGCCTCATGTAATGATTTACTCACATAATAAACTGGCCGTTGCATGCCGCCATCAATTCGTATCAACACCAAGCTTACAGCATAAGGGGCCACCGCAATGTAGGCGAACAAAACCTCGTTGGCCTTAGGGCTAGACATGATAGGTGGCTGGGATAGGTATTTCTTAAGTTGCTGGAAGGCCAAAGCACAGTCCTCGGACCACACGAATCCTTTCCATTTGTTCATCAGGAGGTAAAAAGGTCGGCACCTATCGGCAGATCTGGAAATAAACCGATTCAAGGCTGCGATAATTCCAGTGAGTTTCTGGACTTCTTTGGGGTTCCGAGGAGGTTGCAAATTGTGAATTGCCTTGATATGATCTGGGCTCACCTCAATTCCCCTGTGAGTTACCATATAGCCTAAGAATTTGCCAGACCCGACACCAAATGAACACTTAGAGGCATTGAGACGCAGTTTGTGTTTCCTTAAGATGACAAAAATGACTTTGAGGTCTCCCACATGCTCGGACACCACTTTACTCTTTACCACCATGTCGTCTATGTAGACTTCAATACTCCTGCCCAGCTGTGGCTCAAACATCCTAGTCATCATTCTTTGGTAGGTAGACTTCGCATTCTTCAAACCAAAGGGCATCACTTTGTAGTGGTAGTTTTCAATAAGAGTCACGAATGCCGTTTTTTCTTGATCATCTAGGGCTAGTGGTATTTGATGATAGCCTTGAAAGGCATCTAAGAAGCTCATCCGAGGATGGCCTACAGTTGCATCAACTAACTGGTCTATCCGAGACTTGGGGAACGGGTCTTTTGGACATGCCTTGTTTAAGTCTGTGAAGTCCACATAAACTCTCCACTTTCCACTCTTCTTCTTTACAACCACGGTGTTAGCCAACCACTCAGAGTAGAACACCTCCTTGATAGCCCCTACTTGCTTGAGTTTTTTCACCTCGTCCCTGACAGCGTCGGCGTGCTCCTTGGATGGGCGCCGAGGTGGTTGTTTCTTGGGAGTGACTGATGGATTTACATTCAAGTGGTAACATATGAAGTTCGGATCAATTCTTGGGGCATCATAAGCATCCCATGCGAACACATCAACATTTTTCCTGAGGAAACCCTATCAATCCTTCCTTTTCCTGAGGGGGCAGTTGAGATCCCACCTGGAAGAACCTTTCCGGGTCATCGCCAATGATCACCTTTTCTAAATCCTCACATTTTGCGTCCTCGGTTGGTGCATTAATAGGCGATACTGGGGTCTTTGATTGCTATGAGCTTTCTTCAACATGGGCCGAGGACTCTGCTCTGGGCCGATGTGAGATGGCAGCCACCAAGCACTCTCTTACCATAGCCTGACAACCTCGAATTTCTAGAACCCGACCCTTGGAAGAAAACTTCGCCTTCTGATGTAGGGTGGAGGCAACGGCTCCTAGAGTATGAAGCCAAGACCTGACCACGATGGCAATGTAGAGGGAGTAAATATCCACCATGATGAAGTCAACCTCCACTATCTCCAGGCTGGTTTGCATAGGTAGCCTAATCTAACCCTTTGGCATGACTGCTTTCCCATCAAAACTCATTAAAGGGGAGCTGTAGGGCATCAAATCCTCTAGTCTCAGCTTCAGCCCTTTATAGAGATCAGGGTACATGATCTCGGCTCCACTACCATCATCTACCATTACCCTTTTCACGTCGTAACCCCCAATCTGAAGGGTGATTACTAACGCATCGTCGTGGGATTGGATGGTTCCAACTTTGTCCTCCTCGGAGAAACTTAAGACTAGATGAGGATACACTTTGGGTCTTTTTGGCTCTAGGCCAGAGTCATCGGCGGGTAGCCGAGTTACAGACATCACCCTGGAAGGGCATGAGCCCGTCCTCCCCGAAGCAGCGAAAATTACATTTATCGTTCCTATGGGTGGTCTTAAGGAAGTGTCTCTCCGGGGCTCCTGGTTTGCCTGGCCTTGATGGCCACTGGAAGGATGAAAAAGGTGTCTCAGTTTCCCTTCTCGGACCAACTAATCCAGGTGGTTCCAAAGGTTTCTGTAGTCTTCTATAGTATGTCCGTGGTCCTGGTGGTATTGACAATACAGACTCTGATTGCGCTTTATGGGGTCTCTAGCCATCTTATTCGGCCACTTGAAGAATGGCTCATCTTTGATTTTTTCCAAAACCCGATGTATCGGCTCTCTGAATACGGTGTTTACTGTCTGCGTGTTGGTTGATCCAGATTGCCCTGTGAAATCTCTCCTCGGACGGTTATTACTGTATCGATCCTAGTCGAAATCACTCATCTTTTGAGGGATAACCTTCACCTTTCATTTCCTTTGTAGCTGGTCCTCTTCCACCCTTTTGTATTTGTCAATCCGGTCCATAAGTTGACGTACACTAGTGATAAGCTTGCTAGTCAAGGATTTCCTCAAGCCGTGCTCGGTTGGGAGACCGCTTTTAAAAGTGCTGATGACGACGTCCTCATAGTTGCCATCCATCTCATTATACATTTCCCAATATCTGTCCGAGTATGCTTTTAGGGTTTCTCCCTCACGCATGGATAATGACAACAACGAACTTAGAGGCTGAGGAACCCTGCTGTTCGCAATGAAGCGAGAGCCAAAGGCTTGGGTGAGCTGTTTATAAGAATCTATGGAGTTCGTCTTCAAGCCATTGAACCACCTCATCGCTACAGGTCCTAGGCTGGACAGGAAAACCTTGCACATCAAAGCTTCGTTCTCGAAATGGACAACCATTCTTTGATTAAACTGGCTCACATGCTCTACGTGGTCCGCTCGACCATTATAAACGGTGAAGGTAGGCTGATGGAACCGCCGAGGTAGTCTAGCCCCTTCTATCTTGCGCGTGAAGGGTGACTTAGAGATCTGATCTAGAGCCTTACTCATGGCATCACTACCCAGGCCCCTACTAGATGGGCCCTTGCGTTTTCTTCTATGATGGTGCTCATCTTCATAAGAGAAAGTCTCACTTGGAGGAGTTCTTGATCTCTTCATTAAAGGATACATTAGAACTGGAAGGAGACCGCCTCCGCTGTGCACGGCGTAGTTTCTTTTTCAAATCATCTATCTCCTGCTGCATGGCTTGGTTGTTGTTTTGTCTCTGGGACACGTGACTGCCTACTTGGGAATAGCTCTTACTCGTCTGGGTGGTATGCACACTCCCCTCTCGATTCCTTTCATTCTCCTGATTTTGCTTATGTTCAGGGCCAGGAAAATTACCCTGCTGTAGGGATCCTACTGGTTCTGTCCGTTGGGGACTTGCTTGGCGTGGGTTTTCTTGGTGTGGACCTGATCCTACCATGTTTAACCGTTGCACTCACTGATGCACAAGTTCTCCCCACAGACGACGCCAATTGTAGGGTCTGGGTTTTAATCACTATTCCAGTGGGATAGATGAATTCAAACCCAGCAAGCTCAAGACAATAAATTTATAGAGAGTAGGTAAAAGAACTGGGTTTTAATGAGTGTAACAACAATTGTACAGAACTTAGAGAATAAATAAGCAAAACGCATATGGACTTGAGCAAGCAATTCTATCCTCGGCACTGATTCGAGGAGCTTCCACTTATTATTTCTTGAGTAACAGTGACAATGGTTACAAAGTTAGGTCAGATTGCTACCGTGTTTTCTCTGGTGAAATTTCCTCCCCCCTCTCTCAGAGCTTCTTCTTCCTTATATACTACTTTCCTCCTTCATCTCCACCTTACACGTGCAGGTCAGATATGCTATTGTTGGTCTTTGTCACATCACCTTCCTCCTAAAGCTCTTAGGTAATAGCTGTGAGTCTGAAAAGTCACTGCTCAGGTATCACCTCCACATTAATGCGGCCAGAGTGTTAGTTGTGGAGCATTTAATGCGGAGCCAGCAACTTTTCCTGGAATTGCTCTACCGCCATGCTCCAGTATGCTTGGTTGATGTACTTACCTTTTTCCTTGGAGTGCTTTGGAAGATTGTTTTTGCCGGTAAATCACTTTTCTTCCACCTCGGCTTTGGCTAGCCAAGGACAGAGTTGTCCTCGGCACGATTTCCTGGGTTGCCATGATTACCACTATCTTCTTCATATACCATTATGGGCCTTGGCAGGGACCTCAGGCCCAGTACAAAAGGTGGATGTATATCACCGGGCTTTATGACCCCACATTATCCATTCGAAGATATTCAAGTGGTGGACTCAATAAATTAAGGGATGTGCCATGAGTTTAGAGGTCCCAACTCCCGAGTCTTATTCACCACACTATCGGTTTATGGAGTTTTCGATGTGTCATATAGACAGTGACAGGATATATATATATATATTAATAGTTCTTTAAACTTAATACAATAAAAATATTATCTTATCACATAAGTTTTATGAAAACACGACCATAATCCTATTCCTATGGACTTTAAAGTTAAAACTCTCATAGTCTTTTACAAACTTTAAATCACTAAAAATGTAGCTCAATTTTCAAGTGGTGGTTTGCCAAAGTTAGTTACTTAGATGGTATTGGAACCTTAAACAAGAACCCAGTGATTAATGAGATTGAATATCGTACTTAATTACGAAGTAACAACGATGCAATACCAATGTTGCCTCCTATATAATGTTTGTTGTTTTTCTTATTTTTAATCCTTACTCTTTTTTTATTTTGGTCTCTCCTTTTTTAGGGTCACATATCGACAATTTTGTTGGATTACATACTGGACATATTGGATGAGTTCGAGTGAGGGACTTTACAAAAATATTGTATGATTCAAGGGTCATATAAAGTGGTAGTCATCTATTAAGTGGTTGTTTAAGACCCTTTTTTGTATAAAAAAAATTTATCCTACCTATGTCTATATTTATCAATTTGTGTAATTCTACATTGGATTTAATTTACTGTTTTTTGGAATACTAATGTACATATCATCATTAATTGAAACTCCTACAGTTTAACTTTATTTTTCCCAATCGCATCTCTTCCATATGAAATTAATTATCCCTAACAATTGTTATGCCCTTCACTACAAACTTCTTTTCATTTTTTACAAGAAAATATATTTTTAAAATTAAAAAATATTATTGCTCCTTTCCCATAAAAAAAATTAAAACTATTTATTTATTTATTTTTGCTTTTTAGGCATTTGAAACTTTTGGTTATGGATGTGTATTTAATGGCTACATTTTAGGATTAAGTGGCAGCCTTTTAGGATTAAAAATAACTTGATAAATCTCTTAAAAAAAAAAAATTACAATCATGAACATTTCCCATACTTTCTTTTGGTATGCATTTGAAACTTTTATTATGGATGTATACTAAAACTTGACAACGTGAGAGACTTCCCCCCCCCCCCCCCCTCCCCAAAATAATAATAATAATACTATTTTATTTTATTTTTGTTTTTTTAGATATTTCAAACTTTTGTTATGGATGTATACTAAGTGGCTACATTTTAGGATTAAAAAAACCTTGATAACTCTCATTAAAAAAAAAAAAAAAATAAAAATAAAACTTCACAATCGTAAGCCTTTCCCATATAAAAAAATTAATACTATTTAATTTTTTTTCTTTTTAGGCATTTGAAACTTTTGTACTAGAATTGTGCCATTTTTTTTTTTTTTTTTTTATAAACTTACTTTGGGCTTGGGTTAAAAAAAAATAGATGCACAAAAATAAATTTTATGTGGCTTGATATTAAACTTTGACAATAGGTGGCCTCCTCAAATGGCATTCTTGGTGTTTTAAAAATTAATACTTTTAATTTGTTTTTTTTTAGGCAATTGAAAATTTTGTATTAAAATTGTGCCGATTTAAAAAAAAGAAAAAAAGAAAAAAAAAGAAGAAACAAACTAACAAACTTTTGGGCCTGGGATAAAAAAAAAAAATAGATGTACCAAAATACAAAAAATAAAAAATTATGTGACTTGATCTTAACTTTGAAAATTGGTGGACTTTTCAAACAGTATTCATGGTGTTTTAAAAAGTTTAATACATTTTAAAAATGACAAAGTTTATCTACAAAATTGGTTGTAGCCTTAGGCTACAATCTTACTCAATAAAATATATATTACTATATATTTTGAAAATCTAATCATTGAATTGAATGTTTTTTACGCTCTTAATACACATGTCAAATTCTATGTCAATCGAATTTTATTTACTATATAATCTATAAATTTATATTTTAAGCATAATTTTAAACTAAACAAATTTGCAATTTAAACAATTTATTGATGACATAGTGTTGAGGTCCAAAAAATCACAATGTTATACCAAGGCCCAAAACAACACAAAGGATTGAAAATTAGGAAAGTAAAGCATTTGGGCTTTTAATAAACAAAAAAGAGGAGAAGTCCAAACCCATTAAGGGTTCATAAGGAGGGGCTCAAATCAATGAATGGGCAAGTTTCAGACCCCATGGAACAAAGAAGAAGGAAAAGCCCAGCCCAGTCCTCAAAGGCCAGAAAATCACTGGGGAGCCCGGGAAAAGAACTGGGCCAAGGATACCTGGGGATTCCTAAGCGCCTAGGATCCTCGAGACATGCAGCAAATCCACGTTGGGATTGAGACAGTTCAAAGGGGCATACCAAGAAACACAAAGAATAAGAACAGATATGTCCCTATCAACCACATAATGATGCAGAAAGAGGATCAGAGGGCTTGTGAACCAACAATTCATGAACAAGGGGCTGGTACCTCGGGGAACCCAGAAAGAAGAACCATAAAGGAAGGTGGCTGGGAAACTTTCAACCTGGCAGAAATGAATCAGCTCACCTGGGAAAAATGATAAAAGGGAAAGATGCCAAAAGGTGGGTCTGAAAAAGTGGAATCTAGAAGCCTTGGAGAAGGAAAGAAAAAAACCAACCTTCTAAGACCCCTCAGAACGGGAAAGTCAGCAAAAGGCCTTTTGAAGAAGGAACCTCAAAAGAAGAAAATAATGAGAAATAAGGAAGGGACCAGCCACCAATGTTGCTGGCACAACATTGGTTCTGGTACCCAGGGGAGCAAATGGAGGGAATCAGTGGTACCCCAGAAACCCTAGGATGGCATTATAAAAGGGGAAGCAACCAGCAGTGAAGGGCATTTTCAGCAATAGTGAATTAGAGTAAAAATCATTGAGAAAACTCTGCCAGAATTCAAAAAAGAGAGAAAAAGGAGGGAAATACCGTCCGGTATCCTCAAACAGCCACTAGAGAACACACTTGGATTCAAAGTCATTCAAACTTTGCAAGTCTTAGAGGCCTGAAAAGTCATCTAAGTCTGTGATTTTTGAACTTATTTGAACCTTGTAACACGTTCTAGTGAGCATAGTGTATTACACAATCAAGAAAGTAATAAAGTATTTTACATTATCTTGAGGATCTTTAACGCTTTATTTTATGTTCCTTATTTATCATTTCATTCCATTACTGTTCCTTGTTGTTCAATGCATATTATTTCCTGTATGTTAGTATGTACGTGTTGTAGGATTCGTATTTTGTGCACCACCTGGTTCGAAATCAGCCTAAATTAGTTGCGGTGAACCAAGCCCAGTTCCTTAAAACAATAAGTATTGGGCCCAGGATCCTTGTTTCTACTTGGGCCTGTGTGCTAAAAAAAAGAAGAACCCACACACATAGCTACATGATTTTCAGACCCGGACCGTTCAATGAACCGTAAAAATGAGGGGGTTCAAGGTTTTGAGGTTTGACCGAGGTCGAACCGAAGTTGAACCGTGATGACGTCATAATTAATTTAAAATATAAATAAATATATTAAATTAATAAAAAAAATAACTAAAATAATCCAATTAAATATAGAGACATATATTTATTTATATATTATTAGTCAAAATCCATATAATTTTTTAAAATATTTCAACTAATATATCAACATCAAACCCAAATTTGTACTCAATAATAATAATAATAACAACTACATTTTTTAGAATATTATAATTATAATACGAACCTAAAAATAATGAAAAAAAAAAAAAGAAAAAAGAAAAAGAACAACAAAAAGAAAAAGAGAGAATATAATATACACACTTATCACGTGGGGAGAGATTCAAAATTGAAATGACATTTATAGTCTGACACTTTCAACTCCTACCTTCAATTTTCCACTATCCTTTGTCATTTCCAATGCTAATCACATGCATGGGTTCATAAAACTAAAAATTTGTAAAAAAGAAAGCCAAAAAAAAAAAAAAAAAAATGCAAAAGAGAAGTTAGTCTGTGGAGGTGAGGACGAAACAAAGAAGAAGAAGAAGAAGGGGTTCATTCAGGTGACCTACGGCATGATGAAGGCTGCCTGCTGTGAGAGTTGAGTTCTTCATTTGTGCTTTCTTCTTCTTCTTCCTCTACTTCTTCTTCTTTGTTTTTTTTTTTTTTTTTTTTTTTTTCCCTTTTCATTTGGTTCCAAATCTAAAAAAAACCCAAAGTACTGCTGAAATTTCAGCCGGTATTGGCCGAAACTTTGCTGAAAAAAAGGAACCGTACGAACCGTGAAAACCGGCCATGGTTCTCTGAACCATACGGTCTGATCGCGGTTTGAGCAGTTCCATGCTTTTTTCGTATAGAGGGGTTCTTAAGGTTAAAAGAACCACAATGATGAGAGGGTCACAGTTAACTGGGTCAGACTGTACAGTCTGGTCTCGATTTAAAAACCATGCATATCTATTGATCTTTAATTTTCTAGAAATTTTACAAGTATTGAGGATATAAGAAAAAGATATAATCTAATGGTGGATTTATCAAAATTCACCTCCAATAAAAAGATATTGAATAAGGTTATAACCTAAGACTATAACCAATTTTGTAGCTAAATTTTGTCATTTTAAAAATAACTTCACAACTCCCATTACAAAAAAAAAAAAAAATCATAACATGAGAGTGTGGGTTCTTTTTTTTTACAATACTCAGGCCCAAGCAGAGATAGGGATCCTAGGCTTTATGCTTGTGGTTTGGTGGATTGGGCTTGGTTCACCACAGCTATATTGGGCTGATTACGAACCACGTTGTGCCCAAAACATGGATCCTACAATCCATACATACAAAATATATACGTATTGTACAGTAAAGAACAGTAAATGAATAGTAAAGGCAATTAAAAAACATTAGGGATCCTTAGAATGATGAATAATACTTCATTATTTCTTGAGTTTTCAAATACATTGGGTCCTCTCTCCACTGGGATGTGTTATAAAGTCCAAATAAGTTCAAAAGTCACGGACTTAGATTGCTCTTTTAGGCTTTGTTAAGGACCAAAATTTCACAAGAAAGCTCATTTCATGAAAAGTAAGGAAAGACCATGAGCCTTAACAAAAGAAGGCCCAATTCATGAAGTTAAGAAGGACCAAGAAGGACCATGAAGGCCCAAAATCCCAAAAAAGAAGGAAAAAGAAAAGAAGAATAATAATAATAAAGAAAAAAGAAGAGGATCTTGGTCAGGCCAAAGGAAGGATCCCGGTCGGGTCAAAGGATATGCAACAAGAAGAAGGATCCCAGTCAGACCAGAGGATATGCAGCAAGATGTATGTTCATATTTCCAACAAAAGCCATTAAAAATCCAGCAAAAAACCAGGTATTATCTTTGTAACCCATGGTCCAAGCCAGTGGGATCCCGAGTGGATAGTAAGGGAGGAATGGTTTGGTCGGTAGGGGAGTGATTTCTGGTGAAAGGAGAATCCCGAGGGTTTCCCTTGGTTCATATATTTACTTGGAATGCATGAACCAATGGAAAACTTAGTTCCTCCATGTGCATGACACCTCCCCACAATTTCCTCTCAATTGTCATTTTCAACAAAACTATCACAGTACACTAAGCAGCCCACCCATTCCTTTTGACTTTCCAAGAAGGAATTTTTCATTTATAGCTAAAGACAAATGCCTCTTTTGAGTTATAATTGCCTAAATAAGCTAAACCTCTACCCAATGCACATTTTCAGGTTCTAAAGGACATGGTTTTACCCAACAGACCTGGGACGTCCTCGCCCGGGGTACTAGACCATATCCACTATAAAAGGAACACTAAGGCATAGTAGCCGGGGGGGGGGGAGAAAAATGGGGATTTAGAGGGATAGTTCAGAGGTTCAAAAGATATATCTTAGAGCTTTAATAGCCCAGCAAGGAAGAGAAAGAGAGAAACAAAATAAGAGAGCCAAGGTGAAGGAATTTGTCCCATATCCTTGAAATCATTCAAAATATCATTTAGCCTCCAAAGAAACATATGCCAAAACATGCACACATCAGATATCACTTTCTCCCACAAAAATCCTCCTCACCTAACTATCTTGGAAGGCAATGCCTAAGCAAAGCCACTTGGACTTGAGTTCCAAATCCCACAAGTCTTGTGCAAAAGCATTAAGTCTGTGAGAATTGGGGCCAGGATCCTCGTGGCTGAATCATTCTCATGAAATTCATTTACATATATGTATATGTATTAAAATGTATATCCTAATCTAAGAAACTAACAATTATTTGAAGATGTGTATTGTATAGTGTGTTCTTATGCAGGACCAATAGAGGTAAAGGGAAATAACAAAACTCTATTGCATAATAAGCATGGAGAAAGATCGTATAGTTCAGAGAATTAGTATTCTGGGTTCTTACAGGCCTAGTACCCCTGGGAACCATGACAGTACGTCTGGGGTACCACGACAGTACGCCCGGGGTACCAAGTGAAGGAACTTTTTTTTAAATGTTTACACAATAAAAGATAAGCCTTAAATATTCTATTTCTATCTCTTTCTTATTGTGAATATTATGAATAATTATTTTACTTATTTTGTAAGAGTAAAGGGTCATTTTATGACACTAAAATACTTATAATGATATTTTATTGCTTAGGAGGAATCGCATTTTTGCCTTGAGGAGCTTTATGTGACTTGCGCACAACTTGGTTCGTAATTAGCCCCCATTTAGTTATGGTGAACCAAGCCCAGTCCACCAAACAACAAGTAAAAGGCCTAGGATCTTTGTTTCTACTTGGGCCTGGGTACTGTCCGAAAAAGGACCCTCACAGGCTTCTAAGACTTATGAGGTTTGAATCCCTTTGAATCCAAGTGTATGCTCTAGTGTCTTTCTTAGGATCCCTCACGGAATTTTCCCTCTTTTTCCCCTTTTTGAATTCTAAAGGAGTTTTTTTAAAGGATCTTTTCACTCTGATTCACTATTGCTAACTGATTTTTGCTGTTGACTCCATTCCCTTTTATAGTGCCTCCCTAGGGTTTTTGGATACTACTAATTCCCTCAATTTGCTGCTCTGGGTACCAGAACCAATGTTGTGTCAACAACATTGGTGGCTGGTCCCTTCCTTATTTTCTCATTATTTTCCCTTTTGAGGTTTCCCTCCCAAAAGTCCCCAACTGACCTTCCACTTTTGGGAGGTCCTAGAGGCTGACTTTTAATCCCCTTTTTCCTAGTCTCTTAGATGCTATTTTTTCAGATCCACCTTTTGGGCTGCTTCACATTTTGTCATTTTCTCTAAATGGGCAGATTCTTTTTTGTTAGGCTGAAAGATTCTCAGCCACCTTCCTTTATGGTCCACCTTCCTGCATTCCCCGAGGTATTAGGCTTTTTCTTTTGGAGTGCTGATTCCTAAGCCATCAGCCTTTTTTTGAACCAAGGGTGGCTAATGGGACACATCCACCTTCGTTCTTTGTGTCTATGAGCATGCTCCATTGAGCTGTCCTAATCCCAGCTGACTTCTTTCGGCATATCTTGAGGATCCCGGGCTTCTGGGAATCCCTAGGTATCTTGGTCTGGTCCCTTTTTGGGCTCCCCAGCAAGTTTTCTTCATAAGGGCTGGGCTGAACTTCATTTTTTTCCCCTTTTTCTTTATTTTCTAAGGCCTAAAACTTGCCCATTCATGGGTTTGAACCTCCTCTCACTTATTTTGAGTGGGTCTTAATTGACGGATTTGGGCCTTGTCCCTTCTTTGAAGGCCCAAATGAGTTCTTTTTCTTAAATTTGTAATACTTTAGGCCTTAAGAGCATTAGCATTGGGGAATGTTAATGTCAAATGTAAGGGATATTTGGCATTTCAAGCCCCAAAATGTATTGCATCAGGAAATGCTATTGCTAGGTATTGTAAATTTTTTTGCAATAGTGCTACAGTGCAATTCTATCTTTAGAATTGCACTGTAGCACAATTCTAAAAAGAAAACTAATATTTTTATTGTGATGGTGATTGGGAGAAAGAAAGAATAAATGATGGTGATTGGGGGAAATATTATTTTATTGTGTAGATATATTATTTTAATGAGTAGAATAAGAAAATAAAAGTTTAGAATGCTGGAAGTATTGTAAAATGAGATGGTATAATTGATAAAGTAGTTTTTTGGGATGGTAAAATAGAATAGAGTAGCATTTCCTGATGTTAATGCTCTAACACATTACTCGTGATATTTTGGACTTTAACAGAGAGCCTCTCCTATAAAAAAAAATTAATACTATTTAATAGTTGGGGATAGTGAAATTTAAACTCATTGAGCTACAAGTAAAATAACACGTGCTCAGAGACTCTTTTTTTTTTTTGTGGTAAATGTTAATAATTTGCATCAATTATAATTTGAAATTACTACATTTTTCAATTACAAAAAAGAAAAACTAATGGTGTGATGAAAAAAATATTTCACCCAAAAAACATAATACTCATCATACTCTTAAATTTTTTTTTGTGATTAAAAAATGTAGTAATCTCAAATTATAATTGATTCAAATTATTAACATTTAAAAAAAAAAAAGAAAAAGAAAAAAGCCTGTGTTATATTAAAGGGTAGCATAAAATAGTCGGCCGTTAAAACCGACCACGCCGTGAGAAAAACCGTTTCTGACTTAACTAACCTTGAACATTTGAGCCAATTGGGAAGATTTGGGACCCACTCGACAGTCTCGCACTCTTTATCGGTTAGCTCTAACTGGGCTCAGAATATTCTCATTGAATCTTTTGGAGGCAGGGGGTTCTGGGCCCATTTCCAAAACAAGAATGGTAGTTTAGACTAGTGAATTAAAAATAGAAAAATGTCAACTCCTAAACCAGTATTTTTTAAAAAAAATTTATGAAAAAAATATATAAAAAAAAAATTAAATTTTTTGACAATTTTTTATATTTTTCGTAAAAGTAATATTAAATTTTTTAAAAAATAGTCAATTAAAAAATAAACTAAATAATCTATTAAAAAAATTCTTAAAAATAATCATTTTACTTTATAAGAATACGAGAGAATATGATATTCCTTAATGAAATTGTTAGTCTTGTTTTTCAAAAAAATAATCACTACGGTGTGTGTCTGTATATTAAGATTATCACGATGAACTCATATGTCATGTTCACCAATTACTTGGAAATAAAGCTAATACAGAAAATCTTTCATCAATGTCATTATTTTTGTTTGTTGTAAAATGTTGAAATATAATTTTTTTTTTTTAAAAAAATGCTATTTTTACATCTTATTTGTTTTACTTAAATTTAATTGAGTTATATCTCCATGTCAAAATCAAAGATCAGGCATTAAAAGTTGAATTATGAAACTTTAATTTGACCTTAATATATTTATCTATCTTACTCACGCCAACTTTTCTTCTTAAGAATGTCACTTTTTGTATTTTGTTTTTGGATAGATTGATAGTTACAATAACGAAAGAAATAAATTTGAACTCAGATTCTTTTTGTAAAAAAGAACCGACTATTAATATTAGTGAATGCAAAATTCTTAATAAGAGAATTGTCATTTTTGATCACAGAGTTCCAAAGTCCGTTCATTTTTCCACTTTCCTTATGTTTGCACTAACTTTTCAGTTGAGCTTAATACAATAATCATGTTCTAAAAATTTTTCGCGTTATTAACATATAAACACACACATTCACTGGAAACCGCCAGACCTAAACTACTTCAAGGTCAAATTCGATTAGCAATTTTTTCCTAGGAGAATAGAGCAGGGATAGGGGTAGTGATTCGCAATTATAAGGGCCTAGTAATTGCCTCTCGAACTCAACAAATCCATTTTCCAGGTATGGTAGCACATGTTGAAGCTAGCGATGGCAACAAGAAGAACAATTGAGTTCCCTTATAGAAGTGGGTATCAGAAAAGCAATCGTTGAGGGTGATTCAAAGATTATTATTAAAGACCTCATAAACTCTGAACTATTGTTAGCATTGCATGGCCATTTAATTTCAGATGCAAAACTTCTAACATCTCAATTCTTGCGTATTAGATTTTTTTTCATGTTCACCATCAAGGGAATATTGTAGCACATTCTCTTGCTAGAAGGGTAACCCAACACCCAATTTACTTGTTTGGATGAATGATGTGCCACCAGGTATCATTCATGTAGTTTAGGCCGATTTGGCATCTCTGATTTAATGAAATTGATGTCTTTATTCTCAAAAAAAAAAAAAAAAAAAAAAAAACTGAAAAAATAATAATAATAACACAAACGCACATTTGTTATTTTTATTTTAGTATATATTAATTTAAATTTTTATGACATGTGTCTGTATTTAGTGTCATATATTTTGTTCAAAGTCGGTCCCAATCTAGAATTGCAGTAGATTGACTAAAATTTTGTTACTCTTTTATAAATGAATCAACATTATGTAATGTGAGTTTTAGTTAGCTCAACTGGTAAAGTCTCTAATGGTTAAATAAAAGATCTAATCTGATGATAAGAGCTATCATCAGGAGGTTTTTGATGTCTTGGTCTGATGATAAGATTTATCATAAAGAGCGGACGCCATAAATTGAAACTTTAAAAAAAAAAAAAAATCCATATTATGTAATAAAAATAATCCGTTCATTTTTAATTGCAGGGACTGATTTTGGGCAGTATAATTCCATAACTGAATTATTCAAAGAATTTTAAAGAATTATATTATTTTTTTGTAATAAAAAGATATATAGGAAAATTTAAAGAATCATATTGTTATAAAAATACGCTCATATGTGATACTCTCGGCCCCATTTCTTGTGGACCAAAACTGATACGTAGGATGATAGTGATTGGCACAATTGGGCGGTGCACCGGCCATTCTTGCTCAAGCAAGATTTCTCAGTAGAAATGAATTTTCCGAAATTTTTTCTATACCCTATATAGTATATATTTTAACCTAAAAGGTAAGGGTGACAATTTTTATCCATATCCATAAACCCACCTATTACCCATCTTATTTGGATAAGTCTTAACTCAACTCGTTTGAATATTTGGGTTAAATGGGTAAAGACCCATTTGGTTATTTAATTTTTTTAGGAAGATTTGGTTATTTAATTAGATGGGTCTAAATGGATAAATCCACTAATACCTACTAAACCCATCTAAATTTTAAATTTAACAAACCCACAAATACCCACTAAACCCTTCTAAAATCTAAAACTTAAATGAACAATATAACCTCTAGATTTCTAAGTCAAAACATTCAGCCCTCAGTCTCACTCTCCTTAAACACTTTCCCTCGGATTTTCTCAATAACCAAGCAAAAGTAAGGAAATTCTAGAGAGAGATGGAAGGTACCTGAATAGCGATTTGAGGTCGGGGCTTCGACGGTGGCGTAGAAGGTCGTTGAAGGCATCGTTGAAGGCAATGTTGAAGATCGTTGAAGGCATTAGATTTCTCAGGTAAGTCACTCAATTCTTGGGTTGATTTCTAAGTTAAAGTTTTCGAGAATTTTGGGTTTGGGGTTTTCGCGGACAAACAAATTTTGGGTTTGGGGTTTTCGTATTTTTTGTTTATTGTTTTGTGATTGTTGCTAACTGTGATTTTTTTTTGGGTTTGATTAGAGGGAAGCAATGAAAAAGACTTGGAGAAGATAGCTCAACAAGAACAGAAGCTATTTCCTTTTGAGACCTTAGTTGCTGCTAAAGATTTTCACAACTCACAAGCTCCGTGAAGGTGGCTTTGGACCCGTTAAGATTTTCAAGGTAAGATTAAGATCCCTCTCTCAATTGGGTTTTGAGTTCTAAGTTAATGTCTTTTTCTTTTCTGGGTGTTTGATGATTTGCATCTATCCACTTTTACCTTTTGGGTTTTGTTCAAATTGTCACCTATTTTTCTGCCTTTTGTGATTTTGGTTGATTTGAAATATATATTTGTAGAAATTGTCATTTTGATTGTCTTATCTTTTAAGGTGAACCATGTCTGTAACCGAGGGGATGGATGAATTTGAACAAACTGTTTCAAGTGGTAGCAAAAGAAGTAGGAGTAGGACTTCTGAAGTGTGGAATGATTTTGAAATATTACCTTTATATGAAGATGGCCATCGAAAAGTCAAGTGCAGAAAATGTACTAATATTTTAACGGCAGATAAGGAGAATGGGACTAGTAATTTACGCCGTCATGCTAAGAAATGTCATCAAGAAAATGATAGTGGGCCTTACCATCCTCCCCTTGATCAAGATATGTATCGTGAAAAGATTGCAATGGCAATTATTAGGCATAATTACTCATTTTCATTTGCGGAGCATGAGATTAATAGAGAGATTCATATCTTTCTAAATCCTGATGTTAAGCCAATATGTAGGAATACAGCAAAGTTAGATGTTTTGAAAATCTGTAAGAGAGAGAGAAAATCTCAAACATGCTTTAGAGTTAGTCTCGGGCAAGATTTGCTTAACATCAGATTTGTGGAAATCTTCCACAACGGATGAGTACATGGTTCTTACTGCACACTACATTGATGTAAATTAGGAGTTGCAAATGAGGGTTTTATGTTTTTCTCATACACCACCTCCTCATAGTGGTAAGATTTTGGTAGAGAGATTGTTTAACATTCTAAAAAAAATGGAGCATTGAGAAAAAAGTATTTACAATCACTATAGACAATGCTTCTTACAATGATATATACCTTGGTGAATAGTTTGAAGAAAAACCCTTCTTTTGATCATCTTTGCCTTGTAGTGGTGAGTTCTTTCGTGTTTGTGGTGGTGCTCATATTTTAAACCTCATTGTACAAGAAGGTTTGAAAATTATAGAGCATGTTGTGCACAACATACGTGAAAGTGTTAAATATGTGAGAGGCAATGATATGAGGAAGTTAAGATTTGCTGAATGTCTTCAAGAACTCCCTAATTTAACTAGGAAGAAAGTGCGACAAGATGTGCCAACAAGATGGAACTCGACATATTTAATGATTGAGATAGCTCTTACATTTCGGGATGCATTTCACAATTCGAGTATTGTTGATGGAAGCTTTCGCACTTGTCCCTCAGTACCGTACTACCAACTTATACTTTCATGGTGTATGGAAAATTCATTTGTGTATTTTAGAAGAGATGGAAGATGATGATATAGTAATTAGTGACATGGCAAAAAGCATGAAAGAAAAATTTGATAAATACTGGGATTGTTACAGCATTGTGCTATCATTTGCTGTAATTTTAGATCCTCGGTAAAAGTTGCAGTTTGTGGAGTTCAGTTATAGGTGACTTTATGGCACTAATGGGACAAAAATGGTGATGGATCTTCGTGACAAGTTATATTCCCTTTTCGAAGGATATTTACGCGCCACTAATTATGAAGCACACAATATGGCTGAAAAATGCATCTAGTAGTGGTGCTAATGAGAAGGTGAGAGATGCTGATATTGCTGATTTTGATACATTTGAGAGTCAAATTTTTGGTTCAATCGATAGTAAGTCACAATTAGATGTGTATTTGGAAGAGACCCGGTTTGGACTTGGATATTCTTCAATATTGGGAATCAAATTGTGGTCGCTTTCCAGAACTTTCACTAATGGCTCGTGACATTATGAGTATTCCTATCACTACTGTTGCCTCAGAGTCTGCGTTTAGCATTGGTGGTCGAATTCTTGATAAGTACAGCAGTTGTCTATTGCCATAAAATGCAGAGGCTTTGTTATGTTCCTGTAGCTGGTTGTTTGGTGGGCAGGGTAAATATCTTTTTTATATACTTGTAATTTTTATTAAATTATGCATTCTCCCTTTTTATATTTACTCACTAGTTTTTTACTTTGCTAGTTATACCTGATCATGATGACGAGCACCTTGTGGAGGATTTTGAACACCTATGCATTTCTGGACACATTACATATAATGATGAGGTTTAGGTAATTTTAATAATTCCAGCTCAATTAGTTCTAATTAAATGCCAAGTATTTTTTTCTGGACTATTTGTTGTTTTTAATATATTTCTAATTAAATACCTGATGATATGATGCATTTTGGTTCCCTAATTGTAAGTTTTGTGTTGTAGTCATCAGACCATGATAGTTGTGGACCTGTGGTTCTTGACATTTGCTAAGTAGGTGAGTAGTTTTACAAGTCTAGTGTCACAATTTTGAAGAAACTATTCTAAATTGAAGATTAGTTTGTATAAAATATTATTCTGTTGAATTATCTAGCAAAATGACAATCTATGCAAAGTTTATGTTACAACTTACAAGTATTAGTCTCTTAAGCTTCGTTCAAAGAAAAATGGGAAGGAACTTCTGCAATCTGTACAGGATGCATAAAGCTGATTTATTGGTCCTAAGCAATAAGTCAAATTGTATATTTCAATATCCTAATAGCAGGATTTTGATTTTTGCTCGCATATATAATTTTCTATTCATTTTTTATACTTGTTAAATTGCTGGAAAATGTTAGGATTTGCTGTAAATCATGAAACTATTGAAATATAGTATCTTGCATGAGATAAGCCAACTTGGGTAGTGAGATAGTTGATAAGTGGGATTAATGACATAGACAACATATATGCTTGAATCCTTTTTAATTTTGTATATGGCAGAAGTCCATGTCAAATTTTTGCCAACAATTTTAAAGTAATTGAACCTAAGATGGAAACAGCTAAGTGGGAGAGAGGTGGTCTGTTGTTCTGTCTTGTGCTTGCATGTCTTTTTTGATTTTTTTTTAGTGTGTTAGGTGAGACTAAATTTATTCACCTTGGTTTGCATATTTTCTAAAGCTTAAGTACTTCGGAAGGCATGGGACGTAAAGGATGGTGCCAATCCCTGCTTGCCTTACTCTTTTGTTTTTGATTACTTGGAAGCCCTAGTTTTATTTTAGGCAGTTGTTGGTTCATGAAAGTTGGGATGGTTCAGTGGGGAATGCAATTGAAAAAATTGTTTCTGCTGATGACTTTGCAATTTTTTACATGTCCTAGTTGTAATAATGGCAGCCTCGGTACTTAAAATTGGTGCTTTGATATGTTTTGAAACCATCCTTATTCTTTCTTTAATCTGAATAGAAGAATGATATTTAGAAATTTGTTGAATTGGAACAAGTATTTTAGCTATATTAAGTCTTTGGCAAAAATGAGAATTTCTCTTGATAGTCTGATGTTTCTGCTGATGACTTTGCAATTTTTGTTGGACAAAAATTGTTTCTGCTGATGACTCTGCAATTATCACTATCGGCCTTCCAAGACTTCATCTTTGGATAAGAACCATTATAGTTGTGGGGTCATGGGCCCAAAATCATACAATGGAGCGTGGGGCTTTGGCCGAGAGCGTGATAGTCTGAGTCCGAGAAGGAATATCTCCTCGGACCAGCTAAAGCACGGTCAGATATAAGTCCTAAATAGTCAAAGTGACCTTCCAAGAAGTTATAAAGGATAGGAACTCAGGAATATCTAAAGGAAAGCTGCTAATACTGCATTTATATGGACAAGACCCCTGAACAGTGCTATCTCGGTTACCGCAACTCACAGAACGCCAGAGAGAGTGTCTGATGGGATAGGCACTCAAGAATAGGCTTGAATGATCAACAAGTGGAAGGCCAAGATCGTTCAAAGGGGACTATATAATAGGAGAAACCCACCATGGAGAGAGGATCCTGGGATTAACAGAGAAAGCACTGTAGCAATCTCAAGAACTCCTGTAACCATTCTCATTCAATATTTACTAGAACAAAGCTCCTTGGATTGTGCCGAGAACAAACTTTCTTTGATAAACTCAGTTCATCTCTGTTTGATTGTCATGAACACCATATTAACTATTATCCATGCACTAAAGCCTAGCTCTTTGACTCACTCTCTACAAATTTATTGTACTGGGCTCACTGGTTCAAGATCCCATACACCTTGGGCTTGGGCTGCAAAACGTGTCCCTACAATTGGCGCCGTTTGTGGGAAGAGCTTGTGTGTTAGTGAGTGCAATGGTTAATCATGGTAGAATCAAGCTCCCATCAGCAAGAGTCCCCGGAGAAAACCATTTTGGCGGTGGTGCACGCTACATGAAATTTTCCCCATTATTTCCAAGAACACACACAATTGTTGTCATAACTCAGCTTCCGCTTAGGTCTACACTTCGAAATACTGATTACGCAGGGAGGATTGCTAAATGGAGCATAGTTCTAGGGGCTTCTGACATCAAGTATATGCCCTGTACCTCTGTCAAGGGGTTAGTTCTTGCGGGTCTAGTAGCCCAATTTGCTAAATTCCCATTGGAGAAAGAAGCTGAGAATCAAGGCATGGATGGAAAATCGGTTGGCACAATCTCCCTGCAAAAACTTCTATTCTGGAAGGAATATATTGATATCTTCTAAATCTTTTGAAGCGTTTAAATAGAACCTTAGCTATGCCGGGTCCTCGGACCTCCTGCTTTGGGGAAATTAACACGCACTGGCATCTTTTGAAGCGGTTAAACAGAACCTTAGCTATGCCGGGTCCTTGGACCTTCTACTTTGGGGAAATTAACACGCACTGGCATCTTTTGAAGCGGTTAAACAGAACCTTAGCTATGTCGGGTCCTCAGATCTCCTGCTTTGGGGAAATTAACACGCACTGGAATTTTTTGAAGTGGTTAAACAGAACCTTAGCTATGCCGGGTCCTCGGACCTCCTGCTTTGGGGAAATTAACACGCATTGGCATCTTTTGAAGTGGTTAAACAGAACCTTAGCTATGTCGAGTCCTTGGACCTCCTGCTTTGGGGAAATTAACACGCACTAGAATCTTTTAAAGCAGTTAAACATAACCTTAGCTATGCCGGGTCCTCGGACCTCCTACTTTGGGAAAATTAACACGCACTGGCATCTTTTGAAGCGGTTAAACAGAACCTTAACTATGCCGGGTCCTCGGACCTCCTGCTTTGGGGAAATTAACACTCACTGGCAACTTTCTAAGTGTTTAAACTGAACTCAATCATGCCACGGTCCTCAGACCAGATGATGTGGGAAGGTTAACACCCCATGACAACTTTCTAAGTGTTTAAACTGAACTCAATCATGCTTTGGTCCTCGGACCAGATGATGTGGGAAGGTTAACACTCCATGACAACTTTCTAAGTGTTTAAGCTGAACTCAATCATGCCTCGGTCCTCGGACCAGATGATGTGGGAAGGTTAACACCCCATGACAACTTTTCAAGTGTTTAAACAGAACTTTAGTCATGCATGGCTCCTCAGACCACATACTTTGGGGAAAGTAACATTCCATGATATCTATTTGTTTCTCACTAAATGTTAAGATAGACCCAAGATTATAACCGACTCCTCAGATTGGTAGCTCTGAAAGGAGCAATTTACAGTACAAAAATAGGGCGCATGAAACGGCACTCCTACGGATGTAAATCAAAAGATCAAGTAGAGTTAACTCTTAAAGAATTCAAAACCCCACTTTTCTCCTTGGATGAGAGGAAAAAACCGGAGTTTTGAGGGGCTATTGTGGGGTTATGGGCCCAAAATCATACAATGGAGCGTAGGGCTTTGGCCGAGAGCGTGATAGTCTGAGTCCGAGGAGGAATATCTCCTTGGACCAGCTAAAGCACGGTTAGATATAAGTCCTAAATAGTCAGAATGACCTTCTAGGAAGTTATAAAGGATGGGAACTCAGGAATATCTAAGGGAAAGCTGCTAACACCGCATTTATGTGGACAAGACCCCTGAACAGTGCTATCTCGGTTACCGCAACTCACAGAACGCCAGAGAGAGTGTCTGATGGGATAGGCACTCAAGTATAGGCTTGGATGATCAACAAGTGGAAGGCCAAGATCATTCAAAAGGGACTATATAATAGGAGAAACCCACCATGGAGAGAGGATCCTGGGATTAACAGAGAAAGCACTGTAGTAATCTCAAGAACTCCTGTAACCATTCTCATTCAATATTTACTAGAACAAAACTCCTCGGATTGTGCCGAGAACAAACTTTCTTTGATAAACTCAGTTCATCTTTGTTTGATTGTCATGAACACCATATTAACTATTATCCATGCACTAAAGCCTAGCTCTTTGACCCACTCTCTATAAATTTATTGTACTGGGCTCACTGGTTCAAGATCCCATACACCTTGGGCTTGGGCTGCAAAATGTGTCCCTACAATAGTAATCATAGTAAAGAGAATAAATTCTCCTTTCAACAAATTCTTGCCGTAGTTGCTGCAAATGAACACTTTGGTTAGGGAGGCAATGATGTTGAGAGGAAGTATTAGAGGCAGTTTGAGAAAGAGAAATGAAGAACAAACAAGAGGCAAGGAATAAAGGCAGGTATTGGTGATTCATTTTCCCCATATTGAACATCTTTACAGTAGAGGAAGTAAATGGAGAATTGGATGGCAAGTGTAACATTTTGTGTTTGGCGTTGGAAATATGCTTTGATATCTTTAGCTTAATATTTTGTGTTCCCAAACTGTTATGATTGTATGTAGTTCCAAAAGAAATGCCTTGGCCTCTATTATAACTAGATCTTCCCTTGCCTTTGTTGGTGTCTACATGAAGCTCTTGAGTAAAAGAGTTAACCTTTGCCTTTTGTACTGTTGATATTACTGCCATAGCCATAAAATTCTTTGAAGAGAAGTCATTTGATGAGCATCTTTTGCCAACAAGCACCACAATGAAAACATCAATCAATCAGTAGACTTGCTTTTAAATAATGTGGTCGTGTTAATTAGTAATTTTAAGAGTATATATTATTGATTATAATGTTTTTTCAATCCAGTAAGAATTTCTTTGTCTTAACCCTATTGGATATATGTGCCCTTTAAAATAAAATTAATAAATACATAGAAGCAAATTTAAATCTCATGCAAGATAGTGAACAATTGAAATTAGAAAGCATTAATATTTAGACTTGGTGCTTGACTTAAGTTAGGAGATATTCAGAGTTTGGTAGGTTTATTTATTTATTTTTGAGAAAGGGTAGGTTGTTTATAAATCAGAATGAAATAGCATCCTAGAAGCATTTTAGAAAATGGTCCTGGCAAGAGAAAAAGTAAAAGCTAAAGCAACAAAAATTTTAAAAATAAAAATAAAAATAATAAAAGATGATTCAGGAGTATACTTTGTATATACCATATAGTTCAAAGTTGGCTACAAAACCACTTGGTACTGTTTGGATTCAAATATAGTTTGTCAACAAAGAAATAAACCTCTACGCACAATATTTTGGATGTCCAAGGGTATATTGGTAATTTTGGAAGTGTAGGGGGTATTTGGATCATTTTGAGTATTTAAGGGTATTTTGGTAATTTTGGAAGTCAATAGGGTATTCAACTAGTTTTCGAGGTATTTGGGTCATATTGGGTTAAATGGGTGGGTTACTAATTAAATGGGTTGAGCGGATAATGGATAATTAATTTATATATAAACGGGTCATAAATGGATAAATGGGTAATTACACACCCAACTCATTTATGACCCAACTCGCCTATTTGCTACCCCTACTAAAAGGTAATATACCAAAAGCAAATAAGTTGTAAAACTTTCTGAATATATCTGAGATTTCGTATAGCACTACCAATAATAATGCTCTTATAAAGCAACTGTCAATTTCTGAGTGCTATATATAAATAAAATCAAGGCGTGGTTTATGGTGGTAATGAAGTAATGCTTGGGCTTCAAATCTTATAGTTTCGTGTAATATATATATATATATATATATATATATATATATATATATATATATCTAAAGCTGAAGCGTAGCATTTATTATTGCTCACACAGTTCAGCTATATCAGCGTCTATGTCATTATCTTTTTTCTTTCCAATTTTCCTATAATTGTTTTTAACATTTACACTTTTTCAACCTTTTTCCCTCCCTTACCTTTTCATCTCTCCACTACTTCTCCAACTTTTCTCCCTTCCTTATCTTTTCATCTCTCCACTACCCTCTACATTAATATCATTCTTGGTTTATTTTTGTCTCTTCTTATTCACACCCTCTTACTATAAATTTGTCACTATCTCTTCCATTCTATGCATAATTTTCCTTCACAAAAAAAGGTTCTCTCTCTCTCTCTCTCTCTCTCTCTCACAATTTTTTGGTGGATTTTTTTATTTTTCTTGCATCTTTGTTTTAGGTTGATAATTTTTTATGTTCTTTAGAACTCTACTTTGGGTTAATACGATTTAGTTTTGTTTTTTAAATTGTTGTTGTTATTTTTTTTTTGTTCTCTTTAATTGTTAAATGTTATCCTATTGCGTTATAAAAAATTAAATATAGCATATAATATTATTCTATTACATAGCATGATTTGTATAATTTGGTATTTATTCTATTACATAGCATGATTTTTTATAGTGATCAATTTAGATGTTAAACTATGAGACTTTACTAATTTTTGTTTATTTTTTAAACCTTTGTGGTGGACAAAGTACTCTTAATAGTTGTATTAGAAGTACTCTATAATGCCATTTATTTAGAGAAAACAAAGATTAGCCAAACGAAAAATCGGATGGGTGACAAATTTTAATTTTTGCAATTTTATTTTAATTAGTATTTTATTATTATTTTATAACAATGCATAGATAGAAATTTAATTCTTAGATTTTGCTAATAATTATTTATTTGATCATATGTTTTGGGTGGATGAAATTACAATTTCTGTAAAGAAAATAACCTTAATAGATTATCAATAACAAATTGTTTTTCTAATTGGTTCAATTAATCATTGTTAAGTTTTATTAATTTTTTTAGTTATGTGTTTTGGTGTTTTGGATTGTAGGGCAGAAAAAAATAAGTCTTGAGAAAGTTTATTTAAAACTAAAAGAATAATTTCCAAATTTTATATTCTTTTTAATAATTCACAAAATGTTATAAATAAATTTTATTAAAAAATGAATATTTTCATTAACTTGCCTTTTGAATTTCTGAGAAAAATTGTATTGTTTTCATTTTGGTATGACAAAATTTATATTTATGATTTATGATTGTTCCTATATTACATTTATGATTGTTCTTACAATAAATAAAAATATGATTATGAAATATATTACTCTTTATTAAATTATTCCAAATTGTAAAAAAAAAAAAATAATAATAATAATGAAACCATCCTAAAAAAATTATCACGGACAACACGCGAGTTTGTGGCTAGTATCTATAATTTATAAGATAAAAACCCTAACGGCCCCAACTGATCCTAATCTCAATGACCCTTAATGGTTGATTAATCTAGTGTGAATAAGTGCACAATAGGCTTGCAATTTTCTCTATAAATATTCACTTTTGGTTTCGGTTTTTCTCATCCAAAGCCATTGTTGTTTTCTACCCACATTGAGTCTCATATTGTTCTAGCTAGTTACTCTAATTTTCAAACACTTTTTCCTTCACTTTGTTTGTTTCAATTTCTTCCTTTTCTCTTCCATTTTGAAATAGCTTGCATATGGCTCCTCCTAATCTAGTCCCTCACACACGTCCTAGTGCTACTTTCTCAGAAACAAAGTCCTAGTCCTCTAGATTTTCCTTGTCTCTAGAGAGAAACATCTCCCTAGATGGCATAACCCTTCTCTCACATGTCCCTAACAATGTGACACTTTCAAATTTCTCTTCAATTCCACATGCATTGGATATTGATTCTCCTCCACCTCCCTATATGTTAAAATCCGTTGAATCCAAATCCGAAAAGGAGCCCTTTCTTAGTTTGTTCGTGGAGAAATCTCATGATCGTATTCTTTAAACCTATTGGAAAACTCATTGGTCGCAAATATTTGAGTATTTTTAGGTTCAAGACATGGTGGTCTATTATGTGGGTTGGTTCTAATGGGTTTGATTTGCAAATGGAGACCCAATTGGTCATTTTACAAGTCCCTGAGACAAACTCTTATGCTCTCATTCTTCCTTTGATAGAAGGGAACTTTCGCTCGGCAATTCACCTTGGCTCCAATGAAGACGTTATATTATGCGTTAAAAGTGGCTCAACAAAAGTGGAGGGCAAGGCTTTCTCTTCTTGTGTGTATTTGCATGTTGGTGATTACTCTTACTGCAAGAAAATAGTCTTATTGCAAAGAAATTTTTTGTTGCAATAAGCTTCATATTGTTGCAATAAACCTCTATTGCCACAAATTTTTTTCATTACTCACTGTTGCGATAAAGTCTGTGACAATAGACTATTGCAACAAAAATTTTGTTGTAATAGAGTTTTGTTGCAATAAGTTTGTTGCAATAAAATATTATTATTATTATTTTTTTGGAAAACAAAATTTTTATTATTATTAAAAATACTTTATTGCAACAAATTGTTTGTTGCAATAGGTTATTGCAACAGTAATTTTTGTTGTAATAAAGTACCTTTTGGAAACTTATTGCAATAAATCTTTTTGTTGCAGTAGGTCAGTAAAGTACATGTGAAACTTATTGCAACAAACTTTTTGTTGCGATAAGTTACCGCAACAATAATTGAAACTTTTTTGTTGCGATAAGTTATCTCAATTTCTCTAAGAACCAATGCCACCGCTTGAACTCTATTGCTCTCAAATCTCAATAACAATAATGCGGCACTCTCTTGATTTGAGAAAACCACAACTTAAAGAGCAAAAGCAATTTATTTATTTTTTATTTTAAAAACAAAAAGCAGAAGCACTTAAGTTGGAATTACCAAATCCCACGCTATCACAAACAAACTTTAACTGGTATACTAGGACTTATCTGATGCCTTCATTTCAATAAGTTAAAAAAATAACTAGTCATGTATTAGTGACCCAATGGTTCCTAAGCAGGATGTATGAGAATTGATTTAATTTGAAGTAGTTATCTTCTATAATGAAATACTTAAGAGAGAAAGAAAATGTACTAAGTAATTAATTGATTTCTTCTTTAAGATACGTGCACTATTTATTGAACTTAAGCTCTCATCCTATTGGCCTTACATGACTCACTTCTACTCGCTTAGTAATTAAGCATGTGCTCTCACAGTCTTACCAATTAAGCAAATTAAGCATGTGATCTAGCAGTCTTACCAATTAAGCTATGTGATTATAGTGTTATATGTGCAAATAGCTCTAACTAACTCTATCCTTATTCCAATATGTGTAACTAACTAACTAACTAACTCGATCCTATATTGTGAGTAACTACTGATTGAAGAGATGGAATTTCAAGAAGTATTAGCAGATTAGGAAATTACAAAAAAAAAAAAAAAAAAAAAAAAGATTCCTAACCTAATTTCCTAGTTTTGAAGACAAAGCTACAAAAAAAGAAAGAAAATAAAAAAACTAACAATATTTTAGTATTTTTAGGCAAGGAATTTCTCGCATTTGTGGAGTCTCTATTTTCTTTTCTCTTTTTGTTGCCATGAAATTTTTCACATTATAGACTTTGCTATTTGTTGATGCTCATTTTTAGGAAGCCCAGTAGAAGGAAGAAGCCCAACAATATGGGCAGAGAAGAGTTAGTGAGTGGATAGAAAAACTATTAAGCCCGAGTGGCAGGAATAATGGATCATAGGCCCATAAAATAAATAAATAGGCCTTGAGGAAGCAAACAGGCCTAAAGGAGCCCGGAGAGAGAAGTAATAAACCCATGGGCAGTTCGTAATGAAGAAAAGTGAGAATAGGCCACAGTAAGCCCGAGGTAATGCAAGTAAAGAAAGTAAGGAGTTGATGGAAAGCTCATGAGCCCCAAGGGTGAAGGATAAGGTAATTGGGCCAAGGAAGCCCAAAAGAGTTAGTAAAAGCCCATGGGAACGCAGAACTAGAAAAAGGGCCAAGGATGCCCAAGAAGAAATAAAAGGGACAAAGGAGCCCACAAGCAATGTAATAAGAAAGCCTATAGTAGCATGAGTATGAATCCAATGACCATATTGAGTCATTGAAAAAAGAATAAGCAGCATGCCCAAAGAGGCCAGCAAGCTTGGGTCAAATATCACCACAACAAGAATAGCAGAGTAGCATGACAGAAATGGTAACAAGACTACGGAAGAAGCAAAAGAGTCTGGCTATGGGAAGAAAAGCCCATAATCAAACAAGGCCCAGCCCTTGAAAAGAAGCAAGCTGTAAGGAATGAGAAATCAGAAAGAAGTTCACGCCATAAGAGGTCAAGGATGAGCAGCAGAATGCACAGACAAGCCTCCAGACCACGGCAAACGCATAAGCAGCAGACAAGTTTTTTGATGTACACAGAAGTAGAGCACGCACAAGGTCCAGACATCACCAGCCTGTACCCAGCCAATACAGGAAGTGGTGGGTCATGGGTCAGAGGTAAAAGAGGGTATGGTTTGGCAGTGGGGAGAGGGGAAAACCTATTATGGGGTTCTTGCTCAGGTTCTTTTGGGAGAAATATCCTGCTGGGATGACATACTACCCAAAAGAAGTAAGGGTGAGCTGGAACCACTAGGTGCATATCATAAGGGATAGGAAGAGAGAACACCCACACCGTGGTGGATAAGAATGCCACGGTGAGCAAGCAAACAAAATAAGCTTCTTTGTCTGGTGATGGGTAGTGAAGCAGCTAGCACAGGTAAGTGGTGGTGGCTGGACAACTAACGAGCCAGTGGTAGTCGGCAGGGATACCTAGACCAGACAAAGGTAGTTAAAGGCTAAAATGGTAAAAACCAGTCACGGCAGGCAGTATATAAAGAACCCTTGCCATGCACAGTATGGGGGATCATCATCACGGCAATAGTAACCTCTAGGAGAGAGTCACAACATTACTAGAGAGGTAAGCACTGAGAAAAGAAAAGAGGGAAAAGAAGAATTAAATAACAAAAAATAGAGAGCATATAATGGCAGGCATGCACCAATAGGTTAATCCCCTCTCTCCCTCTAAAGGTCTACTCTTTGTTAGAGGCAAATGATTCTTTTGGGCACAAGCCATTCAGGCCCGTTTCCCTCAAAGTGATTAATTTTTACGATAGGATCTTCCTGAGAGATTACTCACATTGAGGAAATGGTTCCCTCCTTGGTCTCGATCCTGTAATCATAACTTGGCATGGAGGATTGATCTTTTTCCTTCTATTGATAACTCATTTCTTCTCTACTTATTTCCGCAATTTCATTTATGAGGCGTTTCTTGTGGTCTTCATTTTAATTAAGAATCCTTTATTTATTCTGTCTAATGGCAAAAGTGCTTTCTTTTATCATTATTACATCTGCTTGCTATAACTCTTCCATAGCAGCTCTGCCTGTCATGGGCATGTGACCAAAGTTTCGACAAACGGGGCATGATTTGTTCACAAGCCGGACCAAGGTGGGTTACAATTGGACTGGTCTGGACTCCCTTATCTAAAACACTTGGGCCCAGTACAGCGGGAGGAAGCCCAACCCAACATCTCAAAAAGGCCCACCACACTATTATATTTGGCTTTTTTGAGATTCATAACCTAGGATAATACAAGTGTAACTATTTTCATTTAGTCCAAATTGATGCCTGTGAGTTGCTGATGCAGTCTACTATTATTATGAATCAAGAAGAATTTAAATCACGACAACAATAGTAAAAGGGTTGGTCTAGTAATTTTTAAGTCTCATGTGATTTATAAATTTTCGGTTCATGTTTTCTAACCAACACTTTGATACGGCCTTCAAGGGATTACTATGAGATTACTCTTTATACCCCATGTGTGTGAAATACCACACACGCACCCAAGAGATTAATTTAGTGCTTTAAGAATTATGGACACCTACATTATGAGATTAAAAAAACGAGGACACAAATTTCGTGTCATGGATGAAAAAGCTTTGAGGGAAAGTGTGGAACACATCATTGTGCTGTGTGTTCCACTTCTGAATCATCACACCCTTTGCCTAGTCCATGAAAATTTTGTAATTCTTATTAAATATTTTATGGTTACTAATCATGCTAAAAAAATAAACAGAAAAAAGCTATTAAAAAGAAAAAAAAAAAAAAAAAAACTGAAGATACCTAAAGAAAAAGTTATGTCACATTCTTTTATCCGTTCATTGATAATTTTTTTTTTTTTTTTTTTTTTCGATAATATAGACAGAAGATACAGACTACAGAGGAGGTTAATTACTTACAAATATGAAGGATTTTTTATATAGTAAAAAATAGTTGTATGAAGCTACTTAAATATTATACTATAATGTATGGAAAGGCAAGTATACTCCAATTAATTTACAAGTAAATGATTATTTATGTTAAAAAAAAGTGAATGACTATTTCAAAAAATATTCTTATAACACTAGGCACCGAAAACAAAAATGAAAAGTCAAATAAATAACTTAGAACAAATTAAGGGCCAATGCTACTTGCCAATGAGCACCCATTTTCTAAATCAAATAGGAACTGGGACCACAACATAAAATCAAATGCTCCCGGGTGTGGTACACATGCAAAGAGAAGTTTGGGCTCTATATAATTATTCAGAGAGATTTGAATTTTTTTTCTTTCTGGTACACATGCAATCACCCATGCATGTGATTGAAAGTTCCTCTCTTTGGTTTGTTTCTATTTTCTGTTTGATCTGTAATTGGGTTCTAATACTTGTTGATTACGGTTTGAGTTTGAAATATGAGAGGGCTTTTGGTTATGTATGTGGTTGTTTGACTTTGAGTCAAGGGATTTGGGTCAGTATTTTCCTGGGTTTGAATCTTCTGTTCTTGTGTTTCATTGAAGTTCTTTGAGCCACGTTATAAGATTTGCATAAATTATTTTACCCGTAGAACTTTTGATCTTGTGCTCTCTTGTTTTTATTTTTATTTTTATTTTTTATTTTTTATAATTATGCATTTTTTTAGGAGGAAAGAGACTTAAAAAAGGAGCAAAAATATATATTTATTTATATTTTGAACAGAGGTAAATTACGAGATACAAACGAAACTAAACTTAAGTGAGTAAAGTGACATTTTTTAATCATGGGTAGACAAAATGAATATTGCCTAACCATAAGTAGATTTATTGTAATTATCTCAAATAAAAATGTATGAAATCATCCAATGTAGTCAAAAGAAAAACAATGATACCACAGATATTACAAATTTTTCTATACTAACTTTTTAAAATGAAATGTCAACTTTTAAATATAAAACAAAAAATAATCATTAAAGATTTTACTAACTAAAGTAACTGGAATCCAAATATAATAAAGTGTTTTAAACCTTTATTAAAGCATCAAATTTTGTTCCTGTAAGTAAATTATGTTGCATAATCATCATCCAAGACCTAAAGAAAAACCATTAATGAAAGTGTCAAGTAAAAGTCCTACATATATATATATATATACACACACATTGTCTAAAATGCCCCAACAAAGAGAATTAAAATCTCAATTAAGTCCCCACTATCCCATTTGATCTCACATCCGCATCGCCTTTTCCGAATCCCAAAAAGGTCAAAACTTTCTTTAATTTCGAAAAGACTTTCTTCGAAATCCCAGGCTTGTTGTTCTTCTTTTTCACGACCACTTGAAACCTTGACGGCGTCGTTTTCTTCTCGACCTTCAACCGTTCGACGAAATTCCCCACTGAAGCTCCACTCTTCTGAAACGCAACCAAAAGCTCCGAAAACAACTTCTCCATCGACGCTTTAAATTTCTCAGACACTTCCACACTCGATGATGATGATGACCCATCATTCTCATTGTTATTCCCATGGTATCCAACTCGCACAGACCCATCCATATAAGCAATACAAGCTCTCAATATCGAATCAGCTCGATCTCGAAAATGGTTTCTCACAAAAACCTCGAAATTCTTCGGTGGCCTTCTAAGCAAAAGCAACATTGTCTTACACGACAACAAAAAAACATCCTCGTTATAAGCTTTCGACCTGTTTTCCCATATAGCCCGACCAAATATCCCATGACTCGGTTCGTTAAAATACGGTTTTTCGTTTAGAACCAAAGCTTGGATCGAGACCAAGATTTGTAGCACGGTGGACTCATTTGGGTTCCACACCTCGAACTTCTTACCAGGCCACGTGTTAAGCAGTGACAAACAGACTCTTCCATCAGAGTACAGATTCGGGTTAAGTTTTAACCCGCGAGAGTGGTAGTAAACATGGGGCGGTCGGGTCGGGTAATTTGGTGGGAAATAGAAGTCGAAGAAGTAGAGTCCATTGTGGTATGGTGTACCCGCGGCGCCTACGATTACTGCTCTTAGAAGATCCATGCGATTCTCGTACACGCGTACGAAGATTGAATCTGGGAGATGTTTTTCCAGGATTCGCCACTCTTTCATGATCTTCTTGTGGGCCTTACTGGCAGCTTTGATGATGCAATCTGGACCGTTCTTACTGAAGCAGTGGTCTGAATCGTCTGAAACGACGTCGAATCGTTTGAACGATAACGCGTTCAGCTTTCCTTTTATCTCGTAGTTATGTGTTGTACCCCTTGTGGGTTTTGCTGGGAGGGCCATTGACATAAGCTCTGATACCAATTTATTGTAACAATTGAAACTTTCTATGTGAAAGTTTGACTAATGAAAGAAGGAAATTTAGCAATATTTTAATAAAATCCAAATCCTAAATACATCCAAAAAAAAAAACTCTCTCCCAAAAACACATGACAAGAGAAACCTCAATTTCGCTCAGAACTAATGCCACCCAAAAAAGTCTCTCTCCAAAAACACATGGCAATAGAAATCTCAATTTCTCTGCCACGGCTTGAATTCTATTACTACAATGACAATAATGCGGCACTCTCTTATAAAAACAAAAGTGTTTAAAAAAAAAAAAAAAAAAAAAAACCAAAAACAGAAGTCTATCACAAACCGACTTTAAAGGGGAATACTGGACTTAATCTGATGTGTTCATCAATCAGTCAAAAAATTGGTCATGAGAATTGTACGGAAATGTGTGAGAATTAACTTAATTCGAGGTATTTACTATCTATAAAAAACGCAAATAATAGTTACATTCACTATTTATAGAACTTAAGCTCGGAACTTATTGGCTTAGTAATGAAACATGTGTAACTAACTAACTAACTCAATCCTATCTTGAGACTAACAACTAATTGAAGGGATGGAACTACAAGAAGTATTAGATGGAACTACAAGAAGTATTAGTATATTACAATAAATATAAGATTCCTAACATCATGTCCTAGTTTTGAAGACAAAGCTACAAAGAAGCTGACAATATTTTAGTATTGGTCATGCTAACGAGTGCTTTTAGGACATTGGTTAATAATTCATTTTAGAAAAATTTTGATACCACTTTTATGGGAAATGAAAAAAGCTGTCAAAAAATTAATTACTTTTTTTCTTTCCCATAAAATTTTTTTTTAAATGAATTATTAACGAATGCCTTAAGGACATTCTTTAACATTTCCCTTTTAGTATTTAGGTAAGGAATCTCTCGGATTTATGGTTTTTATCATTTTTCTTCCTCTACAACTTGTAATTGTGAAGGAGTAATTCTTTACCTGAATAGTTGACCCATTATTTGGGAGTCTTTTGGCTAAAAATTGTAAAAAAATAGAGTTTATTGGTGTTATAGGTACTGTTTAAAGTTATTTGGCAAAATGAAGAGAGAAACTGAATTTCGGCAACGGTATTGCCGAAATTGCAAGAAAAAGTAGAATGTGTCAGGAGAGAGAGAAAATTGAATTTTAGTAATGAGATTACCGAAATTCTTGTTATGCCCGTGCCTGAAATGGAAACCAATTGTGGCAATGGCATTGCCGAAAATGGGAGAAAAAAAAAAAAAAAAGAATTGTGGCAACCAAGTTGCCGAAAATGGAAGGGAAAAAAATGCTGCGTCCACAACATTTTTTACAACAAATTACAGGTAATTAATTGTTATTGGTTCAAATTTGAACTTAACACTAAGATTATTTTTTTGCCCCAATAATAACAATCAGTAACAACCTGTCACTTAGGATTTGTTGTAAAAATATTGTGAAAATGTTGTGGACGTATCATTTAAAAAAAAAAATTGTGGTGCTGAAGAAAAAAAAAAAAAGTAAAAGTAAAAGTGGCAATGGCATTGCCGAAATAGAGGGAAAAATTTTTCCCTCTATTTCAGCAATGCCATTGCCACTTTTACTTTTACTTTTTTTTTTTTTTTTCCTTTTCTTTCAGCACCACAATTTTTTTTTAAAGAAATGATACGTCCACAACATTTTCACAATATTTTTACAATAAATCCTAAGTGGTAGGTTGTTACTGATTGTTATTATTGGGGCAAAAAAGTAATCTTAGTGTTAAGTTCAAATTTGAACCAATAACAATTAACCACCTGTAATTTGTTGTGAAAAATATTGTGGATATAGCATTTTTTTTTTCCCTCCATTTTCGGCAACTTGGTTGCCACAAATTTTTTTTTTTCCTCCCATTTTTGGCAATGCCATTGCCACAATTGGTTTCCATTTGGGGCACGGGCAGGACAAGAATTTCGATAATCTCATTACCGAAATTCAATTTTCTCTCTCTCTTGACACATTCTACTTTTTCTTGCAATTTCGACAACACCGTTGCCAAAATTCAGTCTCTCTCCTCATTTTGCCAAATAACTTTGAACAGTATCTATAACACCAATAAACTCTATTTTTTACAATTTTTAGCCAAAAGACTCCATTATTTGGTTTAGTATTGGTTAATCAGTGAATTCTCTCTTTTCTTTTTCCATTTTGTTTCCAAGAAATTCTTCACTTTGTAAATTTTGCTATAATATTTGGTTTTTTGAGATTCATAATCTAGGGCAATATAAGTGCAACTATTTTAATTTGGTCCAAATTGATGCCTGCGAGTTGCTGATACAGTCTACTATTTTATGAATCATGAAGAATTTAAACCACGACAACAAAAGTAAGAATTGGTCTAGTAATTTTTAAGTCTCATATGATTTATAAAATTCTTGGTTCATGTTTTCTAACCAACACTTTGAGACCACCTTCAAGGGATTACTTTGAAATTATTCTTCATACCCTATGTGTGTGAGACACAATACCCCACGCACGCCTTAAGAGATTAATTTAGTGCTTTAAGAATTATGAACACCTATATTATGAGATTAAAAAGAAAAAAAGACAATAAGATACACAAATTCCATGTAATGGATGAAAAAGCTTTGAGGGAAAGTGTGGAACACATCTGTTGTGTTATGTGTTCCACTTCCGAATCATCACACCCTTTGCCTAGCCCATAAAAAGATTTAATTTTTAATTTAATGTTTTATGGTTACTAATCATGATAAAAATCTTAAAGATACTACTGAAGAAAAAGTTATGTCATATTCTTTTACCTGTCCATTGTCAATTGAAAGGCTAATTATTTACAAATATGAAAAGATTTTTTTTATAGAGTCATGTTAATGGGTAATTGTTCATAAATTATTTTAAAATTTTATGTGAAATATAAAAACCATTAAAAAAATTAATTACTTTTTTCTTTAGTCATAAAAATTTTTAAAAAATATTTCTTAAACTAAATATCTTAGGACATTTGTTAACTTTTCCCTATTTTATATACTCAAAAATAGTTGTATGAGGCTACTTAAATATTATACTATAATGTCTGGAAAGGCAAGTATACTACTCCCACTCTAATTAATTCACAAGTGAATGCTTATTGAAAAGTTCCTCAAAAAAAAGAAAAAAAAGAATGCTTAATGAAAAAGACACAAATAAATAACTTAGAACAAATTACGGGCCAATGCTACTTGACAATGCACACCCATTTTCTAAATAAAAAAGGAACTGAGACCACAACATCAAATAAAATGTTCCTGGGTGTTGTACACCAGCAAAGAGAAGTTTGGACTCTATATTAATTATTTGAGAGGTTTGGATTTATTTTTTGTGGTGTTATCTCTTACGACATTAAAATTAAAAATTTATGATATCATCCAATGAGTTCAAAAGCAAAACAACAATATCACAAATACTAAAAAATTTATCACATAAACTTTTTCAAATGATATGTCAACATTTATATATAAAACAAAAAAAAAAAAATCAAAAAATTATTTATTTATTATATTATTTTTTTTGAGTAAAAAAAAAAAATTAAATGCATATTTATTATATTATTTATGTGTTGTCTAGTACCAACTACTTCTGATAAAAAAAAAAATTAACTAATTATAATGCATATTTCATCAACACATGAGCCGATAAAACATTTTTTTTAGAAATAAACTAACCGCTAAATTCAAGCACACACACTTCATTTCACTTTTTCACTAAGCTCAAACTCATTCTTTAACCCAAAGACTTCAACTAAAACATTAACATAAGATAAGACACATCTTTATGACACTCCAAAAAAAATTAAAAAGGAGAGAAAGAAACATTGTGCCATAACTGCCTTCCATATAATAAGAATTATGCTAAGGATATAACTTTTGATACAGTTTTGTGCCACAACTCGCCATATGGCGAGTTGTGATTAGTAAAAGTGTGTCTTCACATGACTTACTGACATATCATTACCAATTACAACTCGCCAAGTGGCGAGTTGTGACACAAAATTGTGCCAAAAGTGATGTCCCAAGCATAATTCATATAATAAAGTGTTTTAAACCTTTATTAAAGCATCAAATTTTGTTCCTGTCAGTAAATTATGTTGCATAATCATCATCCAAAACCTAAAGAAAAACCTTTAATGAAAGTGTTAAGTCCTATATATATATATACACTTTACCTTGTCTAAAGTGCCCCTACAAAGAGAATAAAAATCCCAATTAAGTCCCCACTATCCCATTTGCTCCCACACCTGCTTTGCTTTTTCCGACTCCCAAAACCTTCTTTAATTTCCAAATCACTTTCTTCGCAATCCCAGGCTGCTTCTTCTTCTTTTTCACAGCCACTTGAGGAGCCCTTGACGGCGTCGTTCTCTTCTCGACCTTCAACCGTTCGACGAAATTCCCCACTGAAGCTCCACTTCTCTGAAACGCAATCAAAAGCTCCGAATACAACTTCTCCATCGAAGCTTTAAATCTATCAGACACTTCCACACTTGATGATGATGATGACGACGACCCATCATTATCATTGTTATTCTCATAGTACCCAACTCTCACAAACCCATCCATATAAGCAATACAAGCTCTCAGTATCGAACCAGCTCGATCTCGAAAATGGTTGCCCACGAAAACCTCGAAATTCCTCGGTGGCCTTCGAAGCAAAAACAACATTGTCTTCCACGACAACAAAAAAACATCCTCGTTATAAGCTTGTGACTTCTTTTCCCATATAGCCCTACCCAACATCGAATGACCCGGTTCATTAAAATACGGTTTTTCATTCAGAACCAAAGCTTGGATCGAGACCAAGATTTGCAACACAGTGGACTCATTCGGGTTCCACTTCTCGCTCTTCTTACCAGTCCACGTGTTCAGCAGTGACAAACACACTCTCCCATTAGCGTACATATTCGGGTTGAGTCGCAGCCCGTGAGAGCGGTAGTAGACATGGGGCGGTCGGGTCGGGTAATCAGGTGGGAAAGAGAAGTCGAAGAAGTAGAGTCCATCGTGGTACGGTGTACCCGCGGCGCCTACGATTACAGCTCTTAGGAGATCGACGCGATTCTCGTACACGCGTACGAGGATGGAATCTGGGAGATTTTTCTCGAGGATTCGCCACTCTTGAACGATCTTCTTGTGGGCCTGACTGGATGGTGCGATGATGCAATCTCGACCGTCCTTTTTGTTGTTGTTGTTGTTGTTGTGTGAGTGGAGGTAGTGGTGGTCAGAGTCGTCTGAAACGACGTCGAATTGCTTGAACGACAACGCGTTCTTCAGCTCTTCTTCTATCTCGCCGTTACAGGTTGTGGACTTTGTTGTTGTTGTTGACATTGTTTGAGAGTGTTTGTTTGTTGATTGATTGTGTGGGGAGGGTTTTGTATTTTGTTTGAGAGTTTTTAATGTTTTATGTATATGAATATGATGATGCGTGTTGAGTGAGACAAAGTGAAAGTTATCATAAATAATGGAAAAGAAAAAGAGATGTTATGGGAATGGGAGTGTGTTACTGTTTTTATGTTATCCTTAGTTTTAACAACTACGAGTAAGTGGGTCCACCACTTAGTGACGAAAGTTTGTCGGTGATCCATGGATTGATTGTTTTGGATGGTGGTTTGATGGGGATGGACTCTCACGGATTCAACAAGTATGATGAGAGGCGATAATTTGTAATTAATAATTATTGGTTTTTTTTTTTTACATTTATTTCAATCAAAAGAATTGGGATAAACTAATAAATGATGGAGAAGGTTAACGGGTGCAGTGTGGGACAGTTTTTTGAAAATCTTAAAACGGTATGGTGTGGTTTTAATATGTATATATAGGTGTGATGCGGTGCGGTTTTTGCACCTCTACCTGCGAAGCGATAAGGTTACTTCATTTTTGTTGGTTTTCGTGCAGTTCAAGCAGTTTTGTGAACACTCGTAATTGTACTAGGCTCTTAAACAAGTTTTTGTTTTTAATTAAAATTCTGTTGGGATACAACTTATTTTACTGAAAACTGAAAATACTGTAGTAAAATAATTTTTAAATATATGAATAGTATTGTGGGACTCATTTTTAATGAAAAAGTTATTGAAAAGTGAAGTTATGGGTCTTGTGAATAGTGCATAGGATCCACTTGTGTTGCTGAAATGTGTATTGTACACTAAAGAAAAGTCAACAACTGCAGCTTAAAAAAAACTGAAGAAAAGTCAACAACTACAGCTTAAAAAAAAAAAAAAAAAAGGAAAATGCAAAACGTAAACGCGCAAAACGTGAATCCAAACTGCACCTAAAAATCTTAGTTTATTGTATATGAATAATTAGTTTTCTTTAATAAATTTATATATATATATATTTATATATATATATATATATATACGTGTGCGTTAGTTTTTATTTTTATTTTTTAGTGGTTAGATTAATATTCATGTGCATATCATGAATCTAACCGTTTTTATTTTAAAACCAATAAAGAGAATTAGGCCAATAGGTTCTTGATTTATTAGTATCTCCACCATGATAATGGTAAGAATACTATTTTCTTTCATGAAACCACTCTCTCACAGCATGAGACTCACACGTATGTGAATTCTATGGACTATGATAGGATAGATTCAGGGAAGTATGGGACTGGTACATGAAGGCATGAACCATGAGATACCTCCTCCTTATGTTGGGTGTGCCTCTATGATTTAATTTCCGACATTTTCATTTAGACAAAGTGAAAGAGATTCATGATTCCAAAGGAGCTAATTGATCCCACTTTAAGATGATTGGTGATAAAAGCATCAATACTGATAATGTCCTTTCAAGCATATCTGTAGTGAAATGATCATGAAGAGTTTGTGAATTTGTAGTGAGTTCTTGTCATGTATTTAATCTTATGGGTTGGTGTATATCTTTTCTGTTTGATGCTGGCAATTGATGAGTCACTTCCATGAAATCTCTATGAATCTCAGCGTTAATGCTGTATTAATCAGCGCATAGACTTTAAATTATGTTAAGCGTCATTGTTCCTTTTTCTAAACGTCCAGGCAATTAGCTAATCTTAATATCTTACTGGTTATTGCTTTGTTTATAATGCACTTTTGAATGTTTTGAGTTACAAGCTTCATGCGAGGTTTGATATAAGTTTCGCATAAGCTTCTTTTGAATGATTAGGATGCTCATTAAAGTTTTCAAATTCATGTATGTAGAAATATGACAATGATTGAAAACCATTTGATAGTCTCAACAATTCCTAAAAGTTATCAAAATTAAATTAATGTGAAAAAAATACCCATTCATTGGATCCAACTTTCCTTTATTTGTAATATAGAACAAATGGGGGTATCTATCAAGCCCAATGCAGCATTACCTTTGAGGGAAAAGAGAATATATCCTGTTTATGTAAAAAAAAAACAAAGAGAATAGACCCAATATTGGGTTAAACTGAAACAGAAACGTGGGACCAGACCATTATCTTATTTGGTAGGGTCGTAGGCTTGATGGAATAGGTAGACTGGTGATTTAATTGCCTACTACTGTTCATGTTCTTATGTGGAGTATTTTTCAACATTGTGGGTATTATTGCCTGTTTCTTCCTGGAAGAATATAGTGTATCTGTAATGTGAATTTCACTTTGGGTTAAACTCGGTTAATTTTAAAGAGCAATGCTAATGACATGAAAAATTTCACAATTCGAGATGATAAGTTATGGTTGGTCTAACATAACTTTCATTTAGGTCTATAACTGACAACATTTTTAATTGTATATCAATCACAACGTACTACCTCAATTATTATAAAAGAAATTGTGAAATTTATTTGTATCCAAAGACTAATTATTTTTCAAAGCTTGTGTAATCTTCTACTCAAATCCTTTTAAGTAAAAATATGGTATTTGTGCCAAGTACTTTATTTCTTGTTATTTCTAAGTGAGATGTTTAGGGTTCAAAATTTTCATCCTCAACTAAGTTTGTAAATGAATTAAGTCATTTAGCTTGGCTCGATAAAAAAATTTGTTAATATTTTATTTATTTATAAACAAGTCAAACTTGAGCTTTAGTTTTAGGCTAGTTTTATAAATGAGTCAAGTCCAAGCAAAAAAAAAAAAAAGGTTCATGAACATGGTCATGAACAATAGGGCAATAGGGCTCGATAAAGAACAAGTTGAACTTAGGCGGGTTTATGAGTTTAGTAATAAGATTTTTATTTTTTGCTAATATTTGATAATAAGATTGATATGCATATGGGCTTAAAAAAAAAAAAAACTAATATTTGACTAAACTCTTTTAATTAATTGGGAGTTGGGATCACATGTCTAAATCAAATGGGTTTGATATTATGCTTTAATATGAGTTTGATAATGTACATGTATTGTATCTCGAGCTCAAAAGTTGAAATTGAGCTTAAGCTTAGATTGACTAATAAATCAAGCCAAACCAAGCAAGTTCAAGCTTTTGAACCATATGATAAGCTCAAATTCAAACATAATTTATAGGCTTGGTTCAAGTTTAAATATTAATTTTATATTTATTATCTAGATAAATTTGAACATTCAATACTTGACAAACCTCGACGAGTTTATATCTCAATCCCCAACCCCAACTATAAAATTTAAAAGATAGAGTATTTGTCTATTCTGAATATTATTCAATTTATCTCAAATCGGGTGAGAATATATGGATATAGCTCCTCTCACTCGGCACTTTTCTATTTGAGTTAATTTAACTTTCAAAGCTAGAAAAAAAGAAAAAGGAATTAAAAAAAAATCATGGTCTTGTCACTAGGTGCCGTGGTAGCTTGGGCAAACTATCACTTATCCTTTAAATTCAACTTGATTCGACAAGCAAATGATTGATGCCAATAAAATGGCTTGACCAATATATGAATTTCATGCGAGTCAAATTTCTCTGTAATTTCGACGAATTCCATTCTATTTTGCAGCTAAATTGCTATGAGCATTGAAAAATGGAATTGATAAATGTGAGGGTAAACCCAAAAAGGTTTTCCCAATATAGGAGAGCATATTTGGTGGGCAGAGAAAGAGAGTATTTACTTATCTATGATCCATTATGTATTATTAGGAGATGGGCATTTATAAATGTGATTGAAGTGCAATAAATATTTCATACGTTTGGTCAAGATTGTCAAAATTGAGATCTTACGTAGGATCGTGGGAGGTAAGTGAGATTGTAGATCGTAGGATCGGATCGTGGATCGTAAGATCTTACATTATTTGAGAAAAAAACAAAAAAATACATATTGGTATGTTAAATAATCACATAAATTATACATTCATTGATATAATTACCATACATCACTACATCCATTTGTAAGCATCATTTAAAGATGCTAAAAACCTCAAAATGTGATACTCTATTGGGATTTTTTTGTCTGGGTCCAATTGACACTCTCTCTACATTAGAGTGGAAAAACTTGATCTATTGAGATTTTATTTTTCATTTAGGTCCAACTAAGCCTTCTGTCAAGTTAAAAAAGATTACAAGAAACCAAGGTCACTTGGGATCGTTAGAATCGTATGATCCTAAACAATCGCAAAGATCCTCGAAAGATCCGAATCGTTTTGGACAGGTGGGATCGTAAAATCGTAGGATCGTAGGATCCAGATTGGAATCTTGACAACCATGCATTTGGTACGTGCATTTTCTCTCCCACAAACACAATATATGGACACAACAATTATGTGTAAGGTGTGTGTGCCCCCATGATGTATATATTCTTAGCAAGCAAGGAAGCACATTGTTCGGCCTTTAGCTTTCCACTGCTTGATAAAGTAAAAGACATATAAAAGAGCTGTTGCCAAATACGCTATTTATGAGGGTGGTGCTACTATGTGAACTAACTTCATATATGGTATTTAGTTTACCATCCAAAATACCATTTAAAAGTGTTGGTTATCATCATTGCATTTTAATTTTTGTTTTAGTGGTAAAGAAAATGTAAACAAATCGTACATGAGGATAGAGTATGATAAAGAAAAGTGAAACTGAAAACTTTGGGATGAAAACTTTGGGATCCGCTTATTTTACTATTCAGTTTATTTTTACTACTATTCATGAACTCCACTATACTTTTTGGTACTATTCAAGGGTTTTACTGTACTATTTCAGCTAACTTTTACTTTTATCTATAGTACTTTTAGTAAAAAGTTTTCAGTTTCAGCAAAATAAGTAGATCCTTAATCTTAGCACTTGGATTTTTTTTTAAATTTAATTTTTTTTTATAGAACTTTTACCTTTTTACTTGTTTAACTTTCATCTTTCACATTGAGGGGTAATTGAATAGTGCACTGGATCAAAATCTTGCTTGGCCGATGACCATATAGGGTGATTAGTTGGCATCTCATGTGGGTTTCAGTTAATTCAATTGGTAAAGTTGTTATTTTAAATGAAGTTATAAAAAAAATAGTACATTTGATATTGGATGTATTGTAAAGTCAGGTGGTAAAATAGATAAAATAACTTTTTGATGACATGCTAAAAGCTAAATTTTTTTAGCACCACCAATATGAATGTTCTAACTTCAACCAAAAAAAAAAAAAAAAAAAAAAAAAACCTAACCAGCCTAGTATTAGAAAAAGATATTATTTTGTTTTTGTTTGTCTTTGTTGGTAAATAATTGCATTTTAATGTATTTAGTAATTAACAACAATTTTGAGTATTTATAATTTTTTAATACTATATGGATGCCTATTTGGAGTTTTTTTTTTTTTTTTTTTTTTTTTTTTTTTTTTTACTCCGACCTCTACTAGCTTAAAATCCTGGGTCTGTCCCTAGGCCCAAGGGGGTCTGAGCCCCCCTGGGTCCAATTTTTTTTTAGTTATAATATTTTTCATTTTTGTAGTTAGGCCTCCTTCCAAAATCTTAGGCCCCCTTTCTCCACAATGAGCCTAACCAGCCTCATCCAAATAGCAACTATCCAACAAAAAAACTTGAAAAAAAAAAAAAAAAAAAATATTCACAATGGTGATTTTATTTTAGCAAAAAAAAACTATTTTACTACCAAAGAACCAAAAAATTATGTATCATTGGAGAAGCCAAAGCTAAATTTTTTGCAACTACAGTAAACTGGTATAAATATCAGTTGACTATAGCAAGTTGTTAAAAATAAAATAAAATATTTTATTAAGATTATATCTCTTCTTTCAATTAAAAAAATCAAATTTTATCACTTCCTTTATTATTTTAATGAAATGTTTATATTATTTTAAATGAAGTTATAAAAAAAAAAAAAAATAGAACATTTGATATTGGGTGTATTGTAAAGTGAGGTGGTAAAATAGATAAAGTAACTTTTTGATATGCTAAAAGCTAAAAGTTTTAGCACCACCTATGTGATTGCTCTAACTTCAAAAAAAAAAAAAAAAAAAAAAAAAAAATCCTAGCCAGCCTAGTATTAGAAAAAGACATTATTTTGTTTTTGTTTGTCTTTGTTGGTAAATGATTGCATCTTAATGTATTTAGAAATTAACAACAATTTTGAGTATTTATAATTTTTTAATACTATATAGATGCCAATTTGGATTTTTTTTTACTCCGGCCTCCATTAGCTTAAAATCCTGGGTCTGTCTCTCTCTCTATATTAATATATACCATATTAGATATAGTTTGCTCTCAGTTTTTTAAAATCAATTATCTTTGTCTCTCCTATTATTATTTTTTGATGAAATTGTCTCTCCTATTATAATAAATAAAAAGTGGGATTTATACATCATCTCTAACTAAGATTAAGAAATCTTGGGATCTATTATACGCACTTAAAAGTACTGTCTCCTACTCTCTTTTTTATTTATTTTCCTATTAAGAAAAATGTGTGGGACGGACAGATCTCATATAAATATATATATTTATATATATATATATATATTTATATATATATATATATAGATAGATAGAGTAATGGTGTATATATATATATATATATATACATTTATTCTCCAATTATTAATTATCAATTTTTTTTATTTATAATAAACTATTCCGTTTTAGCTTATATAAATGATTTCATACATAGTTTTCACTTGACACTTTAAAATTTTCCATTCCCATTTGCTAGAGTAGAAATAATATATATAAATTTATTTTACTTCTTGCACTCACTTCATTCCGTAGAATATTTTTAAATAAAGTTTTCGGAAGTGTTCAAGAAATATTAAACAAGATAGATATTGTTTTTATTTATTTATTTATTTATTTTTAACTTTATGAGAAAACTATCTTCAAATTAACTTGCGAAAACCCAAAAGCCATATGTGTTCACAAAAGAATGATGTTAGTTTGGTCTAACAATTGATTATGAGTGGGTTTTAGTTAATTTTTTTTTAAATTTTTTTAGATGGTTAGAAATATATAGGGGGAAAAAAAAAAAAACTATTTTGGTATTTACATTTTAGGGATCATGGTCATTTTGGTCCACATATTTTGGTTGTAGTCAATTTGGTCAATGTTAATTTCAATTTGCAGTCAATTTCCACTAATGAGTTGACGATAAGAATCAAATTGACTACAATTTGATAATAATTGAGACTATATTGGCTGTTACCAAAACGTAAAGACTAAATTGATAGTGACCCTAAAATGTCAGGACCAAAATGGTATTCTAAAATATAGACATTAAAATGTTGTTGACCCTTTAGCATGAATCTCTCCCCCTGAATCCCCATGCATGAAATATTTCTCGCTCTAAACCCTTAAGTACTTTGTGCATGAGGAGGTATCATTGGTAAAATTTAGACTAGGGCTATGGTTTTTGAATGGGGCTATGGTTTTTGAAAATTTAGACTTAATTAATTTTCAGTTCCTTACGGAAAAGTTACATTGAAATAGTGGAACTATATCACAACTCTACTTAAGTTTAATTCATTGATGTATTGATTAATACAATACAAAACTTATTATTTTTTCTAAGACAAATTAAATTAAATATAAAAATGTATTTGAATTTAATTGGAGAACTTCAAATTTACCAATTAAAAAAAGCATCAAACGAAAAATCAAAAACACAAAACTATGGTTTATGATTATTTTGTTAAGTTATACATAATTTTTGATCTTATGATTTTTTCGATAAATTGATGTGATTATTACTTTCTATTTTGATTACTTTTACACATTATTAAAAGTTCATATCTAAACAAAATAAAGAAAACAAATTACTGTAAACAAGTCAATAACAAATATATATATATTTATATAGATATTATAATTCCATTATAACATATATTATAATAATTAGATTATTATAATTTATTATTATAATTCAATTATTAAGGAAGGGCGATTTGAATCTTAGACATCTTCGTTGGAACACTTAGAGATACTAATTGAGTTATAAGACTCTTGCAATCACAAAGTTATGGCTTTATAAAGAATGAGTTTTTATTATTTTTTATTATTTTTTTATAAACAACGAAAAATTTTATTAGAAAGAAAACAAACCCAGTACACTAGTGATATCGATATACTAAGGGAGAAGTATAATCAAAACAAAATGCAATGCTGCTCAAAAAATCTAAGAGAGAAAAACAAGGCAAAGAAAGAAAATCAACACTACAATCCAGCAAAATACGAATGACATTAACAAATTAAATGCTGCACCAATAAATCTTTTGAGGTATGGGTGTTTTACAAGCCTAGTGAGTTTTGTTTATATGCATCAACCTAGTAAACTAAATAAAAGTTTCCCGTACAACACTGAAAAATATGTCAAGAGCCTTGTGACTCAAATGACACATAATGATGTTTTTAACGAAAATGTTTATGGTTCCAATCCCTCTCCACTTTCGAAGCCATTTACCTTTTTGCCTTTTTTCTTAAACAAAAAAAATATTCATGTGATTGTGATAATGAGATAATGGCACACAAAGTCACAAACCCTTCAACTCATTCTTTACATGTAGATAAAGCTCTCAAATCAATTTCTCTGTGTTGCTTTGATTACTAATGCTAATTATATGAACTTCAATTTTCTTTATTTTATTTTTGAAATGTATTTTTTCTAGATGATTAGTCAAAAGTCTTGTAACTCAACTAGTAGACACCCCTAATGTTTCCAACATAGACATCTAAATTTTTTTTTTTTTTTTTAATTTCTTGATGATTGTGCTACCTATTCTCCCTCTCCTATGCCCACTAAGACCCTTTGTAGTAATTGGTTCTAAAATTTATCATGGTGGAGTTATCCTATTGCTAATTAAATTCATCAAGATAGAGCTGTTCGGTTGCTAAATGCAAGCAATTTCTTTAGACTTGAAAACTGTTGATGTAATTATTTAGTATTATTTAACAAAAGCTTTTCTACCAAGAGTTTTGTAACTCAACAAATTGGCATCTCTTGGTAATTTATAACAGTGATTTAGGGTTCAAATACTCCACCCTCAACTATCGAGTTATACCACCGCGCACATTTGGTGCGGTAATCACTCCACAAGTATAAATGTTTGTGGGGTGTGGGGGAGGGGGGGGCCAAGGGCCGGGGTTCAAATCTCCAGGAGAGAGTTTCACACATATATATACTTAGATTAGACTAGAGTAGAAATTCTATCTTGTATTAAAAAAAAAAAAAAAAACTAGATCTTCTGATTAGCATTAAATAATTTGTAATTCAAAGTTTTCTATAAACTTGAAATTCTCCTTGCCTGTTATGGGCTTTTAGCCCCCGCTAATGCCTATTGTTTTTTGGGTTAAACCCCACTACTGTCTCACCAAACCAATATCCAATCCAATTGGACTATCTTTTTTACCCCTGGAAATTAGTTACATTCTTTGAGAATTTAAGCTGTGTATTTCAGGGTGTTGATTTTCAGCGACAAATCCAATACAATTTGAAAGTTTTATAAATGGAGAAACAAAATAAAAAATCACTGGCAAGATTTCAATCATAAATCCAAAAATAGCATGCATTTTATCAAATAAACTGCATGAGCTAGCAATCCCAAGGAGGTGCTAACTTGCAAGATCTCAAAACGAATTTTATACAAACCACTGAGTGCTTAATGAAGCAGTCAAATGGCCCGATATATTCAAATAAAACTCATCTAATTGCCAATCATCATGCATATGATAATACTTGCATATTTTTCACCAACTAGCATTATATATATACTACGAAAGGGAAATCTCTCTAATTTTCTTCTTTCTTTTAGTCAGCAAAAATTCATGACAGAAGCAAAACCCAATAGAGCATAAGACAATTAATCGTAATCAAATCAATATACAGAGAACTTAATTAGATAGGATACTTACAGATGGTTACTACAGCACAAAGCAACCTACGGCATCCCTTTCGAATTGCAAGTGATTAGATCGAATTGCAACTGTTTTTAAAAAAGAAACAATGGCTTAAATGTTTTTATAAAATTTTCCTTTATTGCTTTATTAATGCTTGGCGTAGTATTCTCAAGGGGAGGGAAGTATTGGTGAGAGGGGCTAGATGGAGAGTGGGTACGTAACGGAGAGTCCATCAAGATTTGGGATGACCCATGGCTGCCTAGCTTAGAGCACCCAAGAATTTTGTCCCCTGTCATTGATGGTTTACAGGAAGCAACGGTGGATTGTCTTATCAATCCTACACCTAGGAGCTGGGATAGGGATGTACTATCTAGCTACTTTGCCCCTATGGAAACTGACTTGATTTTAAAAATCCCACTTAGCCCAACCACTGTAGAGGATAAGCTCATTTGGCCACATGTCCCTAATGGAGTTTATACTGTGAGATCCGGTTATAGATTCCTTGTCAAAGAAAAGTCTGATCCATCATCATCTCCCTTCTCCCAGAGTGAAGCCACAAGTGTTTGGGGTCGTATATGGAGGCTCTCAGTGCCAAACAAAGTCAAAAATTTTCTTTGGAGGGCCTGTAGGGAAGCTCTGCCAGTGAAGACGAATCTGGTTCGCAGAAGAGTCATTGAGGAAGATGTTTGTAGCCATTGTAACTTGAAGGCCGAGGACGGTTTCCATGCTCTGTGGGACTGCTCTGAACTCTCGGCTATTTGGGAAACTGACATGATGTGGCTGTTTTGTAGGTCTAAAAAGTTCTCAAATTTCTATGAGCTTACAAGATTCGCGTTGGAGTCCGATAGGCGACCTGAGTTGTTTGCGTCGATCACGTGGACAATTTGGTCTCGCCGTAATCAACTTCAAACAAGCAACAAGGCTTTCCCACTATCCCAGGTCATACCATCAGCCACGCAGATGCTACAGGAGTTCACTGATATGCAACCAGCAACTCCAGTGCAGACGGTTTCCCCTCACAGGTCTCGGCCCAAGTGGGAACCCCCTCCTTCGTTGCACTAGAAGATTAATTTCGATGGTGCGGTGTTCAGAGAAACAGAGGAAGCTGGGCTGGGTGTGGTTGTCCGTGATTCTCATGGTAAGGTGCTCGCATCCGTGGTGGAGAAGATCAAGCTTCCATCCTCATCAGACAAAGTGGAAGCGTTGGCTGCTGTTCGCGCTATCACCTTTGCTATGGACCTCAATCTACCTTCTGTTATTGTCGAGGGAGATTCAGAGATGGTTATTTCAGCCTTAAGAAAGGAAGATGAATCTTTTTCTTATTTTGGTCATCTGATTTATTCTATTAAGCATTATTTAGTTTTTTGTAATTGTTTTTCCTTTTCACATACCCGTAGGTCGGGTAACTCACTTGTTCATTCTTTAGCAAAACATGTACGAATTATTGATGGTTTTTTTATGTGGATAGAGGATGTCTCACCACAAGTTGCTGATGTACTTTTAGCCGATTGTGGCTGATGTTAGTTTTATAAAGTTGAAGCTGGATTCTAAAAAAAAAAAAAAAAAAAAAACTTAATTTCTTTTTGCCACATAATTAAAAGAATTATAAAAAAAAATTTAACTGGAAAATGGATACAACATAATTACGTGCTTTTAAAAAAAAAAAAAATTCAAAGCACAACAAAAATAGGGAAAAAGTTTGGCTATATACTTAGTTGTAGTCAATAGTTACAACTTCACTTAATATCTTTTTATTAGATGTGAATATTGACAAATCTACCATTGGATCACATGTTTTTCTTATATTCTCTATGCTTACAAAATTTTCAGAAAATAAAAAATTAAGAGCTATGTTATTAATTAAATGTTTAAATTTCAAATTTTTGTAGTATAAAATTATGCTCAAAAAATAAGTTGATTGTTTGAATGATAAATAACATTAGATTGACACGAAATTTGACATGCATATTAAGAATATAAATAACGTTTAATCTAATAATTAGATTTTCAAAATATATAATCATGTTAACTTTTTTTAGCTAGTGGAAGTTGTTGTCATTAGCCAAACTTTTAACCAAAAAAAATTAAAAACTATGTATATAGATAAACAAATTATACATTACTATTAATTTCTTTAAGACATTCTCTCTTCTTCTCGTGTGTGTGTTAAAAATACTTAGTATTCAAAAAAAAAATTATGGAGTTACTTATGACTTATGAGAGATTTTATTTAGGATTGGGAAAGACATTTAGAGGTTAGAGATAAATTTATTCAACCATCCTCTAGCAAGGGTCTCATTGACCACTTCCAACTCCATCAACAACATATATTTTCTAGCCTACAAATTCCAAGAATACTGAAAATAACAATGGCAAACAAACAATACCAAGTACCAACCCGATCAACCCCCAAAGTTCTTTTGACTGGTACAAGCCTTCATTGTTGGTGGTGTGAAGGACTCGAGCTTCATTCTTTGTGTCATCAGTGAAAGCCAATTTAGTGACTGAAGCTGTATTCTTGGTAAAGGCGGTTTCAAGTTCCAGATAGAGTTTTGTTTTCTGATGTTACTTTACTGAACCTTCAAAGAAGAAATGAGATACATTATCTTGATGGTGGCCAAAAATGTTCATGGACAAAACCCTCAAAGCTCCTTGGAGGTTTTCTCAACAAGACCAACATTGTTCTACAAGATAAAAGGAACATCATGCTGTTATATCTCTTTGATAACTTTTTATTTTGAGCATGACGTCGACCTGGCTCATTGTAGTAGGGTTTCTCATTAAGAACAAGCCCTTGGAGTGACACTAGTACCTGGAGAATTGTGGATTTACAAGGGTTCCATCTAGCTTCCTTCTCACCATTCCATGTGTTGAGGAGGCTCAAACAGACTTTTCCATCGCTATACAAATTTGGATTTAGGTGGTAGCCATGTGAATGATAATATGCTTTTGGAGGGCTATTGGGATAGTCAGGAGGAAATGCAAAGTCGAAGAAGAAAAGACCATCATGATAGGGTGTGCCAGCTGCCCCAACAATAACTGCTCGTAGCAAATCCATTCTTTCTTCATAGGCACGAACATAGATAGTTTCTGGCAGACTGTTCTTTAGGATTTTCCATTCTTGCATGATCTTCTTGAGGACACCACTATTAGCATTTGTGAAGCAATCTTTCTTCTAGCCAAAAAAGCTCAAATTTAAAGAGGCAAAGTAATGATCCGAATAGTCTGAGACAATGTCAAATTGTTTGAACTCTTTCATTCTCTTTGCTGATGCTACATTGGTGGCGTTGGTGGTGGCTGCTGCCTTTTTTATTTCGCCTGACATATTGATTGAAACTGTACGTGGAAAAGATGTTTATTTGGTTTTCAATTTTTGTGAGTGACCCTTGTGATTTTAAGATACAGAAATAGAACAAAAAAAAGAAAAGAAAAAGAAATACAATCAAAGCATAAAGTTAAAAATTAAAGTGTGTTCAGTACAAATTATATATATAATTGTATTACGGGCATGACAAATTCCATTCTCCATAGCAACATTTTATCAATATAATAAGAGCACTCATAGCAGTGGTGCTATATTGATATATTACTATATTTTAGCTCCTCAAACACCAAAATCATGATCCAGCAGTGGAGTTAAATATATTTTTTTTAGCTCCATTGCTACAGTGCACATCTATAGATAGATGTGCACTGTTCATGAGAGCTAAACAAAAAAAAAATTATTTTATTCTGGCCGGTGATTAAAATAATATCACTTGCTCCTTTTTTTTCATTCTTTTATCACACCGTGCCTCTCTCTCTCTCTCTCTCTCATTCACTCTCATCTCATCTCTCTTAAGCTCACTCTCTCAACTTCGGTCTCTCAAGCTCACTCTGTTTACCGTCGCCGGCCCGACTCATCGTCAACCTCGCCATCACCAAAGTTTGACGTCACCGACCCATCAGCCGTCCCAAGCTGCCTATCAGCCTCAGACCCACGCCGTCGATCACCTCAAACCCACTTCTCTTCCACCGATCCACTTCAGGTTAGTTGTTTCTGTCATTTTATAGTGGATGCTTGAGATTTTTGATTTGGGTATAACATCAAAGCATGTGGGGTTTTTGATTTGGGTATAACATCAAAGAATGTGTTCAATGATTTATTTTTCTTGTTCTTTCAGTTTATTATTTTAGATGCAATAATTTTTTTGCTGTTCTTGCTCAATGAAAAGTTATGTCATTTGATCTCAGAGCATCCATTCGTTTTGATTCGGAGCTTCCATGAATGGACAAAATGTATTTGTATTGGAATGTATTGTGAATTTTCTGTTTGCAGGAATTTGTTGTGTGGTTTTCTTGTAATAGAAGTTCTTGTCCTAGTTTTATGTTCTGTTGCACAAAACCATAAACAGAAGTGCACAAAAAGGATTTCTTGTGGTCATTTTAATGAGATTAAGCTACATGTCAAATTAATTATTTATGCATAATCATGTACTATTGTTATAATTCTAAGTATTTTAAGTTTTGATATAAATGTTAGTTTGGAAATTTTCTGCGTGCAAGGAAGATTACATTTTTTTTTTCTAATTTTATGGAGTCACGTAGAGACACAGAGTTATGCAGAGACCTAACATATTTCACGGGTATCATGAATGGGGATATAGAAATTGACTCACAACTTTTGGGAATGTCTCAAAATACTCCTGTGTCAGTTTCTGATTCTCCACCTCCACCTCCACCTCAACCTCAAGTTGAAAATGCCTCTTCTACAAAAGGAAAACGGGGTTCTAACTTTAGTGTAGAGGAAGATAAACTCCTAATGTCAGCATGGCACAATACTAGTGTTGATGCCATAAACAGTAATGAACAAACACAAAATACATTTCGTCAAAAAGTTTGGGAATACTTCATGCAGTACAATACATCCGGTATCACATGTACTGTTATCTCCTTGCTAAGTTGTTGGGGAGTGATTAGTGAAAAGACAAATAAGTTTGCCGGGTGTATAGCTCAAGTTAACGCACATCATCAAAGTGGCATAACAAGAAGATAAGGTATAAATTATATTGCAATAGTGTTAACATGTCCATTCACCAATAGTTTGAAGATATTAATCATGTTATATTTATTTTAATTTTTTTTAGATTACCAATGCGAAGGCTTTGTATTTAGAGAAGCACAAGAAACCCTTTCTTCTTGACCATTGTTGGCTCATGTTAAAGGACCAACCAAAGTTTGCCAATCCTAACAATGCTAAATCGAGATCATCCGTACCTCTAACTCCGGAGTCAATATCTATTGGCGAAGGGGATTGTGGGTCCGGACTTGGTGACACTTCCAATTTTAAGAGCCCTATTGGTAGGAAGGCCGAAATGGCCATCTGAAAGAACAAAGCCACCGGAAAAGATGTAGGGGAATATTTGACCAAGAAATTGAAATTGATTGAGGATGTAACTCGATTGGAAGAGGAAAAAATGTTTATTGAGAGGGAAAAACTTGCGATTGAGAAGGAAAGAAGTGAAGAAAAACTTAAGATTGAGAAGGAAAGAGTCATGATTGAGAAGAAAAAATTTGAGATGATAGAAAGGTTAGAGGAGGAGAGAATCATGATGAAAGATACAAGTGGCTTGACCGGAGCACAAAAAGCTTTTTATGAACAACTCTAAGAGAAAATCATGGCAAGACGAAGTTCACGTAATTAATGGGTTTGATTGCATTTTGGATGTAGCTTAGGCTTTTATGTATTTTGAAGTGGCTTATGTAGGCCTTTATGTATTTTGGTAGTAACTTATGTATTTTGTAGTGGCTTATGTCACTTGACTTTAATCTTAAACTAGATGTATGTGTTTGTGTTGTGACTTGAAGTGCAATCTTTTTTATCTTTTGTTAAGTTCCATTTGGTCTTGTGATAGGCATTGATATAATTCTTTGTAGACTGAAAAATGAAACTATTATATATCTTGTTGTTACAGCCACTATGAGTGTCTTTGATCCTATTATTTCTATTCATTGAACATTCCTAGTATCATATGCTTGGTTTTGAGATGACAGGTCTTAGAATAAATCTATTCATCAGAACAATGAGCATTTAGAGTATTTCTTATTTTACTTATCTTTTTAAAGCGAATCTATTTGTTTACCATTTATTAGTTTCTTGGTCCTATTGATTAGAATTTTTATTTTTTGGTTATATACTTATATTTAATAAATGCTTGAGGGTAAGCACAAAATTGTTTTTAGAAATTTCTTTATCATTCTCTATCTCTGTATGTCATATTTAGACTGTTGATATTTGAGAACTACATAAAATTGTATAATTTTTTAACCAGGAACCCTTTCTTCTGAACACATCAATTTACTAAATTTTCTTTTCCAAGTTGTTTTTTTTAGATGTATGTGTTTGTGTTGTGACTTGTGCGTGATTTGGTTATATTCATTTTGTTGTGGCTTATGTCACTTGACTTTAATCTTGCATCTATAGTAATAATTGCTTTCTAATTGTCTTGAAGGTTGCATCCATGAATCACTATTTGTTTCGCAAGTTCCTTCTTGATGACTCAGATGAAGATGAGATAATCGAAGAACTTGTTATGGAAACATCACAACCTAAACGTTGTCGTTCTATCCGACGTAATCATTTGGTAGGCCATGAGAGGCTTTTTCTTGATTATTTTGCTCCCACACCAATATATCCACCCGCTTTATTTTGTAGGAGATTTCGAATGAAGCGTTCTCTTTTTCTCCGTATTTAATCTAAGGTAGAAGCTCATGACTCTTACTTTGTCCAAAAAAGAAATAGTGCTAACAAACTTGGTTTATCTTCATTACAAAAGATAATTGCTGCACTTAGAATGCTTGCGTATGGAGTATCGGGTGATTTGATAGATGAATATGTGCGGATTGGAGAAACTACTGCATTAGAAAGTTTGAAAAAATTTGTTACTGCGGTAATTGATGTTTTCTCTATGGAATACTTGAGAAAGCCAAACAATGAAGACATTGCTAGATTGTTAGCTCATAGCGAACGCTGAGGTTTTCCAGGTATGTTAGGTTCAATTGATTGCATGCATTGGAAGTGGAAAAATTGTCCATCTGCATGGAAAGGTCAATATTGTGGTCATATTCGTGAGCCTACTATTATTTTGGAGGCAGTAGCATCATATGATCTTTGGATATAGCATGCATTTTTTGGGTTACCTGGGTCAAATAATGACATTAATGTGTTAGAGCGGTCTCATGTATGTAATGAACTCGCTGAAGGACGTGCTTCTGCAGTACATTACTTAATCAATGGTCATGACTACACAATGAGATATTACCTTGCTGATGGCATATATCCAAAGTGGACAACATTTGTGAAAACAATCCCAACTCCACAAGGACAGAAGTATAAATTATTTGCAGCAACCCAAGAGGCGTGTAGGAAGGATGTTGAGTGTGCATTTGGAGTGCTTCAAGCACGTTTCGCAAGTGTCCGTGGACCTGCACGATTTTTCCATCTTGAAACACTCGAAAAGATCATGAAAGCATGCATAATTCTCCATAACATGATTGTTGAAGATGAGCGGGATGATAATGAAGTGGTAGACTTGGATTATGAACAAATTGATGGAGTGGATAATCCTCCTCTGCAAGTGTTACGTGAATAAAGTGATGAATTTCTGTCATACATTGAGAGGTATGGACGCATTAGAGACCGAGAAATTCATTTTCAACTCCAATCGGACCTCATTGAACATTTATGGCAATTGCAAGGCGAGTTGTAGGAACTTTCTTTTTTGTATGTTGAGAAACATGAATCATAGGAACTTGTGCGAGTGTGTGAGTTTTATTGTAATTTGGTTTGAGTTATGTATGCGAATAATCTATGGACTACATTGTTTCTGCTATAATATGTGTTCTATTTTATATGTTTTCTTATAAAGTTCCTCCATTTCATAGTTCACATTGTTCCAAGATTGCTTTCAGAAAATTGAGATGATAATAGGCTATCATGATGATTGAGAAATTGTTTTAGTAAAAAAAAAAATGTATAAGTATAATTTGGGGTTAAAAAAATCACTTGTTGACACTAGACGATTATTTGCTATCATGTGGTGGCGGTGGTGGAAGAGTCGGTGGCGGCGACGGTGGCAGTAGAAGAGTCGGCGACGACAGCAGTAGTGGCGATGGCGGCGGTGGTAGCGGTGGCGGTTGCAGGTGGTTGTGATTGTTGTTTATTGTAGTGGATATATTATTTTATTGTAGTGAATTTATTATTTTATTATGATGTTTATATTATTTTATTGTGTTGAAAGCTAAAATAGATCCACTTTTGCAGCATGTATGTAGGTAAAATAGATAAAGTAACTTTTGGTGGAGCTAAAAAGCTAAATTTTTAACTCCGCTGCTGTGGATGCTCTAATAATCGAATGAAGATCAATTTTTGGTTTGATTTGAAGTTTGGTTGTTCTTTTGTTTTTGTTTTTGTTTTTGTTTTTTTTTTTTTTTTGAGATATAACATTATCAGTTAGAGCATCAGCATTGGTGGTGCCAAAAATTTAATAATTTGGTATCACAAAAAGTTACTTTATCTATTTTACCACCCTACTTTACAAACCACACTCAATATCAGTGATTTTATTTTAGCATTCAACATAATAAAATAATATATACAACACAATAAAATAATATATCTACTACAATAAACAATATATTTTTTTATCATCTTAACTACAGTGTACAACCATCTTTGGCTGTGCACTGTAGCTCAATAGTCAAATTTTTTAGTTTTTCCTCCACCATTGCAACATGCTTTTTAGTATTGATGGTGCTAAAAATAGCAATATGGCTTTTTAGTACCATCAATGCTAATGCTTTTAGCCTATTGGGGTTTTTGTTCATCCCCAATGGCATTGCTTATATTGGTTTTCAAATATCATATTTAGAGTGGTGTTTGTGTCGTATAGAGAAAAGTTTTTTTTTTTTTTTTTTTTTGAGAAACAATAGAGATAAGGTATTTGAATACATGGTTTAACTCTAACCTTGACCTATTTATTAATTTTGCCAAATCCCCTTAACCTGAACACAACTTATTTATTAAGTAAATTGATATGTTACAACCCATTTCAACCTATTTATATACAGTACAAGAAAAATAAAGCAAAAAATGATTTTTTTTTTCCTTTTTTTTGAGTAAAAGGGTTAGGAACATTTTCAATATAACCATTAAAATTCTTTCAACCACTGAATTATGTTTAGAATTTAAATTTCTGTTACATAAAAGTGAAATTTATTTATATGAATTAGGTAATTTTTTTATTGATTGTGGGATAAATAACATGACATATTTTTACATTAACCGGTACAAAACTGTGTAGCGTTCATATTATCTTCTGTTGGTTAATGTCTTAATGAACTTCCCAGGTTTCCCATAAATATAATAATAATAATAATAATAATAATAATAATAATAATAATAATAATAATAAAAAACACATACACAAAAACTGTATATATACTACAAGGCCAAGTTAAGGTTGAAGTCCATTATTGAGATTTACATGGATCACAATAACATTTTCAGCAAACATAGTTTTAATCATCAGAACAGGTTATTGTATATGAAGAAGCATCCAATATGTTCACAAGAGTTTAATGAAACTTTTAGGAATTACATACCTGATGACATTATGCTTTCCCCATAATCATTCTCTCCTGCGCTTTCTTTTGTAAATCTAAACCCGCTCTCCAGAGGCTTCGTCCTACCTTATCATATATATTGTTATTTGTTAGGGATCAGATAAGATTTGTTTTGTTTTTAATTTGTTGATAAATTTCATAATAATTTGCGTTATATTCTGTTTAAACTACCTCCTTAGAGTCCTTGCAAGGACATCACCATATTACAACAATGACATCATCCCATATTGTTATTGTCAATTTCTTTTAGTTACTTTTAAATTTTTTTAAAAAAAAAATTGATAAATAACCACAATGAGAGAAAAATGATTCGGTTCTCTTAATTTTAATAAAGAAGAGCAAGATTTGGCTCCCCTCCCAATATCACTTAATTTTATTTTGGATGGAGGATACGATATATTAAAAATCTAATGGTAAAAAACAAGTCACATCACCATATAATTTATTTCTCTCTTAGCCACACCAGACTTTTCAGCCCATATACACCAATGTCCTTGGCAGCAGAACCATAAAAAATAATGCAATAGGCTTCAAGCTTCTTGAACATTTGATCCCTTTCTTACATTAAATAAAAGTGTACAACAAGACAACAAGAAAAAAAATTGTATTATTCAAACATGAGAAAATATTTATAAAAATAATTAAGTGATACCATATGATTTTACTTTTTAAGAGAAGGGCCAGTTTTTTGTTTTTGTTTTTGTTTGGATGTGAGTGCCAAAAGGTGACGCTAAGGTTCAATTAGCACAACATTTTGAAGAAGAAAGATGATGACTTACAATTTACAAAGAAAGTAAAAAATTTCCCTTTTATTAGAATCCTTAGAATTAGTCATAAATCTTTGAGTCTTTGAATCCTCTTTGGTTGTGGTTTCTCATTATAGTAGCCTTCTCCACTAGGTCCAGCCCCATCATCCTTATCGTAACTTCGCTTATTTCTGGTATATTATGCTCCTGAATCCTCAAGATCATGATGGAGAAGACCAGGAGGTCTAGTACCTCATAGAGCATACTGTTTTTGCTGTTGCACAGTGTCATAGTCTGATAACTTTCAGCTTTTTTCAATGGCTACTTGCTGGCAACACTTCTCAGATTCCTATGCTGTCTCCGACATCATTTCCGATGACTCCTTGCTATTTACTTCCGATTGGTATATAGGCAGTGGGTTTGCAAGGGGTATTTGCCAAAGCGTGTGCATAAGTGTGAAATAAATTATATTGTGACATGACCTGTTTTTACCATTAGAATTTTTTTTATATGCCATGTGTTCTCCATCTAAATAAAAATGAGAGATAATGAGATGATTTTCATAGACTCTCAAATGACACATTTGACCTCCTAAGATTTGGCTTAAAATAAAATAATTAAGATTCCAAAGTATCACAAAGATTTCATTTTAATTTGCGGGAAAATGAAAAGGTTTGTGATACTAAATTGTGATTGGATCAAACCAAAAGGGATAATTTGTTTGTCTAAAAAATACAAATCTGTTATAATCTAATGTGAGATTGCACTGCTTTGTTAATCTGTTATAATCTAATCTAGGCCTAGAGCTGCATTCTTCATGTCAGTAGTGAGAGCTGATGTAGTGACTGAAGCTGTATTATTAGTCAAGGCGATTTCAAGGTTCGGATAGAGTTCTTCCATTATTAGTGCCTTAAATTCTGCTGAATCTTCAATGGTCGTGTGAAGGCCTAGAGCTGCATTCTTCATGTCAGTAGTGAGAGCCGATTTAATGACTGAAGCTGTATTTTTGGTCAAGGCGATTTCAAGGTTCGGATAGAGATCTTCCATTAGTGCCTTAAATTCTGCTGAATCTTTAATGGTAGAGGAGGAATGAGATCCATTATCTTGATAGTAGCCAACTATTGCACAACCCTTTATATATGCCCTGCAAGCTTGTACTATAAACTTTGCACGAGTGCAAAAATGTTTATGGACAAAACCCTCAAAACTCATCGGGGGTTTTCTCAATAAGATCAACATTGTCCTACAAGATAAAAGGAAAATATTGTTGTTAAAACTCTTTGATAACATTTCATTAGGAGAGTTACTAAGACCCGGCTCATTGTAGTAGGGTTTCTCATTAAGAACAAGTCCTTGGAGTGACACTAGAACCTGGAGAATTGTGGAACTACAAGGGTTCCACTCAGCTTCCTTTTCACTAATCCATGTGTTGAGGAGGCTCAAACAGACTTTTCCACTGCTATACAGATTTGGATTCAGTCTCATGCCATGTGCATGATAATGTGCGTTTGGAGGGCTATTGGGGTAGCTAGGAGGAAATGCAAAGTCGAAGAAGAAAAGGCCATCATGATAGGGTGTTCCAGCAGCCCCAACAATAACTGCTCGTAGCAAATCCATTCTTTCGTCATAGACTCGAACATAGATAGTTTCTGGCAGATTGTTCTCTAGGATTTTCCATTCCTGCATGATCTTCTTGAGGACACTACTATTAGCATTTGTGAAGCAATATTTCTTCTTGCCAAACAAGCTCAAATTTGAAGAGGCAAAGTAATGATCCGAATAGTCTGAGACAATGTCAAATTGTTTGAACTCTTTCATTCTCTCTGCTGATGCTACATTGGTGGTGGCAGCTGCCTCTTTGATTTTGCCGTATGTGTTGATTGAGACTCTGGAAAAGATGGTTATTTGGTTTTCAATTTATTTGAGTGACCCTTGTGATTTTAAGACGCAGAAATAGAAAGAAAGGTACATTCAAAGCATAATGTTATGAAGTGTTACATTAAAGTGTGGTCAATACAAATTATATAATTCTATTACGGGCTGCCGCTTTCTCCATAGCAACAAAGTATATGTAAATTGAGACTGTAGAAAAAGATTATTATTTGGCTTTCATGAATGACCCTTGTGATTGTAAGATACAGAAACATAATAAAAATTAAAAAGTACAATCAAAGCATAAAAGTTATAAATTGTTACATCAAAGTGTGGTCAATACAAGTTATACAATTGTATTAAGGGCACAATAAAATCGATCCATTCTCTATAGCAAAAAAGAATTTATGAATCTTTTTCATTGGATGGAGAGATTTGTAATTTTCACCAATAATCTAAAAATCAAACCAGTAATTTTTTTTATTTAAAGAACGAAAATATATATATTTTTTAATTTGACCTGAAGCTTGGGTTTCTTTATTTCGTTTGAAATAAAACTTTATCAATTAGCCTATTAGGAATTCTCTCAGCTCCAGTGGCATCGCTTATGTTGGTTTACAAATGTGTGCAAGCAATATAAAAAGTAGAAATACCACAAACACATGCAGCATGCACACACTAGTGTACATTAATTGAACCTTTTTGAGTTGAGATTTACATAGATCACACTTTCAAAGCAAAAAAACACACAAACACACAGACACTATATATATAGTGCAAGGCACAGTGAAGGTTGAAATTTTTTATTTTTTATTTTTTATAGTTACAAGGACCACAATTTCAGAGAAGAAGAATATTATAGTGTCTTTCTACCATTTTCAGATCACTCGATTTTAATCATCAAATGAGTTATAATATATGAAGATGTGTTCACAGAGTTTGATGAAGCCAAGGAATCACATACCTGAAGGCGTTATGCTTTCTCCAACTCCAAAAGGCATTTTGTAAGGCTAAAGTCTAAACCCGTTCTTCACAGAATCACAGGTTTCGTCCTTCCTCATCATTTAGTTATGAATTATTATCAGATAACATTTGTTCTGTTTTTGGTAAGCAATGGACTAATAATTAGCATTATATTCTATTTAAACTACCTCCAAAGAGTCCTTTGGAGCAAGGACATCATGACCAGGACCAAACTTCTTAATTATTATTATTTTTTTTTTTTGGGGTTAGCTACTCCTATTTTTCTTTCTTTCTTTTATTTATATTATTTTATTATAGTATATATTAAGAATTCTATAATTACAGCAATGACATTGTCCCATATTGTTAATATCTTTTAGTTACTCTTTTTTTTCTTTTCTTTTTTTGATAATTCAATAATAACCAAGAGGAATTTCGATTGTTATTTAGTAATTTTTCAATATTGCTCCAGTAACCCTTGTTCTTGTCATTGCAATAGGCTTCAACCTTCTTGGACGTTTGACTTGATCTCTTCCTTATATTAACTAAAAGTGCACAATAAGACAATAGGGAAAAATTGTATTATGAAAAAAAATTTAAATTGAAAAAGTGATAATAATTTTAATTTTTGAAAGAAGGGTGGTTTTTTTGGGGGGGAGGAGGGGCGATTTGGATGTGAGTACCTAAAGGTGATGCTAAGGTTCAGTTAGCACAACATTTTGAAGAAGAAAGATGATGACTTACAGATAAAGTCAAAAATTTCCCTTTCATTTGAGTCCTTAGAATTAGCCATAAATCCTTCAGTTTTTGAATCCTCTTTGGGTCTGGTTCCTCATTATAGTAGGCTTCTCCAATAGGTTCATCCCCATCATCCTTAATTCCTTATCATGGTTTTGCTTATTTCTAGTGCCTCTTGCACCTAATATATGGAGCATATACTGTTTTTGTTGGTACATTGTAAGAAAATCCAATAACTTCCAGGTTTTACTGGCAGCAACTTTGTCAGCGCTGGCAACACTTCTCATATTCCGGTGGCATCTTTGGCATCATTTCCGACAGCTCCTTGCTATTCTCCGCCAAGGGAATTGGTGTATGGGCGGTGGGTTTGCCCTTGTTGAAGGGTGTGCATAAGTGAGAAATGAATTATATTGTCAGATGGCATGTTTTTTACTATTAGATTTTTTTTTTTTAATGAGAAATGCTATGCAAACAACATTTTCATAACAAATCTTGAGTGATAGGTTGTTATGGGTAGGCAACAAAGTAATTTAAGTTGTGGATTTAAATTAGAACCAATAACAACTTACCACTTTTATATATGATTTGTTGTGAAATTATTGTAGATGTAGCACATTTTTTTTTTTAATTGCCGTGTATTCTCAATTTGAATAAAAATGGGAGAGATAATGAGATGATTTTCAATGGGAGAGGAGCCAGACTAGCTGGCTATATAATTGAGTTACAAGATTTTTGGCTAATTGAGTTATTAGACTTTTGGTTACTCTTATTATCCTTAGTGAGACATAAAAATTGATGTGTAATTAATTACAAAAACATAAAAATTATATTTTACCTCCAAGTGATTTAACAACAAATTTTATTATAGAAGTTTACAAATTGATGTGTAATTAATTAAAAAATAAATAAAAGTTACATTTTACCTCCAAGTGATTTAACAATATCACAATTTAATGCACAAATGTTCAATTGCAAAGCATGGCCTCCTAAGATTTGGACTAAATGAAATAGTTAGGGTTCCAAAGTATTCCAAATGATTTCATTTTAATAAGTGGGAAAATAAAAAGGTTTCTGCGACTAAATTGTGATTTGGTCAAACCAAAATGGATAATTTGTTTATAAAATGTAAAATTTGTTATTATCTAATGTTAGATTTAACTACTTAATAAATTCAACACTCACACATGAATATTCTTACAATTTTATTAAGTAAATTTAGTGGAGTGGATATCAAATTTTTAGGGATCCTACTTTTTTTTTTTTTGAGAAAGTTTAGGGATCCTACTTGGTTGTTGTTGGTGTTGTTTTTTGTTTTTTGTTTTTTTTTGGGTGGCAACAATGCAAATGACACCGCGCTTCTGGAAACAATAACAAAAAAGTAATAATAAAGAAAGAGAAATTACATATTATAGAAGATATAAGAAAATAGATTGTAGGTGTATTATAAACCTGATTATTTAAACTAAATAAAAGAAAAAAGTTTTTTAAATGTCCAAAATAAAGAAACTTTTAAATGTCTAAACTAGATGTAAATATTCTAGTTGTAACTAAATCTTTTAGTATTCCCATGATATTTAGGGTCAAATCCCCCTATCTTATTATAACTATTCAATTATAATAATAATAAATAAATAAAAACAAAATCAAAAGGAAACAATCCTCTAAATTATGTCATCATAATCCTCTAAAAAAAGTTCTAGACCTGTATATGTCATCATAATCCTCTAAATTATTCAACCACCCTCTAGCTAGTGTCCCAAAAACCACTTGCTAGCTCCATCAAGAACATTTGCTATGAAACCTGGTTCATAGAATCTTAAAAGTCTAACTGCCAAACAAATCATAGTACTCAGCCCGATTCCCCACAAAAAATCCTTGAAAATATTTTTGGTCTTGTAAATGACTACAGCTGCAATCTTCATGTCATTAGCGATCAAAGCCCATGTAGTGATAACTGAAGTCATGGCGGTTTTAAGGTCCGGATAGAGTTTTACCATTTGTGCCTTAAATTCTGCTGAATCTTCAATGGCAGAGGAGGAATGAGATCCATTATCTCTATAGTAGCCAACTATTGCACGACCCTCCATATATGCCTTGCAAGCTTGTAATATAAAGTTTGCACGAGTGCAAAAATGTTGATGGACAAAACCCTCAAAACTCTTTGGAGGTTTTTTCAACAAGACCAACATTGTCTTGCAAGATAAAAGGAAAATCTTGTTGTTATAGCTCCTTGATAGCTTTTCATTAGGAAATCTAGGATGACCCGGCTCATTGTAGTAGGGTTTCTTATTAAGAACAAGTCCTTGGAGTGACACTAGAACCTGGAGAATTGTGGAACTACGAGGGTTCCACCTAGCTTCCTTCTCACCAATCCATGTGTTGAGGAGGCTCAGACAGACTTTTCCATTGCTATACAGATTTGGATTCAGCCTCATGCCATGTGCATGATAATGTGCATTTGGAGGGCTATTGGGGTAGCTAGGAGGAAATGCAAAGTCGAAGAAGAAAAGGCCATCATGATAGGGTGTTCCAGCAGCCCCAACAATAACTGCTCGTAGCAAATCCATTCTTTCATCATAGACTCGAACATAGATAGTTTCTGGCAGATTGTTCTCTAGGATTTTCCATTCTTGCATGATCCTCTTGAGGACGCTACAATTAGCATTTGTGAAGCAGTCTTTCTTCTTGCCAAACAAGCTCAAATTTGAGGAGGCAAAGTAATGATCCGAATAGTCTGAGACAATGTCAAATTGTTTGAACTCTTTCATTCTCTCTGCTGATGCTACATTGATAGCGTTGGTAGTGGCAGCTGCCTCTTTAATATTTCCTGATATTGTTAATTGAGATAGTAGAAAAAGATAATTATTTGGCTTTCAATTTTTGTGAATGACCGTACCCTTATGATTTTAAGATACAGAAATAAAACAAAAGGCCAATAAAAGAATAAAAGAATAAATTGTTTGTTACATCAAAGTGTGGTCAACACTAATTATACAGTTTTATTAATAGCACGATAAATTCCATTCTCTATGGCAACAAAGTATATGTAAATTGTTTTTCATTGGATGAAGATATATATTTGTAATTTTCACCAATAACTGAAGAAAAAATCCAGTAAAAATTATATTAAAAATACAGAACGCACACATAGACTAGTTAATCTCAGTTTCAAAGGAAAAACACACACACACTGCATATATAGTATATACTACAAGGCCTAGTTAAGGTTGAAACTTGTTTTTTTGTTTTTTTTTTTTTTAAGATTTACACAGACCACAATTTCGAAGAAGCAGAATTCTCTTCTACCATATTCAGCTAACTCAGTTTTAATCATCTTTACAGGTTATAATATAACAATAAGCATCCAATGGGTTCACAGAGTTTAATGAAAACTTAGAAATCACATACCTGAAGACATTATATTATGCCTTTCCTCATAATGTTTGCTCTCCTGCACTTTCTTTTGTAAGGCTAAAACCCGTTCTCAACCTAAAACTCGTCCTTCCTCACATATATTCTTATATATGGGAGAGAATTCGCCCTTCCTCATCATATTCTTAAATATGGGATAGGATCATAGATAAGATTTGTTTTTTTTTTGGCTGTGCAATGACCTAATAATTATAATTATACTATGGTTTTTTTTTTTTTTTTTACAAGATAGAATTCCACTCTAGCCTAATCTAAGTGTATATGTGTGTGAAACTCCCTTTTGGATACTTGAACCCCAGCCCTTACCCCCATATCCCACAAACACTTATAATTATACTATGTTTAAACTACCTCCAAAGTGTACTTCGGAGTAAGGACATCACGACCAAAACTCTATATATATATATTTAATCAGTTACACCTATTATAATTTTTGTTGAGTCGGTGGCTTGCTTGGTCAATAAAGGTTTGACCGAATCCTATTTATGTTAGGACTTTGGATTGTTTCAGCCGTGGAAACAAAGGACATCAAGTCCTACTTGGTTTTGGTTTCGTGGCTAGCAATGTAAGAAATCAAGTCTTAGTTGTATTAGGATTGATTAGCCGACTTGGTTAGTATATATATACACTATGCTATAGTTTTGTTTAATTGTATTGTGTGTGAAAAAGTACTGTAGCGCTAGTGCAAATACAATGGGATGCTCTATTCATTGTGTGAGAGCTTGGATCTTGTGAGAGTGTTATTGTGCTACTATTGTAATCTCCTTATTTTATAGTGGAACTTTCTCTGTTGCCACTGGTGGACGTGTCTATTTTTCTTCTTTGGACGTAAATTCCCCGTGTTTTTTTTTCTTCTCTCTTTCTTTAATCTTGCATTAGTGGGTGTATTTTCACAACAATTTTCTTTTTTATAATTCAATTCTTTTTGGGTAGGTGAGATTCATTGTTTATTTCCCACTAATCACAGACCCACACAATGCTTGGGAATAAATAATTATTTTGTACTGTAATATAATGTATAATTTTTTCTCTAAAATTTGTTGAAGATAATTTATTCTCCCTAAAAATTAAACAATTTCTATTCGGTCCAATTAAGTCTAATTCGGTCCACTTGATCAATTTTGGTCCCCTTCAATCCATTTTAGACTAATTGGGCCTTTAGTTGATTCTTTTTGTAGGTTTTCTTTTCAAGTTTAGCTCAAAATTTCATTTTTTTTCCCTTAATTTTTGGGTTGAAAAGTATGAAATTTTATTATATTTAGGCTAAACTCTTTATTTTTTATTTAAAAAATATAAAGAAAATAGACATTAGACATTAGAAATATGAGCCCTAAAAATGCAATAAAAATGATAAATACTCAAGTGGGTCAGGTAAAAGGGGGGTTGGAAGCTCGGGATGCAAGAATGCAGGAATATTTGGGTCAAGTTAGGCGTATACAAACAACATTTGAGTTCTTTAACTTATCGCATATCCCTAGTAGTGGAAATATCCAAGCAGATTCCTTGGCTACCCTTGCCACTTCCTCGGCACAGGATTTACCCCGAGTAATACTTGTTGAAGACCTATGCACCCCTACCCTAATGAAGAGAGACTTGCCCCAAGTCCATCAATTCGGGGTAAGGCCGAGTTGGATGGATCCTATACTGCTGCTTCTTGAAAAGGATATATTGCCTGAGGAGAAGTCAGAAGCTGAGAAAGTACGAAGGAAAGCTCCTCGGTTTTGGCTGTCCGAGGACAGAAAGTTGTACAAGCATTCTTTTTCTGGACCATATCTGCTTTGTGTACACCCCGAGGCATCAGAATCACTCCTAGAAGAACTGCATGAAGGAATTTGTGGGAGTCACACAAGAGGAAGATCTTTATCTCATTGAGCCATTACTTAAGGATACTAGTGGCCGGGCATGCAGAAGGAAGCACAAGAATATGTTAAGAAATGTGATCAGTGTTTGAGATTCGCGCCGAACATTCATCAACCTAGAGGAGTTCTTAATCCTCTTTCTAGCCCTTGGCTTTTTACCCAATGGGGCTTGGAAATTGTAGATCGTTTCCCTAAGGCAATAGGAAGTAAAAAGTATCTGCTGGTCGGCACGGACTATTTCACCAAATGGGTCGAAGCTGAACCTTTGGCCAATATCAGAGATGTGGATGTCAAGAGGTTTATCTGGAAGAATATCGTTACTCGATTCGGGGTTCCTCATACTCTTATCTCGGACAATGGCCTTCAATTTGATAGCGCAGTTTTCAAGAAGTATTGTTCTGATCTGGGGATAAAGAATAGATATTCTACTCCAGCCTACCCATAAGGAAATGGCCAAGCTAAAGCTGTCAACAAGGTTATAGTGAGCGGACTTAAAAAGAGGCTGGACGATGCAAAGGGAAAATGGGTGGAGGAATTACTACATGTCCTTTGGACGTATCGAACAACACCTCGTCGGTCAACTAGAGAAACCCTCTTCTCAATGACGTATAGGGCCGAGGCTGTAATTCCCCTGGAAACTGGTTTCCCAACACTGAGAACAAATGAATTCACTTCGGATGGCAATAACGAGCTGTTAGAAAAAAGTTTAGATTTGATTGAAGAACGAAGAGAGAATGCAATGGTCCAACTGGCCTACTACCAACACAAGTTCAAGCAGGGTTATGATACCAATGTAAAGCTAAGGCCGTTGTCCCCAGGTGATTTGGTATTGAGAAAAGTTTTGGGAACTACCAATAATCCAGCCTGGGGAAAATTAGGGCCTAATTGGGAAGGACCATATCGCATCATGTCGGTGGCAGGAATAGGTGCGTACTATTTGGAGGATTTAGATGAGAAAACTGTACTCCGTCCTTGGAATGTAAACAACCTAAAGAGGTATTACTATTAATAAAAACAGTCCTGTTCAGTTCCTTTCTAATTCATCCCAATTATGTATCGTGTATTTCTCCATCTATTGAAGTATTAAATAGAAGATAAGTCATGTTAGGTTCCTCAGACCACAGACTTAGTAGAAATTAATACCCTTTGACATCTTTTAAAGTATTAAACAGAAATTAAGTCATGTTCCTCGGACCACAGACTTAATGGAAATTAATACCCTTTGACATCTTTTAAAGTATTGAACAGAAACTAAGTCATGTCAGGTTCCTCGGACCACAGACTTAATGGAAATTAATACTCTTTGACATCTTTTAAAGTATTAAACAGAAACTAAGTCATGTCAGGTTCCTCAGACCACAGACTTAGTGGAAATTAATACCCTTTGACATCTTTTAAAGTATTAAATAGAAACTAAGTCATGTCAGGTTCCTCGGACCACAGACTTAGTGGAAATTAATACCATTCGACATCTTTTAAAGTATTAAACAGAAACTAAGTCATGTCAGCTTCCTTGGACCACAGACTTAGTGGAAATTAATACCCTTCGACATCTTTTAAAGTATTAAACAGAAACTAAGTCATGTCAGGTTCCTCGAACCACAAACTTAGTGGAAATTAATACCCTTCGACATCTTTTAAACTATTAAACAGAAATTAAGTCATGTTAGGTTCCTCGGACCACAGACTTAGTGAAAATTAATACCATTTGACATCTTTTAAAGTATTAAACAGAAACTAAGTCATGTCAGGTTCCTCGGATCATAGACTTAGTGAAAATTAATACCCTTTGACATCTTTTAAAGTATTAAACAGAAACTAAGTCATAGATTTGGTTGTTTGTTTGGTTAAATGTTTGAATATATTCTCAAATATGTGTAACCCTTGTTTTCCCTTGTGTAAGCAACTTTGCACTGTTATGATATATGTTTATTTTCAAGCAAAGAACAACTAAAATTACATAAGTAAAGATAGTAACTCGCACAAAATTGAGAAAGAAATCTATGTATTTCATTAAAGCATGTCTTAGAAATAAGAACTTTCATTACAAAAATTGGTATTACATCACAAAAATAAAGATTCATTATTTCAATTTTATTTGAATCTTGTCCTTGGAAGTCTTGCTAGTTGGTTTATCTGCTTTGGTAGGAATTATTTCTTCTTTCTCTTTAGGGGCTTCCCCGGCAGGCATGGTAACTAAAGCTAAGGCCTGCTCAAAACCTTGGGAAGCTACCCCACCTTCTGGAACCTCTACGGCCTTGTCCGAGGATATGTCCTTGGGAGCTTCAGGTTCTTTTGTTTGCTCCTGCTTTTTGAGAGGAAGAGGATCCTGAGGCTGCATTTCTTTAATCGACTCAACAACTGTAGAGGCTACTTCACCTTGAGTGGAAGGAAGGTCTGAGGCTCGAATGGATGATGGGTAGTGGATGCTTTCTGGTTTCCTCAGCTCAGAAGAGGCCTCAACCCCAGCTCTATTTAGGGCTTCATCCCAAGTCTGAGCGCAATAGATACGGCACACAGCTAGGACCTCAGCCTTAAGAGTTTCCTCGGTCTCGGCTACCCCAAGGTCGTAATCTCGTTGCTCAGCCTCATCCCTAGCCTTCTCAGCCTCCATCTTTGCCTTTTCAGCCTCATTTTTCAACCTCTTGATTTGCTCTTGAAGCTTCTGGGTTTCTTTTAATTTCTTCCGGAGGGCGGCTATTTGGTCTTTGGACGAAGCTAACTACTCCTTGGTATTATGCAAGAGCAGCTTCTGCTCCTCGACCTGCCTTTGAATGCTCTCCAGAGCTGAATCAGCACTCTTTCTGGCCCTTTCCTCCTCAGACAGCTTATTTCTTAAATCCTTGTTGCTCTGATCAGCAATGTTGAACTACTGCACAGCTACTACGCGCCTTTTCCTCTCGTCGTCCAACTACTGGTAGCAAGAATTGGTTATCTCTTCAACCCTGAAAGTGGCTTGCACAGCCTAAAAGAAAAGAGTTAGTAGCATAACAAATAACAAAAAAAAAAAAAAAAAAAAAAAAAAAAAAAAAAAGGGGATATCATCATACCATGCCCAAATATCTTTTGTGGTTAAGGAAAACCTCGTTCTTCCTGATATTCCGCAGCTCGGCCATATCAGTAGGGAGTAATAGAGCCTCCTCCAGAGCTGAGGCCATATGGCATCCAACTCCCCCATTAAAATTCCTGAGTGACGCATCCTCCCTCAAGGGTTCACCATTGAGCATGGGAGCTAGAAGCCAAGCTTTAGACTCTAGTGGCCGATTATCTCATCTCTCCACGCCACTCAGTGAGGTCTGGCCAGTCTTTTGCTGCTTGGTAGCTCGTTGGATTTCACTTTCATGCTTAGGGCGAGACCTCCCTGTCTCTACCATACCCTGTCCTTCTGCTCTTTCTTTCTTTTTGGGTCAGCAAGATCAGGCCTGGGTGGCAAGGTCGGCTGAGGAGCAAGAGGAAGAGGAGATTTGGGAGGAGGAGGAGGGAGTTTGGGTTAGGTAGACTTTCTTGGTGCACCTCTCCTAGGCTGAGACTCTATTAAATTCAGCAAACTCATTTGGGATTTCCTCTGGATACCCATTTCGTTCGAGGCTATGACGTCTACTAGTTGCTGGTCATCAAGGTCAGCCGATGTGTTCTCAAGAGATAGAGGTTGGTTGAACACCTCAAATCTATTCGAGGAATCTGACAATGCTAAAGCCTCCTCTGGGTGTTCTTCTTCTTTTTCTTCTTCTTCCTCCTCTTCCAAAAGGATGGGCTGAGATGAATATGCTCCTACTGAGGGGATGCCCACGAAGAGTGGTTGAGTGAATGGTGTGCCCTTAGGGATTGGAATACCCTCAGGAACGATGAATCCTTCGTGGGCTATGCTGATACGTTGGAGCTGAGAATCATTGGCTTTTATCACGCACTTGGGGGCTTGAAATGCCAAAGAAATGGGTGTGTATCCAAGGATTATGTGTGCTGCTCGTAATTGGCCGTCGGCTTCGTTTACAAACACCTCAGATCGGAGGATTTTATCTAAACTCTCTCTGTTGACTAATTTGAGCAGAGGTTTGGTAGAACGTCAGTCTGCAAAATCATTAAAATAAAAGGAAATTTCGTCAGAAACAGAAATAATGAAAAACAAAAGGAAAATACAAGCCCAGTTATGTAGATTCGTAATTAAACCCCCACCTGGTGTTCCTTCATCAGTCGGGCAGGGTAGGCCATCATGCCATTTCCCAGAAAAGATTAAAAAAATCCACTTTTAACCTTTTGTTTGATAAAGGAAGGCATTGGATTAACCTTACCTCGGGGTACCTCGACTTAAGGTAATACCCCTGCCCCGTCAAATGGTGTAGGTTGTATACTCAGTTCACATCGTGATGGGTCAAATTTAAATTCATCCTCTCATTTAGGACTTCTATACTCCTTAATACCCTGAACATATTTGGGGCACATTGTGTAGGAGAAAGTCTAAAGAACCTAAGGTAGTTTCTTGTGATAGTACCCATAGGAATGGTCATCCCTCCCTCTATGAAGGCAATCATCGGGATGACCACCTCTCCTGTTTTCTTATCGTCTACCCATTCTCCTTGGACAGCGTATTTCATGGCTACTGTTGGTGGGATCCTATACTTAGCCTTAAATCTCTCTCTATCCTCCTCGAATTCAACTAAACACTTGAACCTACCCATTTTCTAAGAAGTTTCGAAGAGAAGTTAACAAGTTTGAACAAGAACTAAAGAAGGTTCGAGGAAACTTACAGGTTTGAATTGAAGGCCCTCGGACAAAATTTTAGTATTTGAAGATGCACAGGGAAGTAAGAGAGAGTGAATAGGTTCAATGTATGAGCTCTAGGATTGTATGATTGCTGAAAGTAAGAAAGAGAAGTGATTTGAAACACTATTTATAGGGGCGCAAAAGCTACAGGCGGGAGAATTCCCGCTCATAAATCAAGAAAAATCCTCCACCATTGGATTTACATCCTACCATCAAACGTGGGGAACAAAGGTGCCGCCAAAATTTAATGATGGCATGCTCTGGACGCCGAAGCGTCAGGAGTGTGCCTCGAGCATATAAAAGGCGTTTGGAAGTTTAGGTAGACAAGGTATAACTATAAATGGGACGGACTGAGAATATCAAAATCCCCATTTTTTCTCCCGAGGGATCGAAAAACAAGATTTTGAGGGGTTATTATGGGGGCCAGTCATCTAGAGTGTACTACTACGACTGTACGAATTGGGCATATGGCCCAATCTGAGGACAATAATTAGTTCGAGGATGGCCAAAAAAGGTTATTATGGGAAGGGCACGAGTAGAAGAAATAAGGATTGTGTATGATAGTCTAGAATATGTCTAAGGATAAAAGTCATTTCGAAAACAGAGATCTGAGGTCAGTAAGAAGGCCTTATCATCCTAGACATTCTTCAAAGTTGCATAACGATTAGAAGTCGGACATTGGATAAAGGATGGGTAAAGGAAGACAACAAATATCTTTAAAGCTGCTACCTCCACATTAAATGCCTCCTAACTAACTTTTTGGCCACATTAATATGAAGGTGATACCTGAACAGTGGTTAAGCAGCATTACAGCTACTAGTTGAAGGTTCTGGCAGGTGTTGGATGGGACAGAAGGGAGTTCTTAGAACCTAACATACACGTGTATGGTCGAGATGATGCTAGGATTATAGTATAGAGCATGGTAGAGTGGCCTGAAGAAAAGGCAGAGAAAAAGAATCTAGAGATCTTTGTAATAATCCCATGAATTCTTGTAACTAAGATCAAGAACTCGACCTTAATATATAGCTCCTCGGACAACATCGAGGACGGATTTTTCTCAATTTATTTACATTGATTTCTCTTATATAAACGAGGTTTATTATCTTTCTTGCTGGATAGAACTAGTTCTTTCACCCACGCTCTATAAATTCATTGTTTGAGCTTGTTGGACTAAAACCCAATCCCATATTGGGTCTAATCCAAATCCCTGTCCCTACAATTATTATACTATTTATTTTAGGAAAATTATTATATATTGTCTCTATAATGCAATATGATAACATCTATGAAATCAAAGAGAGTAAAAAAGATAACAACTTAAAAACACAAAACTTAATCACATCAACCTAAAGTAAAGTTTTAAATAATACCAAAATTCATCAAACTAAAGTAGAGATACAAGAATTTTTTTAAAAAAAATCAACCAAAAAAGAGAAAAAAAAAAAGTGTGTGTGAGAGAGAGAGAGAGAAATAATCTTTTGTGTATGAGAAAACTATGTATAGTAAGAGGAGGGGAATAAGAAAAACAAAAAAAATAAAAATAAAAATAAAAGAAGATAAAGGGATAGAAGAAAAGTGATATTAATGTAGATGGTAATGAGGAGATGAAAAGGTAAAAAAGGAAAGAAAAAAGTTAGAGAAAGTATAACAATAAGTTTAGAAATTAATAAGAAAATAAGTGAGAGAATGTTAAAAATTGGTGGATGATATGACCGTTGATGTGGCTTAACAAGAGCGTATAAGATAACAATAAGATAACAATCCCCACCTCCTTCATCTGTGGCACCAATTATCCATGGCATGCTATCCACATTACATGATTTGCGTAGAGTTGAATTTCCCCATGTTCAGTCAAGATAACAAACCTACCCATTTGCTAGTAAAATATGTTTTAAGCATTGTTAATTTCTCTGCTTTGATTGAAGAAAGTCATTGTTTTCTGGAACAAACTTTTCTCCAACGATTTATTTTATTTTATTTTTTCTAAGAAAGTTCTCCATGATGTAATTTCATTTTCTATTACTGAATAATATTCATAGTCTTTCCCAAAAAAAAAAAAAAACCATTGAAGTGAATTTAATATTTGTTATGACTTATATGCATAGAATTTTCAATAATTTTTAATTTTGGTATATACCATCCGATTTCCCCAACAAGTAATAATAATAGTTATCAAACTACTGCGCAAAAAAATAGTTGTAAATTTGAACAATTTTATTAACAATAAACACCATTGGTTTACTTACATAGTTGTACCATCTCTTTTCTTTTTCTCTTTTCTTCTTTCTAAAGAGTTATACTGCCTTCTTTTTCTTCTTTCCTATTTTTTGAATAGGGTAAGTCAGTGCGCATCATATATTGAAATTCACAATTGGACCAAACATTTATTGATACAAAAAAACTTTGAAGTTTCAAGAATTTGGAGGAAAAGAAACTGCAATTAAGGATTCACTTCACCATTGTTACCTAATAGCATCCCATAGCTGATATGTGCAGTATTGCTACCTAAAAGAGAGGCAACTTGCATAATTTCCCACCATTGGGAGTTATTTTGCAACAGAGGATGTGCACATCAGAAAATCTACAGCTTTGAAGAAGGTTTCTTTGAGCTCCGACCTACTATGAATTGCTGCATCTTCTCAAACTGCTCCTTGGTCATTCCGTTGTAATAGTCATGAGCCCTCTCCTGAAAATAACAGTGGTGCACAAAAAGTTATAATACAGTAGGAGAAATAATAAATTGCAAACTAGGTTCTTAACAGATACAACATTCCAACTAGTCACGAACAAAGAAGACAGAAACATAAGAATTTTTCAATATAGCCGTGCAGAACAGAAAACAAATACTTAATAGAAGTAGAGTAACCTATTTACAGCTCATATAATTCTATGTGATGTGTAATTTAACTCTTGCCTACTCTCTGAGGATCTGGGGGGAAATAATGACATTCTGAAACTGAGTACATCTCTCTTGCTCAGCTAAATACAAATCCAGAGCTGAATAGGCTCTTCTTCTAATTAATGCAATGGTTGTTCATTCCACCTAAAATAATGCACACTTGAAATGCTCACAGCCATGAAAAAGTAATGTTACAAGCAATATGAGCTCCATACATATCATCTATTAGTCTGACACTGTTTTGATATTCTTGTAGACGCCACAGATAAAAAGTGATGTCACAAGAAACATGAGCTCCATAAACAACATCTATTAGCCTGAAATAGCTAAAACAACACAAATTTGATATGCTTGCACGCACCACCAGAAAAGAAGTACGTTACAAGAAATGTGATCTTTTAAAATACAGTACACAGAAAATGCATGTAATTAAGCCCATGCTTCAGAACAGGGTAAATGCAGACCACAGCACCTTAGAAAATTTTGGTGAAAGCCTCCAACTATGAAAACAACTTTAAGATCATCAATTTCAAAAACAGTTTATCAGTATAGAAAGGAAAATGGAACAAGGAGAGAGAGAGAGGCTAGATAGGAGCCATGTAAATCATCATAAGAATAACACCAATTTGATATTAATGCATTATATAATATCATTCTTAAACGTATACCAATGAAATAGACATATTACCTTTTCCAATGCAAGAGCGTGACCCAAATCCAGCTTGAGGCCATCATTTATGACTGATTTATACCTCAACACCAAGTCTTGATTATTTTTCAAAATGCCTTCACCAATTTCTCTGGCTTTCTTCAACAATTCACCTTCTTCAACAACATAGTTGACAAAGCCCAACCTCTCAGCTACTTCTGCAGTTAGTGGCGTAGCTGTTAGGGAAACCTCACGCGCTTTGTTGGGACCAATTATGCGCGAAAGCTTCTGAGAGAGACCCCATGAAGGAAATATTCCAAACCTGCAAGGAACAATTTTGCATGTACACATTCATTTACATATCTAAGTATCTCATTTATAATAATTAAAAAAAAAAAAAAATCATATCTAGGTATCCCATTTCCCAGAAGCACAAATTTTGTCTTTGAGAATGAAGCGCCTTATATTATAACATTAGTAGCCGAGGCCCAAGGGGCTTATTCAGTTATTATTTCCTCTCAATCAACAAGGGCTTGAGTCCCTTACAATCAATACAATGCACTAGCAGCACCTACTATAAAGGAAATTGTCATTGGACTATATTCATTGTAATTACGCAATTGTTTCTTGCGTTATCAGTTTTTTGCTTTTGGTACTGGCGTACCACTTGAGATAGCAACCCATATGATCTAATATATCCAAAATCAAGCATAACAAAAAGAATGTACTCAAACATCAACTCTACCAAGCAATAAGCAAATCATGTCCAATAAAATTCATCAGAAAATGGATTTTGTGGAATCAAATCAACTGCAAATGTCAACACCAAGTCCCTTCATATATAGTGCTCTTTTACCTAGCTACTACAATTCAATAAATATAAAGAGTAATGGTTGGAAGACATTTTTTTCACAATTACTATTGTGATTAGAGTAACATTAGTTTCATCTAGGTCAAATACTAACACCACTTTTATTATGCACTACTCATAATAGGTCATTTTAGTAGTACGAAAAAGTTCTCTATCCTTATATCTATTGATATATAAATTTCCACAACTTTTTTCACAATTGCTAACACAACATGCCACTATGATCCTTACTTGATAAAAATAACACAGACCTATGTTAGTAGTTATGAAAAATGTTGTCTTGACTCTTAAGCCTTGTTGAGCAATAAAATCTATGGTAAAATCCTATTTTAGTTCCTAAGGCCCCGTTTGGTACACTCACTTAAACACATGTTTTTAGTTTTTAAACAACAGTATACGTATTTTTACACATTTTTCACTCACACGTATTTCCACACATGTTTTCAAACACATATTTTCAGTTTTTAAGTGCATGTACCAAACACCCTCTAAACTTTACCAAAAGTTTGTTTTTTATCCTAAACTTTTAAAAGTTCATTTTTCATCCCTAAATTATTGAAAAGTTCGTGTTTCATTCCTAAACTATAGAAAATGTTTTACTTTCTGTCCTTAAATTTCACCAAAAATTTATTTTTCATCCTTATTTTTGTCACTAAACTATTAAAAAATCTCTTTACAAAATTTAAGTATGAAAAAAATAACTTTCTAATTTTATGGATGAAAAACAAACTTTTGATAAAGTCTAAGAAGACAAAATAGCATTTTACTCTAAACTCTTCTGACACAAAAGTTTTCACAATCTTTTTTCACAATTGCTAATGTGGCACGCTGTGATTTAATTGAAACATAAAATCTAGTGGACCTCTGTTAGAATTATGACAGAATTTTTATTTTTATTTTTTTATATTAGAGTTTTAAGTGTTGCTTCTATACTTTATCATCAGACCAAAATATTAATCGGTTTTTGGTGTAGGTGAGATCCCAAACCTTATAACAAAACACTAAGGGAGCATTTGGTTTTGTGCACATTGTGAGATTAAAGTTTTTGATTTATTTTATTTTTTCTTACATTAGCATAATTTAAAATTACAAAATATATCACATCATCTTAATACATTCTTAAACAATGCAAGGTTGTATTCTTGTAAGGTTGTATTCTTGTATTGAGATTATATTAATATAAGATTACAATGTGTAATGTCGTGACCTTCTTAAACATGTAAGGTTGTACTATTGTAAGGTTGTATTCTTGTATTGAAATTATATTAATGTAAGATTACAAGGTGTAATGTAATATCACGAAGACGCAAACATCCCTAAACATATACGGATTCGAATCCCAAATTTTCAAAAAGAAGAAAAAAAAAAAGAAAAGCTGAGGTTGAGCTAATAATACTAACCTTGCATGCGTGTCAATGAACTTGGCACCTTTAGCAGCGACCACAATATCACAAGCGAGCGCGATTTCGAACCCAGCAGTGACCGCGAACCCACCAATGGCTCCGATTATGGGCTTACGGGCCCGCTCCATCTGGGCCACCGGGTCGGACTCTAAATCCTTCACGTCCCCCTTGAAAACGTCCTCAGCCGATGTCAAGTCCACGCCAGAACAGAAAGCTCGACCCGACCCGGATAGAATTATGACCCGGACCGAGTCGTCACGGTCCAGGGACTTGAACGCTTGGGCCATGTCCGTCATCATCGACTTGGTCAACGAGTTCAGTGACTTCGGACGGTTTATCGTCACGTACGCGATCCCGGTCGGTTCGCGTTTTACCAGTATAAGCTTTTCCGATTCGGACCGCTCCATTTTTTTTTTTTTTTTTTTTTTTTCTGTTTTGGTTTATCGAAATGGTACGGTGATGGGTCTGAGATTTTGGCTTTGGTTTTTTTTTGGTTTGGTGTGATTTGTCCTTGGGATGCGTGTAGGCTTATCCACAACGACAAAGACTCTGTCTTCAATCTTCATTGTCCATTTATAGAAGCGGGGTGTCGTTTTCGGATTATGATCATTTAGAGTTTTCAAGGTAATCCACCAAATAAATTTCTACAAATCTTAATCATTCTTTTATGATTTAAGTATTTAGATTTTGATATGTCAACATTTCACTAACCATTCTCTTAAAATAATAAAATAATATTACAAACAAAATAATATTAACTACCAAACTCCATCTCAGAAAATTATATTGTTGAAGACTACAATCTCCCAAAAAAAAAAAAAAAAAAAAAAAATTTGACTCAACTTGTTTTAACAAATTTCTCTTTAAGATATTTATCACACAAGATATATATATATATACACGCACACTATTATGTTTAAAAATGCTTTATTTTTTTGGTTCAAAAATGCTACTATACTCTTTAAGTAGAGACAAAATTAAAGGACAATCCGGTAAAAATACAACTCTAACTTCTACTAAAACATGGCCTAAAAAATAAGGCCCGTTGATTTTCAGATTGTTTTATCCACTTATAAATTAGATTTTCAAAATAAAAATTATATATATATAATAAAAACACAGGTTTTTTTTTTTTTTTTTTTCTACAAAATAGGACCACTAAAAAAAACAAAAAAGCCATATCGCATGTGTAAAGCGCATGTGATGAGACTAGTATATATATATGATATGGATAAAATTACAACACTCCCTGACGGTATGGCGTGAAGCAACGGTCAAATTAAGCTCGTCAGTTGCCAAACAATATAATTAGTAGGCACTGTTTTCAAACTATATTTCATACTAACATCTCGAGTCTATAAGACTCAATTTAGGGCCTATAAATCAAGTCTCAAAGACTCGGTTTTCATGTTCTGATCAGATATGAGCTAGCCCTTTTCCACGTGGCGTCTACCTAGAAATCGAGTCTCTAAGACTCGATTTCTATCTCGACCCTTAAATGCTCGATTTATGTTCATACCTGCATCCCACGTGGATTCCAGCTGGATATCGAGCCTTAGAGACTCGGTTTTTAAAAAGAGTAATTGAGTCTTAGAGACTCGATTTTCAATCTTTGGTCCACAAGCTTCCACGTGGTTAGGGCAGCTACTAACCTTAGTCCTCATAATGTGGGTCTAGGGTCTCTCCATTTTTTCCTCCAAATAACCCAGCAGCTCTCTCTCCCTCTCTCACTCTCTCTCTCACTCTCATACAAAACTCACCCCCATTACAAAACTTCAAATCAAACTCACCCTCCATATTTTTACATCCTCATGTCAGGTAAGGTTTCTCACTCTCTCTAGTTGTTAGTTACATATATATGTATTGTTAGGTTTTTTTATGGGTATGTATATCATGACTATTTTTTTTTTTTTGGTTTGATATTGTTCTTTATATTTTTGATAGAATGATTTGAAGGTTTGTAATGGGGTGAGTTGTGTGTTTAGTTTTTTTTGTTGTTTGAGTATGATTAATGATTTTTTATTTTTTTATTTTAGAAACAAATGATAATGATTGAGTGTGTTTGTATGTGATAATGATTGTGTGTTTGTATGCAAATGTGGGGTTTGTATATGCATATGATGTAACAAGTTAGTGTATATATTTGCTAGGCTTTTATAAAAAGTAAAAAATATTGTAGATATATATTTGTATTGTTAGGCTTTTTATCATGACTATTTTTGTTGTTGTTTGGTTTAATATTTTTCTTTATTTTTTTGTTAGAATGAGTTGAAATTTTGTAATGGGGGTGAGTTTTGTCTTTACTTTTTTTATTTGTTTGAGTATGAAATGGTAATGATTGAGTGTGTTTGTATGTGATGTGGGGTGAGTATATGCAAATGTAGGGTGTGTTTGTATATGCATATGATGTAAGAAGTTGTAATTTTTGTACTTTGAGTATATAAAATGGTTTTGTAATTGATGTTAAATGAAAGAGATAAAATATGTCACTAACATATTACACTTGACTCTAATAGGTTCACAATCTCTGAAGAATATCGATATAAATGTATACTACGGTGGACCCCTTCTCAATCGTGATGAGATTAACGAATTCCCATTTAAAGGGCCAAGTATTGAATGCTATTACATGATGATACGTCATAAGTTGAAGACGTTATATGATTTGAAGATGAAAATAATGGAAGAATTGAATTTGAACCCTGCTTGTTATGATATAAAGATTATTTACTGTTACCCACAAGAAGTCCTTCATGAACGGATAAATTATGGGTATATGGCGATCAAAGAAGACAAACATGTAAAGATCATGTTTAATAGGATCCATAAAATGCCTCAAGTAAATGCTGCTGAGTTGTACGTAAGTTCGGAACCGCTTGCAAAAGTTGATGCCAAGGAGGTGCAACAAACAATTACATCTTTACAATTTACAACCCTAGATGATGGATGCACTACAATGGGGCAGTGGACCACGCACTGGAGGACCGTAAACACCCACTAGCGGGCCATGCTCAACTGCCGAGCACAAATAGGGGAACCTGGCCCATGCCCAATACTGGACCAACAGCAAGCACCCATCAATCTGATTGGCTTTCTTATTGCTTGCCCTGCATAACTCTCGGTACAACCATGCAAGGCAAGCACTTCCCCAACTGTACCTTTGTGGGTTGCGAAGGTCTCCAATTGCTGCACCCACATTAGATGCACCCTATCGCCGGATTTGTCCATGAAGATTATGTCCCCCAGTAGCGCTAGGATGTAGCATCGTGTGTACTTATGCAGTTGATCCTCTTTAGCATTAGGCGGCAATGGATTGACAACTTGCTCCAAAAGCCGTTTGATGAGAATCCTCTGGCCATTAAGTTGCTTTCTCTCATTATTTACAAGTCGAAAGCGAAGGAAGTCCCGGCACACATTCTCCCATTCTTTCTGCGTGCTCCCTGTTATAGCCTCGCCATTAACAGGAAGCCCAAGAAGAACCTCCACATCTTGCAATGTGATGGTGACCTCACTATGTGGCATGTGGAAGGTGTGAGTCTCGGGCCGCCGTCGCTCCACTAAGGCCGTTATCAGGACATGGTCAATCTCTCTACCCGGGATCCTGAGGAGTCCCTCCAAACCAAGTGCCTTAATGATGTCAATGACTCGGTCGTCCACCATTGGCTCTTGATTGGAGAACTCTTCACTACGGCTACGGCAGGTAAGGGACCCTGGATCTTGCACAGAACAGAACCATAGATTAATATATGACAACAAGTGCGTGTACGTTGTATGAATTAAATGCGTGTACATTGGTTAAATCTGTAGTGTTGTGTTTTACCTGCCCATTCCAAATAGCTTCAGACCGATGGTCGGCCTACTGTATCAACACCGACCCGTCAATGGGTCTAGGTTGTGCATGGTCAATCTGTCCAGCATTTGCAGCAGCCATACTGCACAAGAATGATAAGCAGTTAGCATGTAATAGACATTATTGAAAAAAAAAAAAAACAAAAACAATCTAACAAAGATTCTCAAAAAAAAAAAAAATTTAACAAAGTGGCAGTCATATGCCTAAAGAGAAAACACAGTTCCTATGAGGTCACATAGGGTGGAAGACAACCATTCAAGGAAAAATACACTTTACTCAACTTATCACCAGGAAACTAGAACAAAAGGTCATATTCTCCAGATTAATCATAAAAATATGGTAAGTAATCACCAGAAACCATGTTACTTTTCAGAAGGATTCACATTTTAATGAAATTGTAAACTTTATTGAAAAATGCCTAGAAGAGCCTTGGCAACTCCTAAAAGGAAAAGACTCCTAATCCAACAAGGAGGGGTCAATACTTTACTACTATAAAAGCCCCAATACCCTCACAAACCAAGGTACGCATAATTTACCCTCTCTAGCACTCTAGAGCTGTGAGAATAAGATCTAACTTGACCTTCGGAGGGTATTTGGCCGACACCACACCGGTGCTCTCTGTTAGGTCTCTTCTGTTTTCATTGTGTAGATATTCGTTCGAGCGTGCGAAGACCGTGTAGCTCACTGGTGATTTTCACGGCATCATCAATATATATATATATATATATTTAGAGGGTATTTAGAGCTAAATATTTTCCTTTCGATGACATTTTTGGGGTTACTCACAACCCGAAGTGTTCCTTTGCTTGGAAGAGCATCATGTTGGCCAGGGATGTGATCTCTAATGGAGCCATGTGGAGGATTGGGGATGGGAAGGATATTTGGATCTGGCAGCATCGGTGGATTCCGTTTTCAGGGGGTGGGAAGGTTTTGTCTCCTCGGTTAGATCAGTCTTTGGATGTAGTTCAAGATTTGTTCATTCCAGGCACTAAGACTTGGGATTCTGAGCTCATTGACAGACACTTTCTGCCATGGGAAGCTGACGGTATCAAGAGTATTCCTCTTAGCGAGCACCACCACTCTGATTTGGCCTCATACCCTGGATGGTTGTTATTCAGTGCATTCGGCGTATCGCCTTCTAGTAGCAGCTCAATCTCAGGACCAGCCGAGTTCATCTAGTATTGAAGCTAGTAAGAGGCTCTGGAAGGGGGTTTGGAGGATGGAGGTGCCCAACAAAGTGCGTCATTTCATTTGGAGGGCTGTTGGTGAATCTCTGACTACAAAGAAGAACCTGGTAAAGAGGTGTGTAGCTTCTGATGGTCTATGTGGGCTATGTGAAGTCGAGGTGGAGGATAGTATCCACGCATTATGGCTTTGTGATGGTGTAAAGCCGATTTGGATGTCTACTCAGTCCTTCACATTTCTTCGTGCTCAGAAGCTTTCCACTTTTGAAGATTTGTTTTGTTACTTGCTGCAGAATGCAACACCTAGTCAGGTTGCTTTCTTCTCCATGATAGCTTGGGCGATTTGGGAATGGAGGAACAGAATAAGGACGCACCAGCCTATTTGGGACATGGTGAGTAGAGCTTCAGCTCTCTTGCGAGAATTCCGAGATATGCAGAAGCAACCTTTGCGTCGGCTTGTACCTAGGGAGGTGGTTAAATGGTCTCCGCCAACTGAAAGTGTGTACAAAGTTAATTTCGATGGGGCAGTTTTTGAGGACCAAGCTTGTGCAGGATTAGGGGTGGTGGTCAGGGACTCGGCAGGTTTGATAATTGGTGCGCTCAGTCAGAAGATCAGGTTCCCTAGCTCGGTGGTGATGGTGGAGGCCCTAGCTGCTCGCAGGGCAATTTTGTTTGCCAAGGAAATCAGTGTTTTTCAGGCTGTGTTGGAGGGGGATTCTCTGCAGGTAATCAAGGCTGTCAATTCCTCAAAGCTGTCCAACACTCCATATGGGCATATTATTGATGAGATCAGATTGCTGTTGTCTTCTTTATCTTGTTGTAATTTTGTTCATGTCCAACGCGAGGGTAATAAGTTAGCTCATGCCCTTGCACGTCGAGCAGTTGTATCTACAGATACTAATCTGTGGATGGAAGACCTTCGACGTGATTTGGATGATGTTTTATTGTTTGATTTAGCTTAATAAAATTTCCTTACCGGTTTCTCAAAAAAAAAAAAATATATATTTATATATATATATATATATATATAAAGAACCCATAATCAAAGAAAGTTTATTTTATCCCAATCAACGTGTGGTATAACTTGCCCCACACTTGCTTAAAAGTTACCATGGCTTTTGAGTGGAGTTTGTGGTGTGCATTTGTATTAGAACTTCTTTCCCTCTTCCTCTCCCTTATGTGTGTTTGTTTCTCAAAAAAGAAAAAATCATCACTCTTTATCAGATGATTCAGATCCATTGAGATTGTTTTGTTCAGTATAGTAAAAATTAAAATTAATAGGAACAAATGTTACAAACCTATCCCCCTGTTTGGTCCCAAGAGAACAAACGAAATTGAATGCGGTAAGTTGATTTCATTTTCCAAACCAGAAAATCCTAAAATGAGAAACAAACAGCTGAGTTTAAAAGAAATCAAAAGAAAAGGTTTTCAAAACCAAAAGAAAGAAAGAATCTAGAATTTAGGGGGAAAGAGATTACAGTTGACATTAAAAATTCAAACATTTTAAGTGAGGGGTTGAGCACAAAGCACATATGCAAGTTGCCGAAGAAGGAAAAATCGTCTATAATTTTGTTGGAGGTGGAAACCAGGTTGGCAGATCTCCATGGGGAGGGAAGGGTTTTTTTTTTTTTTTTTTCCCTATGCAAATGTTGTAGTTAACGATGTTAGTCTTGGTGCAGAATTTTAAAGAAATCTATTTGGTAGAGTATCCTAGGAACTCTAGAAAATCTGAATTTGTCATTTTCTAACGCATGCCGTGTCGTTCAGAAGCAACAACCATGCCAATCAGATCTCTCTAATCATGGTACAAATTTTGGATTAAAAAAATTGAAGTCCACTATATAATTATGGCTTCACATTTCACTATATGCAATCCAATTTTCTTATCTTGGGAGTTTTGTCAAAAAAAAAAAAAAAAAAAAAAAAACTAAATTGGTTGGCAATAGGGTAATTTTTAGGGTAAAATACTATTTTGGTCCCTAAACTTTACCAAAAATTTGTTTTTCATTCCTAAACCTTTAAGAAGTTCATTTTTGGTCCTTAAATTATTGAAAAGTTTATATTTCGTCCCTAAATTATTGAAATGTTTTTTTTTTATATCCATAAATTTTACTCAAAGTTTGTTTTTTATCCCTAAACTATTGAATTTTTTTTCATCCATATTTTTGTGTCTAAACTATTGAAAAAAACTATTTACAAAGTTTAGGGATGGAAAAAGAAAAGAAGAGAAGAGAACTTTTTAAAATTTAGGGACGAAAAACAAGCTTTTGTTGAAATTTAGGGATCAAAATAGTATATTACCCTAATTTTTATGAAGATTGTGGACCTCACAACAAAATGTTGTCAGCATCAACTTGGACCCATTAACAACATTTTCTCTCTCTTTCAGACTAAAGCAATAGTTGAGCTAAAAACTTAACACTCACTCACCATTTCCATTCCGTTCTGAACCCTACACACGCATATGATCTATATTTCAAACGGTCTTTAATCAACAATAGACTAATAGAGCATGTGCTTCACCATTGATGGCGACCATAATTATAGGTGAGCATAAGCATGGCAAAATGAGTTATGACCCAACAACTTAACCCAAACTTGAAAGAAAAGACATAACTTGAACCCATATTTTTTTTTGATACAGAGTAAAAATGGGTTAACCTGTGACTCAACCTCTTTTTTTATTTATTTATTTTTTATTTTATAGGTAAACCCGATCGAGCCATTTTTTTAACATTTAAAAATAATAATAAAAATCAAATTGCATGGATGGGTGCACAACTTAATATTAGTTAATAATTATAATAATAAAGCCACTGGCCATGCCAGTGGCAGTCCAACCATGTCATTATGAACCATATCTATGTTATCTTTTTATATTATCAATCTAAGAATCCATTTGATTAGAGTGAAAACTGAAGGAATGGAAAATACATGAGAGACAAGTGGAGAGAAACTCATGTTGTTTGCAAGAGAAAATAAGAGAGAAAAGAGAGGACCCAACGGTTTTGCATCCGGGCGCACCTCAAATCAATCTCCCCAAATCGAAGAGAAAACCCAGTGTAAATTTGGGCTTACAACCATAAACTCTAGAATGTTGTTCTATCTGTATTTTTTTACCTAGTCTTATCTAAGCTGCCACATAGCTAGTAGCCACCTACCAATACTTTTTTTTTTCCTTTTAAATATTTCATTATCTAAACATTGAGTAATCCGTTATTTTTTCCCTACATATCAATAGTCAGCTCCATCACTTGGAGTACTATTTGACTAAATTGCATATAACTTAGGGGTGTTCATGGGTTGGGTTTGGTTGGATTGTCCATCAACCCATACTCAACCCAACTAAATCGAGTTTCAAAATCACAAACCCCTTACCGACTGATAGAATCACAAGTCGTCGACCACAAAAGCTTCACATTTGCAACAGTTAGATTGGTCGAAGTTGCCACATCCTCCTCCTCGAGATTGTGGTGCGTGGCAGAGATTTATGGGAATCTAAGGTAGATCACACCAAATCTTCTCAGATCGATGGAGATCTTATCAGATCTCGTGGAGATCTCAACATTGTGGAGATCTTCATCAGATTTGTGGGTTTCATCATTATAATGAGTTGTGAATCACTAGAGATGGAAGAACTACGAATGTATATAGCGGTTGGTCATAGTTGAATGTATGGGTGGGGAGAACTACCACTCAACCTAATCTTGATTAGATTGGAAGATTGTACCCACCATCGATCAAACCATTGCTTGGATTAGATGGATTACAGGTCGGATGACTTTGGGTCGAGAGGGTTCATCAGGCCTGATTAGATGCTAGACAACCTTAATATAATCAAACACTGATATAATTTTCCAAATTATGATTGTTGTTTTCCTAGCTTGAGAAATTAAAATTGTGAGTTTTGGCCTTATTGCCAAGTGATTGTAGCTTGAAGTTTGAACTTGAGACGTGTGAGGAAATTATCCCATGCAAGAATTATATGTATTCTTCCACTCTCAACATGTAAGCCTTACAAGTTGTGAGCCCTACAGGCTACAATATGTGAGAGAGTAGATGCAATGCATATGGGCATATAGCTACCACATAAAATACCCTCAAAATCTATAGGTTGTGTCTCATTTTATTTTTAGGCCTATGTCAAAATTGGAATGGATGTATTTAGGAGGTGAGATGCGTGAGGCTATGGGTTGTGTCATTTTAACCAGAGTACTAAACAACAACGTAGGAGTTGGCTCATATTTGTTATTAGGTCACTAAGTTGGAGCGCAACAAATGGAATGGAACGAGGCATATAATAGGTTGTGAAGTGCTCAACGGTATAATAAAGGGAAATTGGAAAATTAATACAGGTAGGGTTTATTGTATATAAACATTGTTATAACATTTTTTTTAATCATATAGTAGATTATTAGCTTCTCTCTCTCCCATGGACGTAAGCTCATTGTCGAACCACATCAATTGTGTGTTTATTTCTCTCTTCTCTTCTTTAATTTTTGCATAAACATATTATTTCACAAAAACTATCATTTGGGTTTGTGTTGCTTTCACCAAAGTTTTCATCGAAGTGCTGAATGGTTGTAGTTGGTCTGGACTACACATCAAAACAATGAATTTACTCAATTTGGCATGATTGGAGAGGAATTGTATCTCTAATTGGAATTTTTAGTTTGAGTTATATAATTTATAACTTCAATTTTGTATGAACTTATTACAGAAGTTTGATCATTGCTGGCTCCAATATTTGAAGGAACTTTCATAGATTTTGGTATGGCCAATCTGAGCACTACTACACAACCTTCAAATTAAGACATAATTAGAAACAATTTTTGGAATGTGCGATCCATTTAAGATGTTAGTCATAGGAATGAAATAAATGAAGTCGATCGTCTAGCAAGTAACATATTTTTCTTCAAATACCCTCAACAAATTTAATCAGCTACTAACTGACGCAAGACAACTAGAACAAAATTAAACAAAAAAAAAAAAAGGGATATGACCTAGGAGTCAGCACCTAGGCCTTGCTTGGAGTCAGCACTAAGTGGGGAAATCACTAAGAGTCAACAGCAAACCAAAGAGAGACTAAACGGCCATTTTTTTTTCATTCATCAAAATATCAACTATCTCCTTAAGGAGTATAATAGGTTGCTTATAAAGGATTGCTAAACCCTAATTCTAATTGGCTAGGAAACCCTAATTGCCTTATTACAAAAATAACCTTGCTTCCAAATTAAAATACTAATAGCTTAATAAACTACTAGGACCTAAAACATAAAAACACAATTGACTTGCAAACATCAATAATACTAAATAAAAATTTTCTTGCTTCTCTCACATCATTCTCCTCTGGTTGGAGAAAACTCAACCTCGAGTTTTAAAGCATTGAAGGATTAGGATATTGACAAGTAACACTTGCTTGAAGTCTGGAATCACCTTAGGGAGCCTAAAGAAAAGAAAAAACGTTGAATTCCCCCATGTCAAACTCTTCTGGAAAAACAAAATCAATGTGTGGAATCACACAATCTTATCTTGAACCATTGGAAGCACCATGTTATCCACGTTCTCCACTTTATCAAATTGTTTGTCTTCACGCACCATGGAAGGTTGATCAAAAGCAAATTCATTAACTTCCAATGTCACATCATATGCACCCTCTAACAAAGTACACTTTTTAGAAATCATCTCTTCACCTTGCTGCTCATCATCAATGTTGTCTTCTAAGGGGGTAGCAATAATTTCATTGTGATCTAATATCCTTGGTTTCCCAATTGAATCAGTTTGAGTCTTCATTTGCTTCACCTGATCAATCAAGTCTTGAACACCTTTCATGAGCTTTTAGATAATTCATTTAATTCCTTGCCTCTACAGAAGGTAGATTGTTCAAAAGTGCACTGAGGACATGAAATGGGATGATGATTTATCGTATCTGCTTCAACTTGAAAATTACCATGCTGAGATTAGGGTAGATACTTAGCTTGAAAGTATGGTGACAAATATTCTTCACAAAGCTTCTCTTTTATATCTTCCCACGAACTAATGGCAGGTTCATAATTTATATAGCGGAAATATTCAAGATCCTCCCAAAACATTTGTGCTCTTCCTGTTAACTTTAACTTGGCATACCTAACTTTTATGCCATTTGCAAAATTTGCTTGCTCAAAGAATTGCTCCATACCATTTATCCAGTCGACAAAATTCCATGGATTATTTTTACAACCATCAAAATAAGGTGCTTTTGATATTACCATAATAAGTCAATGAACAAGAATCTTAGGCTGCGTTTGGTTCGATGTAAATCGAATTCCGAGTGTAAAATGAATGCAGGGGAAAATGAATTCTCGTAAGGAAATTAAGATCCGGGTGTTTGGGTGTGCAATGAAAAATAGTCCGAAAAACAATTTCCAGTGTTTGGTAATATTCTGAAAATGCTATTTTCTTACAAATTTTTCACATTTTCTCAGCCATTTTCTCAGCTTCCAAACAAATTTTATATAAGAAAATCCACCAGCACCCACACACCAGCACCCACAAAAAATCCACCACTATCCACACAAAACCCACTACCACACAACACAAAAACCACCAAAACACCACTACCCACACCACCACAATAACAAAAAAAAAAAATCAGAGATCAAAGAGAGAAAGATTGAGACATTGAGGGAAAGAGAGATAGATCGGGAAAGAGAGATCGGTCTTCAGCAGTGGCGACGAGATCGGTTTTGGGTGGGTCGAGAATGAGATCGGTCTTGGGTGGTGACAGCGAGAACGAGATGCAAGGCGATTGGAGAGGTGGGTCTTGGGTGTTTGTGGATCAGTGATGAGGGAGGGTGGGCTGAGATGAGGGATTGGTGATGGGTGTTTGTGCCAGAGCTTGGCTGGGCGGTGATGAGGGATTGGTGATCGGTGCCGGAGCTTGGCTGGGCGGTGATGAATGTGCTCTCTTTTCATGCTCTCTCCCTCTCTTTCTTTCTTCGTCTCTGAGTCTTGTAATTGGTTTGAAGGTAAAATAAAAGTTGAAATCGTTTTACGCCAAAACAAGGTTATTTTACGGTCAACACAGAAACTGATTTCCGTTTGACCAAATTTTCTGAGCTTACCAAACACATAGAGGGGTGTAAAATGATTTTTTGAAACCCTTTTCACCCAAAACAAATGCAGCCTTAATGACTGATGTTTACTGGACTGATCATACTGTGGGCGTTGAGCTGATGAAATTCAAGGAAGCTTGACTGTGCCTCATGTTTTTTTTTTTTTTTGAAAGTTTGTGTTGGGTCAAAAGCTGAGTTGAAGTGGTTTTTTTTTTTTTTGGGAGTGATACGGCTTGGGCCTGTGATGTTACATGGACCGCGTCTGGTATTTTTTTATTGGGTCGGGTCAAGGAGCTTGTGTACAATGAGTTTGTTGTTTTGACTGGGTCAGGACTCGGGTAGTTTAATGGGTTTGGATTTTTTTTCTTCATTTCAGGTGGACCGGGTCAAGTTGTTCTTAATGGGAAAACACTGTGGGGAAGAGTTTGAACGGAAAAGAAGGTGCCGGGGTTTTAAATTAAATAAAAGGCTAGTTATTGTTACCCTTGAGATGGAGTCGCTAGTTTGATGGTGGGATTGCGGCCGCATGGTGCTGGGCAAGTGAGGGTCATGGTGGGGCTCACTGTGGTGCGGTCTGACCGACATGGGGTTATGGAGCTTCAATCGTTTGATGGGGGTGGCGGCGTTGGCTTTCCAATGGGTGCTGGCGTGCGGAGAAACTTCTTGAAAGAACCTGACCAGGTCTGGCTGTGAGGTTTGTTGGTTGTTGGGTCTAAGAGCTTGGGTTCATGGGTGACTTTCTAATGGCGGAAAAAAAATACGGTGAATGGTTTTTTTTTTTTTTTTTTTTTTTTTAATATTTTTTAAAGTACTGTTCTGATACCAAATATATGACGCAGACGACCAAAACAAAATTAAATAATATGAAACTTAGACCAAAATTAAATAATAGGAAAATAAAGTGATAGGATTTAGGAGTTAGCACTTAGGCCTTACTTGGAATTAGCACCAAACAGTAAATCACTTAGAGTCAGCACTTAGAGTAGACTTCGAGTTAGCACCAGACCAAACATAATTTTTTTTCATTCATCAAAATATCAACTATCTCTTCAAGGAGTATAATAAATTGCTTATAAAGGATTGCTAAACTCTAATTCTCATTAGTTAGAAAAACCTAATTGACTTATTACAAAATAAAATACTAATAGAGCAACCGCATCAGCTCTTCTAAAAGATTCAGTCTATCTTATACAAAAAACCTACTTTTTCTATTTTACACAATTATTTTTACAAAACACCCACATCAATTCATCTATTATACACTATATTTTATATAAATAATATTTTATGAGTTGAAGAGAGAGAGTAAGTGGAAGAGAGAATGCGAGGGGAGAGAAATACTACTAAAATAATGTATAGAAGAGCTATAGTAACCGTGTATATATGTACGGTTATTGTAGCACTTGTGTATATATGCACAATTTTACACCCACTGATGTGGGTGTTTTTTTTGTCAAAATGTGTAAAATAAGTTACTTTTTGTATTTTGCAAGACTTTATAAGAGCTGATGTGGTTGCTTTAATAGTTTAATAAACTACTAGGACCTAAAATATAAAAATACAATTGACTTGTAAACATAAATAAACTACTAGCTTAATAAAAATCTTCTTACTTCTCCCGCATCACTAACTAGTAGCATTAGTCATAAAAACGAAACCAGTTCCTTCATTACTGCATCGAATTTATCTCTATGAATGATTTGATAGTGAGAAAACTAGCACATTATACAACACACCTCAATTATTACATGGTTTTCAATAAGCTTCATTGTCAATTTGTCACTATTCTCAGGGTACTCCTGTTTATTCATACTGATAAAGTCTTATAAAATACGCCTGTTATTGTCATCCAAAGAACAAATATCCAACTAACTTTTGCTCAAATCAATCTTGGAATGCATCTCGTTACAATCATTAGGCTTTTATCACAATTGAGCAAGTTGCCTAATGTTCATAGGTGTAATGTCATTGGTGTCACCATCCATGAAACGCCTTGCAATGAGAACATTTGTAGCTTCAGTAGGATGAAATGGATCCCAAAACACATACTTGGATCTGTTACTACAAACTTTTGAGAGAGGACCACAGGGCGTCAAACCCCCAAAGCGACCGACAAGATAGCAGCATGCCGAATTGGCATTCTCAAAACCTGTTAAATAAAACAGGAAGTTCTCCTTAGAGTGAAGACATGGTTCAAATTCTTCTACGTATACCAAAAGCTTAATCTGTTAGGAAATTGTAAATTTAAATGAGCATGACAATTTAAGATACTCCTATCCTATGTGACCTGGCAAAAAAATCTTCTGCATACTCACCATAGGATATGTAGTTTTTCAGGATATCTTCTACGATGCTATAAGCATCTGCATAGACAAATTTTGATCCCTGAAGATTAGCGCTGAGGTCTGTGATAAGGCTTTTCAGCTTGGCGTTGAATAATTGAGCCAACTGATTTGAAAAACTAACACAGTTGGGCCCCGTAGATAGATTGATATCCCTTTGATAAGGCATACACCCTATAGGTCCAACATTTGCCACAATAATCTTTCTAGCACCCAAATTGTAAAGTCTCTGGTAACAGAATCAATAACATTTGAATTGAACTTCTACAGTTGAAATAACGTGGCTTTAAAATAATAGGTTTCAAAAATATTACCATAAGTTGTAGTCTGTATCTTGAAATCATGGCACCAACAAATACATTTGGGGTGACCAACTTTTGCTTGACGGCTGAGATGACTGGTGTCAGGTAGTTATCAAGGAAATCATTTGAGCCTATTGTAACAGAGAAAAATGCTTTTCCAAACAATGTTAGAGCTTCAGGTGCTCCAATGCTTGAGATTATGTCTTGCCTGCTGTTTGCAAAATTGTCTATCTGTGCATCTAAGTTGATTCGACCTCCCTATGCATCATATACAAATTTAACAGTTTATGTAAACCTATTGATAGCTGTACACCTAAGTCCTAACACAATGAAGATAATGAAATGCTGCTCAAAATTATTTTGAATTCCATATTTATCAAATAGGACAAAAATTGCAAAGGGTACAAGCGTACGACTGATTAGTTTACTTGGAAGTTTACAACTTTATCTTCTTTCAGTGTTTCATTCACAACATCATTGGAATGGTTATGAGAATAGTAGTGTGTACGTTAAGCAAAATAGAAGTCTTAATAACCACAGGAACATAATTGTTTTACAGTGCTTACTGGGGAAAAATATTATACTAGTGGAGCAGAAACCTTACAAAGATCTTTCCAGTGTCATTAAGAATTCCACCTCCACCGGAAGCATAATTGACACCCTGCAGAATCACAGCTCCTGCTGTAGTGGGAGCCAAGTAAGGAGGCAGGTAGTCTTTAAAACCCAATTCCTGACCTGGTGAGAAAATTCTGATGAATAAAATACCATTCGCATTTGCATATCTAGTACTCTAATAGCTTGTACTTTATGCAAAATAGAATTAGGCATGCGAAGTGCAGGAGAATTAGTACTTGCCTATAATGTCAACAATTGTTCTTCCATTTGTGAATCGGCCTGTGGGCATTCCAAAATCAATCCCATTAGGAATATGATTAGCCTTGGCGAGTGATACAATGTAGTCATTATTTCCAGGATCAACCAAGGAATCCCCAAAAACAAAATAAGCAGGAACATTCTGTGCAAAGCATATTTCCACTAGGATTGAGACTGTCAACAATGCAGGCACAATCCCACCAATGATTTGTCTATTCAAGATTAAAGCCATTTCAAACAATATAAATCTAAATATTCCTTTTCAGTTTGGAACTTGGGGATTGTGCCTATAAGAGGCAAGAGAAGATATTGAAAAAACGTAATGATTAAAAGAAGTCGAGAAAACTCAGTTGGAAGGCCAATCAAAAAGGAAAATAACAACCAGAATTTATGGCTTTTATAACACATGCTTATGGGTTTGGTAAGTTGGTTCATAATTTGTTGCCTCTAAATGTTAGGCACAGTGAAGCCAAATTTGGGTTAAGAGAGGGGCATCGCAACGGTGCTCCGCCTTCATGCTACCAAGAGTTTGTTTTTGTTTTTTCATGAGTTTCATGCCTTTGGTGGCTTGATCTCTTCGACTTCAACATCTTGACTCCCTAGAGGAGCCACCAAAATGCCAGGGTCGATTTTTTCGAATGGCAAAATAAATTGGATATTTGCCCAATCAACCTAGGTTTAAAAAAAATAAAGTCAAGTCCAAACTATTTTGATCTTTCTAAGAAATAAATTTTAAAATTCAGTTATTTTATTACAAAAGTAAAATCAATAAATGGCAAGTTGTGATTGATGGAATATAAAATGGTATATAACAAGTGGTACAGAAGATTTGTATTCCACTTTACTACAGTGGCGGCTCCAAAAATTCTTTTTAGGGTCGTCATTAAAAACAATTAAATTTTTAAAAATTTAATAATAATAAAACTTGAATATATTAACATCACAAAATAAAAGCACACGCAAATACATAAAATTTTAAAATTTCCTTTCACAAGTTTTCATATTTTGAAATCATTGTGTGATATGATAGTTTCAATATAATATTATCAGCTACATCCTTTTTAATGTACACAACCAAGCAATTATTAAGCCACTAATCTCTTATTCAATTACTAACATATTTCTGTGGGTTCCAGTTAGCTCAATTAGTAAAATCTCTGATGGTTGTATAAGAGATCTGGGGTTCAATCTCCGCCTACACCAAAAACTGATTGGTGTTTTGGTCTGATGATAAAGAGCTATTATCAGGAGCGGATGCCATAGGTTGAAACTCTCTCAAATTTTTTTTGTAAAACTCTTTCCTCAAAAAAAAATTACTAACATATTTCCTAAATAAGTACTAATATAAACAGAATGCATTATCTTTTCAAAAAAATATATCACATAAATCCAACAAATTTGGCTAAAGACTAAAGCAAGCACTAACATACTAGCTATTTAAAAGGTGTGCATTTTTTATATAAAAAAATAGCGATATTAAAATATGCCATTTGAAAACACAATTTAAAAAATCACAATTAAACGTTTGATTTGAGATTTTAGGCTAATTTGTTTGTTTGGGCAATTTTTGATAAGTGCTATATCCATAACATTTTTGCAACACTTTCACAACAAAGCCTAGGTGATAAGTTTTTACTGGTTCTAATTTGACCTTACCATTGATTTTTTTTTTTTTTTTTTTTTGATTTACTAGTAACAACCTATTATTTAGGATTGTTATGAAAATATTGCAAAAAATATTGTGAACATTGCATTTCTTGTAATTTTTTTGTTCAACATTTAATGGACCAAAATTTTGAAGAGGTTTAATTTTATTTTTAATGGGCTCAACTGTTATTAAGGGTGTTTAAGTTTTTTTTTTTAGGGTGGTCAAGTTGTTTTTCTAGGGTGGTCAAAAGACCTATATTAATTTAAAACTCAAAATTTTTTAAGGTATATTTTTTAAAAAAAAATTCAAGGTAATCCTATGACCACCCTCATAATAAGTACATGGCGCCGCCCCTGCTAAAGACTAAAGCAAGCACTAACATACTAGCTATTTAAAAAGTGTGCATTTTTTATATTAAAAAAATAGCGATATTAAAATATGCCATTTGAAAACACAATTTAAAAAATCACAATCAAACGTTTGATTTGAGATTTTAGGCTAATTTGTTTGTTTGAGCAATTTTTGAGAAGTGTTATATCCATAATATTTTTGCAACACTTTCACAACAAAACTTAGGTGGTAAGTTTTTACTAGTTCTAATTTGAACTTACCATTGAAATTATTATTTTTTGTTTACTAGTAACAACTTGCTATTTAGGATTGTTATGAAAAAATTGTGAACATTGCATTTCTTGTAATTTTTTTGTTCAACATTCAATGGACTAAAATTTTGAAGTGGTTTAATTTTATTTTTAATGGGCTCAATTGTTATTAAGGGTGTTTAAGTTTTTTTTTTTAGGGTGGTCAAGTTGTTTTTCTAGGATGGCCAAAAGACCTATATTAGTTTAAAACTTAAAATTTTTTAAGATATATAAAAAAAAAAAAAAAAATTCAGGGTGGTCATGTGACCACCCTCATAAGTACGTGGCGCTGCCCCTGGCTCACCTTTATATTCTGAGTGAATACGCTTACTGTCTTTACATGAAAATTTCGAACTTTATACGTAACATATTCTTTTCCTTTATGATTGACCTTCCAAGTTCCAACTGAGTTTTCTTTTTTTTGATACATCCAACTGAGTTTTCTTACTTCGTTTAATCATGAAGTTTTTTCAATAGCTTCTCTTGCTTCATATAGTTTGTAAGTGTGGTTAAATTTAGATAAAACCAAGGGCCCCAAGGTTCTAACTGAAAAGGCATACTTAGATTTCTATGGTTTGTAATGGCTTTCAGGAACCTAGGGTGGTCAAGTTATTTTTCTAGGTGGTCAAAAGACCTATATTAATTTAAAACTCAAAATTTTTTAAGATATATTAAAAAAAAAAAAATTCAAGGTGGTCTTGTGACCACCCTCATAAGTACATGGCGCTGCCCCTGCTTTACTAGGCCGATGAAAAAATAGACAAAAGAATATTTCAAATTTTAATTAGTCATAAATATAGCAAGATGAAGAAAATAGAGAAGATTATAAGAGAGAGGAACATAGAGTAGTATTTTACTGCCACATACACAAAATACCCTTAAAATATTTTGCTTATTATATATTGTTCAAAATCTTAGGTAGACTAAGTATTGTTGGTGAGGCAGTTGTAATTGTAATGGCCTGTTAATGCAAGGATTGATAAATGATAATAAGGTTTTGTAGCTAGTCTAGGTGTTCTTTTCTGAATAAGGATCCAATATTTTACTGTTGTATTTCTAGAAAGATGTCAACCTTCATATATCCTTTTGCTAGGATCTTATGGTGATCTGATTTTGTCACTATTTAAAGCTCAGTTTGTTTCGACGGAGAATTTTTTTCTATTTTATAATGTTTGTTTTGTAGTAAAATATTTGGTCAAAAATAAAATATTTTCAGTCAACCAAATTAATCTAGGCAAATTTGTGTAAAATATTTTACACCTAAAATTTTGGTAAAACATTTTACATTTACTTTCCCTTTCATCTTGATACTTATCACTCCCTCACTACCTTTCACGCTCTCTCTCCCTCTTAGTTCTCTCCATAACCCAACCACCCTGATCCCTTTCCCCCACCTCCTATCCCACCCTCGCACCCATCACTAGCTCCAAGCTCTACTCGGCACCACAAACAAGCTCCAGCCTCCGCTGGCGCCATCCATCGCCAGCGAAAGCCATTTACAATTTCTGTCTTTTTAGATTATATTTCTCCTTCTCTTTTCATTATTCTTCATCTCTAACCCTTCTCTGGTTCTTCTTAGGTTCGATCTCTACTTTCCTTGCTTGAAAAACACCTCAAAGTTTCAGGTTTTATTTTTGATGAATCATAATTTTTACACATATTTGATCTCTAATCATTTTTCATATGGGTTTTTTGGTGTTGATTTGGTTGTGTGAGATTTATTTATTTATTTGATGATTTTGACATTGGTTGTTTGATATGAGTTAGGGTTTATGACTTTCGGATCTGTTTTTTTTTTTTTTTTTGAGTAAATTGGGGGGGGGGGGGTAGTTATGTGTGGCATTATGATATTTGTATGATGAAATTATTGTTAAATACTAGTTTATGATATATGTTTTAGATCCAAAATCCCTTGTTAGAAAGTAGTAGCTCTGATATGGATTCATTGTTTGATTCCCTTTGAGGCCATGTTTACACTTTGGTCCTTGGATTTCATGTAGTTGACATTTAAAAGCTATTGTAATTCTTTTAATCTTTTTGCCTGGTCCATCTTGATTACTATATAGCTTTTCTTTTTATTCTCTTTCAATTATTTTTGTTCTTCTATGAGTATATAACAAATAAAATGTATGTAGGTTTGATTATTTGGTTTTAGAAAAAATCAAGCTCATGATTTCTTTTTCACTTCTTTTTCTCTGGATTGTTGTTGTTCCTGTTTTGTTTTTTTGTTTTTTGTTTTTTTTTTTCAGTGTTTCTTTGCGATATATATATATATATATCGCATTAATCTCAGAACATTAATTTCCCAGTTTTAAGTAATTTCACTTTGCATACATTGGCAGGTTATACCGCCTATTTTCAGCATATTATAATGTCTCCCATTCCCCATATTTTGTTTTATATTTATTTCATAATAACTCTTCCATTTCCTTTCATCTATTTCTTTGTCTGTTACTATTTTGACATCTTCTTTTATCTTTACCGTTGGTAAACAAGTTTCTTACCATTATCTCTGTACCATATCATAATGTCTCCCATTCCCCATATTTCATTTTACATCTATTTCATGATAACTCTCCCCTTCCCCTTCATTTGTTTCTACGTCTGCTATATTTTCTCCGTTCTTATCTTTCATTACATTTCTTCTTTTCTAGAATTGTTCTTTTCTCTTGTTTAAAATTCTGTATTTCTAATCTATATTAACCAGTTATCATCCAGTCATCTATATCTTCCAGTTTCTGTGTTTAGCCCTTTAGTTTGTTTCAGGGAAGTATGAATTTGACTTGTAAGTCCTGGAATCTTGAGCAAGTAGCCGTTTAGCCGGAAATAGGCCTTTGAGGCTTAAAGTTAGGAATGGCAATCAGTCATGGAATATATACCCTGTCATAAACCTAAGGCTAGGTACAATACTCTAAAGATAGAGGTGATTAGATTTTGATTGTTTAACATAGATTCTTGATCCAGAAAAATGAACAGAGTGTTTAGAAGCAACTCCTCCACCAGCTTTCAATCTTCCATCCCTGAGATTCCAGAAGACACTGGAATTCTCAATTTTGAGTCCTATGAGCTACCAGATTTAGATTTAAATCTAGAGGATTGGAACATCCCTAAAGTCCCCACCAATCAGATCTATAAGTCTTCTTGGTCCCTTAAAAAAGCCTTTAAGACAGACTACCATGTTAAGACCATTACACAAGTTTATGGAATAAACAAAGAATATGAAACATGTTATTTGCTTTCACCATCAACCCTAACTGCCCATAGAAAAGATGGACATAACTTCCTACACATAGGCCTAGTCCAGGTAGGAGTAAAGCCCTTAATCAGAGAAGGTTTGAATTGTTCAATCCTTATGGCCCTGAGAGACACAAGGCACATCAAGTTTGATGATAGTCTCTTAGGAACCATCCAAACCAATCTTAGTTGTTAGGACATATGTGATTTGATGTTAGGAACATATGTCAACATTTTTATGTAATTGGCTAATCATTTGACAAAATGCACTTTACTTGTAATTTGGTAGATCTAGGATGTGTTTAATGCTTCAAGAAATAAGGTTTCAAGTTCAAGTGTTAAAGCCATACAAGTCTGTCCAAGAATCAAGTGAGGAAGTGTTGTTCATTAAATCTCGACAGCTAGCATCTATTGAGGTTTAAAGAGAGCTGTTTCAGCCCGAGGCTTAACAGCTACTCAACAAATAGGGTATTTGTCGAGATTTATGAAGTTCAGATTTTCAATTCAAATTTTCATCCAATCCGTGAATGTATGTTTGGGCTTTCTTTCTCACAACTCTAAACATATATAAGGATTGTTTTAAGGGTCGTCACAGCTGACGCAACCTAATGCAAAAGTTTTTCACAAGCATATTGTGAACCAAAGACATATGCCCTAGTTCATCTTTCTCTTGAAGAAGTTGCTGTGTTTGTACACCGTAGGGTTTTGTGACCAAGCAACTTCATGATCTTCATCATATGATGAATTGAAGAACTTTGTAGCTAACATCTTTCTTAAGTTGGTGATTAAGTCGCGTACTGGGATCCACGCAATTGGTTAGTCACGTACTGGGAGCCATGCATTGAAAAGGAGAGATTGTCACTACAGAACAAGTCCAATTGGGTATTGAGGTAAGGGTTCAACTGTAGGTTGGTATAAGATACTGAGATTCCTTTACTTGTAACCGCTTGTTGTGATAATAGTGGGTTCTCGGGAGTGGTGACTTTAAAATCACCCGGTGGGGTTTTTGCCGTGTAGGTTTTCCCCATTCGTAAACAAATCACCGTGTCAATTTATTTTCCGCTGCATACTTAGTTTAATTGGTGATTTGTTTGTGCTACCACGCATCTTGCATGTTAATTTGATTAATTAATAAACTTGGCTAATTAATCAATTAATTCATCACAAGGGGTCAATACATTCTTGGCCTATCATTAGTAATGGACCAATCCATTTTGATTATTTCCCTAATTTCACAGTTTCCCTTCATGACCCACATATTAGGAAAGCTCTCACTTTAAACATCAAGACTTCAGGAACCTTCATGGTACCAGAAGCCAAACAGTCAGCTTTGATATATAAGGTCTACTACAAGTGCATTAGAACGAACTTAAATGTCCAAGCCCTTAACAAGAAAGTAAAAGGAGAAATCACTCTTATCCAGACCATAACCCCCGGATCACAAATTAAAGTACCCAGGACACTTAAATGGTCTGAGGTCACATTCCCTCAAGATTGGACCTTGCAAAATGAAAATTTTGCTCTTCAGGCTCAACGCCCTCCCCAAACCCTAAATCTAGATTTTGTCCAACAGTTAGCCGATGGAACTGTCAGGTTCAGTTTTCACCAATCTAGGTTTAGATTTCCTTTAGATCTTCATCAACCCAAATTGTAGACCCCTATTTTCCTCAGAGACAAACCTGCATCCCAGTATAGCTCATCCAGACCTCTAAGCCCTAGAAAAGATCTAGACCTAGAACTCCAAGGAGTTAAGACTAGATCCTAAGTTAGCACACCATGCTACACAGCCAAACAAGAATCAGTTGCTGAAGAGGAAGTAAATCATGGTCCATCCTCTCCAACTCAATCAGACTTTGAGCAACCTGAACCCCCAGTAGGTCACCAGCTCAATGTTATGAAAAAAGATTTCATCCTAGATCATAAGTCTTTAGGTGATGATTTTGACTCAAAAGTCAATAAAGTCAAAAGGGAAGCCTATAAAGCAAACCATACCAAAAAACAGAAGATAGAAGTGTATACAAAATGGCAGGAGTTCATGAAAGAGATATCAACAAATATCCCTTTCTTTGAATATTTTGAGAACCATTTTGAGTGGCACAGAAAGTCTTGTGTCATTACCAAAACAAATTGGACCAAAGAGAACAAGGAAGTAGTCCGGTCTAGTCTCCCCCTAGAAAATATAACCATCAAACATCAAGGTTTTGATGTAGTTGCTACTCCTCTTAGGAAACCTACTAGTGAGGATAAACCAATAAAAAAGATCTTAGAACAAAACAACTACACCAACCAGTGTTTAAATGTCATAGGAAAACAATTAGACAAAATAGAAGATAGGATAGAATCCAAGGCCATTCCCCAATCAGGAAACCTTACTAAACCCATCCCGTCTTTAGAAAAAACTTTAGTCAAGTTACCTGTCACTAGACAAACCAGCCTCTGATCCAAAGACAAGACAGCATTAGAGATAGTCAACCAGAAGTTAGAAGAACTAGTAAAAAAGGAACCAACTACCTCTTCGACTAGCAGAGACCCCAGATTAGAAACCCAGTTAGCCACACCAAACGTCCATGTTGCTTCTAACAGCAGTAGTAGCAACACCTCTTCAAAATCTGAAGAAGAGACAAAACAATTATAAAATCAGTTTCAAGATCTACAAGTAAACAAGCTCTATCATCATAGGGTAACCCCAACCAGTCTCACCAAAAATTGGTATCCTAGACCAACACCCCCGGACCTCCAGTTTGAAGAAAAAAATGTTAGCAACCAGTTCTTAGTATCTTCTGATAAGCTCTATGAATGGAATATAGACAGATTATCAGAACAAGAAATCATAAATAAGACCCAACACATGGTTATGGTAGCCAATAACTACCTCAATGAAGGACGCCCCCATACTGAAGTAGTTGAACTTATGGTCTTAGGTTTCACAGGAAAACTTCTGTCATGGTGGAACCATTACCTAATAGAAGAATCAAAGGAAGAGATCAAAAGTGCAGTCCATAAAGATAAGGACGGACGTCCCATCTTTGATGAAGCCATAGGTAGAGGTGTCCTAGATGGAGTAAACACCCTAATTTATACCATTACAAGGCACTTTATAGGAACCCCTAGCAACATTACAACTAGAATACATGATCAGTTAAGTAATCTTAGGTGCCCTACCCTTAGTGACTACAGATGGTATGAAGATGTTTTTACCACCAGAGTCATGCACAGAAGCGATTGTAACTCTCCATTTTGGAAGGAGAAGTTTATCAATGGCTTATCCAGTCTTTTTGCTTATAGGGTTAGAGAAACTCTCAGTAACACCTCAGGTGTCATAGATTATGATGATCTGACTTACGGAGACATATTTAGTGTCATTTGCAGGGAAGGTTTGAAAATGTGCATAGATATGAAAATCCAAAACCAAGCCAATAAGGACAAAAGAAAAGCTAAGTATGAAGTAGGAAACTTCTGTACTCAGTATGGCCTACCCTCCATAGCCCCATCCAAGAGAAAATCCAAGGAAAAATAATACCCTAGGAAAAGAATAGCCTCTAGGTATTATAGAAGTCATAAGAAGCCTAGCAACTTCAATAGAAATGACTTCTATAAGAAAAGAAAGAAATCCAGAGATTACCATAAAGCCAATAGTAAGAAGAAAAATCCAACCCAAAAAACATTCGATAAGAAGAATACCAAATGTTATAAGTGTGGAAAGAAAGGCCATTTCAGGAATGAGTGTAGATCCAAAGCTAAAGCTTTAATCAACACCCTCCAAGGTGACCAAACCAGCAAAGATGAAATTTTCAAACTCCTAGAACTCAACCACACAGACAGTGAGTCCTCCAATAGTTCCAGTGACAATAATCTTTCAGATAAGCCAATCCTCATCCTTTAGAGAGTCATCCAACATCTCTAGTAGTCCAGACATCAGTATAGGATGTAAAGACAGTTGTTGCAAGAATAAATCAGTCAATGTTCTTAGCCAACAAGAAGAACTTCTCCTCACCCTAATAGACAAGGTAGAAGACCCAGTTATTAAGGCCCAATACCTTAGCAAGTTTCAAAGAACCTTAGTCAAAGAAACAAAAGAAACTAAATCCAAACACCCCGAACCTCCTGTTAACTTAGACAAAATCTTCAATAGGTTTACCAAAGTTAAGAAAGAAGTCACAATTAATGACCTCCAACATGAAATTAAGGAAACCAAAACTGAGATTAGAGCCCTCAAGGAAGAAGTTAAAAAACTTGACCAGGCTTTAACAATTCTTAGGATTGACCACAATTTCCTTAATCAGAGAATTGAACACCAAGACAATCCCTATCATCAAGAAATAGGTCCCTTAGATGATGAAGTAGAAAATATCTATGATGAGTCAGCCAATCCTACAGCAAACATGATCTTAGATGAACCAGCCTAAGTATTTCCAACAGACTAAGGAATGATTGTCCTCAGCAAATGGTAGCAAGATGCAGATTAAATACAAAATCCCAAAAGCCCATGTGTGCCAGGATAACACATGCTTCAAAACAACCTTTATCTTAGTAAAAAATATGACAGACAGAGTAATCTTAGGAAATCCTTTCATGTGTCTGTTATATCCGTTCACTACAGATAGTGAAGGGATCACTACCCATCCTTTTGGTCAGCCAGTTAAGTTTAAGTTTCTTAGAAGCCCGGAACCTCAAGAAATTAACAGTTTCCGAGATGTCTCCATCTCCAGAACTCTAAATCTAATCAATAGGAAAACCCAACATCTTAAATACCTTAAGGCTTATTTAAGGCACAAGAAAATTGAGGAACAATTAACTTGTAAAATCATCCAAACCGAGATCAAAGAGTTCGAGGAAAAACTCAAGCAGGAAGTTTGCTCTGATCTTCCTACAGCCTTTTGGCATAGAAAGAGACACGAAGTAGCTCTCCCATATGTCAAAGATTTTAGTGAAAAGGATATCCCAACCAAAGCCTGACCTATCCAAATGAGCTAAGAACTCATGGAATTTTGCAGATAAAAAATAAATGACCTCCTTAGCAAAGGAATCATTAGGAACTCTAAATCACCTTGGCCTTGTCCAGCCTTTTATGTACAGAAAAAAGCCGAAATAGAAAGAGGAGTTCCTAGATTAGTCATTAACAAAGTCTTAGAATGGATTAGGTATCCCATCCCTAACAAAAGAGACTTAGTTAATAGGCTTAGTAAGGCAGTCATCTTCAGTAAGTTTGACATGAAAGGTGGTTTCTGGCAAATTCAGATCAGAGAGTCTAATAGATATAAAACAGCGTTTACTACACCCTTTGGACATTACGAATGGAACGTAATGCCTTTTGGCCTAAAGAATGCACCCAGTGAATTCCATAACATCATGAATGACATTTTCAATCCTTTATCCAGTCACTCTATTGTTTATATAGATGATGTACTCATATTCTCAGAATCTATTGAGCAACATTGGAAACATTTGAGATCGTTTCTCAATACAGTCAAGAACAATGGTCTAGTGGTTTCAGCCCCAAAAATCAAACTTTTTCAAACACATGTTCGATTCTTAGGTTTTGACATCCATCATGGGTTGATCAAGCCAATAGATAGATCCATTCAGTTTGCAGACAAATTTTCAGATCAAATCTTAGACAAAACCCAGCTTCAGAGAATTTTAGGATCTCTCAACTACATCTCAGATTTCTATCAAAATCTCAGACAACAATGTAAACCACTTTTTGATAGACTTCAGACTAATCCACCTCCTTAGACTCCAGCTCATACATCAGTTGTTCAAGAAATCAAAAAATATGTTAAGACTCTCCCTTGTTTAGGAATTCCCTCAGTAAATTCCTTCAAGATTGTCCAAAAAGATGCCTCTAACACTGGTTATGGTGGCATCCTCCTTCAGCGTACTAGTCCTAATTCCCCTAAACAAATAGTTTATTTCCATTCAGGAATTTGGACTTCTACTCAGCTAAATTATAGTACTATTAAAAAGGAAATTTTATATATAGTATTATGCATTTCAAAGTTTCAAAGTGATTTATTAAATCAAAAGTTTTTGGTCAGAATTGATTGCAAATCTGCAAAACATGTTTTAGAAAAAGATGTCCAAAACATTGCATCAAAACAGATTTTTGCACGGTGGTAAGTCATTCTCTCCGTTTTTTATTTTGATATAAATATCATAGAAGGAACCCAAAACAATATCCTTGATTTCCTTACCCGTGAATTCTTGTAGAATCCAAACCAAGATGTCTGGAAAAAAGCCAGCACAGCCCCAACCCCCAAAGCTACCTAAACAGTCACCTCCCAACAATACTAGTCAGGCAAAGAACCCTGGCCAGATAGTCCCAGTCTCTCCAGTTTCCTTAGCTAACCGCTATGTCGTTTCTACAATCCCAAGACCAAACTATGAAAGACCACTCCTAACCTAACCTAGATTTAGTTCTGCCCTAGTATCTCCAACACCTAGAGCAATAACCCCTTATACAGTAGATGATCCCTTTGGCCCTTTATAGCCCCAAAGATCATCCCAGCCTTCCAACAGAAAAATTAAGTCTCTTTACATTAAGAAACCCTATATCCAGCACATCTTTTATATTGAACCACACATGACCCATATAAAAGATCCTTTAGCTCTGGCAATGGAAGTTTTGCCACCAAATTGGAATTTTCTTCCAAAAGCCCCAGAAAAATCCATCAAATTCTATAAGAGCATCCTCACCCAAGAAAACTCTGCTCGAATAGAAGACATCAAGTCAAAATCAGACCCTTCAGTAGTCCTCTACCATAAGCTCATCATCACTAGGTTCGTCAACTGCAAAGAATGGGGCCAGCACCCCTCCCTGCTTCGAAACATTAGAAGGCTCAGGAATCCAATATAGTTATTATGACTACATGAATGCCTTTGAAAAGATTTTATTATATCAAAATAAGAATTTTGAGCATTCATGGTTCTCAATGTTTGACAAAAATTTCAACAGTCAAATCCCGACATGGTTCCTAAAGTGGTGGAAAATGTTTGGATCAATTCCTCAAATCTTCCCAAAACCTCTCCAGGAGGCCCTCAGATATTTCAGTTCAAGGCTCCAAGTTAATCATCACAGTTCCCAGTTTCCAGCAATCCTGCACATGTCCATCAGGTATAAAATCTATTGGATTAGCATGTGGACCTATGCAATCAGCAACAATATACTAAACAGAGAGTTCTCAGTAAAATGGTGGGATAGTCTCAAAATTGATCCAGTCATTGATTAAATAAATAAGGATTTCCCTCCTCCAGTTCATAGAGCCATTACCCAGAAGACAAGGTCCCTGTCTAGCTTAGAATCCATCTCAGTCGCCGAAAAATCTAGCAGAGAATTAAAAGATCTTGCAGACCAGTTGCTCCTCCAGGCTTCCCAGTTAGAAGAAAAGGAAAAGACTTCTCCTACCTCTTCTGAAGCATCTACTAGTCACCATCCATTTGACCATTTCTAGGATTCTCAAGATCCCTATGAGGGCCATAATTTGGACAGTCCCTAGACTATTTTGGTAGCACCAGTCACTACTCAGCATAGTTCCAAACAGCCCCAAATTTCGGTCACTATTCAAAACAGTACCAGCTGACATAAGAAAACAGAAACAGTACCAGCCGACACTAAAAGACGAAAGTGAACAATTTGTCGTGGGTTTCATCTTCTTTCGGGGAAAAGAAATTTACCCCCTCTTTTCAGAACTGCAGGAATCTTTAGAGGTCACGAGGCTCCCCCAAATCAGAGGTCATGAGGCTCCCCTGAAAGGATCCTAAGCTCCTCTCCCAGTTTATATAAGGGAGCTGAAGTTCCCTTTGAAAGTAGGCTTGGTTCAGCAAAATTCCCTCTTACAAAATCCTTTAGCAAATTTGTATTAGGAAGTTCCAATCCTATAATCAAATGGCTTTTATATTTTCATGCATCCAATGTAATGATATGGCCTCAGTTGGCTTTAGTTTTCTCTTCATTCAATAAACTGTAACTTACCCCTTGTGGTATCAGAGCCAAGTTGGTTGGTAATAGTTGTAAGTTACATTTTCACGCATTAATATCAGAACATTAATTTGCCAGTTTTAAGTAATCTTTGCATACATTGGCAGGTTATACCACATTTTTTCAGCATATCATAATGTCTCCCATTCCCCATATTTTGTTTTATATTTATTTCATAATAACTCTTCCATTTCCTTTCATCTATTTCTTTTTCTGTTACTATTTTGCCATCTTCTTTTATCTTTACCTTTGGTAAACAATTTTCTTTCCATTATTTGTGTACCATATCATAATGTCTCCCATTCCCCATATTTCATTTTACATCTATTTCATGATAACTCTCCCCTTCCCCTTCATTTGTTTCTATGTCTGCTATATTTTCTCCGTTCTTATCTTTCATTACATTTCTTCTTCTCTAGAATTGTTCTTTTCTCCTATTTAAAATTCTGTATTTCTAATATATATTAACCAGTTATCATCCAGTCATCTATATCTTCCACTTTCTGTGTTTAGCCCTTTAGTTTGTTTCAGGGAAGTACGAATTTGACCTGTAAGTCCTGGAATCCTGAGCGAGTAGCCGTTTAGCCGAAAATAGGCATTTGAGGCTTAAAGTTAGGAATGGCAATCAGTCATGGAATGTATACCCTGTCATAAACCTAAGGCTAGGTACAGTACTCTGAAGATAGAGGTGATTAGATTTTGATTGTTTAACATAGATTCTTGATCCAGAAAAATGAACAGAGTGTTTAGAAGCAACTCCTCCACCAACTCTCAATCTTCCATCCCTGAGATTCCAGAAGACACTAAAATTCTCAATTTTGAGTCCTATGAACTACCAGATTTAGATTTAAATCTAGAGGATTGGAACATCCCTAAAGTCCCCACCAATCAGATCTATAAGTCTTCTTGGTCCCTTAAAAAAGCCTTTAAGATAGACTACCATGTTAAGACCATAGAACAAGTTTATGGAATAAACAAAGAATATGAAACATGTTATTTGCTTTCACCATCAACCCTAATTGCCCATAGAAAAGATGGACATAACTTCCTATACATAGGCCTAGTCCAGGTGGTAGACCCTATATATCAAAGCTAACTGTTTGGCTTCTGGTACCATGAGGGTTCCTGAAGTCTTGATGTTTAAAGTGAGAGCTTTCCTAATATATGGGTCATGAAGGGAAACTGTGAAATTAGGGAAACAATCAAAATGGATTGGTCCATTACTAAGACTAGTTGGGATGGTTCCTAAGAGACTATCATCAAACGGTTGGGTTCAAGTTACACCTGGTGTAACTTTAAGTAATGTTACACCACTCAATATTTTTTAATTGGATGCGAATTTTTAGAAATCCACCGTTGGATTACATTATCTTCATATATTCTCCATGCTTGCAAAATTTTGAGGTGATCAAAGATTAATAGTTATATCATCAGTCAATTGTTTAAATTCAAAATTTTGTAGTTTAAAATAATGCATAAAAGATGAGTTTATGGATTAAATGGTAAATAACATCCAATTGGCATGAATGTTAAGAACATATAAAACATGTAATTCAATGGTGGGATTTTCAAAATATGAATTCTATAACAAGTTATTGAGTGTTGTAACACTGCTTAAAGTTACATCAGGTGTAACTTGAACTCAACCCATAAATGAGTATATATATACATACATATATATATATATATATATAAATCATGTTTCTTTGTGATATATATAACATGATTTCTTTTTCTCTTCTTTGTTGATTAAGGCTAATTTTTTGAACTCTTTTGGACAAAAATAGCCCTTACAATACAAAACCTGCTAAATTTGTCAAAACTTGTCAGAGAAATTTAGGTAGGTGCCTTCACTTCGCTAAAAGTGGTTACCCCAAGACATGGGCTTGTTCATGGACTCCCCTATTTTGCCATTGTCACCAGCCTATTTGATAAATTCTATGTTTTGAGCACATGATAAAATCTAAAATTGGCCAATATTTACCCTATCAAATTAATGTGCTCTAGCCTCAAGCCATGCATAAATGGCAAACAAGAATCACTTTATCAGTCATGTTTTTAACAAGGACAGAAGGAATCTTGAAGCAGGCATTACCATGACAAACATGAGCAATATTCAATTCATATTTAATCTTCATTTGACTACCATTAGCAGAAACCAATCTTTCAGTTTATTTTTCAAAATATTTTGAAGGAATTAATCCTTCTTAGATACAGTTCATATCCGCACCAGAATCAATCATGGCAATAATAGTGAAATGAAAATCATGGGAAACAACAATTTTAACTTTTGTAAAACATTTTGGAGGAAGCAATTCATTAACAAGACTAAGTTGAGAATTATCAACAATACCTTTATCAAAAAGAAGAGCCTGTTGATTGGATTCATCTCCATCTTTGTGCTCATCATGTTCATCTTGTTCATTATCAGATTTATTAAGATTTTTATCAATTTTCAACATATTATTATTGTGCATCTGTGCTTCCGCCTTCAGCTTGGTGTCCCTTCTCCCTTTATGGTATCAGAGCCATTCTTTTCTTGTCAGTGATAGTGTGGTTGTGTTCTCTGTCTTTCTGTTTATGTCTACCCGAAACTTTGATACTCCTTTGTTGTGTTTCCTTCTTACCTTCGTTGGCGCCACCCATGTCGGAAAGTGAATTCCCAAAACCGAACAGTAAGGCCCGTTTGAGCCAGAGAGGGAGTGTAGGGCATGAGAGGTATAGGGTTGACTAGGGTATGTGTTACGAAATGCAACGGTTGTGAGAAAAACATGATAATTGAGTGTTAAAACTAGGATAACATGGATAGGATGTGGAGATCCAACTCCTATGTCAGCTCCAGGACTGGTTGTCCTCCTGATATTGTAAATGAAGAAGATCACAATGTTGATGTTGAAGAACATGAGATCCCTGATTTCAGGAAATGGACTATTCCTAAGATTGATACTAAAAATGTTTACAAAATTAGTTGGGCTGAAAATGCTTTTCATTCTGCTTACAAAGTAAGAACTGTTGAACAAATATTTTCTATTTCAAGAACTCATGAAAAATGTTGCTTGTTTTCTAAGAAGAATATTGGTGAATTTATTGCTCCTAAAAAATTCAGTTATTTGCATATTGGAATGGTTTAAGTTGCTATTAAACCACTCACCCGAAAGGGTATTAATGCTTCTATTCTTATGTGTTTACGAGATGCTAGATTTAAGAACTTTAAAGATAGCATTCTTAGTATGATTACTACTTCTTTGTATGATGGTCCTGTTTATTTTAACTGTTATCCTGATCTTACTCTTGCTTTGGATGATCCTAATATTGTTAAAGCATTGACTTTGAATATTGCTTCATCTGGTTATCAGATGGAAGAAGGTAGTAAACCTTTTGCTTTGATTTATCGTATTTATTACAGATTGTTAAGTACTCAATTAAATCCTGGTGCTATAAATCATAAAGAACCTTTTGGAAAAACTATGTTAATTCAATGTTCAACCCCTAATGCTAAAGTTCAAGTTCCAAAAATGATTCAATGGCAAGACGTTAAGCTTCCCACTGAATGGTTGTTGGAACATGAATCTCCTCTTGCTAAACCTGTTTTTGATGAACTTGATCTTACCCATATTCAATAATATCTTGATGGTACTGTTAAAATAAGTTTTCAAAATACTCAACCTTTGAGGATCAACGAAGGAAGACATTCCTTTGCTGGATCTGAAAGTATTTCAGAAAGAGATCAAGATCTCAATGATTTTTTGCAAAAGAATTTTGAAAAACCCATTGATTTAAAGTTAAAAGGTGTTTCAAGTGATAAATCTCAAATTAGCTCTGTTTACTATTCCACTAAACCTGAAGCTTCCTCTCCATATAGCAGAACTGCTAATGAAGAAGAAGATGATACTAAATCTGTTTGTCCATCTGATTCTGATTTTCCTCCTATTGATAATCCTGTTTACCAAAATCAATTAAGAGTTTTGACTGTTTTGGATGACAGTTTTGAAGTTGATATGGTTACCTTGTACAATGAATTTATGCTTGCTAAAAATAGAAGTAAAAGAAAATACTTCCAAAATAATTTTGCTCAGTCTGAAAAAGACCGTGTTAAAAGAAAATGGTTAGAAAAGACGAATCAATTGAAAAAACTTTTTTTATTTTTTTTTATTTTCTTGAAATCCATTATGTTTCAAAAGATGAGGTTTCAAAACAACATTTAAATGTGATAAAAAAATCAAACTTTGTTAAAGCAGATAAAACCATTGTCAGGTCTAGCCATCCTCCTCTTGAGACAATTTTGATAACTACTAAGAAGGATGAAGTGAAGGCCTACCCTTTCAAAATTGCTGATGATCAAACTCCTATTGTTAGTCTTATTGAACAAAACAATTTTACTAATAAATCTTTGCATATTATTGGTCAACAGCTTGACTGTATTGAAGAAAAAATTGTTGAAAAAACTGTTTCTGTTTTCAAAACTAGTTTCTGAAAATTCTGTTTTTGTCAATTCTGAGAAACCTTTGATTGATTTACCTAGTCAACGAGAAAAAGTGAATTTCAAAACCTCTCAGGCTAAAACCCTTGAGATTGTTGAGAAAATGCTTTCTAATTTAAAGGTTAAATCTGAGGGTACTTCTACAAGTACTCCTGCTGCTCGAACTATTTCAAAAAATGGAAAAGAAATTTTTTCTGAAGAATATACAGATTCTGATACTGTATCTTCTGTTTCTGCTAAAAAGGTTTTTGATGATGATTTACCAGAAATTAAAAGATTTGTTGGAAACTCCAAACCCATGTCTTTTACAAAGAACTGGTATTCAAAACCTACTCCTCCTGATATGTAGTTTGAAGAACGATCTTTTCAAACACAGTTTTCTGTTTCTGCTAATAAGCTTTATGAATGGAATATTGATGGTTTATCTGAATAGGAAATAATTAATAAAATGGGTCATATGTCTATGGTTGGTATTGCTTACCAAAATAACCATGATCTTGACTAACCTGAAATTGTTAATTTACTTGTTACTGGTTTTTCTGGTACTCTTTGTGGATAGTGGGATTCTTATCTCACAAAAGAATCCAGAGATTCTATTAAACATGCTGTTAAAAAGAATGATGAAGGTTTGCCTATTTTTGATGAAAGTATTGGTCGAGGTATTCTTGATGGTGTTAATACCCTGATCTATACTATTCTCAAATATTTTGTTGGTACCCCATCTAATGTTTCGTCTCGAATTTCTGATTATCTGAATAATTTGAGATGCCCTACTATGTCTCATTACAAATGGTACCAAGATGTTTTCATTTCCAAAGTGATGCTCCGGAAAGATTGCCACAAGCCTTATTAGAAAGAAAAGTTTATTAACGGTCTGCCTCCTATCTTTGCTCATAAGGTAAAACAAGAATTAATGGGTAAAAATGATTCTATTGACTATGATAATTTAACTTATGGTGATATTTTAAGCACTATTAAAAAACTTGGAATTAATATGTGCAATGATGAAAATTTGTTAAAACACCAGTTAAAAAATAAAAGAAAAGCTAAATATGAAATGGGTAATTTTTGTGAACAATATAGTTTACCCCCTATTGCTCCTTCCAAGCAAAAGGGTAAAAAACATGATAATAGTCACAAAAATTATAGCCATAAAAAATATAAAAAATACAGAACCAACTTTGTTAAACCCAATGATTTTTATGCTAAAAAGAAAAATGTTTCTAAAAAATATGATAATAAAAAATCAGGTAAAGGTAAATGTTTCAACTGTGGAAAACCTGGACATTTCAGTAAAGATTGTAAACAAAAACCTAGTAAGTTAAAAAACAAGTTTAACATGTTAAATATTGATGATAAAGAGCAAGAAGAATTATTCGGAATCCTTGAATCAAACAATTCGTCTGATTCTTTGGAAGATGATTTTTCTTCTTCATCTGATTCTTGCTATCAATCTGCTACTGATTCTTCTGATTCACCTAATATTAAAATTGGTTGTAGAGATTCCTGTTGTAATGTTATTAAATCTGTTAATGTTCTCACTAAAAGTGAAGAAAATGAAAGTTTGATAATTAAATTGATAAATCAGATTGAAAATCCTGAATTGCAAAAAGAATATTTGGATAAGTTTAAGAAAAATTTGATAAAAGATGAAACTAGTAAAAAACTAAAATCAACTATAAGCTTTGAAGAAACTTTGGAAAGATTTAATAAAAAGAAATCCAAAGAATTGACTGTTAATGATCTTCAACATGAAATCAATGTTGTTAAACAAGAGACAAATGAATTAAAACATGAATTTAAAAGCATTAAAAGTGATAATAATAATCTTAAACAAGAATTGTTAATGTTAAAAATTGATAAAAATCTTAATAAATTTGATAATGAACTAGATGAGCACAAAGATGGAGATGAATCCAGTCAACAGGCTCTGCTTTTTGATAAAGGTATTGTTGATAATTCTCAACTTAGTCTTGTTAATAAATTGCTTCCTCCAAAATGGTTTACAAAAGTTAAAATTGTTGTTTCCCATGATTTTCATTTCACTGTTATTGCCATGATTGATTCTGGTGCGGATATGAACTGTATCCAAGAAGGATTAATTCCTTCAAAATATTTTGAAAAATCAACTGAAAGATTGGTTTCCGCTAATGGTAGTCAAATGAAGATTAAATATGAATTGAATAATGCTCATGTTTGTCATGGTAATGCCTGCTTCAAGATTCCTTCTGTCCTTGTTAAAAACATGACTGATAAAGTGATTCTTGGTCTGCCATTTATACATGCTTTATATCCTTTTCTTGTTGAACATGATGGAATTACTATTGATCCTTTTGGACAGAAAGTAAAATTCAAATTTACTTCAAAGTTTGAAATTGATGTTGATGCTTTAAAATTGATTCATGATAAAACCAAACATCTTAACTTCCTTAAATAAGAAGTTAGATACAAGAAAACTGTTGAACAGCTTTCTGATAAATCATTACAATAAAAAATTGATAATTTTCAAAAAATGTTGATTGATGATGTCTGCTTTGATGTTCCTATTGCTTTTTGGCATAGGAAGAAACATATTACTGATTTGCCTTACGTTAAAGATTTCACTATTCTTGCTAATATGTTTCTTCAAGAACTACTACTGAGTTCTTTCAAACATTCTACAAATGTTCTTCAAGGTAATGGTCTTAATATTGAGATGTTAGCAACTACAACCTGTCTTAATACTCTCAATGTTCTTTGCAGGAAAATGTGCACATTGCTGACGCTGCTAATATTGCTGTTGTTGTCAATATAAGTACCACTAATAAGTGGATTACACATAATTATACCACTAGTAAGTGGATCAATATGACTTCCCCAGGCAGAAAGGAAGAACAAGGGAAAAGCACTTGCACATGGCTATTCTCAAGACAAAAGGCTCCTAGCGGGAAAACCTTTTGTAATGCATGAAGGTGCTTCCTCTGGGGTCAAATCCAGTGGAGCAACATCCCTTCAGGAATTTGTCCCGGCAGCGGTGACATATTCCAATGGTGACATGGTTATTGCACTACAGGAAGTTTTATCAAGAAATTTACAGTTTCACAATGGTACCTACACTGAACTACCTGATCCCATTAAATTTCTCCTTGATAACCTCCAAGATGCTTTTACTATAAACCATTGCAACCTTTTCACAAAAACCCTCCAAGCACTTGAGATCCACCTTGTTAACCTTACTGCACAAAATGAGGTCTATACTAGCCACTATGCTAACCTTGTTTCAGAAAATGAGGCTTTTGAAAACCATCTTATTATCCAACCAAATATTACAAATGATCCCTACATTAGTCAACTCTTTGGCAAAGAGGAAATCCATTCAATGGATAAAAAGACTATAATGGGCATTGATTATGCTAGATTAAGTCTTAAGACCCAATCTTTGTTAAAAAGTGCTTTTTCCAACTTGCCAACTGAAATACAAACTTGTGTTTTGGAAAGCAAGGCTATGTTCAGGTCTTTTGATCTCTGGTTCGATTATTTCAAGACACTTGTTACAACTGCTATTCCCGATCTTGATAATTCTGATGATGCTGGTGATATCCTTGAACTGGCTGATTGGGAAGAACACTTTGGGAGCAGTCTCAGAGTGTATGAAAAGAAACATCCATTTCCTGGTCTCTTGATCAATTATGATGATGGTTCTTATATTGCTGCTGATGATTCAGATGATGAGGATCTTAGGGATCCTAATTGGCTTTCCCAAATGTTTGAATATGGCTTTATTAGGTTCATAAAATTAGCAAACCTTGACCAAGCCAGTAAGTTTCCACAGATTATTTAGACTACTATTAAAGGGTTTAAAGGTCCTTTTGCTTCTATAAGATGCTGGAGCACTTTGCCAAAATGGGAAAGAGATAACTGGATGAATGTCTAGCCTTCAAAACATCTCATTCTCATTAATGGTCATACTCACAAAGGACCATGGTTTGAAGGAGATTCTCACTTATCCTTCAGAGATTCTTATGCTTTAGCAGAAGGTTGGAGAAACTATTTCAATAATCAAATTTTTGATGTTGCTCAGAATCTATGGAAAGATTACCATTTCATTGGAAGCACAGATAGAATTTCTATTTTTGGTCCCAGACCTTATGCTAATGCCATTTCTCATTTGCGGATAGCGGATCACTGTAATCCAAGAAGTCTTCTCATTCTAGGGAAAACTCTAGAGTTTGAACCACTTCTATATTGTGGATTCTGTAATCAATATGCTATCTATTATGAGCATGAATGTAATAATGATTCTCCATGGGATCCTTATGATGGTTATCCATCTGATGCTCCTTCCACTATTTGATGAATGGTCTCCTTAGGCTACTACTATTTAGAGACCATTACTACTTTCCTCTGTTTGTCTGGCTTGCACAAAGGCCAAAATGCTACAATGTTTTTGAAGAATATGTTGCTGAAAATCTGAAACTGTTTCAAGATACCCCAGATTTGGCGGAAGATTTTGATTCTCCTATTTGTCTGGCCTGCACAATGGCCAAAACACTTCAATATCTACCATTGCTAAAAGCCTGTACGATGCTTCTGAAGATTCCCAATACTAATGCTCATTTGATTTAGCACAAGAAGACAACAATGCCAATGCTTCTGAAGGATAATGCTTATTGGTTTCTTTTGGCACCAAAGGATACCAATAATATGGCCTAGACCCTAAAATTGTAGGCCTCTGAACTCCACGGATGATTCCCCAAAAATGAGTCAAAAGTGAGAAAATTCACTTTTACTATTCACCTGTCACTATTCACCTATCACTATTCATCTGCCACTATTCACCTGTTACTATTCACCTGTTACTATTCATGGCACTATTCACTCCGAATTTTGCCTATTTAAGGGGGGTTGTCCCTTAAGTTTAAAGCAAGCTTTTATTCAGAATTCTTTCTCCTATTCTTCTTTTAGAAGCCTTGTTCTAGAGAGAATTCCTTGCTTCCTATTACTTGTTTCCTACTACTACAATCTTGTAACTAAGTCTAGTACAAGTTTTGTAACTGTTAACCTGTAACTGTTTCAACCTTGTTACTACTACTTCTGTAAGTGTTTGTTCTACTTTAAATAACAAGTATTTTCTATTTTCTGTTCATTATACTACTTGTTGCTACCGCCATCTTGGACGGTTCTAAATTTTTATTGCTTTCATATATACTGCTTGGCTGGTTCTACCGCCTTACAATTGCGTTTAAATTACTTTGATTATAACTGCTTCTATACCGCCTTCTTGGCTGGTTCTACTTTGCTTTTATATTATTTTCCTACTTTGCTTTTATATTATTTTCAACATATTATTATTGTGCATCTGTGCTTCTGCCTTCAGCTTGGTGTCCCTTCCCCCTTTATGGTATCAGAGCCATTCTTTTCTGGCCGGTGATAGTGTGGTTGTGTTCTTTGTCTTTTTGTTTGTGTCTACCCGAGACTTTGATACTCCTTTGTTGTGTTCCCTTCTTACCGTCGTTGGCGTCACCCGTGTCGGAAAGTGAATTCCCATAACCGAACAGTAAGGCCTGTTTGAGCCAAAGAGGGCGTGTAGGGCATGAGAGGTATAGGGTTGACTAGGGTATGTGTTACAAAATGCAACGGTTGTGAGAAAAACATGATAATTGAGTGTTAAAACTAGGATAACATGGATAGGATGTGGAGATCCAACTCCTCTGTCAGCTCCAGGACTGGTTGTCCTCCTGATATTGTAAATGAAGAAGATCACAATGTTGAAGAACATGAGATCCCTAATTTCTGAAAATGGACTATTCCTAAGATTGATACTAAAAATGTTTACAAAGTTAGTTGGGCTGAAAATGCTTTTCATTCTGCTTACAAAGTTAGAACTGTTGAACAAATATTTTCTATTTCAAGAACTCATGAAAAATGTTGCTTGTTTTCTAAGAAGAATATTGGTGAATTTATTGCTCCTAAAAAATTCAGTTATTTGCACATTGGAATTGTTCAAGTTGCTATTAAACCACTCACCCGAAAGGGTATTAATGCTTCTGTTCTTATGTGTTTACGAGATGCTAGATTTAAGAACTTTAAAGATAGCATTCTTGGTATGATTACTGCTTCTTTGTATGATGGTCCTGTTTATTTTAACTGTTATCATAATCTTACTCTTGCTTTGGATGATCCTAATATTGTTAAAGCTTTGACTTTAAATATTGCTTCATCTGGTTATCACATGGAAGAAGGTAGTAAACCTTTTGCTTTGGTTTATCATATTTATTACAGACTGTTAGGTACTCAATTAAATCCTAGTGTTATAAATCATAGAGAACCTTCTAGTAAAACTATGTTAATTCAATGTTCAACCCCTGATGCTAAAGTTCAAGTTCCAAAAATGATTCAATGGCAAGACGTTAAGCTTCCCACAGAATGGTTGTTGGAACACGAATCTCCTCTTGCTAAACCTGTTTTTGATGAACTTGATCTTACCCATATTCAACAATATCTTGATGGTACTGTTAAAATAAGTTTTCAAAATAATCAACTTTTGAGGATCAACGAAGGAAGACGTTCCTTTGCTGGATCTGAAAGTATTTCAAAAAGAGATCAAGATCTCAATGATTTTTTGCAAAAGAATTTTGAAAAACCCACTGATTTAAAGTTAAAAGGTGTTTCAAGTGGTAACTCCCAAGTTAGCACTCCTTTTTATTCAACTAAAGCAGAATCATCTTCTCCATATAGCAAAACTCCTAATGAAGAAGAAGATGACACTAAATCTGTTTGTCCATCTAATTTTGATTTTCCTCCTATTGACAATCCTGTTTACCAAAATCAATTGAGAGTTTTGAATGTTTTGGATTAAAGTTTTGAAGTTGATATGGTTTCCTTGTATAATGAATTTATGCTTGCAAAAAACAGAAGTAAAAGAAAATATTTCCAAAATAATTTTGCTCAATCTAAAAAAGACCATGTTAAAAGGAAATGGTTAGAAAAGATGAATCAATTGAAAAAACATATTTTGTTTTTTGATTTTCTTGAAAACCATTATGTTTCAAATGATGAAGTTTCAAAACAACATTTGAATGTGATAAAGAAATCAAATTTTGTTAAAGCAAATAAAACCATTGTTAGGTCTAGTCATCCTCCTCTTGAGACAATTTTGATAACTACTAAGAAGGATCAAGTGAAGGCCTCCCCTTTCAAAATTGCTGATGATCAAACTCCTATTGTTAGTCTTATTGAACAAAACAATTTTACTAATGAATCTTTGCATATTATTGGTCAACAGCTTGACCGCATTGAAGAAAAAATTGTTGAATAAACTGTTTCTGTTGATAAACCTGTTTCTGTCAAAACTGAGAAACCTTTGATTGCTTTACCCAGTCAAGGAGAAAAAGAGAATTTCAAAACCTCTTAGGTTGAGAAAATACTTTCTGATTTAAAAGTTAAAACTGATGGTACTTCTACAAGTACTCCTTCTACTCGAACTATTTCAAAAAATGAAATTGTTTCTGATGAAAATATAGATTCTGATACTGTTTCTTCTGTTTCTGCAAAAAAGGTTTTTGATGATGATTTACCAGAAATTAAAAGATTTGTTGTAAACTCCAAACCCATGTCTTTTACAAAAAACTGGTATTCTAAACCTACTCATCCTGATATGCAGTTTGAAGAAAGATCTTTTTAAACACAGTTTTCTGTTTCTGCTGATAAGCTTTATGAATGGAATATTGATGGTTTATCTGAACAGGAAATCATTAATAAAATGGGTCATATGTCTATGGTTGGTATTGCTAACCAAAATAACCATGATCTTGACCAACCTGAAATTGTTGATTTACCTGTTACTGGTTTTTCTAGTACTCTTCGTGGATGGTGGGATTCATATCTCACAGAAGAATTCGGAGATTCTATTAAACATGCTGTTAAAAAGAATGATGAAGGTTTGCCTATTTTTGATGAAAGTATTGGTCGTGGTATTCTTGATGGTGTCAATACCCTGATCTATACTATTCTCAAACATTTTGTTGGTACTCCATCTAATATTTCATCTCAAATTTCTGATTATTTGAATAATTTGAGGTGTCCTACTATGTCTGATTACAGATGATGCCAAGATGTTTTCATTTCCAGAGTGATGCTCCGGAAAGATTGCCACAAGCCTTATTGGAAAGAAAGTTTATTGACGGTCTGCCTCTTATCTTTGCTCATAAGGTAAAACAAGAATTAATTGGTAAAAAAGATTCTATTGATTATGATAATTTAACTTATGGTGATATTTTAAGCACTATTAAAAAACTTGGTATTAATATGTGCAATGATGAAAAATTGTTAAAACACCAGTTAAAAAATAAAAGAAAAGCTAAATATGAAATGGGTAATTTCTGTGAACAATATGGTTTACCCCCTATTGCTTCTTCCACGCAAAAGGGTAAAAAACATGATAAAAGTCACAAAAATTATAGCCATAAAAAATATAAAAAATACAAAACCAACTTTGTTAAACCCAATGATTTTTATGCTAAAAAGAAAAATGTTTCTAAAAAATATGATAATCAAAGATTAGGTAAAGGAAAATGTTTTAACTGTGGAAAACCTGGACATTACAGTAAGGACTGTAAGCAAAAACCTGGTAAGTTAAAAAACAAGTTTAACATGTTAAACATTGATGATAAAGAGCAAGAAGAATTATTCAGAATCCTTGAATCAAACAATTCGTCTGATTCTTTGGAAGATGATTTTTCTTCTTCATCTGATTCTTGCTATCAATCTGCTACTGATTCTTCTGATTCAGTTAATATTAAAATTGGTTGTAGAGATTCCTGTTGTAATGTTATTAAATCTGTTAATGTTCTCACTAAAAGTGAAGAAAATGAAAGCTTGATAATTAAATTGATAAATCAGATTGAAAATCCTGAATTGCAAAAAGAATATTTGGATAAGTTTAAGAAAAATTTGATAAAAGATGAAACTAGTAAAAACTGAAATCAACTATAAGCTTTGAAGAAACTTTGGAAATGTTTAATAAAAAGAAACCCAAAGAATTGACTGTTAATGATCTTCAACTTGAAATTAATGTTGTTAAACAAGAGATAAATGAATTAAAACATGAATTTAAAAACATTAAAAATGATAACAATAATATTAAACAAGAATTGATAATGTTAAAAATTGATGAAAATCTTAATAAATCTGATAACGAACAAGATGAGCACAAAGATGGAGATGAATCTAGTCAACAAGCTCTTCTTTCTGATGAAGGTATTGTTGATAATTCCCAACTCAATCTTGTTAATAAATTGCTTCCTCAAAATGGTTTACAAAAGTTAAAATTGTTGTTTCCCATGATTTTCATTTCACTGTTATTGCTATGATTGATTCTGGTGTGAATATGAACTGTATCCAAGAAGGATTGATTCTTTCAAAATATTTTGAAAAATCAACTGAAAGATTGGTTTATGCTAATGGTAGTCAAATGAAGATTAAATATGAATTGAATAATGCTCATGTTTTTCATAGTAATGCCTGCTTCAAGATTCCTTCTATCCTTGTTAAAAACATGACTGATAAAGTGATTCTTGTTCTGCCATTTATAAATGCTTTATATCCTTTTCTTGTTAAACATGATGGAATTACTATTGATCCTTTTGGACAAAAAGTAAAATTCAAATTTGCTTCAAAGTTTGAAATTGATGTTGATGCTTTAAAATTGATTCATGATAAGACCAAACATCTTAACTTCCTTCAACAAGAAGTTGGACACGAGAGAATTGCTGAACAACTTTTTGATAAGTTATTGCAATTAAAAATTGATGATTCTCAGAAATTTTTGATTAATGATGTTTACTCCAATGCTCCTAGTGCTTTTTGGCATGAGAATATACACATTGATAATTTGTCTTATGTTGAAGACTTCCCTACTAATGTGTTTATTCAAGACCTAATAATAGGTTCTTTCCAATGTTTCGCAGATATTGCTAAAGGTAATATTCATAGCACCAAAATGACAACTACTACCGATTGTCCTAACATTATCAATATTTCTTCGCAGGAATAGAAGCATGATACGTGGATAAGTACCACTAATAAGTGGAATAATACTAATACTTATACCACTAGTGAGTGGATTATTATGACTTCCTCAGCAGAAAGGAGGAACAAGGGAAAAGCACTAGCATAGGGCTATTCTCAAGACAAAAGGGTCCCAGTGGGACAACCTTTTGTAATGCATGAAGGCGCATCCTCTGGAGTAAAATCTAGCAGATCAACATCCCTTCAGGAATCTGTCCCGGCAGAAGTGACATATTCTAGTGGTGATATAGTAATTGCTTTGCAGGAAGTTTTGTCTAGACATTTACAATTCCACAATGGGATCTATTCAGAACTACTAGATTCTATCAAATTTATTCTTAATAACCTTCAAGCTGCTTTTATTAGAAACCACCGCAACCTCTTCCTGAGAACCCTCCGAGCTCTTGAAATCCACCTTGTTAACCTTACTGCTCAAAATGAGGCTTATATGAGCGACCATGCCAACCTTGTTTCAAAAAATGACCTTGATTATGCCAACCTTGTTTCAGAAAATAAACTTGTTCCAGAAAATAACCCTATTTCACACAATAACTTTGTTTCAGCAAATGAGGCACTTAGAAGTCGCCTTGAAGCCTACATTTGTCAACTCTTTGGCAAAGAGGAAATCCATTCTATGGATAAAAAGACTATAATGGGCACTGATTATGCAAGATTAAGTCTTAAGACCCAATCTCTATTGAGAAGTGCTGTTGCCAACTTGCCAACAGACATACAATTTCGTATTTTGGAAAGCAAGGCTATATTTAGGTCCTTCGACCTATGGTTTAAATATTTCAAAAAACTTGTTACAGCTACTATTCCTGATCCTGATGAATTGGATGAATCTGATAACGTATTTATCCAACTAGATTGGGAAGAACACTTTGGGAGTAGTCTCAGAGTGTATGAAAAGAAACATCCATTTCTTGGTCTTCTGATTAATTATGATGATGGTTCATATGTTGCTGATGATGATTCAGATGATGATGATGATAGGGATCCTAACTGGCTTTCCCAAATGTTTGAATATGGCTTTATCAGGTTTATAAAATTAACAAGCCATAAACAGGCCAGTCAGCTTCCACAAATTATTCAAACTGCTATTAAAGGGTTCGAAAGCTCTTTTGTTTCCATCAGATGCTGGAGTACTTTGCCAAACTAGGAAATAGATAATTGGATGAATGTCCAACCCTCAAAGCATCTCATTCTCATTAATGGTTACACCCACCAAGGACAATGGCTTGAAGGAAATTCCCACTTGTCCTTCGATGATCCTTTTGTTCTTGCAAAATGTTGGAAAAATTATTTTAACAATCAAATTCTTGAGGTTGCTCACAATCTATGGAAAGATTATCATTTCATAGGATGCACAGATATAATTTCTGTTTTTGGTCCCAGACCCTATGCTAATGGCCTTATTCTCTTGCAAATAGAAGATCATCCTAATCCAAGAAGTCTTCTCACCCCTGGAAAAACTCCGGAGTTTGTATCAAGTATGCTATTTACCATGAGCATGAATGTGATGACTATTCTCCATGGGATCCTTATGATGGTTATTCATCCGACGCTCCTTCCACTGAATGATGAGTTCACTTCTGAGGTTACTACTATTTGAGACTGCTGTTACTTTCCCTTATTTGTCTGGCTTGCACAAAGGCCAAAATACTTCAATGTCTTTGAAAAACATGTTGCTAAAAATCCAGAACTATTTCAAGATACCCCGGATTTGGCGGAAGATTTTGATTCTCCTATTTGTCTGGCCTGCACAACAGCCAAAACACTTTAATATCTACCACTGCTAAAAGCCTGTACGATGCTTCTGAAGGATAGTGCTTATTGGTTTCTTTTGGCAACAAAGGATACCAATAATATGGCCTAGAACCTAAAATTGTAGGCCTCTGAACTCCACGGATGATTCCCCAAAAATGAGTCAAAAGTGAGAAAATTCACTTTTACTATTCACCTGTCACTATTCAACTGTCACTATTCAACTATCACTTTTCATCCGTTACTATTCACCTGTTAATATTCATGACACTTTCACTCTGAATTTTGCCTATTTAAGGGGGGTTGTCCCTTAAGTTTAAAGCAAGCTTTTATTCATAATTCTTTCTCCTATTCTTCTTTTAGAAGCCTTGCTCTAGAGAGAATTCCTTGCTTCCTATTACTTGTTTCCTACTACTACAATCTTGTAACTAAGTCTAGTACAAGCTTTGTAATTGTTTCAACCTTGTTACTACTACTACTGTAAGTGTTTGTTCTACTTTCAATAACAAGTATTTTCAGTTTTCTGTTCATTATACTACTTGTTGCTACCGCCATCTTGGATGGTTCTAAATTTTTATTGCTTTCATATATATTGCTTGGCTAGTTCTACCGCCTTACTACTGCTTTTAAATTACATTGATTATAACTGCTGCTATACCGCCTTCTTGGCTGGTTCTACTTTGCTTTTATATTATTTTCAACATATTATTATTGTGCATCTGTGCTTCCGCCTTCAGCTTGGTGTCCCTTCCCCCTTTATGGTATCAGAGCCATTCTTTTTCTGGCCGGTGATAGTGTGGTTGTGTTCTCTGTCTTTCTGTTTGTATATACCCGAAACAAGGTTATTTGCTGAAACAAGGTTATTTTCTGAAACAAAGTTGTTTTCTGAAGCAAGATCATTTTCTGGAATAAGGTTATCATAATGGCTCATATAAGCCTCATTTTGAGCAGTAAGGTTAACAAGATAGATTTCAAAGGCTTTGAGGGTTCTCTGGAAAAGATTATGGTGGTTTCTAGTAAACGCAGCTTGAAGGTTATCAAGAATAAATTTGATAGAATGGTAGTTCTGAATAGATCCCATTGTGGAATTGTAAATGTCTAGACAAAACTTCCTGCAAAGCAATTACTATATCACCACTGGAATATGCCACCTCTACCGGGACAGATTCCTAAAGGGATATTGATCCGCTGGATTTTACTCCAGAGGATGCGCCTTCATGCATTACAAAAGGTTGTCTCGCTGGGAGCCTTTTGTCTTGAGAACAGCCCTGAGCTGGTGCTTTTCTCTTGTTCCTCCTCCCTGCCAAGGAAGTCATAATAATCCACTCACTAGTGGTATAAGTATTAGTATTATTCCACTTATTAGTGGTACTTATCCACGTATCATGCTTCGATTCCTACGAAGAAATATTGATAATATTAGGACAATCGGTAGTAGTTATCATTTTGGTGCTATGAATATTACCTTTAGCAATATCTGTGAAACATTGGCAAGAACCTATTATTAGGTCTTGAATAAACACATTAGTAGGGAAGTCTTCAACATAAGACAGATTATCAATGTGTATATTCTCATGCCAAAAAGCACTAGGAGCATCTGAGTAAACATCATCAATCAGAAATTTCTGAAAATCATCAATTATTAATTGCAATAATTTATCAAAAAGTTGTTCAGTAATTCTCTTGTGTCTAACTTCTTGCTGAAAGAAGTTAAGATGTTCGGTTTTATCATGAATCAATTTTAAAGCATTAACATCAATTTCAAATTTTGAAGCAAATTTGAATTTTACTTTCTGTCTAAAATGATCAGTAGTAATTCCATCATGTTCAACAAGAAAAGGATATAAAGCATTTATAAATGGCAGACCAAGAATCACTTTATCAGTCATGTTTTTAACAAGGACAGAAGGAATCTTGAAGTAGGCATTACCATGATAAACATGAGCATTATTCAATTCATATTTAATTTTCATTTAACTACCATTAGCAGAAACCAATCTTTTAGTTGATCTTTCAAAATATTTTGAAGGAATCAATCCTTCTTGGATACAGTTCATATCCACACCAGAATCAATCATAGCAATAACAGTGAAATGATAATCATGAGAAACAACAATTTTAACTTTTGTAAACCATTTTGGGGGAAGCAATTTATTAACAAGTTTGAGTTGGGAATTATTCTTTTTGCAATTCAGGATTTCCAATCTGATTTATCAATTTAATTATCAAGCTTTCATTTTCTTCACTTTTAGTGAGAACATTAACAGATTTAATAACATTACAACAGGAATCTCTACAACCAATTTTAATATTAGGTGAATTAGAAGAATCAGTAGCAGATTGATAGCAAGAATCAGATGAAGAAGAAAATTCATCTTCCAAAGAATCAGACGAATTGTTTGATTCAAGGATTCTGAATAATTCTTCTTGCACTTTATCATCAATGTTTAACATGTTAAACTTGTTTTTTAACTTACCAGGTTTTTGCTTACAATCTTTACTGTAATGTCCAGGTTTTCCACAGTTAAAACATTTTTCTTTACCTGATCTTTGATTATCATATTTTTTAGAAACATTTTTCTTTTTAGCATAAAAATCATTGAGTTTAACAAAGTTGGTTTTGTATTTTTTATATTTTTTTATGGCTATAATTTTTGTGACTTTTATCATGTTTTTTACCCTTTTGCCTAGAATGAGCAATAAGGGGTAAACCATATTGTTCACAGAAATTAACCATTTCATATTTTGCTTTTCTTTTATTTTTTAACTGGTGTTTTAACAATTTTTCATCATTGCACATATTAATACCAAGTTTTTTAATAGTGCTTAAAATATCACCATAAGTTAAATTATCATAATCAATGGAATCATTTTTACCAATTAATTCTTGTTTTACCTTATGAGCGAAGATAGGAGGCAGACTGTCAATAAACTTTTCCTTCCAATAAGGCTTGTGGCAATCTTTCTGGAGCATCACTCTGGAAATGAAAACATCTTGGTACATCTGTAATCAGACATAGTAGGACATCTCAAATTATTCAAATAATTAGAAACTCGAGATGAAATATTAGATGGAGTACCAACAAAATGTTTGAGAATAGTATAGATCAGGGTATTAACACCATCAAGAATACCTCGACCAATACTTTCATCAAAAATAGGCAAACCTTCATCATTCTTTTTAACAGCATGTTTAATAGAATCTCTGGATTCTTCTGTGAGATAAGAATCCCACCATCTACGAAGAGTACCAGAAAAACCAGTAACAAGTAAATTAACAATTTCAGGTTGATCAAGATCATGGTTATTTTGATAAGCAATACCAACCATAGACATATGACCCATTTTATTAATGATTTCTTATTCAGACAAACCATCAATATTCCATTCATAAAGCTTATAAGCAAAAACAGAAAACTGTGTTTGAAAAGACCTTTCTTCAAACTGCATATCAGGAGGAGTAGGTTTAGAATACCAATTTTTTGTAAAAGACATGGGTTTGGAGTTTCCAACAAATCTTTTAATTTCTGGTAAATCATCATCAAAAATCTTTTTAGCAGAAACAGTATCAGGATCTGTATTTTCTTCAGAAACAATTTCATTTTTGGAAATAGTTCGGGCAGCAGGAGTACTTGTAGAAGTACCCTTAATTTTAACCTTTAAATCAGAAAGCATTTTCTCAACAATCTCAAGGGTTTTAGCCTGAGAGGTTTTGAAATTCACTTTTTCTCTTTGACTGGGTAAATCAATCAAAGGTTTCTCAGTTTTGACAGAAACAGATTTTTCAGAAATAGGTTTTTCAACAGAAACAGTTTTTTCAACAATTTTTTCTTCAATGCAGTCAAGCTGTTGACCAATAATATGCAAAGATTCATTAGTAAAATTGTTTTGTTCAATAAGACTAACAATAGGAGTTTGATCATCAGCAATTTTGAAAGGGGAGGCCTTCACTTCATCCTTCTTAGTAGTTATCAAAATTGTCTCAAGAGGAGGATGACTAGACCTAACAATGGTTTTATCTGTTTTAACAAAATTAATTTCTTTATCACATTCAAATGTTGTTTTGAAACTTCATCATTTGAAACATAATGGTTTTCAAGAAAAACGAAAAACAAAATATGTTTTTTCAATTGATTCGTCTTTTCTAACCATTTCCTTTTAACACGGTCTTTTTCAGACTGAGCAAAATTATTTTGGAAATATTTTCTTTTATTCTGTTTTTTGCAAGCATAAATTCATTATACAGGGAAACCATATCAACTTCAAAACTTTCATCCAAAACATTCAAAACTCTTAATTGGTTTTGGTAAACAGGATTATCAATAGGAGGGAAATCAGAATCAGATGGACAAATAGATTTAGTGTCATCTTCTTCTTCATTAGCAGTTCTGCTATATGGAGAGGAAGCTTCAGGTTTAGTGGAATAGTAGACAGAGCTAATTTGAGATTTATCACTTGAAACACCTTTTAACTTTAAATCAGTGGGTTTTTCAAAACTCTTTTGCAAAATTTCATTGAGATCTTGATCTCTTTTTGAAATACTTTCAGATCCAGCAAAGGAATGTCTTCCTTCGTTGATCCTTAAAGGTTGAGTATTTTGAAAAATGATTTTAACAATACCATCAAGATATTGTTAAATATGGGTAAGATCAAGCTCATCAAAAATAGGTTTAGCAATAGGAGATTCTTGTTCCAACAACCATTCAGTGGGAAGCTTAACGTCTTGCCATTGAATCATTTTTGGAACTTGGACTTTAGCATTAGGGGTTGAACATTGAATTAACATAGTTTTACCAGAAGGTTCTTTATGATTTAAAGCACCAGGATTTAATTGAGTACCTAACAGTCTGTAATAAATACGATAAATCAAAGCAAAAGGTTTACTACCTTCTTCCATGTGATAACCAGATGAAGCAATATTCAAAGTCAATGCTTTAACAATATTAGGGTCATCCAAAGCAAGAGTAAGATCAGGATAACAGTTAAAATAAACAGGACCATCATACAAAGAAGCAGTAATCATACCAAGAATGCTATCTTTAAAGTTTTTAAATCTAGCATCACGTAAACACATAAGAACAGAAGCATTAATACCCTTTCGGGTGAGTGGTTTAATAGCAACTTGAACCATTCCAATATGCAAATAACTGAATTTTTTAGGAGCAATAAATTCACCAATATTCTTCTTAGAAAACAAGCAACATTTTTCATGAGTTCTTGAAATAGAAAATATTTGTTCAACAGTTCTTACTTTGCCCAACTAATTTTGTATCAATCTTAGGGATAGTCCATTTCCGGAAATCAGGGATCTCATGTTCTTCAACATTGTGATCTTCTTCATTTACAATATCAGGAGGACAACCAATCTTGGAGCTGACAGAGGAGTTGGATCTCCACATCCTATCCATGTTATCCTAGTTTTAACACTCAATTATCATGTTTTTCTCACAACCGTTGCATTTCGTAACACATACCCTAGTCAACCCTATACCTCTCATGCCCTACACGCCCTCTCTGGCTCAAACAGGGCTTACTGTTCGGTTCTGGGAATTCACTTTCCGACACGGGTGGCGCCAACGACGGTAAGAAGGGAACACAACAAAGGAGTATCAAAGTTTCGGGTAGACACAAACAGAAAGATAGAGAACACAACAACATATATATATATACACACACAAACACACAAATAGAGATAATGGGCCCAAATGGGATTTGGGCATTACTTTGTGTGACCTTGAAAGACTTTTAGCAAAATAGCCTCAACAATATGCTAGTGATATTTTTCTTTTTACCAAGACTATTATACAAAACAAGACCTGAGACCTCCTCTAGTGAAATGGAGAAACCCATTTCATAGTTAAAATTTGAGTTTTTGGATGTGACAAAGTACGAATCGCCAGATCATTTAAATTTGATATGAAATGTTACTAGATACAAATTTAAATTTGACATATTTAATTTAAAGCAGAAAAAGAATTTATTTCAAATGGATTGAATTATCAGTGTGATTACAATACATAGGAACTATGTCTCTAGTTGGAAGTTATCGTTATAACTTATAAGTTATCAGTCTGTTACGTGTTGTAATTTCTATTTGTTGTGAAGTTACATTGTATCGAATTAAACCACATGCTCCACCGTTTGTGCAGGTCTTGTCCATTCCTTTGATCTTATTCTTAGAAAGATCATACCATTTTTTTTATTAGGTTGCACAGAAGGGAGAGTTGATCACATTGAAATCCAAATTGCATGTGATTGAGTGCTTGACTGGAACAATGGCCTATAAAGACCGTAATTACATAACAGTTGCTCCTACTTCTTCTTCTTCTTCTTCTTCTTCTTTTTTTTTTTTTTTTTTAAGGCTTTAAGGCGAACCGTGTGGTGGTTTCAATTGTTATATCAAAGTGTTTTGTCTCCTCCATAAACAGCTGGATGTGGCCACCACCTCATACAATTTTGGTTACAAATGTTGATGGGTCCAATTGCTAAAGAAATGTAGGAGATCTTTGAAACGATGGGTTATTCAGTGTGGCGGCCTGCAATTGCATGTGCATTGTGCACTACTAACACCAAACGTGTAACATTATCTTTTGAGGGTGTGTGAAGCACTTCAGATTGTAGCCCAAAAATCTTCCCTTTCCTTGCCTTAGCCACCTGAATCATTGATGGCACTGTTGTTTCCTTTCCCTAATTAAAGGCTTATGCTATTGGCCTATTGCTATAGTTCTTATACAACCACACAATTTGCCATAACTTGATGATGTGGTTAATGTGAGTGGTGGAGAATCAATTTCACATGAACTCACTACATTTTCTCCACCACTCATAATCGACCACTTTAAAGTTGTATCATAAAAGTTATCCCCAGACTTTCTCCACCTACAAGAATTGTTGTATCTAAATTGAGTAAGTTCATTTTTTTTGCAAGTTGCACCAGCAATTACTAAAAATAAAGGATTCCATGTGCTTGTTTGGGAGAGTTTATTAATAAGGTGGCTCAAAAGTACAATTATACTTTTAAAAAATTTTATACACAAGCCAAATAAACTCAATACACACACTTTTATATATATATAAGGTGGCTCAAAAGTACAATTATACTTTTAAAAAAAAATTATACACAAGCCAAATAAACTCAATATATATATTGAGCAATTAATATTGTCCATCAACTGACAAATTCGCTTTCAACTAACCACAAACAATCAACTATAAACTTTTATTTTATTTTATTTTTGTGTGTGAGTGTGTCTCTTTGGTGTTTCGGTAGCCCGCAGTATTTATTTATTTATTATTTTTTTTTTTAGAATGATAGCCTTTAGTATTTGTTGTAGAGAAGATTGTCATTATTTTATAGTGAAATTAGTTTTTACTGAATTAGATCTCATAGTCTTTCCATTCTCAATTAGAGGGTATAAAAATTTGATATCTTAATAGGGGATTGATGCTAAATTTTATGTTTATATTGGTTATTTTGATTGGCTAATCGATGTGAATCATTGTTTAAGTTTGCACCCAAAAAAAATAGAGAATATATTTCCATTTCATATTGTTATATTAATAGTCTATTTTTTTTCAAAAATTCTAAGACCACATAAAATGCCATAACTTGTGCTACGACTATTCACGTGATAGACTATGAGCAGTGGAGTGGGTGCATATGAAAGTGACAAGCAACTAATCATAATTTGACACATAAGATAGTTGTGGCAAAAGTTGTAATATTTTTATATGGTACTAGAACTACTTTTTTTTTTTTTTTTTTTTTTTGGGATAGAAAATAGTTTATTTTTCAACATTGGCAACTAGTGCTTGTCAACAGGGATGGCAAGAGGGTGGGGCGAGGCCAAAGGATGTGGTCTTTGCCCCCGACCTGATAGGCCAAAAACGTATTGACCCCTTATGATGAATTAATTGATTAATTAGCCAAGTTTACTTATTAATCAAATTAACATGCAAACGCGTGGTAACACAAACAAATCACCAATAAACTAAGTATGCAATGGAAAATAAATTGACATGGTGATTTGTTTATGAATGGGGAAAACCTACACAACAAAAACCTCACCGGGTGATTTTAAGGTCACCACTCCCGAGAATCCACTATTATCACAACAAGCAATTACAAGTAAAGGAATCTCAATACCTTATACCAACCTGCAGTTGAACCCTTACCCCAATACCCAATTGGACTTGTTCTGTAGTGACAGTCTCTCCTTGTAATGCATGGCTCCCAGTACGTGACTAACCAATTGCGCGGATCCCAGTACGCAACTTCAATCACCAACTAGAGAAGATTGTTGGCTGTAAAGTTCTTCAGTTCATCACACGATGAAAATCATGAAGTTGCTTGGTCACAAAACCCTACAATGTACAAACATAGCAGCTTTTTCATAAGAAAGATGAACTAGGGAAAATTCTGTCTCCAGTCACAATTTGCTTGAACAAACTTTACTCAACACTTGTGCAACTTGTGTCACCTTTGACGACCCTTAAAATAATCTTTTATATGTCTAGGGTTGTGAGAAAAGAAAGTCAAACACATAATCACGGATTGGAGTCAAAACAGAACTGAAACTCTGTTTTTCATAAACCTCGTCAGATACCCTATCTGTCGAGCTGCTGTCGAGCCATGGGCTTCAACAGCTCTACAGGTCTCGATAGATGCTAGCTGTCGAGCTTTAATGACAGGCACTTTTCACACTTGAATCTTGGACAGACTTGAATAGATTTAACACTTGAACTTGAAACAAGGTTTCTTGAAGAATTAAACACATCCTAGATCTACCCAAATACAAGTAAAGTGCGTTTTATCAAAGGATTAGCCAATTACATAAAATAGTGACATATGTTCCTAACAAGTGAATCACATATGTCCTAACAATCTCCCCCTTTGACAATCAGTACCACAACAAACAAATGAACATATGAGAGAAGTCATAAATCACTCAACTCATATTCACTTGTTGAATACAATAAAATCTATCCTAACACAAACTCTTGAAAAACTTTGCAAGAAGAGAGTTTATGGCAAGAAGACTTTGACAACTTGTATTTCTAAAATACTTTAAACAAAACTCATCAAGGCATCTTTGTGTGAAACTGAAATAATAGATTGCATACAAGTATAAGAAACTTGTGTATAAAGATAGAAAAGAAACAACGCATGGTAAGGGTAGGTGAAAAGAAAAACATACATCAATATAAGGAGAATATAAGTACAATGTATGTCAAAATGGTCACAAGACCACAATATATAAGATATGATGTATGAAATAGAAAGAAAAGAAAAAAAACATCAAGTCCTCACTACATCCTTCAAAGTACACACTCCCATTAACAAAAAATCTCCTATGCTAACCCTCCCCCTAACTATGACTACTCTCATAACCCAAAACTACTCCCCATTTTTGTCATGAGTGACAAAGGGTAAAAGTGTCAAGCAGACATCTCGTCATCGCTGGGTGAGCTAGCATCTCCATCATCCTCATCATCAGAAGCAGTAGCATCATCATCATCAGCACTACTGGAGCCATCACTCTCATCCGTAGAGGCCACAAGAGTGGAAGGCATAGTGTAACCGCCCATCTCAGCCTGGCGTCGAGCAATACGACCAACACGGGTGTTCACCTGACAAAACTCATCACTGAGAGTGTTGAGGCGAGCATCCTTGCGCTGAAGCTGCGTCATGATGTCCTCGAGTGTCACACCGCTCGTAGAAGATGAGGGAGCGAATGTGGATGGAGCAAAAGGAGTGGGAGGAGCTGCCGTACCGAACCGCCTCGAATGAAACTCCGCCTCGCTCTGTTTAATGGTAGTGGCGTCAATGGCACACATAATGAAGAAGTGGTCGGAAACGGAAAGGGAACAGAAAAATGGCGTAAGATCCTCGTGATAGCCGTAGGGAAGATAAGCTTATCACGAGTCTCCGTATCCCTATAGACATCTATGATGGAAAGAATGAAATGTGAGGGAAAATCTATAGTGAGATGCTTTAACAAAGAAAGCAAAAATTGAGCACGGGGCTCGGTAATAGAGTTATAATGAGAAAGAGGATGAAGAACAAAAGTCATAACCATGTTTATGAATCTAGGACCTTTAGCAAAGGTCGAACAAGGAGTAAACTGACGATCGCCCCAATCAGCAAGATGCTCACAAAAAGCAGAGATCATCTCGTCTTTGGACACAGTCCTCAGACGCTCATAACCAGGGTAGTCAGCATGCTCTACCCTCGGGACATGGAGCACCTTGGATACAATATCCGGTGTGACCACTATGCGCGTACCTCAAACTCGAGTATGAAAGAGAGGTACTGAATAATCAAGTCCATGCATGTTGGAGTAAAACTCTTGGATCAACATGGATGGACAAGTGACCGAGACGTCACACAGTGACTCCCAACCCCAACTGTGAATGACAGTGGGTAGGTCAGTGTCGGAGAAGTCCGACAAAATGACTCGGCGTTCCTAATGAACACCTCGTTGAGAAAAGTTCTCCGAGAAGTCCTTTCGGGCATCCTCATCACGGAACCGAACAGAAAAGGGGGTAGGATCAAAAGACAAAGATGCCCCGAAACGAAGAGGGTTCCAAGACGGAGCAGACTTATGTTTTGGTGCCATAACGCACTAACGTAAACTAGAGAGTGAGGAGGAAGAAAGAAACACTCAAAAAAGTCCCAAAGCAATTCAAATATATAAAAATATATTGAATGTAAAGGACGTATGCATGAAAATGCATGAGCATGTGACGTGCAACAGTAATATCAGGGCTCAGCCCAATCCAAACCTACCAGCACACAAACAGTTTAACATATATAACACACATCTAAATGCATGAAAATATAGTGATAATGCACATGGGATGCAATGCATGAAGAGATTAAAGCATTTTCACAAAAACCAACCCAAAAATGTCACAATAACTTCATCAATTTTGAAAAACCCCAAAAAAATTTCAAAAACCCAAAAACTTAGGTTAAAAAATCATGAAATGCATGAATATAAGAGATTTAGACACTTACCAAGTGAAGAAGAACTTGATTAAGGCCGAAAATCTCTTTGAGATGAAGTTTGGAGTGTGAGAGAGAAGTTTGGGAGGTGAAAAGGCACGGACAAATCGAGAGAGATCGAGAAAATGAAGACCGGAGCACGCTGAACAAATATATAGGTGTTCAGTAAATCTCGACAGATAGAGGTGTCGAGAGGTGTCGAGATTTAAAAGCTTCGACAGATGCAGCTATCGAGAAGATGTCCAGAGGTGTACATAGCAAAATAAGCTCGATGGATCAAGGAGGTATCGAGGGGATAGGAACCTTCTCGATCGATCCACCTAGCTATCGAGAGATGTCGAGATTGCGATAAAAAGCAACTGAAGAGCTCGACAGATAGGCTAGGTATCGAGAGGTATCGAGGAGCTGTCGAGATTGCTTGAAAACAGTTTTTCAAGAAGATAAAAACACAGATATGAATGCAATCAAACATGCAACTCAACCAATGATCCAAACAGCATTTTGAACTCTCAAAATCATCTCTCAACCAAAAAAAATTTAGCACATAGATCCCAAAACACACACATACTAAACAAGTCTAACCAATTTTATATTTCAAAAACAAGTTAAGACAGTTTAGTGAGCATACATTAACACATGTAAACCTTGTGATGGCCAAATCACATTATACCTGCACATGTATCAAGAGTAGCAAAGAATATTGCATGTTATGTGTGAAAAACATCGCAAGATTGCATAAGTGTATACATGTTATGACGATTTGAGATATGAGAAAATCACTTTAACTCACACACAATCATAACTGTTTGATGGGGACTATCACCTTCGAGGTACATCCTATAACTCTCACATCTCCTAGAATACACGCTTGCAATCATATATAAAGCATTTTGATCTTTTTGCTTTTTATTTTTCTTTGCATATTTTTCTTTTAATGAGCATATTATGCATGGGCATATAATAGATAGAAAAGAAATACCCAATGATGTTAAGCATTTGACATTCCAATTTTGCTATGCCGAAGCACACTAATGTCATTTCATGATTGGGGGGCAATTGTGGTGAGATGGTTATTTATGCCTTTCTCTTAGGATTTTCTAGTCATTCCCATCAAAAAGAGTGATACGAGTATTAAATACAAGAGATTACTTAATCTTGCTCATCACAAACAAGAGCCACAAAGCTCACTTGTTTAGTTATGCATAGAGATACTCATCTAAGCTACAAAAGATACAAAGTTTAGAAAACTTTGTTTCAATGGCCATCTAAAGTACACAAGTACCAAAGTACACGTCACACTATTTTTGTATTTTTCAATTTTTTTTTAATTTTTATATGAAAAACAAAAAACAAAAAAAAAAAAAAACTGAAAACAACCAAAAACATGTTAAACAAAACATAAAACTAGACTAACTCAAAACAGCAAAGCAAAACACTTAAGTAATGCAAACAAAAACAAGAGGGGAGAGAGAGAAAAAGTGACAGAATCACTTCGAGCCTTTTTCCTTCCACAGCTTGGAAGAACCTTTCCGTCTAGCAAATCCTTGATCTGGCGGTGAGGGGGAAGAGTTGAAACCGTTCAAGTTCGAAAGGAACATGAGGGCTTTGAGAAGATTTCCAAGAGGAGCAAAAGAGGATGGAAACTGATTCTGGTTTCCCGATGCGATCATGCCGTTGCTCTGTTGAGTGGCTAACCACTTATAGCAATTAGGTCGAGTATGACCGGCTGCTCCACAGTGATGACAGAGATGCTATTTTTTCTGTTTAGGCTTTTGAGAGTTAGCCTTCTTGCCCTAGGGTTTTTAGATTCTTTCTTATCCTACTTAGGGGGTGCTCCTAAGATAGATTTACCATTGTCTATGTTCTCACTAGCTAATTCATTTTTAACAACATTGTTCTCAATTTCAACATTATTACTAGGAGGAACAAAAATAGTAGTGCTAGTAGAAGCAATATTAGAAGAAGAGAGATCATACCCTAAACCGGTTCGATCGGAAGCAGATTTCTGAAGATTTAGCATCTCATCAAGCTTTGCACTTGAAGTCCTTTCCAACTGGGCTCTGACTTGGAACAGTTCTACCTCAAGCTTCTTAGTCTTCTTAGCCAAGAAGTTGTTCTCAAAACGCAGTGCTCCAATAGTCTGATTGGCTTCATCAAACTTTGTGGAAAGCTCTTCTCGTTCCAGCTCAACATCACTAAGCTTCTTGGTGGTCAACCTATATAGCTTCTCATGTTTCTTCTCAAACTTGGACTCCATCAATTCCTCTTTTTCATCCACATCTTCAAAAATCCCCTCAGTAGGATTGACAGTAGCAGTGAAGGCATTCAGGATTTCGTCATCCTCATTGTCGGAATCATACTTAGGCTCGATGTCACTCAATGTAGCAACAAGTGCCTTACTTTTCCTAACAGTCTTGAGATATGTAGGGCATTCCTGTTTCATATGTCCAAAGCCTTGACACCCGAAACACTTTGGTCCTAAGGGAACAGTGTACTAACCGCCATCCCTAGCATCCTTCTTCCCTTTGTCTTGGCTCTTAAACTGAGAAGAACTAGATTGCCTACAGTCCTTGTCAAAGCCCTTTCCATTGGCATTCTTCATGAACTTCTTGAATTGCCTTGTAATATAAGACTTCATCTTAGAATCTTCATCGTCTGAAGACTCATCAGTATCACTGCTCTTGGCCTTTAATGTCATGCTCTTGCTCTTGCTCGACTTCCTGATCCTTGTCAAGCCTAACTCATAGGTCTGCAGATTACTAACAAGCTCTGTCAAAGGAATCTTGTCAATATCCTTTGATTCCTCAATAGCGGTGATCTTGGCATGGAACCTCTCGGGAAGAGATCTGAGCACCTTTCTTACAATCTTGGGTTCAGGAATGGTTTCCCTAAGATTGAAGGTTGAGTTCACTATGTCCTTGAGCTTGGCATAGAACTCATCAAACGACTCATCCTCCTCCATCTTGATCTCTTCAAAGCTTGTAGTAAGCCTCTGAAGCTTTGAATCCTTGATAGCCTTGGTTCCCTCATAGGTTTTCTGGAGAATGGTCCATGCTTCCTTAGCAGTTTCAGTGGAGGATATCTTCTTGAACTCCTCATTAGTGACCGCACTGAATAAGACATTCAATGCCCTACTGTTGAAGTTTGCCGCCTTGATCTTAGCATCATCCCAATCGGCCAGCGCTTCTATAGGCTTGGTCCAGCCTATCTCCACAGCTTGCCACACTTTTTCATCTAAAGACTGCAAGAAAGCTCTCATGCGTACTTTCCAGTATGCATAGTTAGTGTCATCAAATAAAGGAGGTATAATAAGAGATTGTCCTCTATCCATAACAAACAAGGGTCAATGGATCACACAGCAAAGATTAAAACCTAATCAGAGTGTGCCTGCTCTGATACCACTTGATAGGCCAAAAACGTATTGACCCTTTGTGATGAATTAATTGATTAATTAGCCAAGTTTACTTATTAATCAAATTAACATGCAAACGCGTGGTAACACAAACAAATCACCAATAAACTAAGTATGTAGTGGAAAATAAATTGACACGATGATTTGTTTGCGAATGGGGAAAACCTACACGGCAAAAACCCCACCGGGTGATTTTAAGGTCACTACTCCCGAGAATCCACTATTATCACAACAAGTGGTTACAAGTAAAGGAATCCCAGTACCTTATACCAACCTATAGTTGAACTTTTACCCCAATACCCAATTGGACTTGTTCTGTAGTGACAATCTCTCCTTGTAATGCACGGCTCCTAGTATGTGACTAACCAATTGCGCGGATCCCAGTACGCGACTTCAATCACCAACTAGAAAAGGTTGTTGGCTGCAAAGTTCTTCAGTTCATCACACGATGAAGATCATGAAATTGCTTGGTCACAAAACCCTACGGTGTACAAACACAGCATTTTCTTCACAAGAAAGATGAACTAGGGCAAATTCTGTCTCCGATCACAATTTGCTTGAACAAACTTTACTCAACACTTGTGCAACTTGTGTCATCTTTGACGGCCCTTAAAATAATCTTTTTATGAAACTCTGTTTTTCATAAACCTCGACAGATACCCTATCTATCGAGTTGCTGTCGAGCCACGGGCTTCAACAGCTCTACAGGTCTCGATAGATGTTAGCTGTCGAGCTTGCTGTCGAGCTTTAATGACAGACATTTTTCACACTTGAATCTTGGACAGACTTGCATGGCTTTAACACTTGAACTTGAAATAAGGTTTCTTGAAGTATTAAACACATCCTTGATCTACCCAAATACAAGTAAAGTATGTTTTGTCAAAGGATTAGTCAATTACATAAAATAGTGACATATGTTCCTAACAAGTGAATCACATATGTCCTAACAATGACCCGCATGACGGGAAACATTTTCTTCCCACATCCTTGCCCCACCTCTTAAAACTCTACTTTTTTGTTAATTTTCCCCACAATTATTATATTTTAAAAATAAAATAAAACATCTTTCATTAATAAAAATATACTTAAAATTACAACTAAATTTATCCCATCAAATCAAACTAATTTTTAGCAAAAATTGAATAATATTATCCAAGTGTTTAACAAGAAAATTTCACAACAAAATAAAGGCAGAAAGTCACGTTAACGTTGGATAGAATAAAATAAGCTAATATTGATATGTTTGTTAAATAGTAGTGTTTTAGAATATGAAAATTTTACAATTATAACATTTATCAACGCATGGCAAAATTGTCATCCCCACTTGTTAACAAAAAGAGTTTGTTATAGCAACTATGGTATATTTTTATTTTTAATTTTGCATGTGAGCATGTATGTGTTTTCTTTTACCCAAGGGCAGCTTGATGCATTTGGGGGTCTAAAGCGAAAATTGATTATCTTGTTTTAAATGCAAAATTACTACTAATTAACATGAACTATGTAGAATTTTTTCTTTTTTTAAGAAATTTTATAAGCAGAAAAAATTTGACAAAATTTTTCATACTTGTTGATGTGGCAGATTGATAGTTGTAAGTAAAAGAGTAGTGTTAGTGATAGACTTAGATGAAAACTAGTAAAAGTTTGCTAACTAAACTCTTATTATTATTTTTTTTTTTTTAAAGTGCAACATTCACAATATTTTTTACAACAAATCCTAGGTTTTAAGTTGCTTTTTTTTTTTTTTTTTTTTTGAAAATATCACTATAATTATTTTTTTTGCCATCAATAACAGGCTGTAACAACCTATTACTTAGCAGTAGTTGTAAAAGTATTGTAAAAAATATTGTGGACGTTGCATTTTTCTCTATTTTTTATTTGTTTTTCATCTGGTAAAAAAATATTATTTTATTTATTGATTATAAATAATCCTATTGGTTAAAATTTGAGGGCCTTTTTTTTTACTTGGGGCCTTAGGCGACCGCATCTCTAGCTCTACCATTCAGCCGCCCTGCTTTTACCCTAAGAATTTCACAAGCACCATTTAGTTTTGCATGCTTCGTAACTATAATCCATCACAAAACAGGCTTAACTGCTAAAGTCTTCCTTGCCACATTTTGGATTAATCTTCGTCTTTCTTGTTATTCTTCGTACCTTCTTTAAGACGAAGTCAAGCTCATATGCTACATAAAGAAGAAAGTTGTTATTATTTTTTTTTCAAAAAAGCTTTTGTTAAATTTAACTCATCTACTATGTAAAGTAAATAGATTTGTTCTTAATAAAGTTTCATATGGATTATGTTGTCATTTATTTTGCACAAAACATAATACACTTAATATTGAATCTAATTTTTTTTTTTTTTTGAATGGTAAATGTTGAAACTTAAGTATATGGTAAACTCATTTTATTGGCATCTCCTGATGTTTTTAACAAAAATATTTAGGGTTTCAAATCCCCCAACCCTCAACTATTGAATTATCAACAACAAAAAAAAACTATTTTTTTTTTAATTTAGATTTTGGATCCAAAGTTAACTCTCAAAATTTTGAAAGAATAGTTATTAATTTCACATTTACTTGGAATTAATTAGGCAAATTACAATTTTTCACCCTAAACTATTACCCCAATTTCACTTAACCCCCTTAACTGAATGAAATTGAAGGCCACCTTCATCTTATGATAGTGTCGTCTAGCAAGAACATATTTTTCTACAAATACAGTCAACAAATTCAATGAACTACTGACTACTGGTGTTAGTCATAGAAATGAAACGTATTCCTTTATTACTACATCCAACACATCGCTAAGAGTAATATGATAGTGAGAAAACTAGAACAGTGTACAACATACTTACTCAAATATTATGTGGTTTTCCGTAAGCTTCATTGTCACTATTCTTGGAGTACCTCTATTTATTCTTACGAATTAATTATGTCAGTTATTGTCATTAAAAGAGTACTAATTTCCTACTAACTTTTTCTCAAAACAATCTTCGAACGCATCTGGTTACAATCGTTAGACTTTGGGTCACAATCGAGCAAATTACCTAAGGTTCATAGGTGTAATGTCAAAATTCTTTTACTTGTACCAAAAGCTTAATTTGTTAGGGAATCATAAATTTAAATGAGCGTGATAATTAAGATACTCCTATGACCTATCCTGTGTGAACTGGCAGTAAAACCTAGAGCATACTCACCATAGGATATGTAGTTTTGCAGGATATCTTCTATGATTCTATAAACATCTGCATAGGCAAATTTTGATTCCTGAAGATTAGCACTGAGGTCCATGATAAGGCTTTTCAGCTCAGCATTGAATAATTGAGCCAACTGATTTGCCAAACTAACACAGTTGTCCCCTGCAGCTGGATTGGTATCCCTTACATAAGGTATACACCCTATAGGTCCAACAGTTACCACAATAATCTTCCTAGCACCCAAATTGTAAAGCCTCTGGTAACAGAATCAATAACATTTCAGTTTAACTTTTACAGTAGGAAATGTGGCTTTAACATAATAGGTTACTAAAAGATTACCGTAAGTTGTAGTCTGAATCTTGAAATCATGGTGCCAACAAATACTTCTGGGGTGATCAACTTCTGCTCAGCAGCAGAGATGACAGGTGTCAGGTAGTTATTGATGAAATCATTTGATCCCATCGTAACAAAGAAGATTGCTTTTCCTAACAATGTTAGTGCTGCAGGAGCTCCAATGTTTGAGATTATGTCTTGCCTGCTGTTTGCAAAACTGTCTATTTGCGCATCCATGTTGATTCGATCTCCCTATGTACAAATTTACTTGTTTATGTAAACCTACAGATAGTTTTACATCTAACACAGTATACGTACTGAAATGCTGTTAAAAATGACTTTGAAAATCATATTTATCCAAGATAGGGTAAATATTGCACAGGTAAAGCAGATTAATTTACTTGAAAGTATAGAACTTAATCTTGTTCAGTGATTCACAACATCGTTGAAATGCTGATGAGAATGGTTGTTTGTACGTCAAGTAAAATAGAAGCCTTCATAACAATTGGAACTTCAATGTTTATAGTGCTTACTTGGGAAAAAAAATTATACATGTGGAGCAGAAACCTTACCAAGATCTTTCCAGTGTAATTAAGAATTCCACCTCCGGCAGAAGCAGAATTGACACCCTGCAGAATCACAGATCCTGCTGTAGTGGGAGCCAAGTAAGGAGGCAGGTAGTCTTTAACACCGAATTCCTGACCTGCTGAGAAAATTTTGATGAATTAAATACTATTCACATTTCCATATACTTTAATAGCCTCTACTTTATGCAAAATAGAACTAGGCATGCAAAGTACAGGACAATTAGTACTTGCCTATAATGTCAACAGTTGTTCTTCCATTTGTGAATCGGCCTGTTGCCATTCCAAAATCAATCCCATTAGGGATATAATTAGCCTTGGCAAGTGATAAAATGTAGTTATTATTTCCAACATCAACCAAGGAATCCCCGAAAACAAAAATAGCAGGAACATTTTTGCGAAGCATATTTCCACTAGTATTGAGACTGTCAACAATGCAGGCACAATCCCACCAATGATTTGTCTATTCAAGATGAAAGCCATTACGAACAATATAAATCTAAATATGCCTTTGCAGTTTGGAACTTGGGGATTGTGCCTATAAGAGGCAAGAGAAGCTATTGAAAAAACGTAATGATTAAAAGAAGCCAAGAAAACTCAGTTGGAAGGCCAATCAAAAAGGAAAAGAATATGTTACTTATATGGTTGGAGTTTTAATGTAAAGAAGGTAAGCATAAGCTATATGAGCTTTTCAGTCAAGTTGTGTGGAACAATTTATGGGATAGGCTGTAATCGTGTAAAACATTCAATGCCCTGCACATTCAGGACCAACAGTATCTCTTTGTAAAAGTTTCCAAGTGAATAATATTGAAGAAAGAAGCAAAGTAAAACAGCTATGGGGTTTCCAACCGTACTTCTAGCTCACACTATGCTATTGGGGTTTTGGATATATAGAGTAAACATTTATAAATTTTCACAGCTGCCAATTAATCTACATGACGGTTTGGGTTTCAAACCAATGCCCTTAGGGCATTGGTTTAGAAGCTATTTTTAGAAATATTTTATTGGGAGAATGATAAAACAATAAATATTGTTGACTACTTTTTATATTTCTCATAAAAGTGAGTGTCAAAACTTTCCTATTATAGTTTATTAACAATTGCCCTAAGGGCATATGTTACTATGACCCTTTATTTATTAGTAAATGCACTCGTTATGTACTAATGTTCCCTTTCTACCAAGGGCGCACACATATAGCATTACTCTTTTCGTGCTGCACATGGAAGATGACACTATGACTGGATAGTGAACCAAGCAGCATTTATGGCTTTTGCAACACATGCTTATGGGTTTGGTAAGTTGGTTCATAATTTGTTGCCTCCAAATGCTAGGCAGAGCGTAGAAAATCTTGGGTTAAGAGAGGGGCATCACAAGGGAGCTTGGCCTTCTTGTTACCGAGAGATTTATTTTTATTTTATATTTTCTCTTATTCATTCCTTGTCTTGATCCCTTCAACTTCAACCTCTTGACTCCCTAGTGGAGTCACGAAAATGTCAGAATTTATTTTTGGAAAAAAAATAAAATGGATATTTGTTGATCAACCAAGTTTTAAAAAATAGAAAGAGAGAAGTCCAAAACTCACTTTACTTGTCAAATAGAGGCAGATGTTCCAAGGTAGATTCAAGGGCACTGGCTCACAAAAGGGAAAAATAGACAAAAGAATACTTCAAATCTTTATTAGTCATAAATACAGCAGGATAAAGAATAGAGATAGAGAGAGTAGTATTGTACTACCACATACACAAAAACACCCTCAAACGCAAAATTTGTTGCTTCGAATGTTCAAAAGCTTAGGTAGAAAAGGTATTTTTGGAGAGGTAGGCGACCCTCTACTTGTGGCGGTTGAACCGCCACAATAGAAACTGCTGCTGAAGACAGTTTTAGCAGCAGTTTTGAATTGCATCGCAATAGACTGTTTTTTGTAGTGTTTGTAGCTAGACTGGGTGTTCTTAAGATCTTCTTTTTTTTTTTTTTCAATAAGGATCAAAGATTTTCTTGTTGTATTTCTAGAAAGATGGCAACCTTCAAATTTGTTTTTGCTAGGATCTTACACGTACGGTGATCTGGTTTAGTCATTATTTAAGTACTTTGTTGATTAAACCTGATTTTCTGAACCCCTTGGACCAAAACAACACCTATGAAACCTGCTAAATTGAATTATCAGCGTGATTACAGAGGACTATATCTCAAGTTGAAATATATCTATGTAAGTTATCATTTTGTTATGTGTTATGGCTTCTATTTGTTGTAAAGTTACGTTGTATTGAATCACCGCTTGTGTACTACTAACACCGAACGTGTGAGATTATCTTTTGAGGGTGTGTGAAGCACTTTAGATGGTAGCCCAAAAATCTTCCTCTTCCTTGCCTTAGCCACATGAATCATTGATGGCATTGTTGTTTCCTTTCCCTAAAGGCTACTGCTATTGCTATAGTTCTTACACGACCCCACCATTTGCCACAACTTGATGATGTTGTTAATGTGAGTGGTGGACAATCACTTTCACTAAACTTACTACATTTTTTCCACCACTCATAGTTAACCATTTTAGAATTCTATCATAAAATTTGTCCCTAGACTTTCTCCACCAGCAAGAATTGTTGTATTTAAATTGAGTAAGCTCATTTTTGTTAGGTTCTAATTATTTAGGATTAAATGTTTAGGTTCTAATTTTATGTATGTTGGCAAACTGAGTACAATAAGGTGTCTAGTATAAGATATTTATGTCTTAGAACAGTTTTAGATATTGCTCAAGTTGATATAAATCAAGATTCAAGAACATACAAGTTGCAGAAAGAAGAATCCAGAAACTGCTAAGCTCGATCGATTGAGAGATAGGTTCGACCAATCGAACTGTGATGTCTGTAGACTTTAAATCAGGTCCAAAAGCCCGCGAAACATTTAGGGTTTAAGACCAACACTACTAGATATAAAAACAAAACCCTAATACACATTTTTCAAGACTTATGAGTTACTCCTGTGAGATCTGAGAGGTTTTGTAACCTTCTAACTCAACAAGCATATATCTACCGGAAGGAAGAGCAAACACAAGTACCGATGGAGATAAGTTGCTGCAACAAAATCAACTACTACTGATGATCTAAACCTTTGAGTGGGTTCTCAAAGTCACAAACATGAGCATTTTTGTGCAACAAATTCATAATAGAAGAGTCCATAGATTCAGAATTGCGTATGGTCACGTGAGTAAGTACTACAAGAGATGGCATTAGATTTAGGGTTAAGCCTATTGTAAAACTTACATTCTATTAGTGAATTGTTGCCTTATGGATTGTTTTAGTTAAATCATTTCCAGGTTTTTTACCTTGAAACTGGATGGTTTCATTGGTTTTCTTGGGTCATCATAATGCTTGTGTTCTTTACTGTTAGGGTCATATTTTATGTAATTGACTAATCATTTGACAAAATGTACTTTACTTGTAATTAGGTAGATCTGAGTTGGGTTTAATACATCAAGAAATATGTTGTTCAAGCATATCAAGTATTCGTATTAAAGACATGAAGATTGATCCAAGAAACAAGTAAAGAAAAGTTGTTTCATTAAGTCTCGATAGATAGCTCGGCAAATACTACTATCGAGACTAAATGAGTAGCTCGACAGTGGCTCGATAGAAGCTCGATCTATCGAGAATTACAATTTTCAGATTTCCAAATCTGAAATTCAGCCCAAGCTTATGTATTTGTATAGGGTTTCTTTTCTTACAACCTTAGACATATATAAGGTTTAATTTAAGAGCAGTCACACACGGATACAGAGACCAAGAGTTTATTTTTCTCTGTGAGAAGCTACTGTGTTTGTACGCCATAGGGTTTTGTAACTAAGTGCAGCCAACAACATCCATTCAAGTTGCTGGAGTTAGTCACGTACTGGGATCCGTGTAAAAGGGTTATTCACAAATTGGAGATTTATGCATCAAAGGAAAAAATGCTACTACAAGATCAAGTCCAATTGGGTATTGGAGCAAGGGTTCAACTGTAGGTTGGTATTTCGAGATAGGTCAGGGTAGTGTTAAGATTCCTTATACTTATAACCGCTTGATTGTTGATTAGTGGATCCTTAGAAGTGATGACCTTAAAATCACCCGGTGTGGTTTTTGCCTTACGAGAGGTTTTCCCCCTTTGTCAACAAATCACCATGTCAATTTAATTTCCGCTACATTTAGTTTAATTGGTGGTTTGTTGGTACCTTCACGATTTGCATACAATTTAACTTAATTAATCAACTTGGGTAATTGAATTAATTAACTAGAGTCAAGCTAATCTTAACCCAACATTTACTTTTCTGCTTTATGTGATATGATTGATATTTATTTAGCCTAGATCTGTTTAATTGAACTAAGTAATTACTTGGCTTTAAATTAGGTTAAATAATCTAAGTTTACAGGGGTCTAAAAAAACTAACAATTAATTTTGCTTGTAAGTTGTACCAGCAATTACTGGATATAAAGGATGCCATGTGCTTGTTTGGGAGAGTTTATTAATAAGGTGGCTCAAAATTAGAATTATACTTCAAAAAAGTTGTACACAAGCCAAATAAACTCGAAAAGAGTTTTCCTAAAAAAAAAAAAAAAACTCGAAAAGAATATTGAGCACATAATATCGTCCAGCAACTAAGAAATTCTCCTTCAACTAACCACAAACAATCAACTATTGACTTTTTTTTTTTTTTTTTTTTTTTGGTGCTGTTGAAGAGAAGATTGTCATTATTTTATGGTGCAAGTTTTTACTGAGTTAGATCTCATAGTCTTTCCATTCTCATTTTAGGGTTTTCTATATAAAAAATGGATATCTTAATAGGGGATTGATGCTGGATTTTTTCAGTTTATATTGGTTATTGTGTTTGGCAAATCGATGTGAATTATCCATTAAATTTTGCACCCAAGAAAAAAAGAGAAAATTTTCCATTGCACCCAAGAAAAAAAAAGGAGAAAATTATTGTTATATTAATAGTCTTTTTTTTTTCCTGTAGAAATAGTTTTTTTTTTCAACATTGACAACTAGTGCTTGTCAACAATAAGAGTTCACAAGCACCAACTAGCATTGCATGCTTCAAATGAAACCAAAAAAAAAAAAAAAAAAAGCAGTTTATTATAGCTCGGTCAATATAAACTAATTAAACCAAACTGCCAAAGCCAATTCTTGGGGTACCTGTTACATTATATGGTTTTTCAGTTAGCTAATTAATATTTTGAGGTAGGAACAGAAGGAGGTATGAATTGAATCCCAAATTTCACCCTTCATTAACACACTAAAAATCAATTACACCAAATAAAACAAATTCAATGTTCTCTACTCATTCTATTCAAAAAAATTATTGCTATGTCAACTATTTTACTAAATATCTTATTCATGATGTACGTGGTAGCTAGATGTAACAATAGAAAGTAAATCAGTAATATATAATACATTTGTCATTCCCCATTTGCTACTCCCTTACATCGTTGTTATATATGAAAAAAATAAATAGATGTTTAAAAGAAAGAAACACTATTTTTTATATATAAAATAACACTTAAAACAACTATAATCCATCACAAAACAAATAGGCTTAAGTCTTCCTTGCCACGTTTGGATTAACATTTTGTCGTTCTTGTTATTCTTTGTACCTTCTTTAAGACGAAATCAAGTGAAGGAAGTAAATATCATATCGGTTGTATGGGAAAATATATTTTACTGGCTGTTAAACTAGTACCAATACTCCTCTAAAATGTACCGAAAAAATACCGAGTTGTATCAGCTGCACATGACATATTTCAGGCATTTTGGCCGGTACAATTAAAAATTTTAAATTTTAAATTTTTTTAAAACATGTTATTTAAGCTTATATATTGGTTAATGTACTTAAACTGATATTTAGTTTTATAAAATATGTGGATTTTAAATTTTATGCTAACTTACATAAATATTCCATACATTAGTATCAATTGGTACCGAAATATTTCATTTCCTTAACCAAACCGAAATGGCTTCCAATATGAAATTGACTCTCTTGAGTCAAGATCGTATGCAACATAAAGAAAAAAGTTTTATTTATAAAATAAAAAACTTTTGATAGACTTAACTCGTCTACTGCGTAAAGTAAACATATTTGTTCTTAAGAAAGTTTCATATGGAATATTATGTTGTCATTTATTTTGTACAAAAGATAATACATTAAATGTTGAATCTTTTTTTTTTTTTTTTTTTTTGGAATGGTAAATGTTGAATCTTAAGTTTTGTCTGCTAAGAACTTTGTAACTTAACTAGTTGGTATCTCCTGGTGTTTTTAATGAAAGCATCTAGGATTCAAATTCCCAACATCAAATTATCAACAAACAAAAAAATCTTAATTTTTTTTTAATTTAGATTTTGAATACAAAGTTAACACCCAAAATTTTGAAAGAATAGTTATTAATTTCACATTTACTTGTAATTAATGAGGAAAATTACATTTTTTTCACCCTAAACTCTCGCCCCAATTTTACTTTTTTTTTTTTTTTTTTTTTGGTTGAGAAACCACCCCAATTTTACTTAACGCTTAACAATCAAAACGCATGATTAATCCCCCAAAGTTAGAACTTAGTTTTAATGCCTCCCTTGTTGTTTGTTTTGGTGTTGAGTCTAACGGGATTTAACATTTAAAGATCAATTTACCCATTTTTCTAAAACAAACAACTAAGAGGTAAATTGGTCTTTTAATACTAAATTTCATTAGAGTTGATAAAATAGATTACAAAGGGTTAAGTGTAATGTATTTTTAAAATTGAGAGTCTGATCATACGTTTCTTAAGTATAATTGGGGTTTAGGGTGAAAAGCTATAATTTACCCTTATTAATTATGTAAGGTTACATATTTTATAGTTTACCATCACCTAAGTCTTTAAATGAAAAAATAAATCGGCCTAAACGAAAACCGGTTCCAAAGTTGTGGTTCTTTTTAAAAAAAATGTTCTTCACACTATCAATTTCGCCGCAAAGAACTTTTTTTTTTGATACAAGATAGAAATTTTTCTCTAGCCTAATCTAAGTGTATATGTATATGAAGCTCCCTCTTAGAGACTTGATCCCCGACCCTTGCCCCCAAACCCCACAAGCACTTATACTTGTGGAGTGACCATCGCACAAAGAGTGTGCGGTGGTGCTACAAAGAACTATTTAAAAATGCTTTTCTCCTACACCAGTACAGAAGGATTTATTAGCTCCAACTTTCTTGTATTATCAACACAAAATTACCTCTTTAAGTCCAACACACAAAAATCGTACTATCATTGCTAAAGTGAAAATCTATAGTTAGATTTCTTCGTCTAGCCAGGCTCAAGATGGACGAATCCTACAAAAGAGAACAACTAATAGGTTATGGCTTGAACACTGGTGGGTGTTGGCCAAGGGCCCTCTGATACCTTTGTCAGTGTAGTATAATTGTAAGCCGTGTAAAGCATACCTTTCTATGTGGAGTGGTGTTTCCTTTTATATGAGAGCCTTTGTAGCCGTTTGGCTGTTAATTCCCATAAATGGTGTGCATTTATAAGATTAGTGTAACATCTATCCCATTAATTGTGGCAATGACTATTAGGTTCTGAGGATTTAGGATCTTAATGTATTAGAACTTCAATGTGTAATGTTAGCAAACCATGATCAAAACTTAGAGTCTAGAATTAGGCTGCTCAAAGTATGTTTATTGTAAAGTTGGAATCGAGTAATTGCAGAAAATTATTGTTCACTTTCTGCAAGGCTCGATTGATCAAAGCTCGTGCAGATTGTTTTTCTGCAGATTTTTCCAACTCAGCCCAAGCCCATTTGACATGTAGGGTTTATGTTTTACCTTAAGTATAAAAGGAAAAACCCTAGCCACGTTTTAGTTTAGTTGATTATGCTGTGTGTATGAATCTCTTGTGAGATCTAGAGGTGTTTGCCTTCATACATACTTAGGGTTTCCAATCTCAAGATTGATGTCGAGAGCTTGGTGATCGTTTCAGTTGTTGCATAAAGAGCTTAAAGAAAACACAAGTGGTGTACTTGTGGTTGCTGTGAATCCAAGAAAGAAGTAGTCCGTGGACTCGGAGCTGTCACGTGGTCGTGGTAGTAAGTTTTCTACTCGAGGTAGCAATAGGATGTTTTGTAAAACTTCAATTCTTTCATAGTAGATTTGTTTTACCTTGAGGATAGATAGGTTAAATCATCCCCAGGTTTTTTATCGGTTTGGTTTTCCTGGGTTATCATATCGTTGTGTTATTTATTTTTTGCACTGTTTCAATGATATGATTTATTTGTGTTAACCTAGATCTGAATAATTTACCTAAGTTAATCACTTGGCTAAATAACTAGGTTAAACTTTTTATGTTTAAGGGGTCTAAAAATGTACAAGTGGTATCAGAGTGGGTAAGCTCTAGTGTTTAGATCCTTTGATCTAAGAGTTGATCCTTGACCCCTGTTGTCATGGAACACAGTCACTCTCTTGTGATCTCACCTCACTTTGATGGGAACAATTATGCCTACTGGAAAATAAGGATGAAAGCATTCATGAAATCTATTAATGAGAAAGTTTGGAATTTCGTTGAATACGGATGGGAGAAGCCCACTACTCCTGTTAGTGAGTGGCAAACTTCTCAGAAAGAAGCAGTCGCTTTTAATAGAAAAGCCATGAATGCTATTTTTAATGCTGTTTCTATGGAGGAATTCAAGAAAATCTCTAATGTTGAGGTTGCTCATACTACTTGGAATATTCTCCAAATTGTGCATGAAGGCAGAAAAGCAGTTAAGATTAACAAACTGCAGCAGTTAACTACTAGATTTGAAAGTATTAGAATGTCTGATGATGAATGTTTTGATGAATTCTATGCTAAATTGAATGATATTGTTAACTCTGCTTATAATTTGGGTGAAATCTATGATCAACCTAAGATTGTTAGGAAGATACACTACAACAAAATGTACTTTCAGTGACGAAAAAATTCGTCACTAAAAGTCCAATTTTTCGTCACTAAGAACTTTTAGTGACGAAATCGGACTTTTAGCGACGAAATTCATTTCGTCACTGTAGCCCCTTCACTAAAAGTCCTGGCGACGAAAAATTTCGTCACTAAAAGTCAGATTTGTTTAAAAAAGAAAAAACTTTTAGCGACGAAAACATTTCGTCACTAAATGTTTTTCTCGCTAAAAACAATATTCAGCAACGAAAATATTTCGTCACTATAACCATTTCAGTTTATTAAATCATATTTAGTGACGAACAATTTCATCACTAAAACTACTTTCGAGTACATATAGTGACGAAAAAAGTCGTCACTAAAACTATTTTAAAAAAAATCTAGGCACATATAGTGACGAAAATTTTCGTCACTAAAACCATTTCTTACAAAATTCTGCTACATTTAGCGACGAAATATTTCGTCACTAAAACAATTTTTTGTTGCTATATTTGTGACAAAAAAATTCGTCGCTAAGTCTTATTTTCTGTTTTTATTATTTTCATAGCTTTGATATTAACCTGTAACCTGTCATTACATTATTAAAACCTCACATTTGATTAACACATTTATTTCAACAACACATTTATAAAAAATCAATCCATACATTCCACAAGTAAAAAATAAAACAAGTATCCAATTCAAACTCTTTTCATACAATAATTGTTTGCAACACATACAATAACTTAATATGTTTTATAAAAATACAAAAAGTGTAGCATAATATAATTAGAACCAACGGAAGATGTCCTCATATGTCTTCAAATAATGCCAAAAGTAAATCCCCTAAAGCCACCAATAAGAAATCTGCACAAATATAAAAACACTACTACATTAAAATCATAAAGTAAAAACATTAACTATGTTATAAGAAACATTTCTAACAATGCATTAAGAGTAACCACACCAATAAATTAAAATCACAACTCCTAATGTATAAGTTGTAGAAAGCAAATATAAATTTTCAAGTGTAATATAATACAATTAGTTTCAAATGATACATAAAAAAAGAAGTGTTTTAACTTGAAGATAAAGTACTGACCAATAATTGATTTAACTTGAAGATGAACCACCCCCATAAGTAAAAGCGACATCATAACCTTTGCTCATCTAATCAACAATATTCATTCACATTTGTAAGAATTGAAAAACACTCCCAATATGAATTTAAACCACCTTATAACACCATGCAAGCCACCCGCTTGCTCTAACTTAACAACCCACCACAAATCCAATCACAAACATCACAAGTACAATGCTTACAAGTATTGAAATCGAATAAAATACTATTCATCACATTTAATCAACAATATTCATTCACATTTGCAAGAATTGAAAAACACTCCCAATATGAATTTAAACCACCTTATAACACCATGCAAACCACCCACTTGCTCCAACACAACAACCCACCACAAAACCAATCACAAACATCACAAGTACAATGCTTACAAATATTGAAATTGAATAAAATACTATTCATCACATCTAATCAACAATATTCATTCACATTTGCAAGAATTGAAAAACACTCCCAATATGAATTTAAACCATCTTATAACACCATGCAAGCCACCCGCTTGCTCCAACACAACAACCCACCACAAAACAAATCACAAATATCACAACTATAATGCTTACAAGTATTGAAATCAAATGAAATACTATTCATCACATCTAATCAACTATACTCATTCACATTTGTAAGAAATGAAAAACACTCCTAATATTAGTTTAAACCACCTTATAACACCATGCAAGCCACCTGCTTGCTCCAACACAACAACTCACCAAAAATCCAATCACAAACATCACAAGTATAGAGTTTTATAAGTTTTTAACTAAAATTTACTTACTTTGCTCAAGTTAAGCTTACAACTTTCAAAGAAAATCCAAAGTTATTGCAAACAATGTGTATTTAGCCTGCAAAAGAAAAGTTAAATTTATAAATACTTCAGTCTTGAAAATAATCCTCTCATAAATTACTACACAAACTCACAGCTTACTAATATTTCTTTACCGACCTTTTGAAGATATGAAAAGAGGGCCACTCTTGAAAACCTGTCAAAACATCTGATGTGTTAGAAACCATGAACAATCACTTTCTACCTAGTGCTGAATGAAACTAAATTTAGCATTACAAAGGGGATGGAAAAAATTTTACATGCTTAGAGGACCTATTATGATTTAATTAGTTAACGAAGCATGCATTACCAAACCCATCAATAAAATCCAAATAATTAAAAGTTAAGCTAGAATGATTTAGGGAATTATTAAATTAATAGCCATTTGAAAAACAGGGGAAAACCTTCATATAAAAGTTAGTTGCTTTTCAAAAGATATACTACTACATAAGCCAAATAGTTTGGGGTTGGACAAGTTCAGTTAATGATGTTAAAAGCTTGAAGAAAACAGTTTGAGAGCTTACACAGATATGAGTTTATAAAACTTCTGTGGCTCCTGCTTTTCCCTCTCTTTCAGCAACTCAAGGTACACATTTATGACCTGCAAGAGAAGGCCTATGTATCAAGAAACTACACTTCCAGACATACTATTGACACAAATGTATAAATGCAACACCAATAATTACCTCATCATTCAACCATGCACCTGGTCTAAGGCACAGTAAAAGTTCTCCCGTGATCTCAATATTTAAGTTTTCAAGAGTGACTAAGACCTTCACCTGGACACCCTATTAATGTTATACTAACAAACACACCCATTTCTATTTACTAATAATATGTGAATCATACCGATTGGTATTAAATGCACGCTCAATCTCAGTCTTTTCCTCCTTCGAATAAGGGACAAAAGGTTCTTCTAGTACAGCCTAAAAATATATAAATATAATACAACGATAGAAACCTTTAGAAATACTATTTGATCAGCATTTTAAAGCACATTCTAACTTTTACACAGCAAACCAACAAAGCTACTGAACAACCAAAAAAGCACCTAAATAACTATTTTCTATAACAATTTCTAGAGTAAGTGAGAAGAATTTAAACATAAGCCATATATTTACACAGATATGGGTTTATAAAATAAAAAAATAAAAAAATAAAAAATTATTTGTTAGCCAGAAAGAAGAAATGGGAAACGAACCTCGGAAGCTGGATCAGCGAAGGGTCGAAGCTCGGAAGGCGAAGGGTCGGAACTCGGGGAAGGCGAAAGGCTGGAGATCGGCGAATGCGAAGGGTCGGAAGGTGAATCGATGGCGGACTGCGAAGGGTCGGAAGTTGAATCGACGGCGGAATGTGAAAGGTCGGAAGCTGAATCGACGGCGGAATGCGAAGGGTCGGAAGCTGAGTTCGTTTGGGTTATCGGCGACGATGGGCTTATCAGCGACAGTTGGGATATCGACGACGGTGAGTGGGCTTATCGGCGACGGTGAGTGGTCTTATCAGCAACGGTAAGTGGGCTTATCGACAACGGTTGATTTCGTTTGGGTTATCGGTGATGGCAAGCTTATCGGCGACGGTTGGGTTATCGGCGATGGTGAGTGGGCTTATCGGCAACGGTGAGTGTATTATCGGCGACGGTTGGAGCTTAGAGTCGAGCTTGGTATTTTTTTCTGTGTATTTTTGTGTTTGACAGAAAACTCTAGTGAAATGGGGCTGGGTATTGAAATGAGGCTGTTTGGGAGTATTTATAGTGGAGCTTTAGTGACGAAATGTTTTCATCGCTATTGCCTACTTCTAGCGACGAATTTCGGTTTCGTCACAAAAGGAGCCTGAATTTGCTATCGTTCTAACACACTTTTAGTGACGAATTTTAATTTTGTCACTAAAGGAACCATATTTTGTTAAGGTTTTTAGTGACAAATTTCAAAGTTCGTCGCTATAGCATACTTTCAATGACGAATTATGATTTCGTCACTAAAACTGTGAAATGAAAAACCATAATTATTTTTAGTGACGATTATTTTTCGTCACTAAAGCTTCCTTATAGTGACAAAATAATTGTCGTCACTAATACTATCCACAGCAATACCTACAGTGACAAAATATTTCGTCACTAAAAATTTCAACTTTTAGCGACGAAATATTTCGTCGCTATAAATTAATTAAACTCGCGCCAAAGTTTCCCTCCACTGGTGCTCATTTTTCAAATCACAATAGCGACGAAATTTATGTTTCGTCGCTAAATGTTATAATTTTTTTCATTATTAGTGACGAAATTCATATTTCGTCACTAAAGGTGTATTTTTAGCGACGAAAAAAATTTCCTCACTAATTTTCGTCACTGAAAGTACATTTTGTTGTAGTGATACTTAGATCTTTGACTGAGGACTTTAGACCCAAAGTGACTGTCATTACTGAAAGCAAGGATGTGGACTCCATCCCTGTTGATGAACTTGTAGGATCTCTTCAGTCCTATGAGTTGGACCTACCTAAGACAAGCAAATCCAAATCAATGGCTCTTAAGTCTGTTGATGATGTTGATGTGAATGGATTTGATGATGAGCTCTCTGCTATAGAGATTGCATATCTTGCCAAGAACTTTAGAAACTTTTTTAGGAACAATAACAGAAAGGCAAAAGGTAAAAACAATGCTGAACCTAGAAATTTTAGGAGGAATGATCCCACTAAGGTGAATAATACTAAAAAACCTAGAGAGAAAGTAGGTCAAACCTCTAATAATTCTATGGGTCAACAATGTTTTGGATGGCAAGGGTATGGTCATATGAAATCAAAATGCCCTACATTTATTGAGATCAAAGGGTAAAACTATGGCTGTAACCCTTAGTGATGATGAAGTTTCTGACCATGAGTCTAGTAGTGATGAAGATGGAAACTTCATTGCTTTCATAGCTACTGGTGTAGTTGATGAAAGTGTTGTTGTTGATGAGAACCCTTCTGATGGGGAACTCTTTAAGGATGCAAATTTGCAAGAAGCCTATAATAAATTTTGCAAGGTTGCTACAAAGGATGCTATGAATGTTGATTTAGGCTTACAGAAAATTGCTTCTCTTGAACTTGATAAGAAGAATTTGCTCATTAAATTGTTTGATGCTAATGAATTGCTTGATAAGGTGAAGACTGAGAACATGATGTTGATTGAGAAAGTTAAGAATTTAGAACTTGAATTATCTGTTGCTAGAGAACAAACAAATATGTCTACTAGTTCTAAACTTGAACACATGTTGAGTATTCAGAAGTCTCCCTTAGACAAAACTAGTCTAGGTTTTGAAGATAGCATCTCTGTGACTAAGAATCAATCCCCAAACTTTGTTTCTTCTTCTGAGCCTCCCGTGAGTGAGATTGTCAAATCAGCTGAAGTTACTCCTCCTATGAAGATTAGGGTTGATCTCAAAGAGTCTAAACCTAAGACTCCTAACCCTCCTAAGGACAAGGTGCATGATAGACCTGCATGGGTTTGTCATTTTTGTAGAAAGTCTGGGCACATTCGTCCAAATTGTTTCAAGTTACAAGCTGCTAAGCGAGCAAATAAGTCAAAAGTACATGTGCCTCAAGCACAAGATCCCATGGTACTTATTGGTGAATTGGTAAAGGCTTTAAACTTTTATTTCAATCCTGGAGTTGCTCAGTATTTTAATATGAATAATAACTCCAATGCAAGAGTTGCATCTAAAAAGTTTTGGATGCAAAAGGCTCGATCTAATTGAGTCTTTCTAACATGGTTCTTGTACTTCATCGCTCTACTTCGTGTGACCATTCTTCTTTGTTGTTTTGTTTTCTTTGTTTTTCTAGGATTTGCATTGCATAATATTCATGCATTTCATTCTAGGTTGTTTTTGTTATTCTTTTCAAAAAAAAAAAAAAAAAAAAAGGAAAAGTGAAGATAAATGTGTTTTGCATTAATTTTTCTTGGATTTGAAATCAAGGTTGGCCATATTATCTTTACATAACATGTTTATATACCTTGTTTAGCTTGGATGAGCTTATTTTATTGCACTTTACTAGTTTGAGCTTTGTAGTGCATGTTGTGTGGGAGATGTTTATAGTTTTTGATCACTTGTTCTTGATCTTGAAGTCACATGCCTTTGATTGTTGGACTTGAACTTATTGATAAATGCATAAATAACCATCTCACCACTGTTTACTAGCCAATCATGAACACCTTAGTGCATATCATAAGATTTTGTGCTCGAGAAAGTGTAGCACATGCACAAAAAGAACATAAGGTGTAGCCTTGGTTTAAATGCAAAAATTGGTATGTACATTATTGCGCTATAACTTCTTCACAATCAATTAAAATTGGTGTGTACATTATCTTGGCTATTTTAATAAGTTTCTAATCAAATAAAACTGGTGTGTACATTATGAGGCAAAATCAAGAAACTTACATGATTGCAAACTTTTATTCTAGGAGATGTGGGAGTTATATGATGTAACTCTTTAGGTAATAGTCTCTTTCAATCTTCTGTGATGAATTTTGTAGAAATTGTAATCAATCACTATTTACTTATCACCTCACATGTATCTCAAGTTTTTGCTAGTTGCACACACTACACAAGTTACTCTTTGTTAAATTTGGTACATTATATTGTGTGTGATCTTGTTGTGGCCATCCAAGATTAAAAGTTCCTTGATTTTAATGCAAAATGTGTTTAAAGTTTCAAATTTGAGGACAAATTGAGTGAAAATTTTGCTTCTGGAAGATCTGGGTTCAATTCAAGGGTTTTTGAAAAAAATTTCATCTCATTCTCATGCATTTTATTCATAAAATATTGTGCTCTGAGGAGTTTCTACATTAAAATGCTCTATTTTTCAAAAGTTTGATTTTTCCAGATTTTCGATCGATCGAACCTGTTGCTCAACCGGTCGAAATTGCGATTAAAAATTTGGTTTGAATCTACATGGCTCGATTTATGCTGGATCGATTGAATGTGATTTTCGATCGATCGAACCTATTTTTCAACCAATCGAAAATCATTCAGAGGGTTTTTTAAAAACTTAAGTTTTTCACGTGTTCATCACTATTTCAAACTTTTTGGCTCTCTCTCTTCAACCGATCCATCTCAAGCCAAGTTTTTTCGTTTTCCCTCAAAAAATTTTCAAGGGTTTTTGTCTTCTAGCACTGGTAAGACTATTCTACCCTTCCTTTTTCTATTTATTTTCATTTTTCATGCATTTAAGGGAAAAATTCGAATCTATAGAAATTTGGGGTTTTTGGTGTTTTCGATGATTTCTTTCAAAATTGATCAATGGGTTTTTGTTGTTGTATGATATTAACATGTTTTTCATGGTTTAATTTGATCAATTTGATGAATTGGGAAAAATTGAAATTTCTAGGGCTTGAAACTACCCGATTTGGGGATTTTGTTCAATTAAGCAAAAATTGATGAAATTGGCTTGTGTTATTGATTAATTTTATCATTATATACTGTTATCTAACTTGTGTAATGATAATTTGGTCAATTTGTTGGGATTTTTGAAAGTGGGTTTTCAAAATTTGCAGTTTTTGATATAAACTCTATGTTCAAGCCAATTCTGTGTTTTTAATGTAAAATTGAACTATTCTCACTGCATTAGTGTATGCATTATGTGTTAATATTGTTCATGCATCATATAGGTTGTTATTTTCTATATTGTTTTTGCTCTAACTGTGTCTGATGCAGTCTACCCTTGGGTTTTCTTTGTTTTTCTTTTTTGTCTTTTGTCTCTTTTTAGTCTGTCCTTTCCAATCCTTAGCATCATGGTTAGGAAGACTAGAGCCCATAGGACATCCACCTCCTATTCTGCTCCTTCCTTTGATAGTGAGAGGTTTCTAAGTGAGAAAAACCAAGAGATATTTGAGAAGTTAAACATTCTTAGATCTGTGTGGGCTGAGCGGAAAGTTGTTTTAGATGAGCTTGATCCGGAGATTAGGAGAAATTTTGAGCGTAGGGGCTGGTTGCCTTTGATAGATATTGACCATCCTCCTTCGGCTACCTTGATTAGAGAGTTCTACTCGAACCTCTCTGTCCACTCCTATGATTCCAACACTTAGGTGAAGAGTTGGATATGGGGTGATGAGTATGTCATTACTCCTTCAGTAGTGGCCTCTGCTCTTGGGGTGCCTATGGTCCACCATCCTATCTATCCTTATGATGAGTCTCCTCCACTCGATGACATTATGTCATATCTTACTGGGTCTTCTATCCATTGGGGTACTGATCCTCGGATCATTTCTCACGAGTTGACAAAGATTCATTATCTCTTTTTCCGGATTTCTTGCCATTCTGCTCATGCTCTTTTCTTCCCGGTTTTTATTCATCGGATTTTGTTGCATCTAGGTTTAGATGTGTTTCCTGCTTCTGAGCCTGTTCATATTATAGCTCCCATAGGTGCCACCTTCCTTAGGCAGAGAGCTATTCAGATGAGAGCTAGCTCTAAACGCTCTAGAGTTGAGTCTTCTTCGGGTATTGCACCTCCTCCTCCTCCTTCTTCAGGTGATCCGACTGCTGATGCGTATGTTAATCCAACTGCTGCTGCTGCTCCTCCACCTTCTACTTCGAATGATTCTAGCATTCGTCATACGTTGGACACTGTCATGACCGTTCAGGCGGCTCATGGTCAGCTTTTGGTGGACGTGCTTACAGAGATTTAGGCTTTACGTGTAGATTTGGTGAGCTTTAGATGGTCACCTCCGCCACCTCCTTTTGATGATGAGTCTTGATTGCCCTTTGGCAATTCGTCACAAAAAGGGGGGAGTACATATGGATGGAGATAGGGGGAGATTTTTTGTTTTGGAGCTTTGGAGCTTTAGATTGTATCTAGGTGCTTCACATTGTACTTTTTTTTTTTGGCTCATGATGTATTTAGTTTGATGTCTTTATTTTTTATGTGATGTATATGATAGGGGGAGACATCTTGTATTTATTTATGTTTCTTGTTTCACATTGTGCTACATTGATTATTGATTTATATTTATGAGGTTATTCATGATATATGTCTTTTATTTTATGTTATGTGAAATCAAGAATTTATTTTGTTTTACTTGTATTTTCCACACATGCGTTTATGTGTTTGTTAAGTGTTACAGGAATATACAAGTTGATTCAGTCGTGCTGCTGTCTACATTTGCAACTAATAAATAGTAGTTAGGTTGAATTGTTTGTGTTGGGCAATTATATTGTAATGGGCTGTTTTTGTAACTTTGAGCATTTTGTTTTACTATGTGTTTTGTCACGGATTGCCAAAGGGAGAGTTTGTTAGGTTCTGAAGATTTAGGATCTTAATGTATTAGAACTTCAATGTGTAATGTTGGCAAACCATGATCAAAACTTAGAGTCTAGAATTAGGCTGCTCAAAGTATGTTTATTGTAAAGTTGGAATCGAGTAATTGTAGAAAATTAATGTTCACTTTCTGCAAGGCTCGATCGATCGAAAATTAGACTCGATCGATCAAAGCTCGTGCAGATTGTTTTTCTGCAGATTTTTCCAACTCAACCCAAGCCCGTTTGACGTGTAAGGTTTTATGTTTTGCCTTAAGTATAAAAGGAAAAACCCTAGCCATGTTTTAGTGTGGTTGTTTATGCTGTGTGTATGAATCTCTTGTGAGATCTAGAGGTGTTTGCCTTCATACATACTTAGGGTTTCCAATCTCAAGATTGATGTCGAGAGCTTGGTGATCGTTTCAGCTTCTACATAAAGAGCTTAAAGAAAACACAAGTGGTGTACTTGTGGTTGCTGTGAATCCAAGAAAGAAGTAGTCCGTCGACTCGGAGCTATCACGTGGTCGTGGTAGTAATTTTTCTACTCGAGGTAGCAATAGGATGTTAGTGGTCTAAGTCGCTATTGTAAAACTTCAATTCTTTCATAGTGGATTTGTTTTGCCTTGAGGATAGCTAGGTTAAATTCTCCCCAGGTTTTTTACCGGTTTGGTTTTCCTGGGTTATCATATCATTATATTATTTATTTTCCGCACTGTTTCAATGATATGATTTATTTGTGTTAACCTAAATCTGAATAATTTACCTAAGTTAATCACTTGGCTAAATAACTAGGTTAAGCTATTTGTGTTTAAGGGGTCTAAAAATCTACAATGACTATTTATTTGTCTATTGCTGGGAGAAACTATAGATCTTGGCTTTAAATGTCGATATCTAACTGTTTGTGTTGGTATTGAAGGTTGCGTCTGGATGATGTCATTTGACTTTGGACGATTTATTTTGCACTTATCAACAACAATGTGTTCAACTCCATTACTTGGAGTATTATATGACTAAATTTCATACAATCAAACAATGAGATAGTTTTTCAAATTTTAATTGTTGTCCTTTGGCTTGAGAAATATAAACCATGAATCCTTTTGGCCTTATTGCCAAGTGATTGTAGTTTGAAGTTTGAACTCGAGATGTATGAAAAAAATAATCTTATGCTGTGGCTATATGTATTTTACTCCTACCTCTCACATGTGAGCCTAACAAGTTGTAAGCTATACAGGTTAAAACATGTGAGAGTAGACATGTAGCTACTACATGAAGTACCTTCTCAATTTATAAGTCATGTCTCATCTGTATATCTATATATATCTACAAGTTGAAGCATAACATTTATTGTTACTACACTTCTGTTAAGTCACATCAGTAGCCACATCATCCACTTATTTCCAACTATTTTTTTCTTTTTTTTTAATTCTTCTTCTTCTTATTAATTTTGTACCAACTGTTATATTTCCTCCAACCTTTCCTTCTCCATTTTATCTTTTCATCTCTCTATTACTCTCAACCTTAATGTCACTATTCCTTATCCATTCCTCTTCATTTTATTTTTGCTCTTCTTATCCCCATCGTCTTACTATAAATGTGTTATTCTCTCTCATTCTATACTTATTTTCCCACAAAAAAAAAAGTTATTACTCTCTCTCTCTCTCTCTCTCTCTTTCTCTCTCTCTCTCTCTCTCTCTCTCTCTCTCTCTCTCTCTCTCTCTGTTTTTTTTTTTCTTTTCTTTTTTTTTTGGTGGATTTTTAATTTTTGTATCTCTACTTTATGTTGATGATTTTTTTTGTTCTTTAGAACTTTACTTTAGGTTGATGCAATTTGGTTTTGTGTTTTTAAGTTTTTTTTTCTTTTCTTTAATTGTTGAATATTATCCTATTGCGTTATAAAGATAGTATATAAGAGTATTATATTATTCTATTACATAGCATAAATTGGATAATTTGGTGTGACTATATCTTTTATTTTGACTATTTTTCTTCTCATCTTATTTTCTATAACTTTATCTAATTCAGGTTTCTAAAAAAAAAAATTTTGATCTCTCTCTCTCTCTCTCTTATTTAGTCTTTCTCGCAACTTTACTTTAGATTGATGAATCATTGTATTTTTTTTATAACAAAATTTTGGGTTAATATGATTTGGTAGTGTGTTTTTTGAATTCTCCATCACAAGCCTTCTCTCTCCCTCTTATAGCTTTTGTTTGATTTTTGTCTAACATAATCCTTTGTTATTTTGAAAGTGAGAATTTGAATTTATATCAAAATATAATCTTGCTATGTATTTGAATGTGCCTATCAACTATTTGAGTAATATCAAGTGTAATTATGTGATAAGTTTTGATTATTATGATAATCTCATTTAAAAGAATGAGAAATTTGAATAATATATTTGAAACTTAAAGAGCTTAGTTATAAATAAAAATAAGGAAAATATAACATACCATAACATAATTTAGAAAAATATAAACCACCTCAAAAATGAATAATATCAATCAAACACACTCAAAATAATAAAATGATATATCTGTAGAGCTAGATAGATGGAAAATAATTTTAGAAATTGTTTCACGTAAGGGGGGGGGGGTGGGGGGGAGTCGCCACCTAGTTTTTGCAATGGCCTAGGAACCATATATATAGCGTCCTCTTGAGTAAGGACCTTATGATCTTACTACCAGAGATATGGGTTCGGAGTTAAGGTACGGTCTTGAGAAGGTGTTAGGCACCCAAAACCGCCTAACCCTAAGGTTGGCTTCCCATCATTGTTTCTTATATCTTAACCCTATTAAAGGCACACTCAACATTGTTATCTAACTCACACACACACTAACATACATCTAACAATCAATCATGGCATCAAACACCCCTAACCATACATCTATCATGCTCACAAACAAAGCCTATCATACATCTAACATGGCATCACCACATCACGTCCTAATCATACATTTATCATGCTCACAAACAAAGCCTACCATACATCCAACATGGCATCATCACATCACACCCTAATCATACATCTAAGCATGGTTCATCACAAATCATATTACATCATAGCGTACCCTAACATACATCTCATCACATCATCCTAGCATTCATCTAGCATGGCATCATATCATATTCAAGGCAGCAACATGTAACATTAAACCAAGGCAGAAACACAAACATAAGAAAAGGTCCAAGCAAACATGTGATTAAGCATAACTCAACCAAACAAGCATATTCATCTCTATCATCAAATCAAGATCATATCACAAATGCGTGAACATTAAAAATGCATGACTTACCTTTACTTATCTTGCAGCAACTTAGCACCTATTGCATTATGCATGAGCATGTGAATGCATGTTCATAGCATTGAAACCATAAAACCCTAATTCTAACATGTGATAGCAAACAAGCAATTAAACAAGTGAAACATAGAATTTGGAAGCATAAAAACATGGAAAGGGAAGCTACACAAAACAAACATGTGAAAACAGAAGCAGAAACAGACAAATAAAAATTAGGGTTTCTGGGCAAGTTCATGCACACGCACGAACTTCCCTACGTGCACATAATCAAGCCTGCGTGCGCAGGTTTCTACCCAGAAACCCTAGAAACACAACCAAGCTTAAAAAACTAAATCTAACACCCTAACATGCATTTTAAACATACAAAAACCGTAAACCTAAGCTAGATAAACATGTTAAGGCATATTGCAACAAGAAAACAAGACAAACAGAAGGATTAAAAGCATAAAAAAGAAAAGAAAAGGAAAAAGCAAAATTTGAACTAATACCTCAAAGAAAAGCTCTTCAAGCTTGATTTTTTACTGTTCCCCTCAATCAAATCATGTAAGGTTACGTATAGTGTGAAAAAAAGGGTTTGGAACGACTCCCAGACGATGTGGGATTCGTTCCAAACCTCAACATAAATGCAGAAAACTTGCCTTGTATAGTTTCTGGAAATCACTATGTGTGCGCAAGATCGGGCCTACGTACGCATGCAGAAGATTGCGTGCGCAGGCCGTTTCTTGCGTGCGCATAGCGAAAGTTTCCTTTGGCCTTATTTTTCAAAAATAGATTTATTTGCTCATTGAAAGTTACATTTTTCATTTTAACACTTCTCAAGTCAATTTAACTTCTAATTGGGCACTAAACCAACCTTGAGTCTTAAAATTCAACATCATTGGGGAACGGGGGCTCGAGTCGTAAGAGGTAAAAAATGCAGTGTCTACAGGGGGCATGATTGATTTAGGGATTTTGATCCAAATGTGAGACCCCTTTTTTTTTTTTTCATTTTTCTTAAGTTTAATCAGCACACTTGGCATTTAAGTTAGCATAAAAATTATTTTCCATTTTAACTATTAGCCATGTCAGCATTTCTCATCCATCACTTAACGGTAGGGGCTAATTTAACCTAATAACGAAAGGTTAATGACTAAATTGACACATTTGAAACATTGGGGACCAAATTGACATTTAGCAAAAAGAATAGGGACTAAATTTGTAGTTTACTTAATAATTATTTATTCCCATGCAATCGCATGGGTCTGCAACTAATTTTATTTTTATGTCTATGAAGAAATTTGAACGGATGTATTTAGGAGGTGAGATGTATGAGTCTATGAGCTATGTGCCATTTTAACCAAATTATAAATTACCAAGTAGCAAATAGCTATCATTTGGGCTCGTGTTGTTTTAGCTGAAGTGCCGAATGGTTTTAGAATGGCCCAAGTACACATTAAAACAGGGAATTTGGCATGATTGGAGAGGAATTGTATCTCTAATTAGAAAATTTTGCGAGTTGTAATTTATTAAATTTTGTATGAACTTATCAAAGATGTTGATCAATGATGGCTCCAATTTTCCAAGTAATTAACTTCCATAGATTTTTGGTATGGCCGGCCTGTCTGAGAACTGCTACAACAAAGATATAATGTGAAATAAGTTTTGGAATGTGTGATCCATTTAAGATGTTAGTCATTGAAATGAACCGAATGAAGTTGATGGCCACCTTCACCTTATAATAATGTCGTCTAGCAACTTACATATTTTTCTTTGGGCAAGGCTTGTGTCCAGTGAAAATTTTCACTGGACACGGCAAGATTTGGACACGTGTCCAAGATCCAACGTGTCCAGTGAAAACTTTCACTGGACACAAGCCGGACCCTTTTTCTTTAAATATCCTCAAAAAATTCAATCAGCTACTGCCTACTATTGTTAGTCATAGAAATGAAATGAATTCCTTCATTACTGCATCCAATACATCTCTAAGAATAATCTTTTTTTAAGAAGAAAGACGGTGAATTTCATTGAAAGAAAATCAGCCGTGGTCGACAAAAAGAACAGAGTACAGGTGTGGAGGAACATCCTCCATCCACACCAAGAAACTTCTAAGAATAATTTGATAGTGAGAAAACTAGAACAATACAACACACCTAAAAATATTATATAGTTTTCCATAGTCTTCTTTGTCACTATTCTTATGGTACGTCTATTTATTCTTTCTGATAAATTCCCATAAAATACGCCAGTTATTGTCATTCAAAGAGTACTAATCTCCTACTAACTCTTTTCAAAACAATCTTTGAATGCATCCCGTTAAAATCGTTAGACTTTGGGTCACAATCGAGCAAGTTGCCTAATGTTCATAGGTGTAATGTCATTGGTATCACCATCCAAGAGACGCCTTGCAGCGAGAAGATTAGTAGCTTCAGAAGGATGATATGGGTCCCAAAACACATGCTTGGATCTGTCACTACAAATTTTTGAGTGAGGACCACATGGAATCAAACCCCCAAAGCGCCCAGCAAGATAGCAGCACGCGGAATTCGCATTCTCAAAACCTGTTAAATAAAACATCAAGTTCACTTTAGAGTGGCGACATGAGGATCACCTGCTGTGATGTTATGAAAAACTTCTACTTATACCGAAAGCTTAATTTGTTAGGAAATGATAAATTTAAATGAGCGTTCTAATTTAAGATACTCCTATCCTATGTGAACTGACAGTAAAAACTACAGCATACTCACCATAGGATATGTAGTTTTGCAGGATATCTTCTAATATGCTATAAGAATCTGCATAGACAAATTTTGATTCCTTAAGATTAGTGCTGAGGTCTGTGATAAGGCTTTTCAGCTCAGCATTGAATAATTGAGCCAACTGATTTGCCAAACTAACACAGTTGTCCCCTGCAGCTGGATTGGCATCCCTTTCGAAAGGTATACACCCAATAGGTCCAACACTTGAAACTACAATCTTCCTAGCACCCAAATTGTAAAGCCTCTGGTAACAGAATCAATAACATTTCAGCTTAACTTTTACAGTACCAAATGTGGCTTTAACATAATAGGTTACTAAAAGATTACCGTTAGTTGTAGCCTGAATCTTGAAATCATGGTACCAACAAATACTTCTGGAGTGATCAACTTCTGCTCAGCAGCAGAGATGACAGGTGTCAGGTAGTTGTTGATGAAATCATTTGAGCCCATCGTAACAAAGAAGATTGCTTTTCCTAACAATGTTAGTGCTGCAGGAGCTCCAATGCTTGAGATTATGTCTTGCCTGCTGTTTTCAAAATTATCTATCTGCGCGTCCATGTTTATTCGACCTCCCTACATACAAATTTTCTTGTTTATGTAAACCAATAGATAATTTTACATCTAACACAATGTACGTACTGAAATGCTGTTCAAAATGATGGCTTTTAGTGCTTATTAGGGGAAAAAAATTAAGTGGAAAAGAAGCCTCACAAAGAGCTTTCCAGTGTGATTAAGAATTCCGCCTGCACCAGAAGCATAATTGACACCCTGCAGAACCACAGATCCTGTTGTAGTGGGAGCCAAGTATGGTGGAGTGAAGTCTTTAAAGCCCAATTCCTGACCTGCTGAGAAAATTTTGATGAAGAAAAAAAGAATATGCCATTAACATTTGCATATCTAGTACTGCAATAGCCAGTAATTTTGTACAAAGTACTGGGGAATTAGTACTTGCCTATAATGTCAGTAATTGTTCTTCCATTTGTGAATCGTCCTGTTGGCATTCCAAAATCAATCCCATTGGGAACATAATTAGCCTTAGAGAGTGTTAAAATGTAGTTATTATTTCCAGCATCAAGCAATGAATCCCCGAAAACAAAAATAGCAGGAACAATTTGTGCAGAGCACATTCCCACTAGGATTGAGATTGTCAATATTACGGGCACAATCCCACCAATGATTTGTCTATCCAAGTTCATGAAAGCCATCACAAACAATAGAAATCTAAGTATGCCTTTTCAGTTAGAACCTTGGGGCCCTTGGTTTTATCTAAATTTAACTACACTTACAAACTATATGAAGCAAGAGAAGCTATTGAAAAATTTTAATGATTAAAAGAAGTAAGAAAACTCAGTTGGATGTATCAAAAAAAAAAAGAAAACTCAGTTGGAACTTGGAAGGTCAATCATAAAGGAAAAGAATATGTTACGTATAAAGTTCGAAGTTTTCATGCAAAGACAGTAAGCATATTCACTCAGAATATAAAGGTGAGCAGCAGCAACTAGAACAACTAAATATGAATTGAGAATGTACGTGGCCCATCCACATTACCAACCCAAAATTTTAGGACTTAGGCTTTTAAGAAGGATGGAACAAAACACTAGCGTAAAAGCTACTCCATTAGCTATGAGCTTTTCATCTGGATGGGCTCGTTAGACTTTGTTATGCCAACAAGGATTATTTAACACACATCTAAATAGAAGATTAAACCACAAAATACTTTTTTTTGGAGAGGGGGATTCAGTTTATTTTTGCTATTATTCATGGGTCTTACTGCACTTTTTAGTACTATTCATAGATCTCACTGTACTATTTCAACTAACATTTACTTTTATTTATAGTAATTTCAGCAAAAAAATTTCAGTTTCAGCAAAATAAGCGGATTCTAAACAGACCTATAGCCTTCATTTTGTCTGGAAAAATTTAAGGGATGGGATCGATGTAAAGTGTAAACATTCAATGCCCTAGCACATTCAGCACCAACCCGTGAGAGTAAACTTAAACTATCTCTTTGTCAAAGTTTTAAAGTGGAAGTTATTGAAGAAAGAAGCAAAGTAAACAGCTATATACTTCTAGCTGACACTATGCTATTGGGGCTTCGGATATGTATAGTAAACATTTTTTAAATTTTCACAGCTGCCAACTAACCTAGATGACTGTTTTGGATTCAAACCAACGTGGTAACTCACCTTGGAAATTAAATGCACCTGTTAGGTTCCCTTAAAATAGTAACTTTGGCCCGAAAGATGAAAAAACCTTTCTACGAAGCACGCACATATATATATGATATATCATTATTCTTATCGTGCGGCACAGGGAAGCTGACACTATTACTGGATAGTGAGCCAAGCAGCATTTATGGCTTTTGCAGCACATTCTTGTCTTATGGGTTTGGTTAAGTTGGTTTAAAATTTGTTGCCTCCAAATGCTAGCCCATCTCATGATCATAATGGCACCCCACGATTTCAAGTCGAGGTTGCGGTTTAATAAAGTTTCAAATTAAGGGCATCTTTAGGTTAAAAGAGAGAAAAGAGGGAGGGGTTGGAGCAGGGAAGGGGTATGACTTATGAGTAAAACTTAGGCACAATTATTTAAATGTTATAATTTAGATTTCTCCATCAATTCCAATCGAGTAATACTACAATTACAAACTATTTTACAATTTTTTTATAAACTATTAATTGGGAAAATTCTTACAAGTCCTCATCTGGGTCCATCATTTATATCATTTTTTTTACTTACCAATAACCACTTACTACATCAGCAATTTGTTAAAAAATTTGTAAAATAGTTTGTGTCTTTAGCATTTTACATTCCAATCATGTGGCTGCAATGGCCAATAAACCATCAAAAATTATTTATTAATTTAATTGTCATTAAGAGAAAATAATATTATTTGTATCACATTGCTCAATGCAGTCAAATTGTTGAATTTAATTGAAAAACTTGAGATATAATACTAAGAAACTATTCAAATTTTTCCCAAAGGGTATTATAGAGCTTATATCTTCATAAATAAGTTCTAAAATCAGGCTAAACTAACTATTTTAGGCTTCACTTTCACCATTTATTATTAATTTAAGTTTCATAGTATTTTGTGTTTAGCTTATTTTGATTAGATTTGGTTAAATAATAATAGATCATTTTTGTGTTGATCCAAAAAAAAATTAGTTTGATTAGGATGAGTTATAATTTGTTTTGTTGATAAACTTTAGGAAGTTGAAAGTTTTTAGGTTTCCGAGTTGCCAAATTTTGTGTGACAACTCTTTGAAGGTATACGTATGTCAAAAAGTTGATTGAAGACATTGAAAATGTGAAGGTTCAGTAAAGCAAAATCAGGATTTGCTTAAGTGATCATTAAAGTCAAGCATAAAGTTTGCAAGACAGTTCATCGACTCTCGCTCAAGCAAGATCATGGAACCTTGGTTCCTATTTCTATATGCAAGACACGCTCTCTCTCTCTCTCTCTCTCTCTCTCTCTCTCTCTCTCTCTTAATTGCATACAAGTTTGTGCGTGGAGGAAATTTTATAGAAGAATTGCATAATTTCGAAGCCACTATGGAGGGAGGCAAAAATGGCGTTTGTTGAGATTGCATAAAGAATCTAGATTACAATGGTTTTGTATATTCTAATTCTAGTAACCTTTTTTTATGTAGTAAATCTCCTAAGAAATTGGGTACTCCTAGAGCGGTATTTTCTTTGAAGAATTTTTCATAGGTTATCCATATCATCACCAAATCTATGTTTTACTGATTTTATTACTTTTAGATTATTGTGCTATATTTGTGATTAATTTAATATTGTGATTGCACAATCTAATGATTTTCTAAATTCAGTCTTAATCATGTATCTACTCATAGTTAGGCCAAAATGGGCATTTGCCCCTTTCTCACAAACTTTCCAACATTTTGCCATCTTTCTCAAACTAATTAGGGAAATGCCCCTGTTTTATAACTCAATAATATGAAAGTTGAGTTTTGTGAAGAACTCGATCATTTTATAATCGAGTTTGGTGGAGATTTTTGTCATGCTGGCCAGCCAACGTGGCGTTTTCTTTTTTTTTTTCTCCCTGAATAACTCGATTATTATTAAATCGAGTTATATAACTAACTATATAAATATCGAGTTATGCTCGTGTTATAGCTGTTTCAAACTGTCTTGGTGTCAGGCGTAGCATTTTCTTTTGTTTTAATCCGTACATAACTCAATTACTATAATATCGAGTTATAAAGCAAAATCGCACTCCATAAAATCGAGTTATTCTCGTGTTATAACTTTACTTCTCCTCCCATTCAGACTGTCTTGCTTTCCGTCTGAACTGAATTCCACTGCTACTCCACAGATCCACAGCTGCTTCCAGACTCAACTGAAATTTGTATCACCTCAGGTAAAAAACTCATACCAGAATTTTATGGCAATAGTATTTTCATTTGATATTGTACTAATTTTTTTTTTTTTTTGGTTGAATGAGTGTTATGTGAGTACATTGGTGTGATTTTGGTTGTTTGTTGTAGTAAATTTTAATCACAAGAGAATGAAAATCTTTACCATAGCAAGAAGTAATCAACTATATAAATTATTTTTCTTAGATTGTTATAAGATGGTTAGTGAAATGAAGGATAACCCATAATTATAAGAATATGATAAGTAGCATTTTTGGTCATGTTGATAACTCTAGAAGGCTTTTATTAACAAATCAGCAATGCAAAAGCAATAAAAGTGGTTACTATAGTCCAAATGCGTCCATAGGTGGTGGGACTCACATATCATTAATGCATTCTATACTTTAGTTGAACGTACATAATCATCATTGTCAGACATTGACAACAACACTACGTCTTACACAGAGTATCTAGACATTAACAATAACGTCTAATTTTCATTGGTAGGAATTTTTAGAAATCATCATTGCTTGAATCTGAGAAGTCTGAAATATCTTTATCATCGTCTAAATTAGTAATTTTATTAATAGACTTGATGGCTCGCTCTTGCGCCTTCCCTGATAGATGTTTCCTAGCCTTTTGGACTGCATGAAAACGGTCTAGTCACCTTTGCATTTGATTGTTCTCCCGTTCGAGACAAGCAAGTATGTTGGTAGGTTCGTCTCTAGGTAACTCGGCTGACTGTGCCTTAGGAACTCGTAACCCATGCCATCGACAGTACACCTCCAACTCACACCTCTTCTCATATAGCTCTGACCATGGTTGTTCTGCTATGGTGGTATCTGTACTCAGTTATGCAGGTCTGCCGACCATGATGTGTCTGACGCTTCCTAGACTCTCTACGTGTATATTGGAATATTAACGAAATCTCTTTTCTTCCCAACCCATTTCCCTCCATAGTGGTCTGTGTATGTCTGTAGTTGTTGGTCTGCTGGAACTTGTGATGATGCATTTGTTAAAGTAAATACAAACTTGTTTCGCACCATAGGTTTTGAGCTTGAGGCGTTGCGACTCATAGCTTAGTCAGTCGAAGAAGTTAATGGGATAGAAATAATCCATTCAGTATTGTGGTGCATTTATAAGCTCATCTCATGGTCCAAATATCATAAAAATTTTATATATGAGTATCAGGGCTTGTCATGTCAGTACAGGCTGGAAAAACAGTACATGAACGGGAGTACCCATGCTCCCATTGTTACAGTGTATTTCCACATGTGTACAGTAGTATAAGTCAATTTTATTTGCATAGTTGCAGTGTGCTTGCCTAGATCCTCATCTCTAATTCACACAGTGTCATGCATTATGCACCATTGTACGATTATTCTTTTGTTTATGTTACGGGTCACATGATAGATCTAGCATGTAAAACTACATCAATTTAGAATTGTCTTAGTCATGTACCATGTTATGCAGCTATACATTATTTACTAACAGTTGATGCACATCGTTAACTCAATCTTTTGATGTTATTGTAGTCATCGTCAATGGGTGACCCTTATCGCTACAAGCCACGCGATGTGTTCACCGCGATGGGTCGTTGTTGGGTACTAGAAGATGAATTCAGCTATCCAATCAATCCCAACCTGCAAAATAGTGCATAGGTCCACAATACCATGGGGGCGAAGTGGGACTGGTTACTCCGTGAACAAGAGATGTTTTATGATGAGATGGTCGGTTATAAGCTGCTAGTGCCTCGGCGACTCGCATCGCAGATGCCAAGAGACACTATGATGAGATGTTTTATGTATGAGCATGCACGATACATGCAATCACTTCTTGCAACAAAAATTTATCAGTTGGACATGGAGATTTCAGATGAAGAGTAATCATGTTGTGGTCCACTCGCACTTTGATGTATAACTAATATCCTTAATTATGTTTTAGATGTATGTGTGTCGCTGTTGTTGTATTTGTACTGTGTAGGGAACAGTGTTTATGGTTAAGGGTTTATGTAAACCTTATCATCGTTTGCATAAATATACACGTCTGATGTGTAATCTTGAGTGACTACTTATAGCAAAGAGGTAGGCAAATTATTAGATGCATAACCCATACATAATACCTAAATTTTCCTACACGATGTTGGTCGATATGCATGACCTGCATATCGACCAACTAACACATACATGTATAACACATATAACGTACATATTCTTACACAGGATACCATCAATATGCATGACCTGCATATCGACCAACTGGCATTACCAACATTGATAACATAATTCTAGAGATAGTACACACCCCACATAGAACCTAGCTAGGCGATGTAGTACATACATATTCATTCAGACGGGTAGTCCTCGTAGCTGAGGACACTATTACATTCTGCTTGGGTGATCTACCTGTTGGTTGCAACAGCCTGCTCTTCTACAAGCTGCAGCAAGTGATACCTGCACCTACGAAGGAACATTAGGTTGTTTACCTTTTGGATTTTGGTAACGGTCCGCCTGCATTGCTCCATGTTTCCCCTTGGCATTGTTAGCGAGACTCGGTCCACCAAAGGTGCCCCGAATAGAAGGAGATCATTATGTAGAGAGTTGGACTCATTCATGCGGTACTCCCATTCTCACCACAGTCTACATAATATTCCCTCTCATCGTTATCTCTCTCCCTCCTATAGTTATTAGGAAAATGGGGTAGGAGCCAGTTGCGCATTGGCATTGCAAAAGGTGATTTGACTGAGGTATATCTAGATGCGATGGGTAACTATATGATGTGGTGTGGTAGTATGGTGTAAGGATTAACTGAGGTACATATAGACGAATTACATGGGCAACTGTATGGTGTGGTAGTGTCGGCCATATGCAAGTTGTTAAGTTAATAGTAATTGGTACATGAGTCAGCTTGATCGATTGATGTGATTAGACTGGGTGCAGCAATTCATAATTGGTACAAGAGTAGGCTCAACTGCATAATAGTAATTGGTACATGTAGGCTATTCACTTGATATGACTAGACTTGGTTCAGCAATTCCGAGCTGATGCAGTGAAGTGCATCAGGTAACAGGAGTATACACGTGAGAAGAATAGTAAGACTTGTGTTTGATCTAATTGGACAAGGCAGAATAGTGACGGGATGTCAAGATGTGCACACATAATTGAGAAAATTACTCGACTCAACCATAACGTTTGTTGGTGTGTGTAGTGTGTCTGATGTGGTTGACATGACTGGTCTTGGTGCAACAGCAGTAGGTCCATGCAGTGTAGTGCAGAAGCATGCGTAATGAGTCACGTGAATGTGTTTCTATCTCAGTGAGCATGGTGAAACTGTCAGAAGCTGTCGTGTAGCAGTGGAAAAGTTGGCTGCATTAGTCATTTGAACTGTATTCACGTGATTCGATTTGATATGACTAGAATCGGGGCAATAGTAACGGGCTGATGAGGGTACTGTGAGAAAGTTTTGGTACATATTCACGTGAAGCAGTTTGATAGGACTAGACTTGGTGCAAAAGTAGCTGGCGTATCCAGTTACTCAATTTTTTTTTAGAAATGACTTGGCGCCCGTTGTAGTTATTATTGCTATTGTAGTTATTATGACTATTACTGGTCGCTAACTCGTGCGATGTATGGACCAATTGAACAACACGATGAAGAAATAATAGTGAATAGCATTATAAGACTTCTATAAGATTAACATTCGTGTACTCCATTCCAGTAGCGCGAAATCAAAACAATAAATATTTGATTAAAAAAAAACCGTTAGACCTAATGCAGGAGTGCATGAGATCGTGCCAAGTGTCGCTTTATTTTTTTTTTTTTTCTCTGCACTGCAAGGTTTCATCAATAAATTTCGTAATGAAAATATGATGCATGAGGTACAGTCCACACGGGGACCAAATTCAGAATAATATAAATGCTGATTTAAAAGCAACAACAATATCCAATCAGTGAAAAATACATGACTGAAAAGCAAAACCTGCAATAAAAACAGTTGCCTAAAGTCAAGATATAGCTTGATCCATTGCTCCAAGGAAAATCTCCTAAGTGGTTCATCGGCAATATCAAACCCTGTAAACCAATTGTGCTTTCATAAACCTTCAATTTGTATTAATAATTACTATAATCTAATAACACGTGAACGCCGTACAGAATTATGAAATAAATCTTATTTACATTTTTGGATCTATTTGATATTATATAGAATTACATAATAACATAAAAAATTCTTACAGTTAGAACCATTTCAATAATACTAATAATAATAACGATGGGCATGAAACTAACCATCATATTAATATATCAAATTACTTTCCACAGATACCATGTTCTTCAAACTGCCACTAAAATAACAAAATACACAACTAGTTGAAAGCCACTACACAGAACTGTCATACAATTCTCCAAATATGCTACAGCAACTACAAAAAGTTCATCTCCCCCTTGGGTACAATGGCCAATGGCAATCATCAAGAGTCAGATGGTGGAGAAGGTGGAACAAGACGTCTATAGTCAGCTAAGTCCGCTCGCAGAGCTGCAACCTCGGCAAGAAGACTATCTAGAAGCTGCCCATGGGCTGCTTGAGTCGTCATAACGGTCTCCATCATAGCACGAAGAGAGGGAGGAGGAGGGCTTGTATGCGCTGCAGCAGCAGTGTCAACATCTACCTCATCATCACCATCCTCGACAACAGCAGCTATGGGATCCCTATGCATGTCCTCATCTGGAACATCTCCAGTAGTAGACCGTACTCGTGGTCTCTTGGATGAACCAACACTAGGGTCGACAAACTTCTTTTGGGCACTTTGCTGTTTCATAAATTTGGCTCCTATGGGGGCAAAGATATGGACCAACCCTTGGGAAGGAAAGTTCTCTAATCCTAAGTATTTGAAGACCCTATGGATGAAAACTGGAAAGAACAGACCATGCCTCTTATACTTGCTCCTACACACCTCCGCAATGGTTTCAATGAAAAGGGAAGGAAAACAAATGGAACTATCGGTGACGAGGGCGTAAAGAAAGAAACACCTGTCTATAGGGATTGTATAGACATGAGAGATAGGGAAGATGTTGTGACAAGCTATCCTAAAGAAGATATAATTAAGCTCAGTTAACTCACTTAAGCTAATACTTGGGTCAGAACCCCGAGTGACTGATCTTCCACAAAGAACATCCATAACATCATTAATATGAGGAGACTCAGAGTATGGATAAGTAGGTGTACAAATTATAGGTACATCTAGAGCATTGAATACTATGTCCCTAGTTATTGTAAACGGTACACCACATATCCACGATGTCACTTTGGTCTTATTCGGTCCATTTTGTCTACTTTGGTCTTATTCGGTCCACTTTGGTCCTATTCGGTCCAGTAGGTTCTATTCGCTCCATTTTATCCTATTCAGTCAGCTTTGGTCGTATTTGATCTATTTGGTTCACTTCAGTCCACTATTGTGTAGTTACATAATACAAAAAGATAGATTTGCGTTGGGCACAGTATAAGGCCCTGGAAGCTTTGGGCCAATCAAAGCTCATAAAAGATCAGCCCATGCTCAGGGGTAAGCAACCCAATTACCTAGTACCGATGCAACCAAACCTGCGGCTTGTTGGACGTAGTTAATGTTATTTTGTAACGCCCTTGAATTTGGTGTTTGAAATAGCGTTTGCACTACGACAATGTAATATATGCACTGCTACAATGTATGAAAAAACATTACCCTCTGTTGTTCCAAAACAAGAAAATGTAATATATGCTTAAGTCAACCGCTTCTGCAAACTATGACAAAAATTGTGTCCCTAAACTTATTGTTTTGAGATGAGTTTAGAGCTTACACCTAAGTATACTTTACTCTACTCCTCTTTCAATCCTTAATTACTTAGTTACAATTGAAGATTAATATAAACAATTGAAGATAAATAATCATAAAAAAAAGTTACAAACTTTGATGTGCATTTAGTCTCTATTTTCAATGTCAGTGGATAGATTAATATAAGAAACTTCACAAAATGGAAATCATGAAATTCATGTCATGGCTTGAACTCTAATGAAAGCAGCAATATAGTCTCTATTTTCAATGTCAGTGCATAGACTCATACTGTTTGCAGCAAATAGAAATTCTACAAGAAATGAAACTTGGAAACGATATCAACATGAAATTCAATGTCCACACCTATCGCAGAAATGGAAAATCTTCATATAAACTATACTTTCATATATTAATAAATTTTTTTTTTTAATCTGGATTATCATATTATGATATAATATGAAAATAACTATGTTGTTCAACTTGGTTTTGGAATCTCACCTGAGATACTAACAAGAGATACACTAGTCAAGTTCTTAAGCTGCAAGAACAACAATACTGTTTTTCTAGGGCCCATTTGTCTTATGATAAATAATGGTAATTTATTAATAGAACAGGTTACTTCATGTTCATGATGATAAGCACACCATAACCTAAAAGAATTATGCACAAAGCTAAGTGATTATGTGAAATCTAGAAGGGGGTTGCTATTTGTAAGCACCCCAGGCATGAGACCAATCAAACAAAGTTCTAATCAACAATGATTCCAACCGAGTCTTTAATCAGTTTGCATCTTCAAAAATACAGCTATTTTGCTCCTTCCACAACAGCCATTTGTTCTGGCAATATGAAACAGAACTTTTTCAAACAACCCATTTTCAAAGAGTAAAAAATTGAACTACACCAATCAAGCACTTATTATCATCTTTTCTTCCCTAGGAAAAATCTGAACCTAAGTCATACCCATAAAACAAATGAAAAAAACTGAAGATTTTGGTAATGCGAGATCCCCCTCTGATAATCATCCATTTCCCACAAAACAAATGCAGCACAAAACAGTAATCAATGGCAAAGCAACGTACCTATAATCAACAGAGGTGAGTATAGTGAGGGTTCGACGGAAGTACCAGGGTACCGACAACGACGATTGATCGAAGAGTGTGAGGGAGACTGATGGAGAGTGGGGGAAAGTAAGGAAGAGTGATCGCAAAGAGAGGGAGAGTGTAGAGGGAGAGTGATGGCAGAGAGCGAGGGAGAGTGTACAGGGAGAGAGTGAACAGGCGTTGTGAGACGTTAGGTATTTGAAAATGTTAAGGCAAACTCGATTTTCTAGTTACCGAGTTATGCATGTATAAACGACCATTTTTTTATTGGAAAAGGCCACGTTTGCTTTGCCAGCGTGGCACAAAGCTGAAACTAACTCGACTATACAATGATCGAGTTCTTCAATGAATCTCGACTTTCAAATTATCGAGTTACAAAACAGGGGCATTTCCCTAATTAGTTTGAGAAATAGGGAAACATGCTGGAAAGTTTGTGAGAAAAGGACAAATGCCCATTTTGGCCCTCATAGTTAATCAATTAATTAGTTACTTAAGTTATTAGGGTTTCAATCAAGACTTTTCAAAATTTTAACTTTATTTAATTGAAATTCATGTATAAGTGGAAAATGAATTAAAAATATATATAAAAAAGAAATTTGTTTCTAGTTTAATTTGAAGGACTATGTTCAACAGTAGTATTTTGTTTTATTCCTACCCAACTTAGTCTTTTGTGTTGGGCATGCAATGCACTCCAATTGAATAGACATCGAAGCTTAACCGATTTAAGGATTATTATTCCTTCTCTGCGTGTATATGTGTGTATTACTGATTATCCCAAAAGCTTAAACTGTTAAAAAATAATAAACTTAATTTTTTAACCATAATTTCTAACAGTGCAAAAACTCTTCTGACTAGTTTCCGAACTCATACATGATAGATTGCATCATTTAAGCCCATTGCAACAAAGTAAATCGCCGATGTACATATGTTGCGTGAACAATTTCTTAGTTGTAGCCTGCAGCAGCACCAATTTAGAACCATATATGTTATGATGAGAGCATACATGTTGATCTTTTCTCTCTCTCTTTTGTTTTTTTTAAGATTAATGTTGATTTATACTACTCGTTCTATATTTTGTCATTTTCACTACTGAAATATGACATGATATGGCATATGCGTGCTACAATGAGACATACATGCATTTGATTATACAGCTTATATGAGTCATATCAAAATCAAAGGAAATTGATCCCGTTGTTATATACACATCAATATTGTTGTAAGTTGTAACAATTGTACTAACAAAATGCACTTAAATTTTCTTTTTCTAACATAAAATGCCCATACTGATGGTTTTTAGACCCCTTAAAACACAATTGGATTAACCTAGTTAATTAGCCAAGTTATTACTTAGTCCAAATTTCAAATCTAGGTTATCACAATCAAACAATCATATCATGCAAAGCAGCGGAAAGATAAATAAGACAATGATATGATCACCCAGGAAACCAAACCTGTAAAAACCTGGGGAGGATTTAACCTAGCTATCCTCAAGGTAAACCTGAATCCACTATCTTGAAAGAATCGAAGTTCATACAATAAGACTTACAAGCCCCCACTCTCGACTTCTTATTACTACCCACCAGTAGAACTTACTGACACGACCACGTGCAAGCTCCGAGACCACAGACTCCTTCTTTCTTGGATTCTCTAGCAAATACAAGCACACCCGCTTGTGTTTCTTTAAGCTCCTATGGCAGCAACTGAATGATCATCAAGCTCTTGAAGAAATCTCCTTCTTGATAATCCTAAGCTTGTGTAAAGGAAAGCTCCTCATAGATCTCACAAGAGATTCACACAAACAGTAATATGAGCAACAATACAACTCTCAAGCAACCAAGACTTTAGAGAGGTTTGGGTACAAAACCCTAAAACCAAAAGAGGCACAAGAGGCACTCTAATCTCTCTCTTCAGTCTCAAAAACGTGGCTTAGGGTTTCCTTTATATAGTAGGAGAAGTAGATCTGAAACCTTAATTCTTAATGGGCTTAAGCTGCTGTTTGGGCCGACTTAAAATTCTGCAAATACTATTTTCGATTGATCGAGCCTGTTCTTCGATCGATCGAACCAGGCAGAATATGAATTCTTCTTCCTGCAGCTTGTATGTTCTTGAATCTTGACTTGAATCACCTTGAGCACTGTCTAATAAAACCTATAGACTCTAAGATCTATATCTAGACAAGTTTGTGTTCACGATTTGCCAATTGTTCTAAACATTTAGAACCTAACACATACTTATTACAATGTTTTTGTTTTTACTTTTCTAATTTTTTAAGATTTTTTTTTCTTTGTTTAGAAGAGTTTTTAGAAATATCTTAGTCAAAATTGAATTTTAATTTGGTAGGATACTAATTATAATATATTTAGATATGTTTTTGCTTAAAAAATAAATTTTTAGAGTATTGGAATTGAACCCTTTAGACATATGGTTCAACTGTTCAAATGATAATTTAGTGGCAATAACATCCTTTATGGTGTCCTTCAAACACCACCTCTCCCTCTCCGACTATATATATATATATATATATATATATATATATATATATATATATACACACATATATGGGTTTAATAATATACTAACCCTTCTTTCGCTGCATCATTTCCCCATAAACAGTCATATTCAATTAATACCATCTTAGCATTATCAAATGTGATATACTAATTAAGAACTTTATTTTTTATGAATTTGAATATTTTCCCCCTTTAAGGTTGTCTTTTTTTGGTCAAAAGGAAAATTTCATTGAACTAAAAAGCCTCTACTGCAGAGGATACAATTCGGTCGTACAAACAACCAACAGCATCTAAACTAAGAAGCATTACAACATCCGCGGGGGGGGGGGGGGGGGGAACTTAAAAAGATAATAAAATTTTGTGGAAGTAAAGCTCCACGACGTGCTAAGGCATCGGCGCACTTGTTTGCCTCTCTAAAACAATGCTTGATCCGGACCAAGGGGATTTTCTTAAGGCCTTCTTTACAGTCAGTCACAATAACATCAGTGCTATTTAATATGCTGCTGTTACTAGTTACCAGATCAGCCACAACTTTCACATCCAACTCTATTTCCACAGCAGGCAGATTGAAAGCAATACACAAGCGGATTCCATCCCTTAAGGCCCATAATTCCGCCGCCACACTCGTAGTTACCCCAATAGCCCGAGCATATCCTTTCACCCAGTTTCCAACACTGTCTCTAATGATTCCTCCTCCTCCTGCTAGGCTCAGGTTACCTAAAGAAGACCCATCAGAGTTCAGCTTGAACCAATGGAGAGGTGGGGGATTCCATTTTACTTGTATTCTTACTCAGCCTGACATAAGCTTCCCATTAATGCCCAGATAAGCCACCTCCGCAGCTTTCATTAGGGTCTGGCTTTGCATATCTCTGTGATTGCCTAACCTTTCGAAAGCCATGTTGTTTCGGCAAAGCCAAATAGACCACACAGCCATAGGGAAGATAATACCCCATTCAATCTCAGATACCCCACATTTGCAAGTTCTTTGACAATTCAGCCGAAGCCAATCAGTAATGTTAGCTCCATAGAAAAGAGTAGGGTGGGTTGGAGAAGAAAAGGAGTTCCAAAAGCTCTGAACCGATGGGCAGTCCCTCAATGCATGCTCAATGGACTCAGTTTCGGTCTTACACACAGGGCAGACCGGATCTAATTGCATGCCTCTATCTCTAAGGATGGCTCGGACAGGGATGCTCAAGTGGCAACATTTCCAAAGAAAACATTGCACCTTCGGGGTAGAGCAAACCTTCCACACCCATCCTCCTTTAAACAGCGAAGAGCTCCTACCATGTTCCTCCTCTAACACAAGATGATAAGCATCTTTAAATTTAAAATCACCACTAGGGGAGGACTGCCAACAGATACAGTCAACTCCACAATTTAGGAGGGGGAATGGAGTTACCTTCATTTCCAAAATAATTTGCTTAGGGAAGGAGAAAGAGATATGCTCCAAATTCCAGCCAAAAAATTTTCCAACATCCACAAGTTTAATATTTTCCTCACCTTTGTTAAGAGGGCCAGCGATGAGACTTCGAAGGGGTCCCTTGTTCAGCCACTTATCGTCCCAGAAGGACAGTCCACTGGTGCTACCCGCTATCCATTTTGTGCCCTTATTAAAAGTGGCTTTTCCCTTCTGTAAGGCTGCCCAACAAGGAGAGCAAGAGTAGTTCTTAAGAGGGGAGCGGCCATTCCTTCTCCAAGGTCGATACTTATGAGACATAACACAAGCCCAAAGAGAGGATTTTTCTGAATTAAATCTCCAATTGAGTTTGGCGAGTAGAGCGGTGTTTTAGGCTTAGCCGCATGAATGCCTAGACCACCCTCTTCTCTTGGCTTAGTTATTTTATCCCAACCTATAAGGTGCACTTTTTTCTTGTTTTCAGACGAACCCGAAAGGAATTACAACTAAGTCTATCAACCCCTTAAAGAATTTTCGCAGGGAAGGCAGTACACTGCATTACATAATTGGGGATGGTGGATGTCACTAAACGGGTAAGAATAACTCTTCCTGCAAAAGACAAAAGATTGGCCTTCCACCCCACCAGCTTGTTCTGAACACGGTCAATAATGAATCCAAATTCTTGAGGGGAACCCGTGTGTTTAATAGGAAACCCCAAGAATTTGCCCAAAGAATGAGTGGACCGAAACCCCAGTATACCACACATCTCCTCTCTAGAGCCAGAATCCATATTAGGGGAGAAAAATATCCGAGGCTTTCCCCGCTGATTTTTTGTCCAGACAACTCACAGAAAGACTCTAACACCTCCTTTATGGCAATACAGTTCTTGCAGTCAGCTTTAGCAAAGAGCATAAGATCATCGGCAAAGAAAAGACGCGAGAAGGAAGGGCCACCCTAAGACGCTCTAATCGGATTCCAAAGCTTGGCTTGGCATTTCTCTACTATTAGCGCCCCAAGAACTTCCATACACAAGATAAAAGGTTTGGGGAAAGCGGATCACCTTGCCGGATCCCTCTTGAGAGGTGGAAAGGATCAAGGGTCCCTCCGTTGAATAAAACAGAGACGGAGGTTGTTGAAACACAGCTCATGATCAGAGAAACTAGCCGATCAAGGAATTTGAAAAGCTTAGTATCTCAGATAAAGCCCCACTCCAAACGATCATATGCTTTTTCCAAATCCAATTTTATAGCCATAATCCCACCATTCCCCTTTTTTTATATATATAGTATGGACCAACTCCTGCATAATGATTGAGTTGTCCACGCCTTGTCTCCCCGGAACAAAGGCTACTTGAAGAGGTGAGACCAACTCAGAGAGATAAGGACGAATCCGGGCCACAATTATCTTAGAGACCACTTTGTAAGTGGTGCTACAGAGGCTGATAGGACGGTAATTGTTCAAGGATTCCGAACTTTTACATTTTGGAATCAAGGTAATTAGCATTCTGTTGAGATAATCAGGTACCACCCCAGAATTGAAAATCCCCTTAATCTTTGCTTTCACCGAATCCACAACTAGAAGCCAAAAACGCTGGAAAAAACCATCATGGAGCCCATTAGGCCCCAGTGCTTTAAAAGGTTTAAGCGCCCATAGACCGGCTTTTATTTCCTCATCCGTTACTAATTTATCAAGAGTACCTACATCCTCATCTTTCAAGAAAGTTTTCCAACAAGGAGGATTCCATTGCATTCTGGAAGAATAAGAGAGACTATTAGTGAAAAGATCCAAGAAACCCTTCCTAATGAACTCCGCAATACCCCTGTCTCCATTAATCCAATTGCCTGCCCTATCCTTCAAACATAGGTTGCGGTTTCTTCTCCAACGAACCAAAGTAGAAGTATGAAAGAATGTAGTGTTCCTGTCACCCTCAACTAACCACAAAATCCTGGCTTTCATAGCCCAAAACTCCTCCTCAAGTTTAGACACTTCCGCAAATTCAACTCGCAAATTTTTCTCCAAATTGACCAGGAAAGAATTCGGATTCATAGCCAAACTCTTCTGGATACCTTTTAGTCTGGCTAAGATCTATTCTTCTTCTGGAAGATATTACCAAATTGGGCACGATTCCAGATAGTTTCTTGCTCAGAGAAAGAAGATATAGCCGTCTGGAGGTTTAAAGGGTTTACCCATGATTCTCTGACCAACTCCGGGAAAGTCAGGTGAGAAAGCCACATAGGTTGAAACTTGAAAGGTCTAAGAGGGACAAATCCTTGATTACTTTCCAAACACAGCTTTACAGGGCAGTGATCAGAATGTATTTTCTTTAAATGGAAGACCACAGCCTCAAGAAAGAAAGAATTCCACTCAGGGTTAACAAAACTCAATCAATCCTTCCTTGAATTAACTGGGAAAGAGGCCTGTGATTTGACCAAGTATACCTTGGTCCATTAAAGCCAATATCAATCATCCGACATGAATCAAGGAATTTTGAAAGTGAAGAGCTCCACTGACACTCACACGATTCCCACCAAATTTATCTCCATTCGTGAGAATTTCATTGAAATCCCCTGCAATCACCCACGGTAAGGAATGAAGCCCTGCCACCTTGGCTAAATTATCCCAGAGAAGCCAACGCTCTACAAATCTCGGGCGCGCATAAATAGCAGACAATAACCAAGGAGGCCTCGCTGTAGACGTCACAAGAGCATGAATCTCTTGCTCAGTTGAACAGAGTTCCGATAAATCCACTTGTTCTAAGTCCCACAACACCCACAAGTCCCCAGAGAGACCAATGGAATTAGCCACAATGGCACCATCCATGGGAATCTATCAATTATCCCTTTAGCTTTGTCACCACAAACTTTTGCTTCAGAAATTATCAAAATAGCTGGGCGATGCTTACGGATCATATTACCAACAACAGAACCAAAATTGGGGTTAATAGCACCCCTACAATTCCAGCTGAACATATTCATTATTAACAAAATAAAATAGATACAGAAACAACTAAATATCATCAGAGAGAGCAATCAGAAATGTCACCTCCCTTTTCACACTGCATATCCATGCTCTCGGTGGACCCTTCAAGTGGTCGGGCATTATTTAAGCTACTAGGAGGCTTTTCAAGGTACCCATCTAAATTCCAAGACTCCATATCTCTCTCTGCATCTTTAGACCGAAGTTTTAGGTCTAATCTTTTGAGATTAGCTTTAGAAATATTTTTGATTTCGGCCTCCAAAGACCTGTCTGTCATCTCACCTTGTTGCTGAAGATTAATTGGGAGCTCAAACAGAGGCGGCCTACCATTCACTTGAGGATCCGGAGCTTATGGGAAAGAAAGCTCCTAATTCGAGGTGTGCGAATGGGCCGAAGCCATATCCATATCATCACTGAGGTCACGGTTGTCCACGGCAGCCGTTGAACAGGGCGGATAGGAGTTGGTCAACAGCTTCTCGGTGGGAGCAGAGCCTTCTGCTCTGAATTCTCAAATCACCAAATTCACCTTGGGATTCCCAGCTTTCCCTCTTCCTCATGTGACGCTTTCCCACCAAAATTTTCTAGATTGATCCTTTTCCATTCCAGGGAAGTCTTTTGGCGTGTAGTTCTTAGCTTGGTCTGGCCTTGAGAGGTCTTATTCAACTCTTGACCATGCGTGTTGCTTTTGCCTTTCACAGACTTGGATTTAGGCTTTGTCCTCTCCGGAATCGTGCTAGTGCAATCTGCACCCATCGCACTACTTCTTGCATTGTCACTCAAAGACTGAAATCCCAAAGGCAGTCAGCTACTGGACTAGTAGGATCATAGGGCTTTATTGGGCTTTGAAAAGGGGACCCAAACTTAGCAACCGAGCTGGCAACTTTAGGCTGTGTTTGTTTTGGCTTCAAATCACTTCCGAAAATGCTTTTCCGTAAATACGGGTGTTTGGTTGCGCATGGAAAATAAATTTTCCGGAAGTTATTTTCAGTTGACCGTGTGTTTTAGTTGGTTTAACCCGGAAATTGGTTTTAGTCCAAATTTTCACTTCAAACCATTTCTGGACTCACGCGCAAAGAGAGAGAGAGAGAGAGAAAGAGAGGAAGAAGAGAGAGCCCAGATCACTCCTCAGACCGAGCTCCGGTTCGACGACCCACACTCCACTGGTCTCGTCGATCGCAGCACCGTGCCGATCGCACCAGATCGCACCGGTCTCGTCGCACCATGCCACACCAGCGCCGATCAAGCAAAGATCGACTCCAACGCCGATCGCACCGCGCCGATTGACTCCAAAGTCCGACAACCCACACCAATGCTAATCGCCGATCGCACCGCGCCGATCAAGCAAAGGTCGACTCCAACGCCGCTCAATCTCGCCTCCGCCGCTCAATCTCGCCTCCGCCGCGCGATCTCGCCTTCACCTCTGCCGCGCGATCTCGCCTCTAGATCGAACCCAGTCGCCTCTCTCTCTTCCTTCTTCTCTTAATTTGACCGGATTTGATGAATTTTTTTTTTTGGGTTTTGTTTCTTTTGTGTTTCTGTATGACCGGATTTGATGAATTTTTTTCCTGGGTTTTGTTTCTTTTGCGTTTCTATATTGAGGAATGATATTATATATTTGTTTGGCAGCTGAGAAAATGTTAATATGTGAGCAACAAGTAGAAAATGTGTTTTCTATGGCATTTTCAAGAACACAACCAAATACCAGAAAATATTTTTCAAAACATTTTTTAAAATGCAACCAAACACTTGAAAATATTTTCCTTTCCCGAAAATAACTATTCCGGAAAATAAATATTTTCCGGAAAATGTTTTACATGAACCAAACACAGCCTTAGAAGTTTTCCTACTGGGCTTTCCTTTTCGGGCAACAAGCACCCAAGGCCCAAACACGTTAGCTTCTTGTTCATCGTTCTCCACCGGTCTCTGGCTTGCCGGATTCTCCATGTTCAACGCCGGTGCGTCATTCTTAGGGGACAGTTTCACACTGTAGGGACAGCCATCCGCTTTGTGTCCAACACGTCCGCAAGAGAAGCAAAGGGAGCTAATGCCCTCATATTGCACCGGTTGGTCTATACCACCAACTTTAACGATTTTTACAATCGGTTTGTCGAAGTTCACTTGTACGCACAATCTCGCAAACCGCCCTCTCATCTCCAGAGCAGTATGAGTATCAATATGTAGCACTGGACCTATCGCCTTACCGATATCTCGAAGCACTGATAGCTCGTAATACTCAATGGGAAGACCGGGAAGACACACCCACACCGCGATAGCGGAAAGACTCTGTTTCTGGCCTGAAGTTAGGTTCCCATCCTCTAATGGAGAGGTAGTCCCCGCCAACAAACCATGGGCCACCTTTCAACACTTTGGCGTGATCCTCCTTCAAAGCGAATTTAATGAGGAAGAAGTCGTTACCTAGATCAATGCAAGTCATTCTTCCCAACGGCTTCCACATGCTAGTTAAGCGAGATTGGAGAAAATGATAACCAACAGTCCTCCCGAAGACTTTCACGATCAGAGCACTAGTCCAAGATGCACTAATCTTATATTTCCTATCACCTGAGAGTTTGACAGCCACTTCCCCAGGAGGCAGGTCATCGAACTCATCATCTGACTGAGCCTCAAAACTCCATAGGACTGTCAACTACAAAGGCTTGCTCAAAAGCCCCGGAAATTTCTCCCATAAAAGAATCTTTATACGATAGCCCTCCAGCTCCAGCACCATTGACGTGAAACTCCTGAGCTGGTTTATCACGATGACATTCCTTAACTTTCTTCGTACTCCTTTGGAGTTCCTCATCTTCTTCTCTGGACCTGACCGACGGTTCCATGGCTTTCTTCCCCTTTAAGGTTGTCGAACTAAACATGATACCACTTCAATGAAAGCAAACTTAGTATACCCTTGAATCGCATTGACATGCACTGCACCCCACCCACATTATAGGACCATTGGACCAACCCCATGAATGCAAACTTAAGTATACCAGATTAATTAAGGTCTTTGTTATATATAGACTGGTACACTCTGGTAGTGGTTGCATAATTGGGATTTATTAGCTGCCTATTGAAAGTCAGCAATCAATCAATCAACGAGTAAAGATCGAACACGATGGTGATAGTTTGCATGTGTCTTGTATTAATATCTATGCACCAGTTGGGAGTTGTCATGATGCCGCGCAGAACTGACTTTTATGAAACTGAAAGGCGGCCTAGCCCGCTGGCCTATAATTCACTCTGTTGGAACTTGGAACCAATGTTTATCGGCGATTCTAGCTCGGCTTGTGAAAAAAAATATGTTTATGTTTGATTTGTTTAGCAAACAAACTAAGGCTCATGTCTAAGTTTTGTAAGATTTATTTTGTGAGTTCCAGTTAGTTTTACTGGTAAAGTTTCTGATGGTTAAAAAAAATATCTAGGATTCATTACTAGTGCTACGTGCACAAAGTTCACAATATCAAAGAGAATAATACAATGGCACCCAAAAAAAAAAAAAATTTCATTTAAAACCATAACGCTCCCAAGTCAAATCAAGTCCAAACCGAATCAAACACAAAACCAAGCTCCATATAGCCTATCAAGTTCAGGCTTGAGTATTAAATGAGTCAACCCAAACATAATAATTTGTTTGTGAATATGAGACTTAATTTAACTATATATAATACTATATTTTTATATGTATATTTTTCTATAAATTTGAGATTGGATTGTATAAGTTTGTAAAAAATTTTGCATAATACAAATTATTTTTTATGGTTTATTGATAATATAAATAATTTATTCATACTAAAAAAACACATGGATTTGTGAAGGTGTAATTTTTTTTTTGTCATAGTTTATTTACATATGGGGAAAAAAATAATTTAATCAAGTAGCACACAAACAAGGTCAAGTTTTTTCAATAAGAAAATGAACTAAGTTTGAATATGTAATCTTGTTTGGTGATAAGCTCGAGCTCTATTAGGGTCATATTTTCTATGTATTTGGCTAATCTTTTGACAAAACGCACTTTAGTTGTAATTAAGTAGATCTAAGTTGGGTTTAATGTATCAAGAAGTATTTTGTTCAAACATATCAAGTGGTATATATCATTAAAGACATGAAGTAATCCAAGAAACAAGTGAAGAAAAGCAAGTGGAGAAAAGTTGTTTCATTAAAGCTCAACATTAGCTACTATTAAGGATTAATGGAGAAGCTCGACACAAGCTCGATCTGTCAAGAACTACGAATTTAGAATTTTCAAATCTGAATTTCAGCCCATGATGACTTAAATGATTAGGGTTTCTCTCTCTACAACCCTAATCATATATAAGGCTTATTTTAAAAGTCATCAAGTATGGAAACAGAAACCTAGAACTCATATACTCTATGTGAAACTACTACATTTGTACGCCTTAGAATTTTGTAACCAAGTGCTTCCTAATCTTCATCGTTTATGAAGTGAAGAACTTTGCAACCAACATCAATCAATTAAGTTGCTAGAGTTAGTCATGTACTAGGATTCGTGCAAAAGAGTTAGTCACTGATTGGAGATTTATGCAAATCAAAGAAGTCTGCTACAAGATCAAGTTCAATTAGGTATTGAAGCAAAGGTTCAACTATAGGTTAGTATTTTGGGATAGGCCAGGGTAGTGGTAAGATTCCTCATACTTGTAACCGCTTGATTATTGATTAATGGATTCTTGGGAGTGATGACCTTAAATTCACCCGGTGAGATTTTTGCCTTGCGAGAGGTTTTTCCCATTTGTCAACAAATCACCGTGTAAATTTATTTCCGCTATATTTAGTTTATTTGGTGATTTGTTGGTACCTCCACGATTTGCATGTAATTTGACCTAATTAATCAACTTGGGAATTAAATTAATTAAACGGGGTCAATCTATTTTAACCCAACAAGCTTGACTCTTGTTTGAAATAAAATTAAATAAACAAACCTAAACTTTTAATATTCGGCTTAGCTTAACTCATTTTCAACCCTAAAGATAGGAAGCCATTTTTTTTTTTTTTTTTCAGTTAGTTTTACTATGTTAGAGATAGAGTTTTACTTGCTAGAACATTTGGGCTCACTCACTTAAACATAATGGTGTATTTTTTTTTTTTTTTTTTTTTTTTGATAATTTGATTGTTGAAAGTGGGAGGATTTGAACCTTAGATGTTTCTATTGAAAATATCAAGAAGTGTCAATCAATTGAGCTACAAAACTCTTGGCAATGCTTGATAGGGTGAGTTTGGTTGGGCTTTTTGAAAAAGTGAAGTTTTCAAAAAGTGTATAATGAAAAAGTGTTTTTTCAAAAAGCTGAGTGTTTAGTAAAAGCTATTAAAAAGTGTTTTTTGAAAAAGCTGAGTGTTTGGCTAGCACTTATAAAAGTGGCAGTTTGAGGGATAAATTACCAAAAATGACAATGTATATATAAGGGAGTTTATTTCATACTTAAATCAACTACTTCATATACTTACTAAAAAATAATAATAATATATATATATTATTGGTATTATTTTAATAATGTTTGGGCAATTTTTCTTTTTTAGTGTCATAATTATTTGTTATTACCATTAATGACTTCTTATCAATATTAATTAAATCTAAATAATTTTCATCATCATGAAGCACAAAATGAAAATGTAAAAAGATGATAAAATATACACCAATAATCCAAGTTTAAATTGTACTACATAAAAATGTAAAAAGATATAAAATACATACCAATAACCCAAGTTTAAATTGTACAACATAAAAATGTAAAAAAGATGATAAAATACATACCAATAACCCAAGTTTAAATTGTACTACATGATATTATAAAATAAAATAAAAAGACAACTACTAATTATTATCCCCCCAAATGGAATTAGCAATGGAATCACGAAGAACCACAATCGCAGGGTCTATTAAAGATCCTGAGTTCTGCTCATAACTGCTACCTACTTCACTATTATGTTCTCTTCTAGAAATTGAATCTCGATTGGCGTTTATGAAGCCCCTATCATCCCTATCATTTAGTCTAACAAAATTATGAAGAGCCATAGTAGCAAATACAATAAGTATTTGGATATGGAATGGAAAAAATGGCATGTTTCTGATAATTCTCCATTTATTCTTCCACACACCAAAAGTGTGCTCAATCACACATCAAAGAGATGAGTGAGCATGATTAAATTTTTCATGTCTAGTTCTAGGGCTTCCACCTCTCCTTCAAAAATCCTGAAGATGGTATGATATCCCCTTGTATGGTGCCAAATAGCCTTTCATCATTGGGTATCCAGAATCAACTACATAATATTTCCCTAGAAAAAAAAATTCAATTGTATTAACACACACACAATATGTCATTATAATAAACAATTGATTAACCATGGCACAAACCTGGTGGTGGGTGCAGAAAGTTGTTACTTTGTTTACGAATAGTATTAAGAAAAATAGAGGTGTCGTATGCTGCACCTTCCCATCCAGGCAAAACAAATGTGAATAACATATCAAAGTCACATGCAGCCATCACATTTTGGGTTGGATATCCCTTTCTTCCAAAGTATGGAATGGACTTCTCAATAGGTACAACCGCTATCACATGTGTGCCATCAATTGCACCAATGCACTCCTAATAAAAACATTAATAGTTTTCAGTTCCACATGCATTGTATTATCTTATAGACAATAGCACTTATTCAAATATACAATAGTACACATACTTTGAAATGTGGCCAATAAATTGGATGGTCTTGTATTTTGGTTGGAACTTCACTAAAAGTTGGATCCGAAGGCTTTACATATGCAGCTGCAAAGCGAGCACTCAACAGAGTGATCATCTTCTCAAAATGTCTACTTATGGTTTCACCCGAATGCTGAAATATTTCTTGAACCATTCAGTTACATGTTCCATGACCAAGTATCAGTAAACAGATTGCCACTGACTCTTCTAACCTTATATTCCTTGAATGTTGAAGTCCATAGTCATGTTGTAAAACTTGACACAAATTATGAAACACCTCTTTTTTCATTCTAAACATGTTGTAACACAATTTCTCATTACCTTCCATACAGCGTCTCACCCAAGCCCACCATGTTTGTTCAGAATCATAACAAGGAGTCTTATTAATGTACTTATTGAAATATGTCACAACTACTTCGCAAGTAACTGCCACAAGTTGGTAAAACTCCTCATTAGAATCGTCGTTACTATCATCATCATCAGAATCACTGTCACTGTCATCATCACTGTCACTACTCTCACCATCATCATCATCATTGTTATCACCGTCATTATTATTGTCAGCATTGTTATAATCACCACCATCATGATCATCACAGTAATTTCTGTAATCCCCATCCATTAATAGTTCCATAAAATGGCCACTCTCATGAGTACCATTATAATCATCCATATTGGTTTAGGCTACACAACAAAGTAACAAATAATCAACCATTGATAATACTACTTTAATATAAATCAACATAATAATCAACAAAGTAACAAAAGGCAACAATGGGTCTGTATAAGTTACTCTATATTCACATTCACATTGTAGATAGATAATATCCTAACTATATATTCTTGTAATACCAATATGCCATATAGGCATTTCCTGTACATCAAACAATTCATAACATCAAGTACATAACCAACCACTTGACTGGAAACACATTGCATACCAAGACAATTCAGAACATCAAGTACATAACACTCTAATGAAAATTTCAAATGTGTTTACATTACACATATATTAGTCCAAAGCTAATACTAAATATCACATAACTTAGTTTAAAGTTAATACAACATAGATAATACATCATAAAGCTAATATTAGTCGTAAGCTAATACAACATAAAGTTAATATTAGTCCTAAGCTAATACAGAGTACCACATAAGGTTGGTCACTTTTTTTGGTTCCAAATCATTCCTTGTAGCCACTCCAGCTATGACTCTGGCTCCTTGAAAGTTAGGAACATCTCCCTACGTGACCTTTTTAGTAAGATATAGGAAGCTTGAACCACAAACGTACTTTCCACTCCAGGAAGTGCTCTCACAATCGCCATGACATTATCAATTGAACTTGGTGACTCTCGAGAAGTACCTTCAGACTTATTCTGACATATAGTTATTAATTAACTAATACGATCGTCCAACATTGCAGCTCCTCCTATCTTCTTCTTTTTCTTCTGTGAGGGTATTGATTCACTAGTTCGCTTTTGTCCTGAACTACGTGATTGACTAGTATGTCCTTGCTGCAAACTATCAATGTCTAAACTCATGTCATATTGATTATCCTTAAATTCGAAGCTACCATCTGAATCACCAGCACCCTCTTCTGGCATTGTTGGAGGGAGTGTATTTGAAGAAGGGGTCCATGCAGCTACTCCAGTTGCTGCAACATCCCTAAACATTATATCAAGTTGTTCTAGATTCTGTGGACCTTTCTCTCGAAATTTTTTAGCTTTGGGTAATTCCTACAAAATGTAATTGTAATTTCACTCATATAAAAAAAAAAAAAAAAAAAAAAAAAAAAAAAACTATCTCCAACTAACTACATATTAATAAAATACTCAACTCACCTTCAACTTCCGATTCCCCCAATCATCAGTAGCAGCAATCGTTCCCTTCACTGCATCCCAACCAAAACTTGTGTCAAGATTCTTCTATTGTTCCCACACTCTCCAATCACCTTTTAATACATCCCACCTACTTTTTAATTGGTCCTTATCATAGTTTTGACCGGTCTCATCACAAAATTTGGTCACCAAATTGATCCAACCTTTGGTACTAAAGCCAACACCTTTTGTTCTATTCCCGGCTTGAAATTGTTCCACACAAAGGTTACAAAAAGTAGTTGTCCACTTTGGATTAATATCCCATAATGCTCTAACCTTTTTTGCCTCGGGGTTGGAAGTGGTGTTTTTACCCATCTATAAAGTTAACCAACCATAAGAAATGCAAAAAATAGAATTCATAATATTCCAATCTAGTGAACTAGTTACAAACATGATCTAATGTTAGGAGTGTGTAGGTGTATATGTGTAGGGTGCTGATGGGGAGTGTGTGGGGTGCTGTGGGGTGTGCGTGGGCTGTTGATGTGGGGTGCATCTGCTGCTGATGGGGCATACGTGTGAAGCTACACATGCATGCCCCATCAGCAGCAAACGCACCCCACATCAGCAGCCCATGCACACCCTACAGCACCTCAAGATAGGTGATGGTGATGGTGGAAGGCAACAGAGAGAGAGTTTAAGTATTCTTTTGGAAATAGATGTCGGCAAAATATTCACAAGTACTCTATTGTATTTAAACATGTAGAGCGTATGTACAAGTCATACATCCCTAAAATGAAAAACTGCTCTATTGAATTTAAACCCAACTAAAATACCCAACATCTGTACTGCCCCACAGGAACTAAAATACCCAATTCCAATTCCAAAGATGTGAAACCTGAAACGAAAACTAAAATACCCAATTCCAAAGAATACCCAAATCATGCTAAACTTAAAAAATCATATCTCAATCCAAAGTGACTTGAAGTCTTGAACAGAGAAAGGGGGGTTGGAACTAAAATACCCAATTCCGATTTTTTCTCAGATATCGCATAACTTAGAAAGACAGAGCATCCACAAAATAAATAAATAAAAAATTACAAAGCATGTACTCACAAATTTTTTTCAGTACCCAGCAAGAGAACAAATAGATCTTTAGCAAGAACAAAGCATGCAAGATCTGAAATTTTTTTTTTTTTTTTTATAGGTAAAAAAAAAAAAATTCCGATCAGTGTTGGTACCTGGTGGTTTTTGGTAGCAAATCAGTGTTGCTTGGTGTTTTCTTGATCAAAACTCTACCTTCAAAATGTATTTCTCAGATCAGATTAGATAAATAAAATTTAAAAAAAAAATACAGAGGAATGCGCGTTGAAGAAGACAAAGAAAGAAGAAGAAGACGAAGAAGATTCAACGAATGACAAAAGAAAAGAGAGACTTTTACCACGGAGAGGCTTGTAGCAGCACGGAGAGGGCAGAGCTGAGAGAAGAGATGAGAGGCGTGAGGGAGCTTCAAGGCAAAGGGCAGAGCAGAGAGATGAGATGAGAGGAATGAGGAACAGGCATGAGACTCTAAAGACATGAGCATGATTTATTGAAGGGTAATTTGGTAATTGCCCAACTCACCCCAACGGATATATGACAATGCGCACGGACTTTTGGCAAAATGGACATGAAGAGCTCCTTTCATTCCTTACGCGTTCTCTTCACAAGTATAAAACGCAACTTTTTCCAAAAAGTTGCGTTTTATACTAACCAAACGGACTTTTTGGGTTGGTTTTTTTCAAAACGGGCTTTTTGGGCTGAAAAAGTTGAAACAAACGGGCACATAGTAGAATTCAAATGCTAAATTAATTTTACATTTTTCAAACCATGCTATCACTAAAAAAATATCTATGTCATTATTATAAGGGACTGTAAATCACTAAATCTTTCATGAGGCTGATATCCCATCTAGAGCTAATTAAGTCCTATTATGAAAGAAATGGAAAATTCTTGTATGCGCTGGTCTCATAAGACCCATGTCTCACTGACATGTGGGTCACATGCGTGTGGGACCCACATGTCAATGAGACATAGGTCTCATAAGACCAGCGTAGGTAATACTTTCTCGAAAGAAACAAATAGTTGATTGTCTATAACCATTTCGACCCGTTTTGTCAATATTCGTAATAGGTAAAACTTGAGAAAAAAATATGGGGAAAGGAGGCCAAAAATTAAAGAAAACAAAGGATGCCAATGAATTAAATACCCAAAATATACTATAAATTATTTTTTTTTTTAAAGATAATTTTTTTGTTCTCTTTCTTTTCAATTTTCAACAAAACAAAGCAAATCAACAAAACATAAAATAAAAAATAAATCTCCAAACCTTTTCTTTTTTTTTTTTGGTTAATATCATAGGAAAAAATTATTTATTTATTTTTTAAAATTGTTGGGTTAAGATTGCTTGACCCCGGTTAATTAATTCAATTACCCAAGTTGATTAATTAGGTTAAATTGCATGCAAATCATGGAGGTACCAACAAATCATCAATTAAACTAAATGCAGCAGAAATTAAATTGATACAGTGACAGATCCTAGTACGTGACTAACTCCAGCAACTTGAATGGCTGTTGTTGGCTGCAAAGATCTTCACTTCATCAACAATGAAGATCAGGAAGTACTTGGTTACAAAACTCTATGGTGTACAAACGCAGTAGCTTCTCACAGAGAAAAATAAACTCTTAGTCTCTGTATCCGTGTGAGAGGCTCTTAAAATAATACTTATATATGTCTAGAGTTGTGAGAAAAGAAACCCTAAACAAATACTTCAACATGAGCCGAAATTTAGATCTGGAAATTCTGAATTTGTAAAACTCGATAGATCGAGCTTGTGTTGAGCTGCCCAGCAAATCTTGATAGTAGCTTTCTGTTGAGCTATCTTTCAAGCTTCAGTAAAATAGCTTTTCTTCACTTGTTTCTTGGATCAATCTTCATGTCTTTAATACAACCACTTGATATATATCAAACCCAACTTAGACCTACCCAATTTATAAGTAAAGTGCGTTTTGTTAAATAATTAATCAATTACATAGAAAATATGACCCTAACAAAAATCTTCGCCTAGCCCCCACTTAAGTTTTATCCATTTGTAAATTTGTAATAACTCTTATTTAGTCTTTATAATACAGCCTTATAAGCCAAGGGCATTGTAGCTAAATTGGTACATCTCTATGCACAAACTACTTTGGGGTCTAGGGGAAAATGATTTGAACCATGAAATTAACAGCATATTGTAATTATCCATAAATAAATAAATACTACCGCCTTATAAACCCCAAAAAAAAAAAAAAAAATCAAATCAAATCAAATCCTTATGAGTCTCTTAGGCTTGGCTGATAAATTAGAAAGGCTGTGAATCTAATGGACGGGTTAGAACTTAGAAATGCAAGATAACAAACCCAACTCTATAAACGCACTAAAAGTCGGCCCAAGCGGGTGCACTTGAATTCAGCCCAGCTCGAAACCATCTAAACTTTATGAGACTCAGCCCAGCCTTAATTTGGAACCAATCTAAAGATCCGAACCTTAAGAAATTCAGACCATTTAGCCCAACCTTACTATCATTGTTTTGTGTTACAACTTACAAGTATAATGCTGGTGGTGATAGCAACATAGTCAATGGTTGGTGCTGGTAGGACTAGCAACCATAATGGTAGTAGTTGCTGTTACGTTATTGGTGATGTTGATGGTGATTGTAGAAGTTACAAAATTGATAATGACAATGACGGTGGCAGCTACAATGTAAATGATAAGTGGTATGAGAGAAGAAATGTTGATAGAATCCGTAAAATTACACTTCGCCAGGAAATTTGAATTTGGAATTTGGATGTTTGAAATCCACATTTCCACTAAATTTTCATATTAACCCTAATAAAGGAAATCAAGTTTGGAAATTCCCTCTTTTGTTTCCTATAAAAAAAATAAATAAATAGGTAATTCCCTTTCGTATAAAATTCCCTAATAAGAACTTGGTGTAAAATTTCACTTCAAAACTTTTTTCTCCAAAATCAGTAAAAGGATTAAGTTTCATATGTCAAAGTTGTCAGAAAACCAGCTGATGATAAAAGATTGAAGCCCTATCCCCTATGTCTTGTCCTATCGTTCTCACTAAATGCCTAAAGCTTACAGCTAATTTCGATCATTTTTTATCTTTGATCTAAACTCTAGTTCTTTTCACAAAATTTCGATCGTTACAGTTAAATTAGACCCTCACAATTTAAATAAAGTTAGAATTAACCCATTTAATTATTTAATTGAACTTTTTGGACATTCTTAATCTACTAAGAGAAGGTAGATTAAATAATAAATATTGATTTTTCTTTATAAAACTCTAAACATGATAACCTAACTATAAGCAACTAATCTATCTTAATGCTTGCTCAAATCCCAAAGAAAAATCTTGCAGAAAAGTTATGGACATGTTAAAGGTGGATACTGAGCTTTTGAAGAGTCGGAAAGCTTTAGTAATTCAACAAATTTAAGAACATAATATTTTTTATAACTTTTTTACAATTACTAATATAATTTATTATGATTAGTGCATGATAAAATAGTGTTGCTTGTGGACTCATATTAAAGTATGAAATTAGTGTTGCTCTAATCATAACAAACCATATATATTAGTAATTATGAAAAGAAAAAAAAACACACACACACAATTGTAAAAGATGTGTTTTTAGCATTACTTATAATAATTAGGAGCGTTGTGACAAATTTATAATGAGTTGGTCATGACTATAAAATTGTCAGCTTCTAGAAACATAGACTTGAACTTTAAGATATAGGGATCATGTTTATTTACATCACATGACTACGTAAATATAAAATAAGTTGATAGTAAACTATCATCTCTAGTAGTTCAAAACCTCTTAGTCTAATACATTACAACGCTTTCTAATAACACCTTGATTCAGAGAGCCTGAAGTAGAGAGCTTAACAAAGGCCGAGGAAAATGCACGAAAGAAATCATCCCGATCACTAGCAAATTTTTATTTAAGCCGCGTTTTTAAAAAATGCGGCTTTAGTCAGTCTGGGGCCACGTTTTTATAAACGCGGCCCAAAAAAACGCGGCCTAATGCCCCCGCGTTTGTAGTGAAAATGTTTCACAATTTGAGCCGTTCGAGGATCTGATACCATTTCAGCATCAATTCTCAGTACACCACGGCCTCCCATTGCATTCTTGTAATATAGGTTATCAAATATAAAGGCAGTAGGATCATTAAGAACAAAACTTATGTTCGAGGTTAAAGACCATTCAGGACAATTTAACATCAAGAATGCTTCATACCCAGGTTCCATTTCTTGATGAGCCTTGTCACCTTCAGCTTTGTACAGACGATTCAAAATGCTTGCACAATGTGTAACTCCTAGTGTATGCGCACCTGCAAATTTCACAACCATCCTCTTTAAGTAAAAAAAAAAATCCTAGACAATTATTCCAAGGCATAGGGTAAGAAAATCAAGATAGGCAACAATGTGTATATGCATAACAGCTGGAAACATGCCAACATGTATATTTTAAAATCTTGAAATAAACATTTTTTTTTTTTAAATATGCCTAAAAATATATTAACTAATTGTCATATCACTGCTATGTAATTTTTCAAGAATTGTTGGTCTAGTGTCTTGTTGTGTTTCATGTTTGCGTCCATGTATATATTATGTATGGCAATGAAAATTTCATGATCATTTGATTATATACCGATTAGGGCTACCGATTCTTGAATGGTCATTCCTTTACTAGTGAAAATGTGAAGCATGTCATCAACTCCAGTTATGGCAGGAGGGATCCAAGCATCAGCTTGTTGATAGCTTGGAGCAGTGAAGGAATCCTTACGTCCCAAGGGAACCTCCATATGTGGCCCTCCAGACATAGCAACTGCCTCACGAGCAGCCAATATGAGAATGTCAGCACAAGAAACTTGCTGGGGACATGCTGCTTCCACCATTGATTTTACTATGCTGATTAACTCCCTTTTCCGAATTCCGAAATTTCTCACTGAAGCCATTTCGGATGACACATTTCCCTCAATTGGATCAACAAGAATTGATGCATCACACCCCTTTTTAATTATGAAACAATTAACTATACGTTAGTGTCACAATTAAGTCTAACCAAATGTAGTTGGGTGTGTGTAAAAGAGAGAGAGAACCTGAACTTGGCAATCATGAAACATGAGCCTCAACAAAGCTGCAGGTGAGGTGGGATCAGTGACAAAGAGAGGTACTAGGCCAGCTCTAACAATGTTCTCAAGTTGTGGACAAGACTTATCATAAAAGTTATAATGGAGAACTTCCCCCTCAGTCACATTCCCAAGTACAAACAAAAGAACCATCAAAACTGTAGTTGTTCGATCCATGTTATCCCAGCGCCAAACCACATGGGAACTTAAATGTAGATATGTACTATTTATAAGCAGAGAACCACCACAGTACCACTAACTTAAGCAATAGAGAAATCAATTGTCCTAGCAGTTACGTATTTACTTGAAAAGGAAAAGAGGAGAGGACAAATTACTGTGGGTGGTTGAAGAAATGGATCCTTTGGTCCCTACTTGAAATGGTCTCTATTTGATGGTTCAAATTGCTACACCATTTAAGTGTGGCACTGTATGTTGTTAAGATTCTGGAAATAGAATCCTAACCGTGAAATGAAATCTTGACATTTAACTATATACATTATTAGATTCCAAATATTAAATCTTTAACTCTAAAATAGACTCTCTCCATTTCAAATGAAGTGGATGACAAGAAAAATGAAGATCCATAAATTATCCCAATCTTGAAAAAAACATGATCGTCTCTATTTAGATCTATTTCATGATTTATATTAAATATTATAAATATAAATATTGGAGATTAATATATTTTTATAATTCAAATTAAATATTATAAGGGTCTGTTTGGGATCCGCTTATTTTGCTAAAATTGAAAACTTTTGGCTGAAAGTATTGTAAATAAATGTAAAAGTTAGCTAAAATAGTACAGTAGAACCTATGAATAGTACCAAAAAGTGCAGTGGGGCCTATGAATGCAAAAATAAGCTAAGTAGTAAAATAAACTGGCAAAATTAATCATGCCAAACGAACACATATAAAGATTTTTCTAGTGTCACATAATTTAAAATATAAAATAATATGACATTTTATAATTCATAATTTATTAAAACCATAAAATAAAAGTTTAAGCGCGAAATATACTTGAAAAAATTTTAATCGCTGTAAAAGTTATCATAAAAGTTATAATGGAGAACTTACCCCTCAGCCACATTTCTTATTACAAACAAAAGAAGCATTTCCCATCAAAAAAAAACAAAAAACAAAAGAAGCATTAAAACTGTATTTCTTAGATCCATGTTATCCCAACACCAAACCACATGGGAACTTAAATGCTATTTGCACTATTTATGAGCAGATAAGTAAGTACCCCCTGTAATACTAAAGCAATAGAGAAATCAATTGCCCTAGTTACGTATCTACTTGAAAGAGAAAAGAGGACAGGTGAATTACTCTGGGTGGTTGAAGAAATGAATCCTTACGGTCTTTATTTGATATGAATATATTTGATTGTGCAAATTAAAAATGAATAATGCTAGAGATACAAACTATTTTACAAAAAAATTTCAAAACTACTGATGTGATGAGTGATTAATTATTGGAAAATGAAAATGTAATATTAATAGTGGGCCTAGATGAAAACCAATAAGAAGTTAGTCACATCAACATTTTTACAAAATATTGTAAAATAGTTTATACCTGTAACATTTCTCATTAAAAATTATTAAATTAGGATGTATCAAATGCCACATAATTTAATATATATTAAATGGGGTGACACTATGTATGTTGTTAAATTCCTGAAAATAAATTCATAGTCATATAATGGCCACATAATTTAATATATATTAAATGGTGTGACACTACGTATGTTGTTAAATTCCTGAAAATAAATTCTTAATCATATAATGAATTCTTTTTTTTAGCATGACACTTTGTATACTATTAGAATATGAAAATTAAATCTTAACCGTAAAATAAACTTTCTATTTCAAGTGAAATCAATAAATGAGAACAATAGAGACATGTAAATTATTCCAATCTTAACAAAAATGATCGTATTCATTTGAAATTATTTTATTTCATAATTCAAATTAAATATTATAAATATAAATATTTATCTTGTGTCAAGTTATCTAACATTTTAAATAACTTGGCATTTTATAATCTATACTTTATTAAACTAATAAAATAAATTTTAATTAAAAAAAAACCCTAATTTTCTGTAAAAGTTTGGTGGAGGATAAGTAAGTAATTAATAAGGTTAATGGCCCAAAAACTTTTGTCAAAAGAGACTTCTCTTAGGATACACTATTCCCTCAAGAGTGAACATTAATTGATTGAGGGAATAGTTACATTTGTACTCAAAGTAAGAGCTTGAGCCTTGTACAGCTTAGCTTCAGCAATTGCTATGTGCCTCAATGTGCTGAACAGTGACCACATAAGGAAAATTGTTTTCCTTGTGATGACAATACAAGTAAGTTCTAATCTTGAATCCCTGTAAAAGTTGCACTTCTAAAGCATCTTTTGCTTTAAATTTAAAATGTTTTAAATGCCATCTACCATGTTATAATTGTAATTTTATTCACTACGTACTTAAAATAAATAAGTTTAATTACTATTTTGGTCCATAAGATTTGTGATATGTTTTAAAATAGTTTAGTCCCTAACTTTTTGATATTGTATAAAAATAGTCATTGTCATTAAATAATGGATAAAAAAAATCTAACATGGCCTATGGTTATATTAAAATACTAATTTTGATGTCACGTACGGCCTTAATTTCCCCCCCCCGCCCCCCTCAAAAAAAAAAAGACACTTAGTCCATGTAAAGTTGTAAACATTTAGGATCTGAAAATCCAGAGATTTTGAGAGATTTGGGAGAAATTGGAGATAGCATCATAGTGACTCTTTTTAACTGTTAGAATCAATTTCTTTGCCCACAATGAGGTCAGACAGTGACCGAAAATTTTCTAATCTGCTTTTTTTTTGGCAACTCATTCAAGCCTGCAGTTCCACCAATATCAAGATGATGCTAGTTTGAAAGATCCCACATGTTTTCACGCAATTCGGTAAGAGGATGACAATTTGACATTATCAATATTTGTAAAAGGCAAGGAGCACAAACTGATTCAGGTAATTGAAGTATGAGAGAGATCTATGTGCCGTAACTGTTTCAAATTGCCAATTGAATCAGGTAGTTTAGTGATATGATAAAGTGATAAAGAAAAGCACTCATAAGAATTACAGTTTGCACAACAAATTTGGGAGAAATTTGGAACCCATTTAACGGTAAGGACTATTTTGCAACAATATAAAAGAGTCAGAGATTATACTTCAAAACTATTTTGAGACATGTGGCAAACGTTAAGGACCAAAATGGTAATTAAGAGTGCAATGTCCATGCAAAGGATTGATATGGATTGGTAACATTTATTTCTGGAAAAATAAGCCATGCAGGTCTATAACTTAAAATTCAAATTGGAATCCAACTAAGCAAATGACACAGGAAATGGATATAGGATAATTAATGTGGTTCTCATCATCAATTGTTGATTGTAACATATGCACCATTAGGTCCACCACAACTTTTTCTCATTTTGTTTGGTGCAGAAAGCCAGCAGGACTCTTAGTAAGCTTCCTCAACATTCACATGGTCATTTTCAATATTGATTTCCTTTATTGGTTCAATCAGATTCCCACTTCTTTCTTCATTTATTTGCACACGTGTTATATATAGGATTGAGATATTATCCTTTCCTGCTCTTGAAAATTTCTTCATATTGAAAAATTTTGGCATACCAACCATTTAATTAGTATCAGAGGCGCCGGCTGGAACAGTGAAAGCAAATAATGCGGTCCCCTAATACCCCAAAGAAAAAAAGGTCTTCAAATTTTAACCAATAAGGTTATTGATTTTTATTATAATAGTATTAATTAAACTCAAATATTAGCAAATAAATAAAATAACATTTTTTATCGAATGAAAAAAACAAAACAAAACAAAACAAAACAAGAGAGAGAAATGTTATGTCCACAACATTTTTCACAATACTTTCACAATAAATCCTAAGTGATAGGTTGTTATAGGTTATTATTGATGACAAAAATTTAATTTCATTGATGGGTTCAAATTAAAACCAGTAACAACTTATTACCTGGGATTTGTTGTGAAAATATTGTGAATGTAGCACTTCTAGTCCACAAGTGTTTCCATTGGGTAGACAAAAGAGTAGATTTAACTACTTGTTTAGTAGGAAGGAAGGAAAGAATGTGTTCTATAACATTGTCCGGCTACTCAGATAATCGATCAACTGCATCATCATCAACAATTTTTTCTCTGTAATCTTCCTTCGAAACAAACAAAACATTCCTAGGTGCAAGAGGTTCGGGTTTGTAGATAGTATTATGATAATAGTATACTAGTAGTCGAGGCTGAGATATTGTTTTCTTTTTTGACAAAAAAGATAGAAAGAGATTTTGTATTCTTTTTGACTGAAATGGTAGAAGTATATTAATCAAAAGGAAACAAACGAAAGAAAAAAAACAAAAGGAAGCCCGGCCCAGGAGCTTTACAAGCAAAGGACGGCCCAGAGAAAAACAATGGACCTATAGCTAATAAAACAAAACCATGCATGAATACAACGTAAACGTATACATCATCTTTGGGGGAGAGACTTGGCTAGTCTCTGGTATTCTTCAAGTAAGGAGTCTGCCTGCTTGAAAATCTCGCATGGGTGGGTTTGAACATGCTTAAACTGGAAGCGGTTTTGGGCGTTCCACAACGACCATGAAGTTATGGCCCACAGCTCAAGGTCCTTTCCGCCAAGCCTGTGTACCATATGTCGTGCGAGCATGAAGAACTCCTTTGTCACGAAGCTGCTCTTTTGCAGTTTACCCCAAACCAAAGCCCATACATTATGGGCAAACGGGCACTCCCACAGAATATGTTGTGTTGTTTCATCTTGCTGTCCGCAAAATGAGCACTTCGGGTCAATTTGCACTTTCCGCCGAGCAAGGTTGAATTTTGTAGGGAGAACATTGTAGCACGCTCTCCACATAAAGGTCCTAACCTGCGGAGGTACGTTTAGGGACCATAGTCTCTTCCACAAACGCTGATCTTGAGAGGCAGAGGAGTGTTCCCCAGAGTGGGGGTGGCTGAGCCGAAAGGCCACTTGGTATGCCATCTTCACCGTAAACTCCCGAGGCTTATTTTCCTTCCACGTCAACTTATCTCTTGTGTTCGACGTGTCCACCCTAATCCTCAGGATGTCTTCCACTGTGGCTCAAGTGAAGGCGGCGACGAGGATACTTCGGTCCCACTGGTGGGTCGCCTCATTGATCAAGTCACATACTTTCAAATCTTGGTCTGCCCCGTCTCTGAAACGTGGAAGGTGTGGTAGCCACTTATGAGAACTGATACCAATGGACCTCCCATCTCCCACTTCCTATACAGACCCTTCCCTGATGACATCGCAAGCTTGCAGTAGGCTCCTCCAAACCATGGACGGGTTCGAGCCTAGTTCAGCTTCCATAAAAGAGCAACGGGGGAAGTACGGTGCCTTAGACAGCCAGTAGAACAAAGAATGTGTCTTCTTAATAAGTCTCCACACTTGTTTGGCCAGCATGGCCAAGTTGAAAGTGTGGATATCTCGAAAGCCTATTCCTCCTTTCTTCTTTGAGCCACACAGCTTACCCCAATTAATCCAATGTATTTTCTTCTCATTCCGAGTTTGTCTCCACCAGTACTTGGAGAGAGCTGAGTTAATCCCATCACAGACAGTTTTAGGAATTTTGAACAAGCTCATGGAGTAGGTGGGTATGGCTTAAGCTACCGTTTTGATTAGCACCTCTCTCCCTGCCTTCGAGATATGCTTCTCCTTCCATCCCATGACTCTCTTTGTGACCCTCTCCTGCAGCTCCTTAAAGGTACTCACATTGGACTTACCACCCACCATTGGCAATCCTAAGTATATATTTTTCATAATCCACCATAACCTGCGCTCCCAACATCTCTCTAATTACACCTCTTATCTCTGGCTTAGTATTTCGGCTAAAGAATATAGAGGTTTTCTGTCTATTAATGGTTTGCCTTGAAGCCCCTTCATATAAGCCCAGAATGTTGAGAAGGTTCTAACAGTCACCAAGTGTAGCTTCGCAGAAGAGCAGACTATCATCAGCGAAGAGAAAATGTGAAACCTGTAGTCCACCTCAACATGAAGCTATGGCGTGCAGCTGACCCGATATAGTAGCTTGTCGTAACAACAAAGACAATCCCTCGGCACAGAGAAGGAAGAGGTATGGGGAAAGAGGGTCACCTTGCTTGATCCCTCGGGTTGGGGTGATGTGTCCCCTTGGCTCACCATTAATCAGTACTAAGTCTGAAGCAGTTCACACCGTTTCCATAGCCAATTCCACCCATTGGTCTGGCAACCCTATTTTGAGCATAATTTGTCGAAGGAAATCCCATTCCACTCGATCATATGCTTTGCTAATATCCAACTTGACCGCCATGTGGCCAATCTTTCCTTTCCTCCTTTTTTGCATGCGATGAAGCATCTCATATGCCACTATAGTATTGTCCGTAATCAGTCTACCGGGTACGAAAGCACTTTGAGAGTCGGATATGACATTTGGTAGGATGGTCTTCACTCTGTTAGCTAGCACCTTCGACACCAACCGATAGATCACGTTCCCTTGGCTAATAGGTCTATATTCAGTGATGTGCTTCGGATTCTTCGACTTCGGTATGAGCACAATGTGGGTATAGTTCATCTTGTGTAAATACCAACCTAAGTGCAGTACCGAAATCACTGCCGAGGTTACGTCAGGACCCACGATATGCCAAAACTTTTGGAAAAAATATGGTGACATTCCATCCGGGCCTGGCGACTTTGACGGATGCATTTGAAACAAAGTTGCACGTACTTTGACGGATGCATTTGAAACAAAGTTGCACGTACTTCGTCCTCTAAAACCTTGACGGTTTTGCTAGTCCGCCCCTCTTTTCATCGAACCGAAAGACTTCATTAAAATCCCCGATGCACACCCATGGTTTCATTGCCCAACTTTGGAGATGTCTCATTAGGGCCCACGTCTCCTTTTTCCGTTGATCCTCAGGGTGGCCATACACCCCAGTGAGTTGCCATTGCTCCTGCATAGGGGCCAAAATGTATACATCAATGTGGTTAAGAGAAAAGGTTTGCGGATCTACCGTGACAAAATCTTTCCACAACAAAGCGATGCCTCCACTTCTTCGAATACTCGAAACAGCTAGCATGGAGTTTAAGCCTATCTCATTTTTGATTGAATCCATTTCTTGTATCGACAGTTTCGTTTCCATGAGAAACAAGACTATGGGTCCTTTTGATTGTATTCTAAAGGTTTATAAAGTTGTAAAAATATCCTCAGCTGATTCGGAAAATAAATACTAAGCAGATTCGAAAAAAAATTTGGAGTAATTACACTCTTGCACACAACCTATACACACAAAATTTGTGACTTGAACTCAAAATTATATAATTATATAATTTTTTTTTAAAGGAAGATATAAACATTTTTATTTACTTCAAATTTATTTGTAAATAAATCAAAAATTTTATATCAATAATTAGTGAGTCATTCAATACTTTAAGTGAGTTTCACTTAAAATAAATTAACTATCTTACTAATTGCAATTAATGAGTCAAGTGACAAAACCAAATTAATTTAAAGATGCTTAAATATAGATATATATTGAGACATGCATGTATAGTGTTTATTTTTAAATTATTTAAAACTCTTGGTAATAGAATTTTAGTTGACGTAGAACCTTAAATTTCTTTAAACTATTTTTTTAGAAGAAAATTTCTTAAAACTTGGATAAAATAATTTTACTTTGGGTAAGCTATTAGAAATAGAGTTTAATCTAGGATAAAATATCTTAAAATTATTAATTAAAAAAAATACCATAATTATTAATATGAGTGTAAACATTTGTCATGAAGATAAGATAGTCACTTGGCAGTTCGCACAACTACAATTACTAATCCAATTTTTATTATACAGTATAGGATTTGTTCTTTATCTAACTAGTCTAAAATATAGGTAATTTTTTTTCAATGAAAAAATAATAATTTTATTATTTATTCTTTTCTTTCTTTGATCGTGTTCTTTGAAGTTTTAAAACTTACCATGATTAATGTGTGAGGGTATTTGCGACTATTTAAACATTTATATATACACACACAAGATAGGATTTGAATGTATTATTTCTGCTCTATAATAATTACTCTTTATTATTAAACCAATATGTTAATTGTTTTTGGTGTAGATGAAATTCAACTAAAGTGAAAAGTCCCTTATTTGAGGAAAAGAGAATTTATCAATTGAACTATAACTATAACAAATGTACATCAAAAACTTGTACACTCTTAATAACAATATGGATAAAGTTTTGGTTAAAATCTTTGCGAATTTTTACTATTTATCACTGACATTTTGTTGATTTTATTTTTCTCTCTCAAATGACATTATAATTTATTACTCAAATTAATTGCTTTTGACTCTTTTTTTATTGTGTAAATTTAGAATTCAGGGTATATTTTTCCAATTCAAATGTCCCAAAATTAGAAAATATTTTTATATAATAATTTTTTAATATAGAGAATTCAATATTTACAATATTGGGCTTGGAGGAATTTTCCCTAGTTTTTCTAATAAATGCGAAGAGGCTATGCATCTGAGCCACAAAGCTCTTTGCATAAGGCCTATTTACATGAATGAAAGCTCTGGTTTATATAATTATTTAGAATTATATGAAACATTAATGATTTGTCGTGTGAGCCAAACAAAAACAAAAACAAAAAAATAAAAAATAAAATGTTTTCAAACTTATTTTCGAGGTCACGACCGAAAATATGAAAATAATTTTTTTTTTCTTCATAAAATTACAACAAAACCCTAACTCTACATAAATTATAACATTACATCACCTTTAATGGAATTATAGAAACACCCCTACACTTGCCATGAATTACCAAATTAACCCCACACACCATACTAATCACAAAAAAGCCCACATATTTCCATTATCTTAATTTTTACCCCCAAACATCTTGGAAATGATCGAATACCCCCTAAGTCCACCAAAATGGCCACACTATCCTCCGAACTTCATGAAAAAATAAAAGTACCCCTAAAATACCTTAATCATCAAATTGAACAAAAAATTATTGAAATTATCAAAATATATCTAAACCCCCAAAATATTACCCTCAAACTTTTCAAAAATTACTTAAAAGCCCAAAAATTTGAAAATCATCAAATTAACCTTAAAATTATTTAAAATTATAAGAATATCCCTATAGTTGTAAAAATCACAAAAATCCCAACGCCCCCATGAGCACCACAATCAACAGAATAAGCCTAATTTATTGTAAGGTCACAATTTGGTTCCTAAGCCCAAAAGGTAAAAGGATCTAGGCCCAAAGAGCCCAATACAATGAATTTGTAGAAAGTGGGTTATAAAACTAGGCTCTAATAAGTTGGGTAACAATTATAATGGATCTAGATGACAAGAAAGTAAAGATAAACTGGTTTTATCCAAAAAAAATCGTCCTTGACACAATCTGAAGAAATCAGTTCTTGTATATATCTCTTTTGAATTTGGTTACAAGTCCAGTTCTTGTTCCTACGGTGTTTTTCTCTTAATTCCCGATCCTTTTCCCTCAGGATTTTTTTTCTATTTTATACTATCTTCTTTCTTTCATCTCCACTCTCCACATGTAGATTAGATCGCTGGTGTTGATCTTTGTCCCATCAGCACCTTCCTGAAGTCTTTGGGAATAGCTGTAAGATTGAAAATTACTATTCAAGTATCACTTCCTCATTAATGCGGCCAGAGAGTTAGTTACAGAGCATTCAATGCGGTGGTAGCATGCCGAATTTGAGAGAGGTATAACGTGAAGTATATCTTTGTTGAATTACATTCTCTACTAAAGAGAATTTATCATGTATATTAAGTGTATGTAGCGAGACACAATATAGGTGTGTAGGGGCCACAAATTGTGAGAGGCTAGCTGCATACACCTTATACACAAAATACTTTTTCCTATACTAAGTGATTACCTTTGGAATGAGCTGCACTACATGCAGGGTCTCTCACTCACACATACATCATCTACTGAATGACAGTACACTATTCATTCACTCTTGTGCACCATGGCAAAAATAAAAATTTCCCTTGAAAAACATGACAAAAGTCCTTAATATCAGCATCGCCTTCGGATTGGAAGTGGTCTACAAAGTTTTTGGCTTTATCTTCGGATTGGCAATCACCGGGAGACCCCTACATAGAAATCATCGGATTATCCATGAACTCCACCAAAATGATTATAACAGACTCAAAGGCTCAAACATTGTAATCACAGTTTATGATTATCATGTTTTCTATGTTGTAGTTTGATTATTTATGCATTTTTATTACTCTTTAATTAATTAGTTATAAATTTGCTTTCTTAGAGTAGATAACGGTATTATTCTAGTATGTCTCCTAACTGATGGGTGTCTAATCCAAATGATATATGGCACGTGTGGTTTAGAGCATCCTAATGGAGGGTTTTATGCATCTAAAAGCGGGTAGACTATGAAATTATAAAAAGTATAAAATGTTGAGACATGCCCTCCACATGATGGGTAAGGGTAGGACATCTTAATGGCATGCATGCCGAATTTGTTGAATTACATTCTCTACCAAGGAGAATGTATCAAGTTCATTAATAAAAATGGGTTTCAGTTAGTTTAACTGGTAAAGTCTCTAATGGTTGTATAAGAGATCTGGAGTTCAATCCTCGCCTACACCAAAAACTAATTGGTGTCTTGATCTGATGATAAAAAGCTATCATCAGAAACGAACGCCATAGGTTGAAACTCTCTTTAAAAAAAAAAGTTCATTAATAAAAAAAATAAAAAATAAAAAGAGGATAATGTATTATATATATGGGAAATGCTAACGAATGCCCTTAGGGCATTGGTTAATAATCCATTTAAAGAAAACTTTTATAGAAAAATGAAATAAAGCCATTAATGTTTTGACAGCTTTTTTCATTTCCCATAAAAGTTGTGTCAAAACTTTCTTAAAATGGATTATTAACCAATACTCTAAAGGCATTCGTTAACATGACCCTATATATATTAGGTCTATGCAGCGAGACACAATATAGGTACGAGGGAGGCCACAGACTATGAGAGACTAGCTGCATTGACCTTATACACAAGATACTTTTTCCCATACTAAGTAATTACCTTTGGAATGAGTTGCACTACATGCAGGGTCTCTCCCTCACGCATACATCATCTACTGAATGATAGTATACTATTCATTCACTCTTGTGCACCATGGCAAAAATAAAATTTTCCCTTGAAAAACATGACAAAAGTCCTTAATATCAGCATCGCCTTCGGATTGGAAGTGGTCTACAAAGTTTTTTATTTTATTTTTATTAATACAATGTTAGTTTTTTTAGTTTTTTTTTTCCTTTTTTTCCTTTTTTTTTAGAAGAATAATACAATGTTAGTTTCGCTTTTAACTTAAGCATAAAAATTTTCCCTCAAAAAATAAATAAATAAATAAAAATTTAAGCATAAAATGGTTTAAGGCAATCAACCGTACGCAAGTGTATGGTGATACGTGATTGTAAGCCAAACTTGCCCGTGGAGACTTAGAATTGACGTTTACCTTTCCATAAACTTTTGGGCTTTGAAAGAACTCAAATAATGTTGTGATCCATAAATTTTTGCAACATGTCCAAAATGTTGTAAATAAAGCCATGATCTGAATTTTTATATTCCATAAATGAACGGTAAGAACTCTTTTTTTTTTTTTTTTTTTGAAAGAGTTCAACCAGTAACATTCATTCCCGACAATAACTATTATCAAACTAAGACACTAATCGATTTTTAGTATAGGCGCAAATTGAACCCAAATCTCTTATTTAACTATCAAAGATTTTACGTGTTGAACAAAATATAAATTTATCCTAATAGTTCAATTAAATTTAAAAGATAAAATTGATTAATATTTTACATTCTATTCATTTAAATTATAGGAAAAGTTTTGATAAACGGGGCAAAGAAATATCAATTTGCATAGAGTGTATAGGTGGTGGAGGTGTGATATTTTTCGTGCTTAGTTATTTCAATCATCCTTTGAATTTGGACACATTTTTAGGTAAAGGTGGTGATAAGTTTGCAATTTCCACGTAAACAAAGCCATGAATATATAAACTCACTAGTCATATTCCAAATAACACGACCAGTTTATCAATTTTTTGTCCAACAATCTCGTATGTATGAAAATTGGCTTATAATTATTTGATGATATCAAATGAATAAACATGTCAGACCATTTGGGATGCCAAAGTTGAGCATATAGGGTTGAGAATGGAATGGAAGTTATCCTATCATTTCTAAGCACTGAACAGAGTTAAGACTCTTTGACTACAATTTTTTTTTTTTCCTTATTTTTGTGACCAATATAGGAGCTCCAAAGTCCAAACTGCATTAAGGTGCTTAACAAAGAGATCAGTGAAGTTTCAGATTGCATTGTAATGGTTCGGTAAGAGATGACTAAACCGTTCAGACTTGTTGGATCGTAACCTTTATATTGTTTAACCTTTTCTTTTAGGCAAATCAAAACTCAGAAAAGAAAAAGAAGAAAGACAGAAAAACATATGATGAATTTCTATTTGATTAAATCTAGCTACAGATGTAGTTATGTGAACTGTCGTAAAAGCAAAACAAGAGAATTCATCTACTTCAAATGGTCAGCCAAATAGGCAAAAAATGATTCCGGCTTCACCTCATTCAACCTCACCTCTCCCTCTACCTAAGCTAATATACTGTGAAAATTGAGTATTAAAGAAAAAAAATAGAGACATACAAGCCCCTTTCAATTCAATGCCTACAAATTATGGCAAAAAAATATTTACCTGTGGATCAGCAAAGCTCCAACAGGCAAACACACTCAATATGAGGAGTGTGCGGGAACATGTCTACTGCTTGTAGGCTCTTTAGCTTGTAACAACCTTCTAAATTTTTATCTATCTGCACAAGAATTTCAAAAATCATGACTGGGAATCAAAGAAAAGAGAGTGGTAAAATAGTAGACATACCACGCCATGACAAAGATAATCAAGGTCACGTGCACATGTGGCAGGATTACAGGATACATAAACTATCCGTGGTGCCTTAAGCTTTAGCAGGAATTTAATCAACTTCATGTGCATGCCTGGACGGTTTGGATCTGCGTGATTGAATACATTAAAACAAATTGAGACAATACTGTGAATACTCGTTAAAAACGATGATGGCAAAGAACACAAGAAACATCTTTTGGCACGTAATAGATAATAAGAAACATCTTTAACGATAAATAATTTCCCACTAGAAAATGGAAGAAAAAACTACTGGTTATCAATACATCTTTAATGCTTTGGAAACTTCAGAAACAAAATTTTATATGGTCCAATATTCACCAACACAACAGGTTTTCAGAACACCTTGGATCTAAATAATGCCAAAGGAGGTGAAGCTACATAAAATAAGGCAACAACCAAACCTGATATGACGACGTCAGGCTTAGGAAAATTGTTGCCAAAACTTTCATCAATTTTATTAAGATCTCCTTGGACAAATGTGGCATTGTAGATATTATTCAGCTTAGCATTCAAGCAAGCATCTGCAATGGCTTGAGCAACAACTTCATATCCGTAAACTTGTCTGGCCCTAACAAATTGAATCAAAAGTCAATTTGAGTACGGTTCATAATACTTCAAATGCAATGAAAAAAAAAAAAAAAAAAAAAAGAGAGAGATTTACTTTCTGGCAAGTGTCAGACCAATGGTGCCCGTTCCACAAAACAGGTCAAGAACAATTTCTGATCCATCTCCTCTGAGACCAGCACATTCTTCAATGAGTTTGTACAAAACCTCTGCCTGAAAGTTGAGAATTTTGCTTCTAATTGTGGATTATACAAAAAGCAAACTAGGAAACCTAAGTAAGAATCTAATCATATGAAAGCAAGCATGAGTTGGTAGTGCATCAAATTAAGTTGCATAGCATACCTGATGAGTATTTGTCTGAAAGAAAGAGTTGGCTGATATTTGAAATGTAAGACCCCTTAATATCTCTGTGATGGCAGATTTCCCATACAAAGTGTATTCCTCCTCTCCAACCGATGTGTTACCAATGGAGCTATTTACATTATTCATGACACTTACCTATTAATCATTATAAAAAAAAAATAAATAAATAAATAAAAAAAAACAGTAATAATAAATAAAAAAATTAAAAAAGGAGATAAATGAAGCATGAATTGATAAGATAAATTAATTCAATAGGAAAGGGCAGTTCAGTGTTCAATCCTATTTCGTATGTTTGAATTCCATACTAACCCTAAAATAACCTTTTTAGATGGAAGTTAATACTTTTTTTTTTTTTAATAAGTAATAAAAATATATTAAAAAGAAAAAGGGCGTCACCTCAGTATACAGGAAGTATACATCAGGGACAAAAACAAATCATGTGCATAGAGTACAAAAGTCCATGAAACCATGGAAGTTCATGCTTGTTAATGGATGTATAATATGTAAGAGCAGTTGTGAATCAGTAGAGCATCTATTATTACAGTTTCCAATAGCTAGAGAGCTGTGGTCTTTTGCCCTTACAGCTTTTGGGGTAACTTGGGCAATTCCAAGCCAGATGAATGATCTGTTGACTGTTTGGAGAGGGTGCTTATATGCCACTGAAACAGGTTTGTAAATCAAGCTACTCCATATTGCATCATGTGGACCTTACGGAGAGAGAAATCACCAGACTTTTGAGAACAAAGAGCATTCTATGCAAGATATTAAGAATAGTGAGATCTTTGTTTGAATATTGTATTTTGATTTTGGGGGGTCGTGAAGTTCCTTTGTTATATTTTGGACCTAATTAGTGTCCGTTTTTAATTCTTTAAGGGTGCTTACATTTGAGCATCCTGTCTTTCTAATGAATTATTTTCTTACTTATATAAAATAAAATAAAAACCAAATAAATTCAATGATATCGTGCACTGAAAATGAGAAAATATAAATCAAATTAATCAAACAGGGCCCTGCCACCCTAAAAGAAAAACGGGACAATTATGGCTAAGGAATCAGAATTGAACGGATCAACCAACTAAACTGCTTGGATTGGTTGTACCAGTCTTTGGTCATCAACTGATTTTCAATGGTTTGATTTGGGAGTGACTCAAACTAATCCAATCCTACACACATATCTATGTATGAATTTATGAATTTCAATAATTTAAACTCAAGGATTTTAAGTACGCCAGAAGCTTGCTTGATGCAAAAGTAAAACACAGGAGTTATATTTGAGTAAATGATGGAGAAATATGTCATACAAACCACTTCAGGAATGGATGAAATCTTCTCAACCAAGGGCTTCAGCAGTTCTGGCTTGTAAGACGAGGTCACAAAATTAACCATAAGTTCTGGCAGACCAGTCTTTACATCCCTAGGACATAAACAATATATAAATATAACTATTTAATTCAAATTGAGAACAAGGTTTACAATGATAATCTAAAAAACATGAACATACCAAGAACAAGATCTGCAGCAAGCATTGTATGATTGAAAAATTACTCAAAAGTATAGTTGTCAAATCTTGAATCATATCAAGAATCAATTTTTTTTTTTTTTTTTGGTATCTTGTATCATAAGATACACAAACATTTCAAAAATTAATAAAATGCTATAATTTTATATGATAAACACCCTGAAAATTAATAAAATACTAAAATTTCATAAAACAATTATATCAATATAAATAAATTAAAGCATTCATGCTCATTCACCTCTTACTCATTATTTTTAGTATCTTTTATATTATTTTTTGTATCTTCAAATTGGATTCCATTACCCTTTTTTGGTCAATTATGATAATTGATTGAAAGAAAATCTAGAATATTTTCAGTTTTAATCATCTTTTCTTTTTTTTCTTTTTGGTGTGTGTGCGCGCGCGTATGTATCTAACAACATAAGCACTTTGAGAAATAGTGCTATAGCCTAGATGTCTCTCATTCAAATGATGATAAAATCATAATACTAATGATGATTGTTTTCCTCGTTTTCAATTTTTATGTATTTATATTTTTCATTTTTTTTTTACTCTTTATACCATGTATGACATGGTCTTGTATGAAATCTTCTATTTTGTATTTCTCAATCATTTATATTTGTTAATTATATAGTATTCAAAGGTCGTAATATTGCACAAAACTCTCACTTTTTGTAGGGCCTATGAGAGGTGACTAGTAGGCCGCCTTACCTCTAATTTTTTTTTTGGACAGATTGATTCTCATATTCAAACCCAAAGCCTATTGCTTTTAATGGAAGGAACTTGCCATCGCACTAAGGCCTGACCAGAGACTCGATCTAGTGAAATTTCTAGGTTTGACTAGCCTAAAAAACATATCACCTAACACAAAGCAACTAAAGTTATGTCAAAAAGAACAAAGTTAGCAAGCATATCAAGATGGCACCCATTGGGATGTTACGTACTCCCCCCCAAAAGAGATTTGGTACTCAAAATCACACTTGTTTTCCTCAAATTCAACTCAGTCCAACATAAAAAATCTCCAAATCTGAGATCATTACCTACCAAAAACATAAAGATCTCCAGAACATTGTTAGAATCAGCCTAAGATCCAAGCCTAGACTTCACTCAAAACCTACTGCTCTGATATCATTCTGTCACAAAACAAGACTTAATCTGGTGAAATCTCTAGGTCTGACTAGCCTAAAAAACATCACTCACGCAGAGCAACAAAACATACATCACATCCTCAAATTTGGTAAGCATATCCTCCAGCACCCATTGGGGTGTTGCAATGCTAATGCCCCAATTAAATTAGCTTTATTATGAGGAAAAAAAAAATTTAAGAGCTTATAAAAAAAATTAAGAACAAAAAACAAAAAAATGTGAATACAAATAATGTAAACTAAGCATGACAAGTGCATTGCCTGAAACATTACATATCAAAATTACTTATCATAGTGTAAGATGCGTATGTTGTATCGTGCGATACACTAAGATTTATGATAGACTTATAAGATACATATCAAATTGGTAACAAATGTGAATCACATAATTTATTGTAAGACATAATGTAAACCAAGAATGACAAGTGCATTGCCTGAAACAATACATATCAAAATTACATATCATACCTTAAGATACATATGTTGTATCATGTGATACACTAAGATTTATGATACACTTATAAGATACATGTCAAATTGGTAAAAAATGCGAATCACATAATGTGTTGTAAGATACTAACAAGTAATAACTATGACTCAAATCATGAAAACTGAAATTAAAATAAAAAAAAAAAAAAAAAACTAATGGTACACTTACATCTATTATTTTGATCAAACATTCAACAACCTCAACATTGAACAACAGGAATTTGATAATAGAGTGTGAAATCCAAAACAAGCACAGGTAACTTCATAAGTAATACTAAAATTACAAACTCTTTGTTTGCCAATTGATCAAGAAAACATTTTAAATTGGTAGTTGACCAATAAGTCCTTGAAAAGAATTCAATGTCTGATCATACTCCAAATAATTGGTTTCAACCATTTATTATTCATATCTGCAAAGAACTATAGACTGACTGCATGTATCTGAGTTCTGAAGCTTTTTTGCTTCTGTTCACTGTACTCCCCAACACAACCAAAATTTTACCATTATTGTCGAAGAGAGTTCCTAAGTTGAAAGTTAATGTATATTTGCATATGAATTACAGCAAGCTAAAATATGGGTAAAAAAGAAAAACCTAATTATATGAGATTTAACAGAATGCACTGTACCTTCCAGTTCTTAGCATTAGATGCTTAAGAAATCCAGCATGAGAGTGAACATTGTAAGCAGAAATACCCAGTTGTGGATCTCTCCAACAATCTTGGATAGCTGCAAGAACCTATATATCAGAAATGCAAGTCAAAGAGGCCAGAAAGAACAAAATATTTCTGACATGGTAATAAACTAATTTGTCAAAGAATTAAGTATGCTGCCAATATCAAGTCAAAACAAATATAAAGGTGTAAGTTTCTAGCTAAAAACAAGTACAAGAAGAAGACAATTGCGTAGGAAGTAAAGAAAACCCAAAATTGATATGAGCAACAAACTCAGTGACATTGAACAATTGACTTGAGAATTCTTACAAGTCACTTTTTTGTTCATTTTTTTTAAATAATTCTTACAAGGATGGTAGCTTGAGTGGATGGTAGCTGCAGGGAAGTTTTCTTTTTCAAATCTATTTGATTTTATTGCTCATTGTAATTTTAGATCGCCTGCATAACCTTCAGCTAGTATACTTCCTGTGTACTTGTTGATTCTTTTTGAATAAATATTATCACTTATCCAAAAAAAATCCTACTAACTTCCAAAGACCTTTTTTATAAATAAAAAAAAATCTTACAAGTGAGGAAGGGGTGATTCAAACCTTAATTCTCCTCATAAGGGCAACTAGGCAATGCCATTGAGCTACAAAGGCTCTTTGCCAATCCTACCAAGGACTTTAACCAAGTGAAATGCCTTAATCCACTGTCGAGCAGTGTTTGGGGGGTTAAGCTTACCACCTCCTAACAAGTAGATGTCATGGAATGTAGACTTCTCCAAATTTTATTAAGTAGACAACTCTAGAGGACAACTTAGATTACTCTAGTGATTTATCATCTATGTATAATAAACGTTGGGTGCCTTGCATCATAAGAATGGCATGCCAGTAATACAAAGCAAATTTACAAATGGGAAATCCTCAAATGTGATGATATGGGCAAGTTAATTTATTTGGAATATAAATCACATATCCAATTCAAAGTGTCTGCAGGAAGAGCATACAAGCCTCTAATATTACGGGGAACAAAAAAAAAAAAAAGATGAGATACCATATTGGCAGGTTCACTTTGCAGTAAGCACTTGTTGACATTTAGAACCTTATCAAAAAAGCCAGGAGCATGCAGTCCCAGGGCATAGCTCTCACTACCATCTTGTTTCTCTAATAATAATTCTTTAGGTAGCCATTCTTGAGTGCCAAATGAGAATTCCATCTGCAATAGCAGGAAAGTAGCATCTAAGATATTTTTAAAATTTTGAACCAATCTATTTATATACTTTTTTCAATAACAACAAAGTACACAGCAGTTATGAGTTCTACAGTTGGTATGAAAATCAATTTGGAGTGAATTACATACTCAGGATTAGAACATACAACATATACTCAGGCCAATGTATATCACTGGTAGAGGTAAATTCTGTTTCTATGCTTATGAATGGTGTGATTGAAATAGGAAAAACAAAAATAACATGGCTGGGTATTGGCGTACTTAAGACATCAGCTGTTAATCAGATGCATAGCACTCATCATGAAAAAGAGTGTAATTGTTAACATAATTTATGCTTATAAAATCGTCTCAATGTCTAGGTTAAGAATCACTACATTTCATTTTAAAACTCTGACATAATTTTCATTTAATTGATTCAACAAATGAATTAGTGATCAATTAATGAGCCAATACACAATAAAACAAATGAAAGCATTTCATTTGAACGTTATGGGCATATCTTGCTTGAGGCTATAACACCTAAAAAGAGTACAAGTTGAGCATGTATGGCTGAGTGCTATAATTTTTCCAGTACAATCTTAGTGACAATCGGCAAGAATCTAGCACCATTTATGGGTTGCTTTTATACTGCTAAAGAAAGAAGAAAAATAGTAGAATCATTGCATGTGACCAGATCTAAACAACAAAATTAATAAGGTTCAGATTCTGTCCTAACCTTGTTCCTATAATGGAACTGGATATCACAGGGAACAATTGGCTTCATGATGTTTAGGGATTCCAGTTCCTCACAAGAAAACTTCCCAACATGCATCACCAACTCACGGACTTGTTGTTCCTTAGCTCTAAGTTGAGCCTCATAAGACAAATTTTGTGTTTTGCATCCTCCACAATAAGAAGCATACTCACAAGGGGCATCCACAAAGTCCCAATGAGGAGATATTGTCTTTACCTTAGTCACCTGTACATTTTACAAAATCAAAAAAGAAAAAATCCTGTCACTTAAAATTTTCAAAAGCAAAAGAAGAGATTGATTCAATTGAGAGAATGAAAGACAAAGAACGATACATAACTCCCTAGCATGTCATTATAAGCACATTCACATAAAAAAAATTAAAAATTAAAAAAAAAAAAAAAATAGAACTGATACAAGTGGCACCACTACTGAAAGTTGTGTATGCCACCAGCATTTCCAATGAGGATTTGTGACGTGAAATTGTTACTAATACTCTTGTTTCTAAAGCCATGTTAACTTTTATAAATTTTATCACTCACCCACTCACACACACACACAACTTAAAGTCCCAAAATTTGGAACCAAATCAGCAAATAGAACAAGACCCAATTCGTCATTTTTTATTGTCTGAGCTACCATAAATTTTCTTCTAATTTTCCTTCCTTCCAACCCAATTTAGCATACACAAAAAGACCCATTTCCTCTCTCAATTTCCTAGGTAGTTAGCACCCATACTTAAAACTAAACTTAACCGTTTCACCAACTTAAACATAGAATCCAACCCAACAACACTTGAGCTGAAATGATATCACTTACTCACACACACACACACACACACACACAAAACTTAAAAGTTCCAAAATTTGGAACCAAAACAGCAAATAAAACAAGACCCAGTTCGTCATTTAGTATTGTCTTCACTACCAAAAGCAATAATATTAACAACATTAATAATAGCAATACCTCAGCATAGTTGTCCTTCTTGCGAGTGACACGCCCAATGAAACGCTCACCGGGGAGTGCACGGTCACACATGACAACGAACCCAGTGTCTGCCACCTTGCACAAACCCTTCCCTTTGAAACCAAGTGACTCGCACACCAGCTCCAACGTCTGGCCTCGCTTCGGGAAGTATGACTTGTTGGGCTTACTGGGCTGTTGTTGGACCTGGACCTGGACCTGAGCCGAGTCTTCGGGGAGTGAGGCCTGGGAAGATAGTGAGGAACGGAGAGTTCGGAGAAAGGGGCGCGTGGTGGTGGTAGTGGTCAGGTGCCTGAGCATGAGGCCGTGGCTTGGCATAGTCGCCATTTTAGTTTTGGGGACTCTCGGAGGGAAGTGATTAAGAAACAAGCAAGATGGTGTGTTTTTTGGTTTGGGATAGAAGGGTAGTTTGGTCATTAAGGAAAGTCCAAAGTACACTTTGAGAGGCAAACAGAACACCCATTCCAAATAACAATAAATATCAAAAAATTTAGTTAGTTGTCACGTTTTAAAACAATACTAAAAACTAGCATTTCGAGTGTCTAAAACTCGAGTTCCAAGATAAAACTCGAGTTTTTAAGTCTTGATTTGTAAGCGGATGGGTCTGATGTGGAAAAAAATCCACGTGGAATTCGAGTTTTAAAGACTTAAGTTCCATAAATTGCAGAAAAACGCTGCTATAGGGCTTTAAAACGTCACTATAGGGCTTAAAAACGCCACTATAGGGCTCACTGAACCTGGTATGGGATGATCACACTTATAAAAAAAAATTTGCAAGAAAACGCCGCTATAGGGCTTTAAAATGTCACTATAGGACTTAAAAACGCCACTATAGAGCTCCCTGTATGGGGAAATTTTTTTTACATAGAACTCGAGTCTTAAAGACTCGAGATCTATGTGGCATTTTCAGTCCAAGTCATCCAGCCAAACACTCGCAAAACGAGTCTTTAGGACTCGAGTTTTAATATGGATCTCGAGTTTCTAAAACTCGAGATGCTATTTTTCTTAAAACTTTGAAACGTTGCCTAACTTACTACATAGTTGCCCCTCACACTGCTAGTCTGCCCATTCCCCCAAGGCAAACATGTTAGAACACCCTTTCCAAATAACGTTGGATTTCTAACAATTTTGTTAGTTGCCCGGTTTTGAAAGTATGTGTGAAACTAGCATCTCGAGTTTTAAAAACTCGAGATTTAATTATAACTCGAGTTCGCTATTTTTGTGATACCCTTACGTGGACAAATTTTCCATATGGAGCCACGTAGAAATCGAGTTTTTAAGACTCGAAATCTGCACACCATTACCCAAAACACAAAACCACAGCACTTTCAAATGGCTCATTACAAAATCCTCAAAAGTTCAAACACGGAAACACAATCACCCTTTCACTCCGCCCTCTCAAACTCACTCTCAAACTCACTCACTCACTCACTCACTCTCAAGCAATCATAGCCTAGTGCTGAAGCAAAATCCTAGCCCACTGTCACGAAGGTAGTCACTCTCAAGCAATCGTAGCCCACTGTCACGAAGGTAGTCACTCTCAAGCAATCGTAGCCCATTGTCAACGCCATTCGTAGCCCATCGTGCCGAAGGTACTCTCTCTTTCTACTCAATACGTTGTCGTTTTTGCTTCTTAGATTCCTCTGTCTCTCTCTCTCTTTCTCCAATTTTAGATTTTGGAATTTCATGATGTGACCTAGGGTTTTTTGTTTTTCAATTTTGGATCTGTTTGGTTTTTTTTTCTTTTTTTTTTTTCTTTTTTTTTTTTTTTGGTGTTCTAAGAATATGGTTATGTGTTGGCAATGACATTAGTTTTTATGTGATTGTTAGAATTGAAAAAAAAAAAAAAAAGTGTTATTTCAAGGAAACCCAAGTACCCATTTTTGGATTTGATTCAAAAATGGCATTTTGGAACTTTGATTCACTTTTGAGGCAAACATTGTTGATGTTTGATGGTCTTTCATGGTATGGAAATGCAGTTTAAAATGTAAAGAACAGTGGAGCAAAACTTTTTTAGATTATTGGTATGGTTGCAGTTTCATGTCTTTTGCTGATCTGTTCCTGGACTGGGATATAAGCAACAATTTTGAGCCATGCTGCTATGCTTATTTCCTATTGTTAAACTAGTTGATTAATAGAAGCTTGTTGTGAAACTTGTTGTTAGATTAATTAATTTATAGAAACTTGTTGCAAAACCTATTGTTAGAAAATAGAATAATTAATAGATACTAAACTGTGTTAAGGATGGTTTTTCGTCTTTCAATTTCGGATCTTTTTGGGTTTTGGTGATTCATGTTTGGTTTCCGAGAAAACTACTGATGACAATACCACTGGCTGAAAGTTAGCTGTAAAATCCAGATAATATTATTGTTGAGGGCATCATTGAGTAAGGCACAAAAAGACATGGTTTACATGTCTAATTTTTTTTTGATAAAATGTGTGTAATTGTTATTGTCTAGGTCTGAATAATGAATAAATTGAAGTCTAATTACGCAGGTGCCTAGGTTTGCCGACAAACAAAACTCCAAAATTGTGATTTTGAAAGCTAGCCATATAAGTATATAACCACTACAGTTTTAAAAGAAAAAAAAAAAAAAAAAAAAGGTATTTGCAATTAGTTTTCAAAGTAGTTTTAGACTTTTAGTACTCTGTCCCTTCAATTGAAGGGCTCAATCTTTTGGGGGAAAATTCAAAAACATATAATTATTGAAGTAGAAGTGTTTGAGATATGGGCCCAAAAGCTTGCTGTATTATATTGTGGTCCTAAACCAGGTAAAAGGACCTATGGTTCTTTCCTGTCAGATTTATTTTTGTACAATTTTGTGAGGTCCTTACTCCCAAGCAAAGGGCCACCTTTTGATGATGGAACTCCAAATCAAAGAGGTCTGAGCAGGCCACAAATCTTAGGACTTGTTTTGGACTTAATTAGATTTTTTAATAGGCCCATTTTTCTACCAATCAACCCACTTGAAGTCCGTGTATTATTTTTAATATTTTACATATATGACGATTGATAAAACACTCCTGAATCAATGAAAGTGGATTTTACACTCATGGTCCATGGGAAAAGATCAATGAAAGTGGATTTTAGCTTCTATTTTCCCGGATCGGGGTAATTTTTACTGGAGACACTTTGTCAACTTATCGTGTGGAAAGCTTTTTGAAGGAACCCCTAAACAGGTAATCTTGGCTTGCATTCCTAGTCATGCCCTGTTCCAGAGATTTGATATCTATAAACTGCGCTTTTACTATGACATCTATCCTTTATGACTATATATTTAAAAGTTGAAGAATAGATGTTTTAGATTTGTCTGTTAATAAAGTTGAACAAGAGGTAACTAATCTGTCATGCAATAGGGTATTGATTACAGTTGAAAGTAAAATCATGGTCTTTACATCTTATCCATTTAGCTTTGCTTAGAATATTTATGTTTTCTTTTTCGTTTCTAAAATTTAAATATTTGAATGTAAAATTTTCTGTTACTGTACTATTATATATATATATATATATATATATATATAAAGTGGAAAATGCATTTGATGTGGTGTGAGCTTCACAAATATATAACTGAACGTTTTACATGTCATGAGAAAGAAATATTTAAAATTTATGTTGTCAGATATTGAAATGCTGAAGTTGTTTGGTTGTATTGCTAAAATATGTTCTTTTTGACAATTTAAATGTCATTTTAATCTTGTATATATATATAATTTTGAAGGTGATGGAATGAAAATATATGTAGTCTTATCAGACATTGGCTCAGAAAAATTGGGGTTTTCATAACCATTTTAGTTGTCTATACTCTACATTGCATTGCATAACTTGAACCGTCTTGCTCTTTTCTTATCTTTGGTAGTCTTCCTTGGCAAATTAAAGCTGCAACTCAAGACCCAATAGTAACCACTAACCTTAATTAATCAATTACTATACATATTTACGCATCTCTTATTTTTTTATATGCATATTTTATGTTTATTTTAAGTTTCCAAAATAAATAACAACTATCAAAATCTTTAAAAACATATATAAAATCAAGGGGATTGCTTTTTCCTTTTTTTATTTTATTTATAATAAAAATATTTTTTCCTCCCAACACAATGAGGACATGCATGCAAAAGTGTCCCTGGCATGTCTGACATAGATACACCAGGGATTTTAGGGTGTCCATGCTTCTTAGAGAAAAACTCACGATGAACATTTGAACTTCTTAGTAGCAGTTAGTTTGACTAAGTGAGATCAGTTTATTTTCCTTGAATGTCTTTAGTTTTCTGAATGCATTCATGTGGTTCTCTAATTATGCAAATTGATAATTCTAGTAGCGAAAATCCTTGAAAACTCGAGGAAAATTGGAACCCATTGGAGAGTTCTCTTTCTCCAGGCACTTGATTCTTTTCTTTCTTCACCCTTGCAAAGGTGGCTTCCTTTGAGTAGAAGCTGACTCGTTCAAAATCCTTGCACTGCTGCACATATCCCAATTTCCTAGATTTTAGGCTTAAAAAAAAAAGTGAAGCAAAGTGTGAGGAAGTTCACCAAAAAGGATATAATACCTAGAAGGCAAATCCAATGCTAAGGAATGTTCTTAATTAAAAGAACCATTGTACAAGCCCCAGATGGTTGCTGCCATGTGATGAGTTAGGCTAGTGGTTTTAGAAAAATAGTGAAGAGTAATAGTTTTTTTAATTCATCCTTTTTCTTTTCTCTGCTATGCAAGCAATAGAAGGAGTTTCATAAGTACAAGTAACCCAACCTGTGAAAAGCAATGCCCAAGCATCAAGCTTTAAGAATGTACCACTAGGCCCTGGCCCACCCAACTGGTTATTATCTGAGTTGGACTGTCTCAGTTAAATTAGTACGCGGATGCTTAAAAGTATTCAGATTCAGGGAAACACGACTTGAGCACTTACGGAAATAGTTGAAGCAGCTCAAAGAAGTATCAAGCTTGGACTCTGTCCACTGAGAATATCTAACAACTAGACTTGACTTCAAGACTAGACCATGCAACTACTCCTACCATCCTTTCCAGGTTGACAAATTGACCCAACTTACTAGATCCAAGTGAGTGAGAGCCACACGTTAGTAGGCATTTATTCAGCCAAAGCAGCCATCACTTCACCTTCACAAACAAAATCCGCTTTCTGAAAACTTTATCAAGGTCCAAACAATCCAAAAAACACACGACGCCCATTATTCATATAGTAGACATGAGTTCAATTTTTTGACAAGGGGCTAACATGAAAAAACATTGGAGGGACAAGAAAGTGGCGCAGGACAAAATTAAAACTGATGCAACACCAAAATTAAAGAGCAGAAAAATAAAATAAACTAGGACCCACACCTAGGCAATTTGTCCAAAACTCTAACAATTAACTCTGATTACTCAAGAAAATGATAAAACAATATTGAACCCTAGGCTCCTTTAAAAGAGTTCCAAACTTATTATCTTAGGCTGTGTTTGGTTCCCGTAAAATATTTTCCGGAAATGTTATTTTCAGAAAAGGAAAATATTTTCAAATGTTTGGTTGCATTATGAAAATTGTTGTAGAAAATATTTTCATGTGTTTGGTTCTATTCTGAAAATACTATTTTCCTACAAATTTTTCACATTTTCTCAGCTATTTTCTCAGCATCCAAACAAATTTTATTATAGAAAATTTCAAAATCACAGCCAAATCCCAATCCACAGAACAAATCACAGCCAAATACCCATCACTTGCAACCACCAACAACAACCCACAACCACCGAAATTTATACCCACCACCGAAACAACACCACACACCATCGAAACTCCAATTCAACCCACGACAGCAAACTCCGGCAATCAAAAGCCACAACCGATGGCAAGCAAGCAAAACCCACCACCACACAACAGGAAAACCACCAAAACACCACCACCCACACCACCACAACAACAACAAAAATCAAAATCACACAGAAATCAAAATCGCACAAAGAGAGAGATCGGTTCGTGGGTTTCCGGCGAAGTCGAAGGCTCTGGGTCGCCAGCAAAGTCGAAGGCTCGTGGGTCGAAGGCTCTGGGTTCGTGGCGTGATCTGGGCTCTGGGTTCGGCGGCGAAGTCGAAGATTGGTTCGTGGGTTTGTGGCGCGAAGGCTCTGGGTCGCCGGCGAAGTCGAAGGCTCGTGGTCACTGGCGATGGGCTCTCTCTTCTTCCTCTCTCTCTCTCTCTCTCTCTTTCTCTCTCTCTCTCTCTCTCTTTGCGCGCGAGCACGATCTCACTCTCACTTTCTCTCTCTCTCTCTCTCTCTGTTTTTCGAAAAATGAGATTTGAAGGTAAAATAAAAACGGAAATGATTTTACACCCAACACACGGTCAAACTGAAAAGCATTTTCGGAAAATGTATTTTTCATGTGCAACTAAACACTCGCATTTACAGAAAAGCATTTTCGGAAACCATTTTCACCCAAAACAAACGCACCCTTAATAGGAAAAGAAAATAACTATGTTGGTTGGCAAGTGCCTTCCACCAAAAGTGACAAGTTGCGGATTCGAGTTTGGAGATAAGTCTCTCCAAAAAAAGGGAGGAAGTTTCTAACCAATCATGAATCACCTCTCTAAGACCCCACAAAATGCAAGCTTTGTGCATTGGGTACAAGGAAAAGAAATAACCAAGAAAATGAATTAAATTCCTAAACTAAGAAAGAAAAAGAAAATAACAATTACAAAAATAAAAAAAATTCTTGATTAAGCCTTAGGCTTAACTAATAGGTTCCATCCATAAGACCAATGAGCTTTCCCCTTGCACCAAAAATTAGAAGGAAAAAAAGAAAAAGAAAAAGAAGAGGATTAAGATCTTAAAAACTCCATAGAATTTTTGTAATCATATCCATTCATATAATTCGATTTCAGTGCAAAATATGCTGCTGGTTTATAAGTTTTAGCCCATTAGCAATTTTAGTCCTTAAAACTAAAAGTGATTACATTTAGTTCTTAACAATTTATAGTGATCGGTTCTATCCCTTTAGAAAGATAAAGTGTCTGCCAAAAAGAAAGATAAAGTGATATTTTTCAGTAAATAAAGTGATATTATTAGTAACTACCAAATTGAAAATGATCATATAAGTCCACCATTCGAACTCAGAGAAAAGTAATCTAATCACCGCTTGCCACATGTCTAAATTGTGTCGAAATGTGTGACTTTTTGACATCCCCCCCCCCCAAACACCAATCTTCTTATAACAAAAAATTCATTAATGAAATTTAGTATAATGTTTTACTTGATTCAAACATTTAAAATCATTGATTGAATTAGTTATCTCAACCAAAATTATGGCAAAATATAATCTAACAATAAAATATTTACAACATTGATTACAAACATCACTCACCTTTTTAAAGACTCCACTTAATGTGTCATCCTTCAATATTGAAGTTGAGCTAATTTTCCTCTCTTCGGCCTTGCTAGGGTTAGTGTTAATTAATAAGTTGAAACAGCTTCGTAAGTATATTTTCCATATAAAAATCGAAAGGATCTAATTTTCAAATTTATAAGTAAAACCTCTTGGAATAGGTAAAACTCTTTCGATTAAAAGTGCATTGCGCAAGAATCAAATCGACCATTTGTATGATTTTTTGATAAAAAGAAATCACAAAAAGGGTATGTTGCTGACATTTTTTGAAACGATTAAAAATCACCGAAGTAATGTCTAAACCTAATGATTCAAAGAAACGATAAAGAATCCTGGGACAAGGAAATACCACTTTCAGTTGTCTCAATAAATAGATTCTAATTAAGAATCAAAATAGATTCTAAAGACAAAAAAAGGTGCGTGGTTAGAGATCGCTCAATAAACGAAATACCTAAAGTAAAGGGTTTCCTTGGGTTATTAGTGAGTTATCCAACTTGAGTTATGAGGATGCGAATACAAATGATTTTATTTTCTTTTTCGGATAAGAATAAGGAATAATAAAAAGTACTTAACTCATATTTAATTGATTTGATTATTTTATGGATCCATTTGACATTACTAATTAAAAATTTCAAATTCGATCCATAGACATAATTTCGAATTTTCTTGAGCCGTATGAGGAGAAAACCTCTTATACGTTTCTAGGGGGGGTATTATTCATCTACATCTATCCCAATGGGTGGTTTATCGAATCGTTGCAATTGATGCTCGATGCCGAAGAGAAGGAAGAGCTCTTCGAAAAGTGGGCTTTTATGATCCGCTAAAGAATCAAACCTATTTAAATGTTCCTGCTATTCTATATTTCCTTGAAAGGGACACTCAACCTACGGGAACTGTTCATGATATTTCGAAGAAGGCGGGAGTTTTTATGGAACTTTGCCTTAATCAACAGATTAAATTCAATTAATGAATAGAACAAAAGGGGGGGGGGGGAGTATATAAAAGGCTATACAAAGTTATATAAGCCCCCTCTTTTGTTCTATTCATACCTATTTATTATTACTACCAAAAAATGTCTGCTACTAAAAAATGTCGTCTTCTATAACGACAAAAATTTATTTTTATTTTAGTGATAGAACCATATTTCTTTTGCCTTACAATAAATAGATAAAGAATATAATATTAGAATATGAAAATTGATAGTAAAATTGGATCAATAGAAGAATAACAAATAATTTAAAATAAATGGATCTATAGAATTATAAAAATAAGCTTTTTTATGAAAAAGAATAAGCTTTTTCTAATTTTTTAAAAATATTATATAATTATGTTATGTCTTTTTCTCTCTATACTCTATAGCACCTACATATACTATAAATATAATTAAATCAAAATCAGATTAACTTTTTGTACACGCCTAAATTTTAAAGGCTAGATAAGCTTCTTATTTTCTTTTCTTTTCTTTTTTTTTTTTTTTGAGAGAAAAATAAGCTTCTTCCTGAACAATTTTAGTAGTTTTTTACAAATAAAAATATCATGATCAGTAACCTCCATCAAACTTATGTTCACAATACTTACATTTCAAAAAAAAGCTCGTTTGTACAAAAGAAAAAAAAAGTGAGATTTAAAAAAAATAAAAAAATGACAAAAAAGAAAAAGAAAATAACTCGAGTGTTTGAAACTCGAGATTCTCAAAAAAATATTTGAACAAGAACTCGAGCATTTAATTCTCGAGATCAAAAAAGCTCAATGCTCTGTTTAGGCCGAGAGATTGCTCTGTTTTGCTTTGTTTTTTCCAGTGGAACTTGAGTTTCATAGACTCGAGTTCCACTGAAATTTTTTTTTTTTTTTTTTTTTTTGTTTTGCTCTGTTTTGCTCTGCTCATTCCTCAAACCAGAAACTGGGAAATTTTTTTGCTGTTGGAAAATTTTTTTTTTTTCCTGGACATACAGGCAAACCAGAAACTGAAATGTGTGCATGCACCTGCTGAGAAACAGAGATAGAGAAGCTGAGAATGTAATCCATAAACACTCATTGAAAGGCAGAGAAACTGAGAATGTAAATGCACTTAAATTACATCAAAAGGCATTCTCAATAGGCACCAACTATAGAAACTGTTACGCTCTCTGCATAAACATAGTTTTACAATGCAAATGCACTTACATCGCAGCGAAAGGCATTCTTAATATATCAACATTCTAAACATGTCCAACCACACTTAATTTGCAGTTCTAACCATACTACTCAAATCACAATCTTCATAGAGGTACATTGGATAGAGAATTACAAGTACATTAAACAAAAACCAAAAAGTTCACATAGAGCCAATACAACGTAGTCACTTTTCCTAAGATCGGCGGTCCGCACGACAAAAACGTCGTCCATAGAAGCATGCCTGAAAAACGTAGAGTAATCACGTTAGGAGACAAGATAGTAAACATTAGGTAAACATTGAATGAACAACAATTATTTAACCGATGCATAACTTTTTGCCATCTACCTACCTAGTGTGGAACATGACCGCTTGTGGAAGCGCCACGGGACTACAGACATTTTCTGCGGTTATGCCCAGAAGCATGACACAGTCCACATGTCTGCTTGGGTTGACTCTCTATCAAATTTGCGTCCTCCTTCTGCCATCCCGGTTCTCGATCCTTATTCCTCACTCCATCCATCTCATTCCTTATTCTTGATTTCACTGATCGACCTTTGGCCCGCAACAATGCTGGATTAGGCAACCACTTTGGCCCCATGGGATCCCTCCACAATGACTGTGACTTAATAACCACAAATGCATGCTCATAAGTGTTAAGGGCATTGTTCAAACCATAACATGGGTGAATATATGTGGTTGAATCAATATGTAAATGGTCACATACTCTAATTGCATGTGAACACGGAATCCCTATGTTTTTCCATTTCTCACAACTACATGTTCTTTCCCGTAACCGAACTTCATAACTGTGGTTTCCCCCTCCTGCGCTACACATGTTGAGTTGGGTAACTACTTAAAATATCAGCTCTTCATTGCTAAATGGCTTGAAATAGTGTTTCTCAGATTTACACTTATTTCCATCCCACGTGGATAAGGCATTTTTTCATAAGTTGAGTTTGCAAACTTTACTAGTTTTTATCTAAGTCCATCACTAACATCACTTTTTTATTTACCACTATCAATATACCACATCAACAGGTATGAAAAGTTGTCAAATTTTTTGTCTATAGACTTTGTAAAAAAAAAATCTACGGAATTTTGCATCTAAAACAAAATAATAGAATTTAAGTAATATTTATTTTTAATAAAAAAAATTATATTTAAATATATAAAATGCCTCAATTTCAATTTTCACTTTAGGCCCCGAAATGCATTAAGCCGTCCGTGATTAGTATAGCCAAAAAGGTGAAATTAATAGATTGGTTCTTGGTTTGAAAATTACTGGCTATCAACCGTTTAATTCTTAATTAATGATTTGAGCATCCTCCTCACATGTTTGGATAACATCAATAAAGTGTTAAAGTTTAAAGAATTGGACATAAGCATGGTGCTTGGATGGCAATGGGGCGGGGCAGGGCCGAAGGATGGGGTCTTCGTCTCCGCCCCGCATGGTTTTATCTTACCCCATCCCCGCCCCACCCCGCATGACAGAGAAAATTTTCTCACCCCATCCCCGCCTCTTAGGGCCCCGCAAAGCCCCGCCCCACCCCGTAAAACTCTACTTTTTGTTAATTTACCCTACAACTAGTACAATTTTTTTAATGAAGCCTACTTCATTAATAAAAATATACTTGAAATCACAACTAAATTTATCCCATAAAATCAAATCAATTTTTAGAAAAAATTGAATAATATATCCAAGTGTTTAACAAGACAATCACAAAAAAAAAAATCTCATAGTATAGCACATAACAAAATAAAGGCAGAGAAACACATTAGATAGAATAAAATAAGCTAATATTGATATATTTGTTTAAATAGTAGGGTTTTAAAGTATGAAAAAATTACAATTATAACTCCTTAGCAACACGGGGCGGGGCGGGGTGGGGCGGGACGGGGCGGGGTGGGTCTAAAAAGTCTAAACTCATCTCTGCCCTACCCCGTGGTGCAGGGCTAAAATCTTGCCCCATCTTCGCCCCACCACCTTTGCGGGGCAGGGAAAACCCGCGCGGGGCGAAGCGGGGAGGGGTGGGCTAAGCAGGGCGGGGCAAAATTGCCATCCCTATACTTGATAATTAGAAGCAGGTGATCTTTGATAATTTTTTGAGGTGGATTACCTTTGGCATCTTCAACTTCACTGATGCAAAATCTTGAATTTTGCAGCAAAGTGAGAGTTAAAAGACAAAAGAGGAGAAACAGACTATGAACAAAAACGAGTGAAACTGAAGTCTAAAAGAAGTGGGGGCTATTCAGCAGAAAATAAAGAAAGAAGTGGGGGTAATAGGTAGGGAAGGTGGGGATATTTAATGGGGTTTTTTAATTACCAGTAGTAATTAGAATTTATTTTATTTATTTTATTATTCAAACATTCAGGGGCGTTTGGTTTGTCGTGATGCTACATTACACCGTAATATTACATTATTGTAATTTTACATTAATGTAATCTTAATACAAGAATACAACATCACATTATTTAGGAATGTGATGACATTAAGGTAGTGTAATATACTTTCTCAAAAAAAAAAAAAAGGTAGTGTAATATATTTTATAATTTTAAATTATGGTAATATTAGAAAAAATAAAATAAACCAAAAATTTTAATGTCATATCAAAAATGTATATCACTTCAAAGACAAACCACAACAAACCAAACATCCCATCAATGTATTTATAGAGTAAAACGTTATATCGCCTTGCAACACTGATATGAGCGTAAATCTAACCAAATAATTATATATTATTTTGAAACTAATTAATATTATTATATAATACCTAAATAATTATATATTAAATAAGTAATAAACATATAATTATGATTAATATATAAAAATTAAATAGTGAATAAACATTTGTATAACCTTGATATTAAGGTAAAACAACTATGAGCCTCCACATCCAAGGACCAAGGCTGATTTAAGGTAAAACAACTGGATAAAACTAGTCTTGTAAACTTGATTGCGGGCCTTGTTGGCCAGTTGGCAGAGTTCAACCCAGCCTAGTTTCAGCATCATTCGAGCAGCATTAGATAGTTTTGAATTCCACTATGTCCCCACCCAAACCGCCAGAATTTTCCATTTCCATTAATTACCTAGTATGAACCATTCCTTATTTTATATCGTTCTAAATTTTAACCCATTTTGCTCCATTCAACCCGTATTGGTCCATTTCACTATATTCTACTCGGTATGGTGATTTTCAGTCAATATGTAAATGAATTATTATTTTTTCCAATACTTTTTTTTTTTTCTATTACTTCACTCACATATAACATTTTATTATTATTTTCCTTTAACGAAGTGTTTTTCTTGTTTATTTTACTCACATATGACATAGTTTTTTTTTCTTTATTAATTTTTTTTCTTTACTTTTATATATATGACGTCATATATTTATATTATGTAATGATGATATTAAAAATGTGCATTATTTGATTTTGAATTAATAATTTGATATGGTATCTAATGCAAACTTAGATATATAAATTTTGTAATGCAAACTTAGGTAACTTCTAAATAATACGTTAAAATAGGTTGGTATCAAAATATTTTGTTCCAATAAATAAACCCATAACATAATTATTAATTAAGAAGTAACAACCCAAGTGGGGTAGACCTGTGAGTTTTTTTGTTTTTTTTTTTTTTTTTTTTAGGGGGAAATGACTGAATTTTATTAATGAATACCATCTAAATCAATATGAAAAACAGGAAAAACTTATGGTGGAACATCCTCCATCCACACTAAAAAATTTGAAATGCCAATTGCATATCTAGCCAGACTATGAGCAACAACGTTTCCTACTCTCTTAGTATGAGAGTAAAGCAGATGATCAAAAGAAAGGGACAAGTCTTTCGCGTCCTTAATCAATACACCAAGTGGAGCCAGCGAGCACGTCTCTTCCTAAAGTGCTTTTATCAAAACCAAAGAGTCTCCCTCTAGAATTGCATTCTTGATACCAATCTCCGTGGCTAAAGATAGAGCCATTGCAGCAACCAGCGCCTCTATCTGTATGGCCGAATATGCAGAATTTAGTTTCTTTGAGCACAAAGCTAATATAAATCCCTTCTCATCCCTGATGACCGCTCCCATACCTGATTTATTCTCACTATTGAAAGTCACTCCGTCGAAGTTTATTTTGACAAACTCTGGAGGAGGTGGCAGCCAACGGCAGACGGTGCGAGTACTCTGACGTGCATGAGTTGCTGTTGCGAGATTGCTTGCCTGGAAATCGATCAAGTAAACTTTGGCAGCTTGAGCAACCTGATGGAATGCAGTCGCCGTCTGATGGAGCCAAACCTTGTTTCGCTGTGTCCAGATCGTCCACGCCGTAAATGCAAAGAGTTCCAAGTCTCGTCCCTGCGAAATGATCCACGACAGAAGCTCCTTGAAACTCAAGAACTGGACTTCTTTCCAAAAGTCCCACAACTCCGGATCAGCCCACACGATATCAAGCTCTGAGCATTTCCAAAGTGCATGAAGTGGGTCCTCAACATCAGCATGGCATCGTTCACACTGAGGATCTTGGATGATGGTTCTTCGGACTAGAGCTTCCTTTGTTGGCAGTGCGTTACGGCATGCCCGCCACGGCAGGGTCTTCATTTTTTGTGGTACATGCATGGCCCATATTCCTTTCCACATTTGCTTCTCTCTAGCTTGCTGAAAATGTGGTTCGTTGATCATCTCTGCCTCCTCTTTTAGGAACCTATAGCCTGACTTGCAACTGTATAAACCGTTGCTTGAATATGGCCAATACAAAGTATCTTCCGACGACTGTCTGCCTAGTGGGATCTTCTTTATCATCTCAGCATCTTCCGGAGTAAACAATCCATCCACCATCTCTGGAATCCACTCTCTTGTAGTTGGATCGATCAAGCCATCCACAGTCATGTCTTCAAAATTCTCAATGGGACATACGGGTAGGTGGGGAGGATGCTTTTTTGGAATCCAGTGTTGCTGCCACACCCTTATTTTTTCCCCACTACCAACCCACCATTTCACTCCTCGTTGGATGACATCTCTCCCTTTGAGGATGCTTTTCCAAGCATACGAACTCATCCTTGAATCACTAGCTTCCAAAATAGATGTATTTGGGAAAAATCGAGCTTTGAAGACTTTGTAAAACAGGGAGGTTTTATTGTGCAAGAAGCACCACGCTTGTTTTGCAAGGAGTGAATCATTAGACAAGGCAAGCTCTCTAAGGCCCATTCCTCCAATCGTCTTTGATTTAGTCATCTCCTCCCATTTAACCAAATGGATTTTTCTTCGATCTCCCCTTTGTCCCCACCAAAAATTTTTAATTAGAGCCTCAATTTCATTGCACAATCCTATTGGGAGCTTAAAACACCCCATAGTGTAGGTAGGTATTGCTTGTATGACTGATTTTATCAAGACCTCCCTTCCTGCTTGAGAGAGTAATTTACCTTCCCATCCTTGTAATTTTCTCTACACCATTTCCTTGATATAACTGAAGCTTGCTTTTTTACCTCTTCCTACAAAAGAAGGAAGACCCAAGTACTTCTCATACTGCATGATTTCTGGAACCCCCAAAGCAACTTTGATATTGTGTTTTACTTCACCATCAGTGGCTTTGCTGAAAAATAGTGTTGTTTTGGCCATGTTTACCTTTTGTCCTGAGGCTGCTTCATACATGTCAAGAATCTCCAACACCTTCCCACATTCCTCCATGGTTGCCCTGCAAAATAGAAGATTATCATCTGCAAAAAGCAGATGTGTTAGTTTTAAGCCCCTCCTACAGAGAGAGAAGCCATGGATATCACCATTCCTCTCAGCTTGCTTAATCATTCCATTCAACCCTTTCGTACAAAGAAGGAACAGGAAAAGGGAGAGTGGGTCCCCTTGCCTAATCCCTCTTGTTGGTTGGATCATACCACACGACTCACCATTTACCAAAACTGAGTATGTCACTGTTCTCACACAAACCATCATAAGATTAATCCACCTCTCATTAAAGCCCATTTTCTTCATAAGTTCTTCAAGGAAATCCCACTCTACCCTGTCATACGCCTTGCTCATGTCCAGTTTTAGAGCCATAAAACCATTGGGACCATGATTGTATTTTTGCATGCAATGTAAGGTTTCAAAAGCCACAAGGATGTTATCAGAAATTAATCTATCCTTAGTGAAAGTTGACTGGTGTTCTGTAATAATAGAAGGGAGCAGTTTTTTCAACCTATTTGCTAGGACCTTTGAATAAATCTTATACAGCACATTACAAAAACTTATTGGTCAAAAATGGTGTACATGTTCAAGTGAATTAACTTTAGGAATCAGGGTGATAAAAGTGTGGTTTAAGGGCGTTGGTAGAATACCTGAATTCAGCCAAATTAAAATAGAAGATGTAACATCCTGCTTAACTGTATCCCAAAAATGTTGGTGAAAGAGTGGAAGCATGCCATCCAATCCTGGTGCTTTGAGTGATGTCATTTGATGCAAAGCTTCAGCAACTTCATTTTCATCAAAGTTCCGGCAAAGAGATTCATTCATTGCCTGTTGGTGGGTGCCTTATATTAGCATTATTGGTGTATCAAAAGTCAAAACGAATGAATGCTCTTAGGCATTTAATTCGTTTTGACCCAAGGAGGAAAAAATAAATAAAGGCTAAACGTGTTGCGAACACACATTTTCACGCATGCCTGTATACACGCGTGAAAAACAATTGAAATTGTACAACACATGAATTCAATTATTGTTTTTCGCAGCTGTGTACAGATGTGTGAAAAAATGTGCGCAACTATTATCACTGCCCAAAAATAAAATTGTTTTCTTTTTTTTATGAATGGAAAACAATATATGTACCAAGTTCAACATCAACCTTAAATTTATCTCTCTTTTTTTTTGGTCATGATTTGTCATTCTTGTTCAGCATTAACTTTATTTCTTTTTTGTCTTCAACAATGCAGATTGAAGCACCCACTGGGATCGCTTATAACTCACAATATCAATCAGTGGCTGCATTTGTTTCCGCAGACCAAATTGCATTTTGCCTTTGCGCATTCTACACTCTACAGTACACATAACACTCTTTTTTATTATAAAGGCAGATATTACTACTATTTGCTTAAATGAATAAATTCACAAACTCCTAATAAGCTTAACTTTTTAAGAGAATCAGTAATTTAATATAGTATCAACGCAAGAAGTTCAATCCCTTGTTACCACCTAACCTCCCATTTAAATTTTCACCTGTTGAGCCCTTACTCAATAACAACTCAAGTGTAGCCCACACATAAAGGGAGGGTGTTAAATTAAATGAATAAATTCATTATTTTTTAACAAACTTATAAGTTTTTTAGAGAACAACTATGACAATTGTTTCATCCAAAGTTCAATTGACTTCATCTTTGACCGTGGTAGATTGGTCTTCCATGTAATTATTTAAATTTGCTTTCATTTTTTTTTTTTTTTTTTTTTTTGAGAAACTTTTTGCTTTCATTTTGTTCTTTGTGTTTTAAAAGTTTTGCTATATACCTAGATGCCATGTTTATAGGAATCAATTTTATGATTAAGATTTTATTTATTTTTATCTAATAATGTACCTGAGCCCACGGTATTTAACTAGGATACTAGATAAATTTTTAGATTAGTAATATTTAATCTATGGAATAAGTCCATCTTTTTTTTCCTATCACCTAGATCATCCATATCAAATGCAGTAATAATTGGTATAACTTTGGATGCAGAGCTGTGAGATCCTTGTGATTGGAGACAAGACTAGAGGGTGAAGATTCGTGGACCTGTCACGGCTTAAAACAGGGTAAGTGAAATGACTATATAGTGGGTTTGTATTTATCAAAGGATAGGTCTATGGTGTTGGTGGTGTGTAGTGTGTACCTCATCAGGAACCCACTGCACAGTGATTTTTGCAAAGATATACCTCTCAATCTCAAAAACCATTAATGTACCACATGGCTGGACCAACTGGAGTAATGAACTAATGATGGTAGCACTGAGTAAGAAAGCTCAAGCTCTACTTGCCCCTTTGGGTTCTTCAATTAATCATACTTGATTTATAAACCAGCACATAGGGTGTTAAAAAATAATAATAATAATAATAAAACATAGATGGTGTGGTCCAAGGTATAACACAATTTCAAGGGCTAATCTTCGTACTTCTTTTCTGTGCTACAAACACTTTTTTTTTTGGGTTCTAACATTGAAAATAATGTAAATTAAACAGGAATCTATACCACGTGGAGTTCAAGTGCCATGGACCAGGATCCAAGTCAAAAGAGTGAGCTCCTTGGTCAAGAAAACTGACTGAGCAAGAAGATGCACCCTCTGTATCCATAGATTACATTGATGGCACCAAATGGCTGCCAGTGTGTTGGGCTATGAAGTTGGTCATAAGCAAGTTGAAGAAACTGTTGGGGCTGTGCTTTACAAATGACATGCATGCAGCACATGCAGCGACCCTGCAAGTCTCATGACGACTTTATATATGATTCATATCATGTATTACGCACTCTAGTGTTCTCAATCAATGTTTCAAATCACACTTTTGGCCTATAATTTTAGGCTAATTAGGTGAATTTAGGTGGCACAGTTTGGTTACCATTGTTGTATGGATATTTTTTGAGAATAAACGGCAGAAATTTATTCAAAGAAAGAAAAATTGTACAAAAACAAGGCAGCAACAGGGAAAGCCGAAGAAGCCTAAACTAGCTACAGAGCTTTCCTTACACCTAACAAAGGCAGCAGCTAAATGCAAGAAAACAACAAGGAAAGCCAAAGAAACAATACTATCTTACAATCTCAAGACAAGTTTCCATAATTAGCCTCTAAATACTCAATAGCATGAGCAACAGCAGACCTGGCTAGAAAAGAGGGGTCAGGACGTGGAGTACCGTAGAGAGCCTCGTTTCGCTTATTCCAGATCATCCAACTGGTTGTGAAAAATATTGCAATCTCTGGGTCATTTTTCCTTTGCATAACTTGATCAGCCACATCCACAAAAGAAAGATTTGTGGAATGAGACATGGTCCCCCATAAGCATGTGGACTTCCAAACCATATCAGAATATGTACAGCTTAGCAGAATATGGTCCGTTGACTCCACCCCAACCTCACAACAATCACATCCAGCATCCAACAATATTTTTCTTCTAGCTAGATTTACCTTTGTAGGCAGTATATCTCTACAAGCTCTCCAAATGAAAGATTTGATTTTATTACATACCTTGGTCGCCCAAATCGCTTTCCAAATTTTATTGCATTGTGAATAATTGGATGATTGACCATGAGAAGATCTCAATTGTTGAGTTTGTATCATCTTGTATGCGCTTTTTACCAAATATTCACCCGTGTTTGTGTATGCCCAAGCTTGGATATCTTGCACTGCTCTATTGCTCAAAGGGATAGATTTAATAACTTCAGCTTCATGTGGGAGGAATACATGATCAATCATGGATACACGCCAAGATCTAGTAATTGGATCAATGAGGTTATCCACTGTGGCCATTGTTGACATTGTGGAGCATGGGGTTATCACTTTGAATGATGGTGGATTTGGAAGCCATCAGTCTTGCCAAATTTGAATTTTATTTCCGGTTCCTACACGCCATCTCAAACCACTATCCAAGACAGATCTGGCAGCCACTATACTTTTCCATGCAAAACTCCCTGAATTTGGTGAAGGAGCATCAAAGAAAGAAGTGTTGGGAAAGTATTTTGATTTGTAGACTCGATAGAACAAGGAGTGTGTATTTTTCATAAGCCTCCATCCTTGTTTGGCTAACATGGCTAAGTTGAAAGAATGAAGCTCCCGAAACCCAATTCCTCCCATTGACATGGGCAAACAAAGTTTAGACCAACTCAACCAGTGTACCTTCCTTTCTTGCATCTTTTGACCCCATCAAAATCTGCTCATCATCCCTTCAAGTTCTTTAAGAAAACCTTTCGGTAACAAGAAACATCCCATGGCATATGTAGGGATAGCTTGTGCCACGGCTTTAATCAAAATTTCCCTTCCAGCCTGAGACATCATCTTTTCCTTCCATCCCTTTAGTTTATTCCAGACTCTTTCAATGATTGGAGCAAAAGCTGCTTTTTTGTTGCGCCCCACTATACTAGGTAGCCCCAAATACTTCTCATATTCTGGGACTGTCTCTGCACCCAAAGCCTGTTTGATTGATTCTTGAGTCTCAAAGCCAGTATTACTGCTAAAGAAAAGAGAAGCTTTATCAGTATTAACCTTTTGTCCTGAAGCAACCTCATATAAATTAAGTAAAGAATTGACCTGTTGGCACTCCTCTACTGAGGCACGACAAAATAATAAACTGTCATCAGCAAATAGAAGATGAGAAATACAAGGACCACCTCTGCTAGCTGCCACTCCTCTTATAATTCCTTTTGTTTCTGCCTTTCTAAGCAACGCAGTAAGTCCCTCAGCACAAAATAGGAAGAGATAAGGTGACAGAGGGTCACCTTGTCTCAATCCTCTTGAAGGCAAGATAAAACCTGTAGGATTGCCATTGACTATAACAGAAAAATGAGCAGTTGTTATACATGCCATTATCAAATGCACCCATTTTGCATGAAACCCCATTTTCTCCATCACCCTTTTTAAATAATCCCATTCAACTCTGTCGTAAGCTTTGCTCATATCCAATTTAATAGCTACCTGGCCTATCTTGCCCCACCTCTCTTTTTTCATGCTATGCAAAGTTTCATATGCAACTAAGATGTTATCTGTAATTAATCTCCCCGGGACAAAAGCGCTTTGAGAGTCAGAAATTAAATTTGGGAGGATAAGCTTCAGCCGGTTGACTAACATTTTAGATATGATTTTGTATAACACATTGCACAAGCTAATGGGACGATATTGTGTGATTAATTCAGGGTCTTTGGTTTTGGGAATTAGTGCTATGTGGGTATTATTTATATTTCGAAGTATAGTACCAGAGTTTAGACATGATAGCATAGCATTAGTTACATCAACACCCACTATATGCCAAAACTTTTGAAAAAAGAAAGCAGTCATACCATCAGGGCCTAGAGCTTTTGAAGGGTGCATTTGAAATAAGGCGAATCGAACCTCTTCTGGATGAAAATCTCTCACAAGCCAATCATTCATCTCCTCCATAACTACTCTAGGAATATGACCCACCACTTCTTCAATAGCATTCAGATTTGAAGATTGGAAGAGAGTTGAGAAATGTTGAATTATCACCCTTTCTATGTCGCTTTGTTGCTCTATCACCGTACCATCCATTTCCTTTAGCGAGACAATTAAGTTTTTTTTCCTCCTTGCATATGCCTTCGCATGAAAAAATTTTGTATTACGATCACCTTCACGCAACCAACTAATACAGGATCTCTGTTTCCAATAAATTTCTTCTTTCTCAATTAAAGTGTTAATTTCATGCCTAAGAGCTTCACATTCAGCCCATGATGCATCCCTGTTGTTTTCCTCAAGCACTTGCAACCTATTTCGCTTTTCCTCAATCTTTTTGCCTAAGGAACACAATGAATTTTTACTCCAGGCTAACAACTTCTTCCTGCATTCTTTTATTTTGTTACACACTTGGAACATAATACTTCCATTGAAGGGAACAGACCAAGCATTTGCAATTACGTCCTCACAGCCTTCATCTTTCACCCATGCTTCCTCAAACTGAAATCGTTTTTTATACATTCCAATTTGAGACTGCGATTGCCTTCTTAGTCGCACCCCAATGGCCATGTGATCAAAATTTGAAAAGCTTAAATGATGAACATCAAAGTGAGGAAAAAGATCATACCATTCTTGATTAGCTACCCCACGATCAAGTCTAACATATACCCGATCTTGTTCATCTCTCCGAATGCACCATGTGAAGCGAGCACCTTTAAAACCCATATCCCTTAATCTGCAATTGTCCAGCACTTCTCGAAAATTCGCCATTTGCCACTCACTTCTTGGTTCCCCTCCTTGTTTTTCATTCACTGAAAGTATCTCATTGAAATCGCCTATGCATATCCATGGCAATGTGACTTGTTGATGAAGTAGACGCATCAAATTCCATGTCTCAATACGCTTCAATTTTTCAGGGTGCCCATAGATACCTGTCAATCTCCATGAAACCCCATCCTTCTCTGTCACAATAACATCGATATGGCTTTTTGACAAGGTCCTCAAATTCACATCCCATTCTGAGTCCCAAAATAGAGTCAATCCTCCACTCATTCCAATTCTATCTACACACACTACATTATCTATTTTTAATTCATTCTTCACTTCTTCTATACCTTTCTTTTTAAGTTTAGTTTCCATCAGAAATATAATTCGGGGACGTTGAACTTTAATGAGCCTAGACAGCTCTCCAACAGCACTTTTGTCCCCAAGTCCACGGCAATTAAGACTTAATATACTCATAATTCAACTTCACTTCAGATATTCAATAATCCAACACAAAAACGACTAAAACAGAGACCCTTTAAGAGACAGATTTACCTGTAGCCAAGATAAAGTGCTATTGAAATGATATGGAAGCTCCCACTTTTGCAAAGAGCTCACCCAAGAAATGGGTTGGTCCACGAAGCAAAAAGCTCACCCAGTAGCAAATAAATCTTCAAAGCAACAATGGAGAAGATCGGCGCCTAGATACCTTGAGGCGGCGACCTCTATCAACACCGAAAACCCACAAAATGGGTACGGGAAACCCACACAAAGAAAGCCCAAACACTAGGCAAGGCAGCCAAGAAGAGCTCGTGCGAACGCTAGCGGACAGCCGAAACGTGCGCCGAGAGAGAGAGCTGGAACCCAATCCAGAGAGAAAGAGAGACGAACTCTCTAGAGAGAACTGGAACCCAGCGGTCCAGAGAAAAGCTCCTACTAGGGAGAGAGAAAAAGCTTTTGTTGTATGGATATTACGAATGTACAATGCGAGTGCAATGCAGTCATATGTTAATGTAACTTTTGAAATTAATTTAAAACTCTAATTAAATTGATATTTGTTTCTTGTTTTATTGCTACTTAATTTGAAATCTTAACTTTTTCAATGGTACATATACCGGAAAGTGCCGTGACGATTGTTAGTTTGTCTAAACAAAACTTACTTTTACTTTAATTATATGATTATATGGAACTGATAGAATTATAATTTTGCATGGAAAAAGTGAAAAAAAAAAAAACTATTTAAAAAGCTCTTACTCTTTTGTTTATTCCATTTGTTTTAACTACTATCCATGCAAGAGCATGGTATTACATTACATTACAAGCTATATATTTTAACTTTTGGTTTAAAATCCACCACCAATGCCCCCTCCAGCACCACCACCAAAGCCGCCGCCAACACCACCACCGGCACCCACACCTCCACCTGCACCACCTCCACCACCAACCCCTCCTCCAGCACCACCACCAGCTCCCCCACCCACACCTCCTCCAGCACCTCCTCCTACACCACCACCACCACCTGCACCCCCACCAACACCACCACCTGACCCACCTCCAATGCCTCCACCTGCACCACCACCCGCACCACCTCCACCTCCAATGCCACCACCTGCACCTCCACCAACTCCACCACCAGACCCACCTCCAATTCCAACACCACCGCCCTTTCCTCCCCCAATGCCACCACCTGCACCCCCACCCGCACCACCTCCACCTCCAATGCCACCACCGGCACCTCCACCAACTCCACCGCCAGACCCACCTCCAATTCCTACACCACCGCCCTTTCCTCCCCCAATGCCACCACCTGCACCCCCACCACCTCCACCTCCAATGCCACCACCGGCACCTCCACCAACTCCACCACCAGACCCACCTCCAATTCCTACACCACCGCCCTTTCCTCCCCCAATGCCACCACCTGCACCTCCACCAACTCCACCACCAGACCCACCTCCAATTCCAACACCACCGCCCTTTCCTCCCCCAATACCACCACCTACACCCCCACCAACACCACCTCCACCTCCAATACCACCACCTGCACCCCCACCAACACCACCACCACCACCATGGCCAGCACCACCTCCAACTCCTACACCGCCACCATGGCCAGCACCACCTCCACCACCAAACCCTCCTCCAGCACCACCCCCAGCTCCCCCACCATGCCCAACTCCTACGCCACCACCTTTTCCACCCCCAAAGCCACCACCAACTCCTCCTCCAGCACCACCACCTCCAATGCCTCCTCCACCACCAACACCACCACCTCCTACACCACCCAAGCCACCTCCTATGCCATCAAAAAATGTGTCTTTTTCAATTTTCCTACATTCTGTTGTCCCTGCAGCTATCACTAACAACACCAACATCACACCAAACACACCACAGTACTTAGAAAACTTCCCCATCTTCTATTTTAGAATAAAAGGAAACAAATACCGGTACAAGAAAAAGGAGGTTTGCTAATTGTTAATATTAGCAATGAGTAGCAGTAGCTTTTATAGTGTCAAGTATGGAGGACAACATTAATGCATATAGTTGAAGTGTTCTCAGTTTTCTTCACTTTTCTGTACATTTGATCGTGGCCAACTAAGCCATGCTTAATGAAATGGCGCAATATTCAACTGGTTTTGAAAATGAATGATCATTGGCCGGTGAAATCATTAATATTGTAGTAGCCTAGCCTCATCTGCCCCAACTACTTCTAAAACGTACGTACAGACTCCCACCGTCAGTGACCCAACTGACTGACTCTAATCAGTGGACTTAAGCCCAAATTTCTATTCAAGCCCAAGCTTTGGCGGACACCAGCCCATTTGAAAACCCTCCGAATTCGTAAAACCCATCCCAACGTTCCTGAAGCCTGTTGTTGTTCTTAAACAAATGGAATTAATTTTCGGAGTAATTTTAATACCACGATAAAAAGTCACAATTTTTACCACAATTATTCTACATAATTGATTGTGATTGACTGCCTATTAATTTCATCTAGATCCACAATTTTTTTTCAACCACTCTAGACAGTTGTAGCAAGAGTTTTGTGGTACTAGATTTTTTGTAATTTTAGACTCTGCGATTAACAAGTAATATTTCGGAAAAATCCAATTAAAACCAAAGGCCACTTTCGATGGAGCTACTGGCTTCTTGACAGAATACCCAACAACTCACTGCAGCACAAAGGACTTCTTAATTTCCTTGTTCTGGTTTGTCATTGTATGCAGATCGGTTAGGCACGTGGGTTAGCCTTGAGGTTCTTTTTGTTTTATGTCTTTCTGGGCCTAACTTTTGTATGCCTCAGACTTTAACTTCTTTTCCTTGTTTCGATATCTTAATACAATTTCTATCTTTATCTCAAAAAGAAGGAATATACATATAGGAATTATTAGAATGGTTGATTTGCTTCGGTTAATGAAAATGAAATTGGAAACCACTATGGCTTTTAAGTTTTAACTGCATTCTTAACAGAACTAAACCAGAATTATATGATGATTTGCATACTTTTCAGTCAAGCCAAAATCGTAGTTCTTCGAGTTTCTAACCTATATTTCCTCTTTAAATTGTGACAAGCTTTTCTTTTGGGGAGGGGAGTCGAAATTTGATTGTTACACAATAATGGCGAAGGGGAATTTGAACTTAGTTACAAGGCTCTTGACCTAAATTGTGACAAAGTTGAACTTCAATTACAACAATATTCAAGCCTTAGTTTCAAAACATTGGAATCACCTATAAATTCTCAATAAACTAATGAGAATTCGTTACATATAATTTTGTAGTCAATGCCCTTGTATATATAGTAGACCCTTTATAAAATGACTAAATTTTATGTTAGTTGTCTACCTATATCTCTTCCTTTTTTGAGCTTTGAACCGATTGTAAACAAAATATGACACTAACCATAGACACAAGTGAATTTTTTTGGGTAATAAATGAACTTCATAGATTAAATTAAAGCAAGAGAGTTAGGAGGACAAAGCCTCTTATATTACGTGCCGAAATTGTCATGTAGGATAACATGTAGATCTCCACGTACAGGCGGACTATCATAATTCATAAACAACAAAATCATGTGCTAAGTCTGGTCCTTTCCTGGCAAGATAACACAGGTGGAGTTAGGATATATAAACCTTGATTCTGTGATTTGATATCTCGAGAAGCTTATAAGTTCGTGCGTACACGTGTCTGTGTGTTTGACTACAACGACCCATTCTATTTTATGTTTATGGGGTTTGTGGACCTGTGAGTTTGCATGGGAAGTTTGGGCAGGAACCAAGAAAATGATGAACCTCCCAGAGGAAATTTTAAAATTTTAAGATTGATATTTGTTTCTTCTTCTATTGCTGAATTGAAAGTATAAACCGCAAAGTGCTATCAAGTTTGTTTGCTAATTTTTCCTTTTTCACTTTTTATTTTTGTAATTTTGTTTGGGAAAAAAGTAATTTTGCATGGAAGCATGCAGTGAAGCCATGTAACAGCTCTTCATTTTATTCCAATTGGTGGCGGTGCCCCATATTAGCATTATTGTTGTGTCAAAAGTCAAAACGAATGCTCTTCTAATCTTAATCATTTAATTCGTTTTGACAAAGGGGTAAAAAAAAAAAAAAAAAAAAGTTAAGAGATGCATCAAGAGCATTAGTTTAAGGCTTTAAACTATATTTTTAGAAATTTTTTATGTGAAAAAAATAATAATTGATTTTTTTAAAAAAAGTTTGTTATATTTCACATAAAAGTTGTACTAAAACTTTCTTAAAATAATCAGTTAACAAATGCCCTAAAAATACTTATTAACTGAATCTAAAAAATAAAGGTTATAAGTTATAATCTGTTGCGCACGCACGTTCGTATACATGCGCGAAAAACAACTGAAATTTCTCAACGCATGATTTCAATTTTTTTTTCATGTGTAATTTCAATTGTTTTTCGTGCATTCGTATGGACTTGTGTGAAAGTGTATGTAATTAATAATGCCCAAAAACAAAGTTGTTTTCTATTGCCATAAAACAACATATGGAAGTTGAAATCACATAATTAAAGTACTATAATATTTTAGAAAGGAAAATTAATCATATTTTAATAAACCATTTATAAGGCAGCGGCCCAGCGGGGAAAACAATATGTACCAAGTTCAACATCAACCTTAAATTTGTTTCTGTATTTTCCAATAATGATTTCTCATTCAATGTACAGCGTTAACTTTATTTATTTTTTGTCTTCAACAATGCAGAATGAGGCCCCCACTGGGATCGCTATACCTCACAAAATCAATCCGTGGCTGCGGTTGTTGCTGCGCAGACCAAATTGCATTTTACCATTTCACATTCTTCAGTTCACATAAACTCTCTTTGATATCCCTTTGGGGACATCCGATGAAATTGAAACGATTCAGAGAAGATTAGCTTGGCCTCTGCGTAAGGATGACATGTATAAATTGAGAAACTTGATTAATAAACAAGAACAAAGGAATTAGGATATCAAAAAAAACAACCAAACAAACATAGATGGTGTGGTCCAAGATAACACAATTTCAAGGGCGCTAATCTTCTTATTTCTTTTCTGTGCAGCAAACTCTCTTTTCTTTTCTTTTCTTTTTTTTTTTTCTTTTTTTTTTTTTGTGTTCTAACATCGAGAATATTGTAAATTAAACAGGAATCTAAACATGTGGACTAGTTTAAGTGCCATGGAAAGTCATAAGAGCGAGCTCCTTTGTCAAGAAAACTGGCTGAACAAAGAAGTTGCACCCTTCGTATCCATAGATTACATTGATGGCACCAAATGGGCAAATGGCTGCCAGTGTGGCTATGAAGTTGGTCACTATTAGCAAGTAGAAGAAACTGTTGGGGGTGTGCTTCACAATTTACAAATGACATGCATGCATGCAACACAGCGACCCTGCAAGTCTCATGACTTTATATATGATTCATTTGATGTATTACGCACTCTAGTGTCCTCAATCAATGCTTGTTTAAAATCAGAACACACTCTATAAGAAACTGAATTTGTGATTGAAATGAGAAATCTGTTATTGATTGAGGAAATCTGTACATATATATCCTCAAAGACCCAAAACAGAGCTCATAACTAACTTAATAAAATTCTACATGTGTGAACACACACTAACACACTTAGCTAACAAGCACACGTGAGCCACTAACCTACCTTTAGTTATATACAGAACTACAAGTAGCTTACAGTACAACTCTAACTATGCTACATCTCTTTTCTGTCGTTTAGGTGTATCTGTGCAATTCTTGATTTTCTTCGACTGTGCAATACTAGATTCAGTTACTAAACAATCATTCAACTCTTCAATCTTCATATTTGTTGCTCTGGCACTTGCTGTGACATCATCAGAGTGTCTTGCTTGTTCTGATACATGCTGGTGCTGCCCTGGTGCACTATCTGCTGCACTATGTTGCAGCCTGAGCTGCATTAGTGTGGCAGCTGATGCACCTACTGCAGAACTGGTTTCTACTTCAGGCCTTTGACACACTCTTGGCTTATAATTTTAGGCTAATTAGGTGAATTTTAGGTAGCACCGTTTGGTTTTTTATTATTGTATGGATTTCACGAATCTCCAATATGCGAGTGCAGTCATATATATTGTTAACTTTTGCATTTAATTTAAAACTCTAAGATATATATTTGTTTCTTGTTTTATTGCTGCTTTGAAATCTTAAACTTTTTCTATGGAATATAAACCGCAAAAAGCTATCAAGTTTGGGAATAGAAATCTCGGCTTAAAGTCAACTGATTAGAGTCTGTCAGTTGGGTCCGGTCAGTGACAGTGGGCGTCATGTACGTACGATTCAGAAGTAGTTGGCAGATGAGGCTATTGGCTACTTTGATATTAATGAGTTCACCGGCCAATATGCCAGTAAGCATTCATTTTCCCAAACCAGTTGAATATTCAGCCATTTCATTAAGCATTTCTTAGTTGGCCACAGTCGAACGTACAGAAATGTGAAGAAAACTGGGAACCCCTTTAATTACGTGCATTAATGTCGTCCTCCGTATTTGACACTATAAAGGCTACTAATACTCTTTGCTAATCTGTTAACTCAGCAAACATATCCTTTCTTTCTTGTACCGGTATTTGTTTCCTCTTATTCTAGAAAAGAAGATGGGGAAGCTTTCTAAGTACTGTGGTGTGTTTGGTGTGATGTTGGTATTGTTAGTGATAGCTGTCAACAATGTCACTCATGTTAGGCCTCTCCTTTCCCTCCAAGTGCACACAATGCATAGCAGTGTAAGCCACCAGCCTAACTGCCTCAGCCTCATTCATCTCCAGCGGCCCAACTGTTTTATCCAATACCTTTTTTAGCTGCCCCGCCAATATTAGTGGCCCTGCATACTCCACCACGCCCATAGGTCCTGTTCCATCCTCTTCATTCTTGAACACTGCTCTCTTCCCTGTCAAAAGCTCTAATAAGACCACCCCTAAGCCATAGACATCACTCTTAGTTGTCAAAACGTTTAATACATAGTACTCAGGATCTATGTAGCCAACTGTTCCAACCGCCTTGATTGACATGGATTCGTGTTCAGATTCTGGCCCCATTAGTGACAATCCGAAGTCAGACACTCTTGCAGTCCAATTTGCATCTAAAAGTATATTTGAGGACTTGATGTCTCTATGAATAATGGGTGGCACCGCGTAGTTGTGCAGATACTCAATTCCCCTAGCAGCATCTAATGCGATTTTGATCCTCATTTTCCAAGAATTCCAAATGCTACCACTTCTATCAAGGTTGTTCTTGTTATGCAAGTGATCATGGAGTGAACCATTGCTCATGTACTCATAAACCAAAAGCCTCTCATCCTTTTCTTCGCAGAATCCAATTAACCCCACTAAATGCTTATGGTGAAGCCGAGATAACAATGCCAATTCAGCATCAAAAGCAATTTCTTTTTCCTGGAATTTCTTCATTTTAATAGAAGTTTCTCCCCTCTTAATGGCCACTTCACGGCCATCTGCAAGCTTGCCTTTGTAAACAGTACCAAAGCTCCCAGCACCAATCTTGTTCTCCAAAGAGAAGTTGTTGGTGACAGTGGAAAGCTCTGAGAAAGAAAATATCCGAGTCTTGTCCGCATGCCTGGATGATGTTGATGACCCACTTCTCTGCCTCCCCATTATCCTGGGGCTTTGATGCTTGCTGGAATATGATCTTGAAGTTGAGACATTAGAACCAATGTGAGGCACAGCAGCAGTATGCACATTGCCCTCAGTAGTTGTGGGTTGAACAGAAGTATGAGTATTCTTCCGCAAGAAACCACATACTCCAGTCCATATGCAAAAGACAATTGAGCAAATGCCCACAAAAGCCCCCACCGATCCAACAATCACAAACGCTAATGAAACCTTGTTGGGGGCTTTGGTTGATGGAGGAACTGGCTGTGATGGTGATGTTGTTGTAGGTGGCAATGACACTGCAACTGGAAACTGAATCTGGCAAGACTTGCATATATTTCCAGACCCATCACAGAGAGCCTCAGAATTTGGATATGTACCACATGTATTACATGAAGCTTGAACACATGGTCCTGGAATAATCATTCCTAATGGAAGCTCACTTGGCATGTTAGACCAACCAGGTCCCCAACAAATCATATATAAATTTTTCGATGTTAACCCACAAGCAAAATCCAAACCTGCAACAATAGACTCAAAGGAAATGTTGTCAATAACACTGCTATCAAATTCAAATCTGTTTTTTCCTCCCCAACATGCCACCAATCCATTTCTTGCCTTAATAGCACAAGTAAAATTTGCTCCCAATGCCAAACCAGAAAACTCATAAGCAGAACTAAAAGGAACATCCAGTTGGCCAGAACCATTGTTCCCTTTGCAAACCAAAATCCCTGTCAATGTCAAACCACAGGCATGAGACTCTCCAGCAACTAAGGTTGACATTGACAAATTCCCAAACTGTCTCTGAATCTCAGCTCCAATACTACCATTACCCCAACATAAAACTGTTCTATTGTTCTTCAAAATCCCACATGAAAAACCACTCCCAGATGTGATTGCACGAAACCTCAATGCGTCTCCAGTTGATGTAGATTTAGACCCAGCTTCATTACTTCCTCTCCAGAACTTGGCTATACCAGAGTTGACCTCTCTGGCACAAACTTGAGCATCACCAACAGCTAGATCAGTCATTTTAATCGTTTCATTGTAATATATACGTTTTGGTTTAAAGGTCGAGTTTGATGAGGTAGTAGTGTCCCAGCATAGGATGCTGAAGCCATCGGACCTGAGGCCGCAGAAGAAGCCGCAGCCACCTGAGATGGCTTCAAAGGAGATATTGGGTTGAACCGAAATGATCTGACCTTTTTGGTAGCATTGGATTCTCTGAGTAGGCTCAGCAGCAATGATACCACAGACAGTGTATGTGCCATAGGTAATGGCGATGGTGGAGGCTGAGCCAAGGCAATAAACAACTGAACTGTGCAGCGAAAAAGATATCAAGGTGATAACTATAAGGTTGATGGTGATAGTGAGGGAAAAGGGTGACGAGATTTTCATTGGAAAGATTGTGACACTGGTGGTTTTTTCTTCTTCATTGATAGAAGAGGAAGAGAAAGAGACAGAGACAGAGTTGAAGTAGAAGAAGAAGAAGAAAGAATGGGATTCTGGGAATGAGTTGACAAAGAGAGACTGAGTAAAATAACGAACAAGGACTGAAAATAAGCACAGTGATTCCGTGAATTCGGTGATGATAGTATTATTTTTAGGGGCTTAACGTAACAAGTGGTTGTTTTAAAATTTATTTTATGTATCTAGGAGCTTAAACCGCGTAACCCTGTAGTGTTAGCCACCAAATATTCAATGGTAATTGTCAATGCAGTCCCAAAGTGGGTTATGAAGTCGCAGCATGAAAAATATGGTAAATATTGGTAAAAGGGTCCTCCTTCTTGTTACTGGAAAGTGGAAACCAATCTAGTTCGAATTGGATAAGTAATTGGGTTGAAAAACTTGAAAATTTTAAGGTTATGCCATTGCAGCAAAAGCTTAAAGCTAGACTCCTTTGAAGTTTAACTGTTAGGATAAGCTGTTTGGAAGGGGTACATTTGGTTTCCAATCTTCAACCTCATATATATATATATATATAATTTAAACATAGCAACAGAGAATTCACTATATAACATGAATTCTATTGAATTTTTGCAAATATCCAAACCTTACCTTTAAGATGTTTGATATCCAAATCAATATGTAAAACTAAAAATTTTTAAAACACCATTTCTTAATAACATGAATAAGATTGAATTTTTGCCTTAAAGGTGGATGCTTGATATCCAAACTCCTATGTGTACTAAAATAGTTAAGACATAATTTCGGTATAAAATGAATACCATCTGAATTTTTGTTTTAGAAATATCCAAACCTTAAAGGTTTAAATGTTTTATATTAAAACTAATATGTAGAACTAAAATAGTGTTTTTAAGACACAATTATTGTATAGCATGAATAATATTTGATTCTTGGTGGGGGTGCAGGTGGTGGCATTGGAGGTGGTGGTGGTGCTGGTGGGGGTGCAGGTGGTGGCATTGGAGGTGGTGGTGGTGCTGGTGGGGGTGTAGGTGGTGGCATTGGAGGTGGAGGTGGTGCTGGCGGGGGTGCAGGTGGAGGCATTGGAGGTGGAGAAGGCGGTGGTGTAGGAATTGGAGGTGGGTCTGGTGGTGGTGTAGGAATTGGAGGTGGAGCTGGTGGGGGTGCAGGTGGTGGAGGTGGTGCTGGCGGGGGTGCGGGTGGAGGCATTGGAGGTGGGTCTGGTGGTGGTGTAGGAATTGGAGGAGTTGGTGGGGGTGCAGGTGGTGGCATCGGAGGTGGAGGTGGTGCTAGCGGGGGTGCAGGTGGAGGCATTGGAGGTGGGTCTGGTGGTGGTGTTGGTGGGGGTGCAGGTGGTGGCATTGGAGGTGGTGGCGGTGTTGGAGGGGGTATTGGTGGTGGATTTTAAACCAAAAGTTAAAGTTTAAATCTTGGAATGTAATGTAATGTAGTACCATGCTAGTGCATGGATATTGCTTAAAAGTTCAAACAATTGAAATAAATTGAAGAGCAAGAGCTTTCTCAATAGCTTCCTTCACTTCGTCCATGCAAATTATAATTCTTAAGTTCCATATAATCATATGAAGTAGGGACGGAGTCAGGATATTAATTGAGGGGCTGAAGTATGATAGCCCAAACTCTTCGAAGTTAGAAAAATCCATCCCAACGTTCCTGAAGCTTGTTGTTCACAAACAGATGGAATTAATTTTAGACTCTACGATTCATAGTTAGAAGGTATATATACATATAGGAATTATTAGAATGAATTGGCTTTGGTTTGCTTGGGTTAATGAATATGAAATTGAAAACCCCACTATGGCTATTAACTGCATTCTTAACAAAACTAAACCAAAATTTTTGAGTCAAAATCTTAGTATTTTGAGTTTGTTAACTATATTTCTTTCTAAGCTCCAAGGCAGTTGGCCTAAATTGTGACAAAGTTAAACTTTAATTACAACAATAATCAAGCCTTAGTTATTCCAAAACTTTGGAATCACCTATAGATCTTCAATAGACTAATGAGAATTAGTCTTATATAATTTTGCAGGCGATGCCCTAACTTGTATATGTTGTAGACCTATTCATAATAAAAATAACTAAAATTTTATGCTAGTCAGCCTACCTTCTTTCTCTTTTCGAGCTTTGAATCGACTGTAAAAAAATATATGATACTAAGTATAAACACAAGTAAAGGTTTTTTTTTTTTGGGTAACAAAAGTGCTTCATAGATTAAATTAAAGCAGATGAGTTAGGAGGACAAAGCCTCTTATAGCACGTGCCAAAATTGTCATAAAGCAATAACATGGAGATGTCCATAGACTGAATACCATAAACAGCAAAATCATGTGCTAAGTCTGGTCCTTTCCTAGTAAGCTAACACAAGTGGAGTTAGGATATATAAACCTTGATTATGTGATTTGATATCTGGAGTAGCTTATAAGCTTGTGCATACACATGCCACATGTGCGTGTGTTTGACTACAACGGCCCCTTCTATTCTATGTTAATGGAGTTTGTTCTCTGAGTAATTTTGAGTATTTGCTTTGCCTCACATGTTCATTTTTATGCATACTGTGAAAGTTGAGCTCTATAATTCCAATGTCCTTCCGCGATTACACGTTAACATTTTTTAAACGTGTAATACAGGTCCAAATCGTAGCATGGTCAGGGCATTCTTGATGTCACTTTAGCTTGACATGCTTGACTGGATATGATAATATCGATGTTTTATTAAATATGTTTATTTATATATCTAAAGGAGTGTATGCTTGAATGGATATGAATATATCAATGTTTTATTAATAAGTTTATATATCAAAAGGGGGACACTGTAGAAGGACTATTAGACCATTACTATTAGGTTCAATAGAGTTTTAGCAAAATCTAACATAAAAATTCCGTTTTTTCTATCATTATTCACATATATGATATACTGACATCAATCTCTCTACTCAGTCTCTATTTCATTTAAATATTATTTCATTCTTCACTACACATTTACACTCCAAGACCCAAAATCACAACTCGAATTACACTAATTTGATTTTTCCATTCACCCCGCATCAACTCAAAAATATCCACAACACATTCAACCTGCAACAAAAAAAAAAAAAAAAAAAAAAAAACCAATCTTTCCCCATACAACCTACATCAATCCAATTTGATTTCCCTGCTCAACTTGCATCAATCCAAAAAATCCACAACTCACTCAATCATGTATGGTGTTGGGAACTGCTATATGTGATGATCGACAACATACATGAACAAAGATATATAGTGGGCTCACTGATGTAAGGAGGGTCTTGAGAAAGTCTACTAGGATCGCTAGTGGTCGAATTTTGTGGTGGATGAAGGTGTTTCAACTTGAGGGTGGATTAATTGTGGTCTGTGGTAAGGGTGGATTGTGGTGGTCTAAGGTGTGTGTGTGAGAGAGAGAGAGAGAGAAATATAAAATTATTTGTTGGTGTTTTGTTGATGAACAGTGTCTCAATACTTGTATTGAGGTACTGTTCATAAATAAATTTGGTCTACAAATTGTTGAGTTTGATGCAAACTGGTTTTAGGTGAGTTTAGCCATGTTTATTGTAAAAGTTTTATTTGTTGAGAATGCTAATATTAGTGCATACTGCATACCATTTGTTTTCTTTTTCTTTTTCTTTTTCTTTTTCTTTTTCTTGAATAGCATTTACTTTTATTAAAAAAAAAAAAAAAAAAATCTTCTGAAGTGTGTTCAATCACTAGGTAAACTTTTTAAGTTTTACTTTAGCCACATTCTTGAGACCACCATATCTGTGTTCGCAAAACAGCAAAAATGGCATGTGCTTACATACTGCTGTCTACAATTAAAATGGATGAACTCATTTTTGGCAAAAACCATCTTATGTGCCCGCTTTATGAAGCAGAACCCACATGTTTGTGAGTGGCCCATTCCATAGAGAGTGGGCATGCAAGATACCTTCTCCATTTTCGGCTATATCATTTTGATACAATCACAATATTGTTTTCCCATTCTTAAATAGACTTTTTTTTATTTTTTATTTTTCTTCACATTTGGAGATGGGATGTTTATTTCCACTGTGTTTGCCACATTATCGTAGCTTTAAGTAATATCTTAGAATCGCCAATGAGCTCTAATTCAATTATTTCCTGCTCTCCTTATAAATTTTAGATGGAGGGTGAGGTTATAAGTTCAAAATCCATTAGGATCGTGTGTGACTTAACAACAATAATAATTTTTTATAAAAAAATAATATAAAATAAAAAAAAAAAGATTCATCATCCTGGAATTTTGGGCATGTTGGTAATATGATTGTAAATTAAACCCTATGTATTTCTAAACTTGTATTCACTACTTGATACAGGTCAAATCTGGATTTTTTTTTTTTTTTTTTTTACTTTGTTAATTGGGGATTGCAGCACGAAGTTTTATTTAAAACTAGCCGCGAACCCGCGCGTTGCGCGTGATAATTATTTTTATGGTGTTTTTATTAAATTATTTTTTACAATTTAAACTAATCTAATAATGAGTAATGTATTTCGTAATTATATTTTTATTTATTATAGGAACAATCATAAATGTAATATAAGAACAATCCAAAACACCAAAAAAACGTAAACTAAAAAAAATTAATAAAACTTAACAATGATTAATTGAACCAATATTAGGATAAAATTTTGTTTTTGATAATCTATTAAGGTTATTTTCTTTGTAGAAATTATAATTTCGGCAACCCAAAACATATTATCAAATAAACAATTATTAGCAAAATCTAAGAATTAAATTTCTATACATGCATTGTTATAAAATAATAATAATTAAAATAAAATTGCAAAAGCTAAAATTTGTCACCTATCCGATTATTTTCGTTTGGCTAACCTTTGCTTTTCTTTAAATAAATGGCATTATAGAGTACTTCTAATACAACTATTAAAAGTACTTTGTCCACCACAAAGGATTATAAATAAACAAAAATTAGTAAAGTCTCATAGTTTAACATCTAAATTGAGCACTATAAAAAATCAAGCTATGCAATAGAATAAATACCAAATTATCCAAATCATGCTATGTAATAGAATAATATTATATTTGTATATGCTATATTTAATTCTTTAGAACGCAATAGGATAACATTTAACAATCAAAAAAAATAAAAAATAAAAAGAACAACAACAATTTAAAAAACAAAACTAAATCGCATTAACCTAAAATAGAGTTTTAAAGAATATAAAAAATTATCAACCTAAAGTAGAGATGCAAGAAAAATAAAAAAAATCCACCAAAAAATTTAGAGAGAGAGAGAGAGAGAGAACCTTTTTTTTTTATGTGAGGGAAAACTATGCATAGAATAGAAGAGATAGTGACAAATTTATAGTAAGAGGGAGTGAATAAGAAGAGACAAAAATAAAGGAAGATGAAGGGAAAGAGGAAGAATGATATTAATGTAGAGGGTAGTGGAGAGATGAAAAGGTAAGGGAGGGAGAAAGATTAAGAAGTAGTGGGGAGATGAAATGGTAAGAGAGAGAGAAAGGTTGGAGAAGTGTAAATATTAAAAAAATAAATGTTAAAAACAATTATAGGAAAATTGGAAAGAAAAAAAAAAAAAAAAAAAACCCCTAAAGCTTGAAAGGCTTCAACGTTTTGTTTTGTTTTTTTTTTGTTTTTTTTTTTTTTTTTTTTTCCTTTTTTTAAGCTGAAAGGCTCACACAAAACCCTAAAGCTGAACTGAAAAGGCTTTGGGTTGGGCTTGATAATGGAACTAAATAAATAAGAGGTGGGTTAGATTAATTATGCAGATTTATTATAGGGTGATAGTAGAAGTAAATAAATAAGTAGTGGGCTGGATTTATTAGAAGGTGATAGTGGAAGTAAATAAATAAGTAGTGGGCTGCATTTATAGGGCTAAAAATTGTAAAAACCATTTTAAAATTGTAGGACAAATTATATTTAAAAAAGAAAAAGAAAAAAAGAATGACGTGGCAGCTGATGTGGCGCAACGTGAGACCAGCAGCATTAAACGCTACGCTTCAACTTTTAGTAATATATAGATTTCATTTCACTCTCTTCTATTTTATCAATTTTTTTGTGGCTGTATTTCAAGCAAAGATGGTATTTTATTTGTTGGAGGGAGAAAGAACTTGCTGCTGTTAAGATCAAGGCAGTTAATGTTGACATAATTGCAAATGAGCTAGAGGTTAGTGCCTCCTATTTAAATCCATTCTCTAATATACATATGCCTTTGGCTTCCGAAGGCTTACTATATATTTATTTTTCAATATCTAGAACGGATAGACCCAAATTGGGCTGAGCTGCCATTCTACATTTGCTTCGATAGAGAGCCATTGGAGGATTTTACAGGAATTTGGGTTTTCAAATTTTGTTAGAATCATTTGCATGCTATTGCAATATGAAATGGTTAATGCTTACAGAGATAATTTAGTCAGTGGAAGCGTCTAAAACCATGTTTCTGTGTAATGAATCGTGTTTGCATAATTGCATTCTATTTTTGTTTTGGTATTGATGAATCTTGTTTTACTCAATACCAAAAGAGAAGTAAAAATTCTGAAGTAGGATGCCAATATTTATCATTTCAGGCACTATACCCCGAGTGGCTTTGATACAAAATCTCGTAGTGTTAACAAGGTTAAACTTGTTAGTATTGCCTAGTTTAAATTTGGTAGCAAAATGATTGGCCTACTTAGAATTTTTGGTGGAATAACCCGGTCTAGTCCCCCTTATGGATTTGAGATTGAACCCCACTGCCCCATTAATATCTTCTCTTTAGAAACCAAAATAAAGGCCCAATAAAAACTTCAAGACAGTGCGTATCAAGATTGGCTGTTGTCATTTAGAAGCCCGAGGTGATGTTGGCTGTTCTCTCATTTTTGAAAACGTTCCATGTTCATTAAACTAGACCATGAATGGGGTCCAAAAGTATTTGTAATGTACACCTAAAAAGTCTTAAACTTTCGTAGACACTCCATTTCAACCTATAATTTAATCTTAGAAGATGACCAAATGGCTCTTGATGGAAAAATGTGGAGCATGTGTAAGTGGGTTTTGAAGAAGACCCTCATCTTCATTTCATATAGTTGATGGTTCATATCTCTTCCCATAAAATGTGAGAAATTCAAAAGGAGTTTCAGGAGGAGATGCCATTGAAGTTCAAGAGTGAAATTTTTCTAAAAATGGATTTGCAAAAGAAAATCAACTTCTCAACTAATATCAAAATTAACAATTTAATAGTGCTAAATACTTATCCTTCTTTCTTAATAATCTTGCAACCGCTCTCCCCCTTCTTCTCTCTTATCAACATCGATGCCATCTCATTAACAATAGTAAAATTTCTTCATTAGTCCCAGCTCAACCTAACTTGTGCCCACTTTGAATGGATTTTCTCTGCCCCAAGGAGGAGACAAGATGGGAAAGAGACCTTTATGATCCGATCCGGCACCACCATATTGGCATCTCTATCACTAATACCCCTACAAAATAGTGTACCATACAATTGTCCTTTAACATGAATTTTTGTTCTTTTTTTTTTTTTTGGGTTAAAACGACGATTCATTAAAAACTAAAAAACTACATATGGTTCAGGACACAGCTTGTTAAAGTACATTCTATTAAGGTCTTGCTCAAAAACACTAAAAATGTCCACAGGTGGACTTTCAAAAGACACAAAATCTAGCTCCTAGTCAGCACTCTTCTTTGCGAGCACATCAGCGCACCTATTCGCTTAGTGGTAGTAGTGCTTAAATTGGATCCAATGAAACCAGGACGCCAGTAGCCTACAATCATCCAAAATTTGGGAAACCACATTATTCACATAATCCGACCTGTTCAAAATATCCACAACAGCTTTAGTTTCAAGTTCAACAAGAAGGAAAATGATATTTAGATTGTTGCATAGAATCAGCCCATCCCTTAAGCCCCACAATTCTTCCACAAAGCTATTAGTTATCCCTATACGCCTAGAAAACCCAGATACCCAACTTCCATGGCTATCTCTAACAATGCCACCACAACCAGCTTGTCCCGGACTACTAGCAACACACCCATCGGTATTCAACGTCATCCAACCATCAAGGGGTTTCTCCCAGCAGATCCTTTTCACCCAATTTTGGACTGGATTTCTCGAGGGGTTGACACAACACATGAACTCCATTGTTTGATTCACAATCTCCGATGACAACTTGGAATTTTGCACTTTCCTGGAAATCACGATCTAGTTTCTGCTCTTCCAAATCAGCCAAACAATAAAGGAAAATAGCACACTCCACGGCACTCCTCCATTGCTCATCCTGCTACCTGCTTTCCCAATTATACCCAACCAATCTTGAAGGTTACTCCCCCAAAACACTTGATTCAACTCCTTAACACCCAGCTGAAGCCACACGACCCTAACCCGAGGGCAATCTCACAAGGCATGCACTATGGATTCCGGCTCGCTTCGACATATGGAACACACATCATCATCCCCTATTCCTCTTCTAGCAAGCCAAGTCTTCACCCTGATACTATTATGAACACACTTCTAAATAAAAGTTTTGATCTCGCTTTGACATATGGAACACACATCATTATCCCCTATTCCTCTTCTAGCAAGGCAAGCCTTCACCCCGATACTATTATGAACACACCTCCAAATAAAATTTTTGTTTTTTTCTTTTTCTGTTTCTCTCTTTTTCGGTGTTTTTTAATGTGCATTTGCTTCGGCTGTTTGCTAGGCTTCTTCAGTTGTTGCAATTGCACCTTGTGAGCCTCAACATTTTAACTTGCTTTTGCTCTTTTTTTTAGAGTAGATAGTCAGGGAGTAGAAGGTGATTTTTGAACTATAAACATGAAGCACTGCAGAAGATACCACAACGCTATTCTTTTTTTAACTCACCCGACAAAAGAAAATAACTGCTTATTTTTTCACACCCTGCTCATTTCTACACCACTTTCAGCAAATTAGCAAAGTAAACCACCCAACAAAAGCAAATAAACAAGGGCTTTATTTTATTTTTTCTACTTCCAACTTATTTATACACCACTTTCAACAAATAGGCAAATTCAAATGCACACTAATGTAGGGAGGATTAATAGATTAATACCATATCATTTGCTGCTTTGCTGGAGAACCTGTCTTCTTTCAACAAAGCACACTGCCACGTCCCAGCACCACTGTGCATTTAATGGTAACTCAATTTAAAATAGCAATGGTAAAACGTAAAAGCTGACTCTGGAAGGAATCATGCATGCCCATCTATGCTATTCCATCTGGCAAAAGCCAAAAGCTGCTGTTGATTCAAGACGACAAGGCAGCTAATTCACCCTTTAAACAGTGAGGTGGCAAAATAGAGACCCAACAAAATCTAAACTAGTAATCATACAAGTGAAGAAAGTAATTGATGGCACTCTATTTACTCAAATGTAAAATTGTGTTTCTTTTGTACAACTTTTGTTTAAGTGGTCCTGACATTTCTCCATATAAAACCACAAGTTGGGTGACATATAATACCAACCAACATGATTCCCACTACACAGCATTATGAAGATTTCTTTATGATGTCATGTAAATAAACAAGCATCACACAATCAACCCATATCACCACCAAAATTAGGTAGCTCACATGGACGACAACCACTCTTTCTCCTTTTGTTTTACTCTTCATCTGGCCTAGTGGTAAGCAAGGATGGATTTGACTTTCAACTTTGTGGTTCGAAAGCCACGGGCTGATCAAGGCAATCTGTGGTCACCACATGCTCGCCAATAATGGGTGCAAATATTTGTGAAAAAATGCCACAGGTGTCAATATTGCACATGAAATCCAAAGCCACAATGAATTGGGTCTCAATTCCTACTGAGCGCCATCTCCAGCTGCAGAACGGGCTGCCTGGAATTGAAGGGCATATTGTCTCTGTAATTCTCTAAGCCTTTCCAACAGTTCCTGGAATGTTGGTCGGCTTGCTGGATCACTGATTTTGACAAAGTTCTAGATCAGCATGTTCCCCAGATTTGCAAGTTGATAATGATAAAAAATGTTTTAATAAATAAAAACTATAGAAAATGAGGTTAAGAAGAAAACAACTGCTTTGATCATTGTCACAATCATATTCCTATCATAATCCATAACATCCTAACCCAAACATGCCAAACTACTTAACCATTGAAAAACCAAGCATCTGACATGACCTTCTAAAGTTGGATAGGATACATAAGATATGTAAACTCACCAGTAGAAACCCAATCCAAATATTTTGTGCTCCAGTTATATGAATCATTTATTTAGCTCTAAGGGTCATAGCTTCTTGTCATGCATGAACACATTCAGAGGCTATGAAGCAAATTTCAGCTAAAAAAAATCATCAAATAATATTAAGGGAATGGATAGAGTGCATGTCCAGTAGTTGACATAAAAGTAGGCACAAGCATCTATTCAGACATTGATCTAAATGTCAATTTAATCCAAGTGATTCTTTTGAAGGGTACTATTGCTTATGATTAAAGTTTATTTATGGCTCTAGATAAAGGAATTAGCCTCTCCAAAATTGGGGATAAGGCTACCTACCAATCACCTCACCTAGACCCCACAAAAGCAAGAAAGCCTTGTGCATTGGGTATGACCTTTTTTGTGGCTCTAGGTAATAAAAATCAGACAAAGTGACAAGCATAAAGAGAATAAACACCTGTGCCAGCAGCTTTCAATTATAGAAGCCCACTGTGGATCCACATCCGTAGGAATCTCTAACCGTTGGTTCATGAACCCTACAGCTCCAATCACCTGCAAGTATCCTAAAGAAGTTGCTCATATGTGCTGCACATTCTTGTTGTTTAGAAATGCCATATAAAAAACCCAACGGAGAACACAATTTTCACTTATTGCCAGGAAATTTATCTACTTTTGAGTGCTGAGGAATTTAATTTGTCACAACAGTCTGGTCACGTGAAAAAAGATTCTTTCACAGATAAAACAGAGATGAATATACTCTAAACACAATATTTACCTTGCATAAGAATTTGAAAAGTGGTTTTTTCTTCTTTTTTTTTTTTTTTTTTTTTCTTGGATAGAATGTCCTGATATTTTCTAAATGAAAACAATACCTGCATTGAGTTGAGATTATCCCATGGGATCTTCTCAGTGGCAAGCTCCCACAATATAACCCCATAGCTGTACACATCAGACCTAAATGTATCCAAAATTAAGGCATCAAGAAATGTACGTTTAATTTTGGAGATTTAAGAGAAGAAAAGAAACACTTCAATGGCAAGATTCAAAGTCAAGTTAAATGTTGACCCAGCTTATAGATCATAACATACTTCTCATCTGAAGGTTCATTACGAAGAACTTCAGGTGCCATCCATTGAGGCTACAAAACATGAAAAAAGTAGAATGCAGGTCAACAGAAAATTTCTATGGAGATTCATGCAAGATGGTTTAGAAGGACTAGATTGATATAACCCATAAAGAAAAAATTGCTCAGTGCTAGCTCATACCGTTCCCTTCCCAGTCTTAGTTGTGAGATATGTTTCATGCTTGAGACGCGACAGACCAAAATCACCAACCTGTTCAGATGACAACCGATGAGATTATGCTTTGCCTTGATAGGGAAAGGAAAAAAAAAATATATATATATATATATATTATATACACCATAATAAAAGGCAGACCTTCACAGTCCAGTTCTTATCAACTAAAAGATTTGAAGACTTCAAATCTCGATGAATGATTGGTGGGTTGCAATGATGAAGATAATTCATGCCACGAGCCTGCAGAAGGATTAGACAATGTAACAGTCAATAAATCACTAAGGAGAAGATAATACAAGACCGTAGACCAGCTTGTGCACACAAATTCATGCAACCCAAATGTAGAATAAAAGTAACAATGCAAACAGAATGCTTGAGAACACCACAAAAGGGATCACTGAAAAATTAAAGCAATAGCACAAAACAGACGCAAACCAACACATCCACTATGCCCAACATACGTAGAGATCTTCACTATTTAAAAATAAGAAAAATGAAAAACCAAGAAAGTACTCAAAACTCACTATATCCAAAGCCATATGAACACGCCGTCTCCAATCTAGTTTGGATGTATTCCTTTGTAGTAAGCGAAATAAACTTCCACTGCATTGATAGAATATATATATATATACAAGAATATCCTTCAGCACATACAACATTCTTGAAAACTTCCAAATCAATGTGGATAAAGTTACATGGATGAACACGAGAAATACAAATCAGAAGATTTGTAATATAGTATTTTGAAAGGAGAAGTTGAGGACGAACCGTGGGAGGAACTCTGTAACAATGCAGAGACGTTGAGCAGAGGTTACTGCTCCCATAAAGAGTAAAACGTTTGGATGTCTAAGTCTTTTCATAAGAGATACCTTGAGAGCAAAAAACCATATCTTGACATCAGTCTTCAACAAAATAAGTACTCACCAAAAATGGAAAAAATGTGACATGCATATGGATGGGTGTGTAAAAGTTACAAACCAAAGAAGAATCCAGATATGGAGCATGCTCTATATATGAACAAGTGTCCAGAAAATATGTCATTTATGACTTTATGTCCCAATTACATGAGCAACTATGATAACAAGATAACTAGAAAACCAACCTCTTGTCTAAAGGAAACCAATATCTCATCTGAATATTCTTGCTTGGAGAATACCTTGACTGCAACATCCTGCAATAACATGGATACAATTTCAACCACACAAAGATGACAAGTCACAACTGTGCTTCTTGTTTTTGTAATTAAAACAGGAAAAAAATCTGAGTTCATGCAACAGCATCATCAGTTTATAGGAGTAGAATAGTGGCGTCTAGTAACCCACATTTAATGTAACACTGTATCTTCATGTGCATGACATGCAGAGATGAAATCTCAATGCGTAACCAATGGACACAAGCCCTGGACTTGCCTATTTAGAAGTCAATGCTGCAGCATCTCATCTCAAATAATTGGAATCATGTTTTGTATTTATGCATCCACATGAAATTGAAGTTAACTAAAGCTAGAGAACAAGGAACATACTGATCCATACCACAGACCATGATATACAGTTCCACAAGAACCTGCAGAAGAAGAAAATTCAGTAAAAAAATAAAAAATCAGATTGGTATGGGACCAAGCAATATATCATGGTACATATTTTATGGACAAAGAAGCATGAATTCAAAGGAAAAATAGGGAAGATCAATAATGGGTAACTGCTTACACTCATTGACATTGTTGCCATTCAGTCACATGCTTTACCATCATTACCTTAAATGGCAGAATTTGAAGAAAAGGGGGGGGGGGGGGGGGGGGGTGGAATCCATATTTCACAAACACATACTGTTCACTTAATATAAAATTACCTTGCCCAATTTGTTCTCCAATTGTCAAGTCCTCCCACAAGATTTCATAGTCAAAGCAGTCAGTATCCAAGTCGACCTTATTTACAGTACTGCTGGTACTTCCGCAGCTACTGGCACTGCTTGTACTGTTAACATTAAATGAGGACCAGGACCCTGATGCCTCGTTATTGCCAGGCCGGTTACTTTCACTTGCCTGGCATTCTGGTTTTGGCCCAGAAGAGGAAGTCTTCTGATGAACTGATTCATTCTCTTGATCATTATGCAACCAGGGCCAGGCAAAACGGGCAGTCCTTGCATCTGAACCTTCTCGCTCATTCCCTTTCCATGGCCATGATATCCCTTTTTTACCCATCCATGCTTCTGCCTTTGAGGTTATGATCTTGTGAATGGTAGGTTTCCCTTCACTCTCATCACCAGAATCTCTGGAGGGTTTTCCAGGCCACTTCTCATCACCATGAGAAAATACACCAAAAGGAGATGGAGGTATATCTCCTCTGGGTGTGCTAGCTCCACTTGAAGTTGCATCCTCCCTATGGTCAGAGAGAACTGTGTCTGAGAGAGCATGATCAGAAAGATGACTATCGCCACTCCCACCTTCATGATCAATGTTATTCTCTCCCGTCCGAATTCTTGACTTAACTTTGTTGCTCACCTTGGATGCCTGTTTTGGTGGTTTAACATTCAAGATATTCCACACTATAATAAAACACAGGAAAATGAGAAAACAAAAACACTAACCAGATTTGAAATTTTTGATGCAATTGCAGATTGCAGAGGCTGCTGAGGATCAAGACCAATTTTTGATGCAATTGAGACACCACTTCTGGGGCGACCATAACTAGAATCTGGTTCCGGGTGCTTCACACCTGTCAACGGAACCCTCATTTCTTGAAAGGGCCGTGAATCACTTGATACACAAATAATCCCAACCAAAGTACCATCATCGTCATAGAACGGAGTGTTGGTTGCAACAGCTAAAAAAGTCTCCCCCGTCTTATTCTTGACAGGAATCTGCCCAGTCCAGCTCTCTCCCATGGAGACCCGATGTACTATATTATTTGCTACGGCATAGTTCTGGGGATCAATTAGAAGTTCAACAGCATCCTGGCCTAGGGCTTCCGCTGCAGAATAACCATATAGATTCTCAGCAGTTCGGTTCCTGCCAAAATTGAACATTCCCAAAAAGACCAAATTGGAAAATTAAGTAAACCAAGCTGTTATCCATATAGTCAATAAGACAAATAACATATCAATGTAAAAATACATTCATTAAGTAGCTAAAATGCAATTTCAAGTTCAGAGTTTGTCATTGGTACCAACCCAATTTCAGAATCACAACCCAGAGTCAATCCCAAATTCTCAATTCCAATAAACACACCATCAATCTACAGTTCCAGCAAGCATTGCAATCAAACAACCACCCAATAAAAACTCAAAACAACATAAAACCAAACATACACTGAAACACAAGAAAAAGAAAATGGCAAAACTTAGGTAGAGTTCCTTAGGTGCTCTAACTTTGGTTCCCTAATTTTATTCAACCAATGCTTAAATTCAACAGTGTAGTTCATTGGTCAATGCAACCGCATGATTGAATTTAAATTGAGGAATCTAAGAAACAGTACCTAAGTTTTGCTAACATTCTCAAAACTAGCAATACCCAAACGAATAAATACCATTAAAATCTGCAAAAACAAAGCATTACCCAAATGACCAAAAGAGCAATAAAAGAAAATGCAATAGAGAACTTAATTAACCAAAAAAGTACTAAAACCACTGACCAGTAAATGATACGACCATTAAGATCAAATATATGTACAGACTGTCCCATTGACTGCAATATATTCAAGTACTGCCTATCAGTGAAATTCACAGCTGATGGCCCACCACCGCCAGCGCCACCACCACCACCACTCACATTCACATCCACATTCGTAGGCTCACGGCTCCGGCTCTCTCTCTGTAACGGCGACGAATGCCGAAACGACGTTGAACCAGCCTTCTTCCACACTCCTCCAGCTCCACTGTCCAACCCTGAAGCACCAGCTCGCCTACGCTGTGGACCAGAGCGCTGTGGGGACACAGAGTGCGACCTCTGCTGATTGTGGTTGTGGTGGTGGTGATGGTGGTGGTGTTGTTGTTCATTCCCTGAGAGAATGAGCTTTGACATCTCTTGTTTAAGATTGGCATGACCTGCTTCTAGTTCCTCTATCTTCCTTAGGAGCTCCTCTGCTGGTGGGGTACCCATGTTGTGATTTTGTGATAAAAATGCAATCTTTTTGTTTTCTCTGTTTCTGTCTTTAGACTATGAAATACCCACTTAGGAATAACACAGTATCTAGAAGATTCATGTGCCTCTCTCTTTCTCTCACACTCTTTTTCTGAACAAGACCCAGTTGATAAAATTTCAAGAAATAGTGAAATACTTCATACCCACTATGGAAAATGATACCATATCTAGAAGATTCATGTGCCTCTCTCTCTCTCTTCTGAAAATGACCCAGTTGATAAATTTCAGAGATATGAACAAGTATGGGGTTGGAATTAATAGATATGGAGATTTCTCTTTCTCTCTCTATAAAAGTCTTATCTCTGACTCTCACTCACTCTCTCTCTCTCTCTCTCTCTCTCTAATCTGTGTTGGTCAATTGCTAAAATTGTAGAGATGGGGTCAAGGAGTTCTCTACTTTAGCTCTCTATCTCTCTCTCTCTCTGTGTTCCTTTTCATCTTTCAAAAGCTTCCTTCTTTGTTAGGTTATGGTTTTGCTCATTCTACATCTCTCTCTCTCTCTTTGTGTCTCTCTTTCCATGTCATCATTATGATCTGAATCTAAACTATTTAGACCAGATGTTATTATTTATATTGTAAAGACAGATTGGGAATGGTTTTAGCCACGTGATAAAGGAGCGCGTGGAAAATCGTAGCCAATAAATGCTCCATGATTCTTTTCTATAGGTCCAGTACTTGAGGCGCGTTTAGGCCACATGTTGTGAGAGTTGGGAATTTCTTGTTTTTATACTTTCACTTAAGTAAAAATCTCTTCCTATTGGTTCATTTCCGCTCCTCTTTCTTTTACACTTCCACTCCATCTCTATCTGTCCGGTATTATACTATTCATCCCCTTCTTTTGGGCTGCAAATTCTGGTTTTTGTTTTGCATTTTTTGTTAACAATTTGTTATTAAAGTGTCGTGATTGACATGATTAATTTGATACTATTCATAGATCTTACTATATTATTTCAGCTAACTTTTATTTTTATCTACAATAGTTTCAGTAAAAAGTTTTCAGTTTAAGTCGTCCTAAGTGTTAAATTATAATGGATGCAATATCATTTTATTTTTATATAGACACAATTCATATTTAATGCATTAATTATAAGAGCATTTGCAATGAAAAATTGTATCATATCCTATTTTACCATCTCAAAAAGCTATTTTATCAATTATATCAAACTATTTTACAACACACCCAACATCCCAATTTTTATTTTCCTATTTTACTCATTAAAATAATATATATTATTCACTAAAATAATATAATATATTTCAATATAACTCTCCCTCTCTCTTCTCCCCCCATCTCTCTTCCACTTTATCAATTAAAATATTTTATAATTTTTACAATTGTGCTACAGTGTCATCCTACATTTAGGATGGCACTGTAGCACAATTGCAAAAAAAAATTGCAATTCTGGCATTTTACAAGTCTGGTTGCCAATACTTTTTTGTGCCTTGATTATACTTTTTTCCTACATTTCTCCTTTGCAATTGCCAATGGGAATGCTCTAATATATTACCTTAATACAACAATTTAATCTCGAATTTTTATAGTCAGTGATGAATCATTAACTCAGCCACATTCTTTTTTTTCATTCTCTCCTGAAAAGAGAATAGAATATAATACCTTAATAACTATGAAAATATTTATATTACTAAGCATATTGTTATATAGTACCTATTCCAATCAGATAAAATTGTGACTTTGATCTCTACTAATAGTTATTTGATAATATTGTGGTCATACCCCGACAGTCTCGATTCGATCTATCTCTATCTTTTCAATTACTTATTTGATTATTTGTTTATATTTTTCTTTCTTTCTTTCTTTCTCAAAAATTATAATGAATAAAACAAAATAAAACAATAATGTAAGAGGAAAAAAAACACAACTGTAAGGCGAATCTTACATATGATACATATGCACCATGATCCACACACTAGTGCTAGAGTTTCTCAAAGCACTCCCCAAATTATGGATAAAATGACATTTTCATCTCCCTTAGCAAATGTTTTTAAGAAAAATATTATTTATCTATAACTCAAGAGAATGTCATTCTCCCCGCTCCTCATAGTTTGAGTAAAGAATATTTCTTTCAAAGTAGAATATTCCACTAGAAAGAGTCAATCATGGACTTATCTATCATATTTATACAATATATAAACCTAAAAGTGGAGCATCATTTTGTCCATAGTTTGGTATAGTTACATTTCATGAAACCTTATGTAATTTACCCAAAAAATTTATATGAATTTTGTTTAATTTTAGGCTTAAATTACTTAATTTTCATGTTCCTTGGACTGACTTAGGCCACCCCTATTTGGTTTCAATACAGGTCTTCTAGTTTTATGTATAGCTGGAAATACGATTAGCTTTGCTAGATAATGGATGTAATTAGGCATGAGAAGTTAATGCGCATGAAGGTTCACGCATGTCAGAAAGAATTGCAAATTGCTTGTCTCTAGAAGCTGTCTAGATCATATTCATCTGCCTTTGTTGACATTTTAGGTATAAGTAAACACTGGGAGGACCACGATAAAAGAACTTGTTTGTTACCTCTCTTCACCAAGACGCCAAAGTTCAATACACACAGGCTTTATTAATGCAAGTGAAAACAAACAAAATAGAAAACATATAATATATGACTTCGTTTATCTTTTTTGTGTTCTTAACCTTGGACTCTATTAATTGTCCCCCTAACTCCTAAGAACAGTGTCTTCTCTTTCTTTCTTTCTTTCTTTTTTTTGGTACTCAGTTTCCCTTCCTTTTCTAGTAATAAGTCTACTAGCCCAGAGACATAAAGTTTTTTTACAACTGCATTTGTCATAATAAAAATAATATTAAGAGTAGACACAGATAAAAATAATGTTTCAATCACAATATACTATATCAACAATTGTGCAAATTTTGATATACCTTGTATTACTAATTGGGTTTTATTAACGTATGTCCTTAGGACATACATTAGTAAACTATTTTAGAAAATGTTTTAGGGTCTGGTTAATGAGAGCACACATTAAACTATTCATTTTTAGAAACATTTTTTTGAGAATTGAAAAAACTGTCAATACTTTTTCAATTCCCAATAAAATATTTCCAAAAATGATTAATTAGAGCACACATTAGTAAAATTCAATGTTTTATAAGAAATTGAAAAAGTTGTCAAAAAATTTGACAAATTTTTCAATTTCTCATAATTTTTTTTTTTTAAATGGAGGATTAATAAATACCTAAAGGTATAGGTTAACCGAACTTTACTAATTTACTTTCAATTTCACGGTTGAAACTTGAAAGCAAGACACAAGTTTCTCTCTCTCTCTCTCTCAAACTTTGTTATTCTCGCTGGAACATTGTTTGCGTGCACAGCATAATTAAGGGCGTGCACGCACAGTAGAATTGTGAGTGTGATAGAGACAACTAGAGGTAGCATCAAATCTTCAAAGTTCTCTTTCCCAACTTAGAGGATAACTTTTGCCATTAATAAGGGAAACAAGTGACACTTCCATTACGGCTGAGCTTTTATCATTTTTAAGGAAAAGCCCTTAATAATCTCTATAAGATGGCATTGCAATGCATCCTTATCTCCACCATATACACAAAAAAATAATATAAACCCATGATCTTTGAACTTAGACCGAACTAGCAAAGTTGACCTCAATGGCCTGTTTGGATAGAGGGGGGAAGGAAGGAAAGTAGAGGAAAGTAGAGTAGTGTTGGTTAAAAATAAATTAATTTTGTGCTAAATTTTCTCTACTCTACTCTACTCCCCCTCCCTTTTCCTCAATCCAAACAGACCATAAAAGTTCATCACCCATTCAAGTTTTGAAATTGCTTCAGCCAGTCACGTCCAATTCCCAATTTTAAAAGGTACATTATCTTCAATTAATTATACAGTTTGTGCTTCAGCATATTTTTAAAATGTTTTATTGAAACTATTATCTCCGGCTACACTTTATCCCAATGAACCAAACTTTTTTGGCAGCTTGGACAACAGTCCAAAAAATAATTGCAAAACCATCTCAGCTAACTTTAAACTTTTAATAGGTCAACTTTTAATCTGATAGAGCTACCATATCCATACCACAATGTTAAAGGACAGTGGAACATCCCCATCTAGAGAGATGGGGAAATTGGTGGTGATCATTCATTGACCCTTTTCACATGTCCTACTACACTATGGAATAATCTCTCCAGGTTTACCCTTGGAAAGGGCTTTTTTCCTTCCACCTTTTCTTTTTTTTTTATTAGAATGGCTTTATGGGGGGAAAAAAGACTGCAGAATATCAACGGCAAACTGAATGGACCACCCACATGCTCAAAGATGTTCTCGACACCAAATCTCACATATCCCTTGGCCTCCGTCGTTGCTATACACCAAAAACACAACAAAACGGAACAATACAATATCTCATATATTTGATATATGCATCATCACTTTTACAATGTGTAGACTCCATAGCCATGTGAGATTTACACATTGTGAGAGGAATGATACATGATGAATGAAATACAAATAAAAATTCTCTATCCCATTTTTAATAATTCACTTTATACTCCATTAATCATAGTCTGTCATATGTCTGATTTTTTTTTCTTTTTAAATTTCAATTGATTTTTTTTTTCTTAGAAAAAGAAAAAAATATGACAAGTTGTGATTAATGAAACATAAATTAGAACACTAACAGTGATACACAGGATTTTTATTCATGAGATGAGACAAAGGAATTTTATTCATGAGATGCCTTCGCCAAACCGTGACTCATAAAGTAGACAAGACCATGAGTTAAAAATAGACATGTCTACCGAATGGACCAAAAACATATACATATATTAATCAGATTCACACAACTTGTAACATAAAAATTTAACAACTATAGCAGGACTATTGGCTTTATTACACAGATAGAAAGGATATACAACAAACTATATTTAGGAGGAGTAACCCAAAAGCAGTAGAATATTTTACATTTATTTTTGGGAACTTGGGAAGATATATAGTACAAACAATTGATACAACACATGCTTATGGCAATAGAAAGATGCTAGTCAATCTTGCCGTAATTCCATGAAAGCACTGCTTCTCACAATGGAATCCTCAATACCAATCTCGAATGGCACCCGCTTGCACTTGCTCACGTGATAAATACACATGGTGGCACACCATGCAACAAAGGTTGGCACATAACTATATCTGAGAGATCTTCTTAAGACTACACTTAAGCTAGAAATCAATCAGCTATCTTATATAAGTAGAAACTGTGTTTGGAAGTTGAGACTGGTGTTTGCCTAAAAGCAATGTGAGTAACATGCCAAGTGGGTAGAAGGACATGTTCTTAATCTTATTCAATACTCAGCTGAATGAACTTTGGTGCAAGTGTAATCCTTGTAACCAACCAGGTTATGGAAGCCATCCAAAGGGTATATGCCAGAAGAAGTATCTCAGGTTGAAACTAAAAGGCTTTGATTTTGGGGCCTCTTTTTTAATGCTAATAATTTAGTCAATACTCTTTAAGCCTCTCCGAGGCATAGGAAGTTCTAGAATAACTAAGAAGTAACTTCTTTCTGACTCTCTGATATATTGGACTTCACCATTCATGAGCTTTAGAATCTTTCTACACATGCTCAGCCCTAGGCCTTCTTGAGTCAACCATCGACTGCTATGAAACATGTCCTGAACCAGTTCAGGAGGAAGACCTTCACCAGGGCTTACCATCCTTCATAAATAAGATCAATATTAGTTGAATCAATATCAAAGAAATTAATAATAAGATCCATGTCCACACACACACATATATATACATAAAGATACAATAAGTTGCAACTTGCAAGTGATCAAAAATTACTTCCATATAATCTTTTTTTACAAAAGAAGTTGGCTAACAAGGAATCCATAATTGAAATTAAATCAAAAGCACATATCAGTAAGACCATGCCAACATAATGCACAGGGAAATCATAAGTATGGTAACACAAGTTTATTCACCAAATATCAAGCAACTAACTTGCTTAAAGTGCATGATTGTAAAATTGCTGCTCTAAGAGATTTACATGATAAATTCTACCCCAAAAAAATAAATTATCATATATTAGGAATGCAACTCTGACTGGTTAGTCTAACCCTAACATTTTTAATTATTAAAAATAATAAAATAAAATAAATAAATAAATAACCCAAACATTTAACAGTATTTAGCAGGATTTCAGTTTTGGCAAACAAATCAACAAGGTGTTGATGGATTAGCATAAATCTAAAAAATTGATGATGCAAGCAAGTCTAAGAGGGCATCTAAGTTTCATAGGACCTCAAGATTATGTTAGAGAACCTCACATGACAACTCAAAGTGTAGTCAACCTTCCAAACCTCAAGAATACTGCAAGGATATGTCATATATCTACAGAACCCAAGTCACAAGCCTCTTTGGCACTGATAAGGACAACTAAGGAAAAGCCTCAGCATGTTATAGGTAAGAGGAATACTAACAACTTTAAACCGTCATTTTGTGAAATTTTACAGAGATAGTACAAAAAACAATCCATTCTAGGACCAATAGTTGCCACCATAAAACACCTACATGATAAGTGTTAGTCAAATGATTTTGTTAAACTCACACAATGACTCAACTACTTCAGATCTGATTGAATGCTTAACTTGTTTGAATCAGTCCAATATGACACTTGCTCTTTTTTTTTTTTTAAAGAACGCAAAAATTATTGAGAACTGAGTATACTGATGGTTAGGAGTGTTGAAGGACAAAATGAGATGAAAGCAGCAATCAAAATTAAGACAACCATTAATTAAAACCAGCAAAATTATGTTTGTGCACACACAGACAAAACATATACATTATTGAGACCAGCTCAACTTTATGGGAAAAATAAAATGAAGGAATTATTCCTTTCTAATAAATAGGTAATAATCCATCATGGTATAACTAGAAAAAATGTAAAAATGAATTGGAATCCAACATACCTGAATTCTGTACGCACAAGAGTTTGTACATCAGAAATTTGCTTCAAGCTTGGACGAACATGAATCTCTACCCAACCTTCTGGTGATGGTGCATAACGCACCATATTCAACAAAAAATCAGCTAGGACCTGTTGAATTCTTATTTGATCACCATAAACAGCCAATGATTTGATTTCTTCTGGAATATCACGAATCAATTGCAAATTTTTTTCCCTCAGCAGCATCATTACTTGGCTAACAACAGAATTTATGACACTCCCAAGAAAGAATTCTCCCTTCTCAAGCTCCAATGAACTGATTCCAAATAAAATAAAATTAAAAACTCAAGTCTTATCTTTCTCATTAACAAAATAACATTGAAGTTCGGATGAGATGTTAAGACAAACACGAATTTAAACATGGTAGCAATGAATTAAGACATGATAAAAATAAAAGGCATCATGTTCAATCAAAGGGCACAATATGGAATTCGCCAAAAACACAAAGCAAATTTAAAATAAAAGAACTGATTATTTATTCTATCAGCATGAACATTGTGTGGATTTCCCTCTTTTAACATATCCTAGCAGGAAAGCTTATAATTAACACCAGTAATAATACTTGTGTGTGTGTGAAATGATAATTCAGAAAATCCACATAGCCAGTCAAAATAGTTTTTGATGAGCTAACAGCAATCAAGTGATACTCGAAGTCAATAGATTTGGATCAATAACAACATCATAGCACACTATCACATCAATCAAGGACCTTTTAAACGAAGTCATGAACCAAAATGAGACTCTAAAAGCATGACTCTGGGATGCAGCCTTTCAAAATCATTTCTATAGAGCTAAAAATGAGAAATGGAAAAGGAAATGAAAAGGAGAAGCAAGGCGAAAAAATCATTATTATCAGAATTACAAATTGAGCATGTGTTGGCAATTCTTAGAGCCATTATACATTTTAACAGATAGGAATTATGATGTTTCTTCTCCTTAAACAGGGTTATGGACCACAATCTGTGGAACCAGCGGGGAAAATAATCAAGTTAATTGGATAAAATCACATTTCTTTAGCCTGGATCCACATTGGTAGATTTGTTGAGATCCCCAAAACTTTTTAAGTACATTTACAGTACTATGAAGGATATCACCATCTATATAGTCATATATTTTTGGTTTATCTAGAACAAAAGCTACTGTTGAAGGGAACAACATGATATCAATCTGGCTGTCTATATCATATAATTGGCAGAAACACGCATTAGATTTAGATTCCCTGTAAAGCCAATACAGAGATGTCGATAACTTACAACTAGTATACATTGCATATGAAATAAATTTGTAAGACTTTAATAGGCAATTGACAAAATATATTGCTACATGCATCACATTTTCTTTTGCATAAACTGATAGTTTTAGGTGATTTGTTTAAGAAAAACTCACCCATCTTCAATACTCTCCAGATCAACATCCTTTATAATCTTCAACATCTGCTTCTCACAAGCAGCACTAGTCTCAAGAAATTGCCTTTGATCTTCGGTCATGTCTGTAGCCTCCAAAAGTGAGTTAGTAAAGCGAATACCACTCAAAGGATTCTTTACTTCCTGGCAAATGTAAGCCAACTCTTTCATTCTTGCAAAGCATTTCTTCTCCTGTTGCCTCTGAACTTTCAGAGCTTGCTGCAATTCAGGACTAGCAATCTGCAAGAAGCAGAAGGCTCCAATAACCTGGCCATCCATATTCACCCTCTTGTTTGCAGTCAAAAGAGCCTGTACATATTTCCCATTCTGATCAAAAAAAGAAAATGGGAACTTATCTGTGTCTTGCCCTCCAATTGCATTGTGCAAGACAATCATGAATTTTGTCAAAGCATCTGGACCCTTGAGTCGACAGCAACTGCCAAAAACCTCTCCAACTAACATTTTTCCTACGATGTCCCCTCGGGCCCACCCAGTAAGCTTTTCCATAGCAGTGTTCCACTCAGAGCAACACGTATTATCATCTGAAGCAAATATGGGAGGGATCAAAGGATTGGGACTATGAACAATAGCCTTGTAATCACCTTGAATGTTGATAAACTTGTCCATCACCACTTTTTGACCAGTAACATCCTGACCAACAAAACAAACTCCTACTATATTATTTGTGTAATCCTTGCTAGAGCAAGCATTGACTACCACAAATACAGCCTTCTTATGATGCTCAGGGCCAAATGTCCTCAGTTTTATCTCTACATTCTTATCTTCTTCACCTGCATTGATTAAACTAAAGTGATATACAAAATGTTATCAAAACCAACTCCCATCCAAGGCAAATACTAAATATTATGTATCAACAGATAGAAGGTTGCTTCTAAACTCAGATACTACTCAATATATTGTAAACCAATAGTACGAATAAGATTCTAACATTCCAACCCATAAAACATGGAGATTAATGGTTTTCTCTTTCTCTTTTTGGCACAAGAATCCATTTTTGAACACCAACATCATGTTCAGGTCTAGTTTTGTCACTGTGTTGGCATTTCTTATGTATATTGGACATCATGCCACTCTCCATGTCAGGATGCTAGCAACATGATCAGCAACCACATGATAGGGCATCCATTAGGTTTTTTAAGGAGAACATAGTGGAAACTTCAACTTTTTAGTAAAACCTACTTATAGTAAGGGATGGTTTCAAATGTCCTAATATCTTGCAGATATAATGCAAATATATTGACACAGCACAAGCAACAACTAAACTTTTGGCAGATTACAAATTTACTCTGTCAAATGGGAAGAATAATTTAAGAGGCAAGCTAACATATAATGGTCAACTGATGAGATTTAGGACATCCCATTCAAACAAAGCCATCACAGCATACGTAGAGAAAGTGAGCAACTTCTTGCTTTAAATCTAATCCGCAACTTGCACTTCAGATTCAAAAAAAATAAATCAAAATTAATGCAACATACTTGCAACTTTTATTGTCAGCAAAGAACTCATTTTTTGTAATTATTTTAAGATCAATGGTTTTCTTTGTGCCTTTTGATGCAATACAGAATGAACTGGACCAAAACATTTCTACAGGATGCCAATACAACCCCCTTATTAAACTTTTAAAATTGGCAGGAACAAAGACATTATGTGTGAATCGACTACCTCTTAAAGCTCGAGAAAGAAGCTTGTCTACTGTTTCTTCGTATTCTTTATAAATAAGATCACGAACCAAAGACTTCCCCATAGCTTCTTCAACTGAGAGCCCTGTCAACTCTACAACCTTTGCATTCCACCCATTTATACAGCCATCAACATCTACAGCAAATATAGGAGCAGTTGCAGTCTCTATCAACCTGACCATTTCTCTTGCAACCGAACTGAGTTCATCCATACCTTGCAACTCCATGTCCCCAAGCTGGGCATGTACAACAGCCTTAGAATTGCTTGGCTCAGCATCTCTAAATGAGTCTCGCAGAATAAGCTGCAGAGAGTGGATTGCATCCATTTCTGCGTTCTCCCATGGCAAGCTGCGGCTTTTTACCACTTCCAGAAATGCCTTGAAAGAAGAACGCGGATGCATCCTCTGCCCATCATCCTTGTCCTCAGGGTGATGCTTTGCGCCACCCCATTTGATCTCTTCTGCAGTGTGGGACCGGAACCAGAACAGGAAATCCCTTTTTGTGATATAAGCAACAGCCATTCCACAAACTGCGTCTCCAAGTGAGGCTGCTCCATCGTACCCAGCATCACCCAAACTGTCTGTGCTCAAACCTGTGGAATCTCCATGGAAAGCCAACAACCACTCTACCATGTCCTTTATCTGGGCCTCAGTTGGGGTCACACCCAGAGGGTAGTACTTCCCTTGATAGTAGAGGGCTGCCCCATCACACTTCACAAGGTCCATAATACTAGGGCTTTGAGTAACAATCCCAGTAGGTGAGTCACGAAGAAGCATATCACACAAGAGGGTCTGTGTCCTTAAAACATGTTTCTCCAACATCTGTGATGACAATTGCAACTCCATATTCAATTGGAGTCCAAAAGCCTGCATTAAGAATTCACAAGCATAGCGAAGAGGGAATGGAATGCACCTAGCAGAAGTGTGATGACAAACCACCAAACCCCATAACCTCATTGCACTCCGCCCACCAACTCCTTCCTCATCATTTCCATTGATAATAACCGCCATTGCCAATGAGGCAATTGAGCCCATATTAGCCATATACTGAGCATGACAGCCATGGGGAGCACGAAGCGTTGAACCAACCAAGCACAAAGGCTGCATAAGCCTATCATCCTGAATCACCCTAACCGGCATGGCATGACAATCCACAATCATCCTAACCCTATTCTGCTTAAACAAAAACCTTGACGCCTGAGGTATATCCATGGCCGGATAATGCAACCCAATATACGGCTCCAAATCCGGCCTCTTACTCTCTGCCACAACCTCACCATGCTCATCCTCATGGAACTTATACACCATAACCCTATCATACCCAGTAAGCTCCCTCACACTCTCCACCACAGAATCACACAACAACTTAATATCCCCACCAGGTAATGACTGCAACTGCGAGATCGCCCGGACAGCCAGCTTCTGTGACTGAACCGCCCCGGCAATTGACAGAGCTGGGTCCTCAGTCCTTGCAGGTTCCAAATCAATCACAATCCCAACATCTATCCTATGCAAAATCGCGTAAAAGGGCCTCCCCGAATTCTTGGAATGAATCCAAACCGGGTTCAACAACGTGATTTCCCTAGCTCCAAACGCCTTCGCAAGCAAAACAGAGCTGGAGGGCGTGAAGAGCGTCCTCACATCAGTCCCAATTGTCAAAATCTCAGGCTTTTCTAAACTGGGAACTGACTGAGGCAAAAGAGCAAGCATGTCGCGTGCGTTTTCACTATAACTAATTACACTGAAAGAAACTTCGTCTACAGCAATCATACAACCAAAAGGTTGGATATGACCACCCCTTTGGATTTTAGACAAGTAAGCTGTGATCTGTTCCTCAGGAACTGAGTCTGTTGTGGTTCTAATGGACTGAGTGTAATCAAAGGACTTACCTGACTCACCAGACTGTTCAAACACAGCGTGAAGACGAGCATCCACTGTGTACTGTGCAATGGCTTTGGGGATTGTGGACTCACTTTGTTGAAGCCTCATGTTTTGAGCTTGGCTATTGCTGGTGTTGGTGTTGGTGTTGGTGTTGGTGTTGGTGTTGGTTTTGGTGCTGTGTGAGTGTGTAGCTCTGCTACTTGAAGCCATTGATGAGTTTGGTCTCTCTCTTTTTTTTCCCAGTTGATTTCAGAGTTTGTTAGATTTGGTGATGAAAAATAAATAACCTCAAACCTTAAAATACTCAAAAACCCACATGAGCATGGAAAAATTCTCACTTTCTCAGTGCTGATTAGAGAGTTGTTAAGGTATGATTAAGGTTTTTTTAAGTGAAAAAGTGTTTGCTTCAAGGTTTGCTAAATTTGGTGGTGTTGGTGTTTGGTGTTTGGTGTTTGGTGTTGCTATTTTTGTTGTTGCTGCATTATGTGATGCCCTTTGAGAAGTGGGAAAAGGCAAAGAAAAAAAATATATATTTGGGGTTTGATTGAGGTCTTTCTTTGCTTTTTTGATTTTGAGGGTTCTTGTTCTTCCTTTTGTTTTGTTTTGTTTTTTTTTTTTTTTCTTTTTGCTTTGGTTGCTGTTATTTTGTTCCTGTTGTTTGTGTTTTTTTTTTTTTTTTTTTCTTTTTCATTTTGCTGTGCTGGAAATACTTGTGGGTATAAGAAAAGCTAACGCTGGTGGGAATATGAGGCCATTTGGATCATGTTCTGTTGTTTGGAAAGTGGGGCCATGCCCATGCATGAAAAAAACTGCAGATTTTTTATTTTACTTTCTGTTGTGGGGCCACCTCTGTCTTCTTTATCTTTTACCTTTGCACTTCTGTTTTTTTTTTTTTTGCTGAAACTTTGCACTTCTGTTTTTAAAAGATCAAGTAAGTGCCACAACAATTTTTTTTTATAAGATGAATTATAAGCTGTGAAAATAAAATAATATATTTAGGTGGGTTCATAATTTTATTATTCACGAGTTATCATGTGGTAAAAGGAGGGAGATGCATTTGATTTGGAGTTAATGGTTCTTTTACTTGCAAATTTTTTTTTAAAAATTTATTTTATAAAATTGTGTTTGTTTTGTTGGAAAATATTTTTCATATTTTTAAGTATTTATTTGGTATAAAATTTTGATTAATTCAAAAATATTTTCGGTTGACTAAGAAAATGAAATTTTGAGCGCAAGAAAATGTTTTACAGCCAAAAAGATTTCAAACGTTTGCCACATCTCATCAACTCCTTTAACACAAAACAAAACTATCTCTTACTTGTATGAATAATCAGAATAGTAATGAGGATGTACCTCATATGAGAGAAATGTTATATATCTTTGTTACTAAACATAAAAATTCTTATGTCATCTACTTGATTTGCATACATTATATTAGAATCAACCTAATTTGAATCGGGTCAAGATGACCAAGCATGATTTCAACTCAGCTCAATCAAAGGCTAATCAATTTAAACATGACAATAATAAACATGTTCTTTAAAATCTTGCATCCATAATATGCCATCAAGAATCATTATAAAGGAATCTTCTTATTATGATTAAAGAACTTATTTATTATGAGAATTTTTTTTTTCAAAAGAGAGAAAATTATTAATTTAAATATCTAAGACCTTGTGATCAACACCACAATAGTATCCTTTTGATCACCTCTCTTAGCTCTATAGATATGTCCATGATCCACATTAAGCATACAAGTAAACATTTTTTTAATTTCACATAAACTCATCATTGATACTATTTTCCTATGAACTGATTATAATAGACTATATTAATAGTTGTGGATTTTTTTTTTTTAATTGTGCCACTAAACTTATTGATTGCACTATGAATTAGGATCATGTGTGTTAGGATTTTAGTGTTGGTCCATTCCATAACATTTTATGGTAATAAATTCAAATTTATTGATGTAATTTTATCCGTTTGAAAATCTAGTTAATTTTTTAGTTTATATTTAGAGCTACTCAAAGAAATGCTTACTAAAGAGGTTTGCTTGAGCGAAGGTCGAGATCGATTAAGTGCGATGTGAGGTGTGCTCAAGCAAGATGGTAAACTTGCTTAAGTGGAACATTAAAGGTCCAAGAGTTTTGCATGTCTCTCGCTTGAGTGAGGTCGTAAAAATATATTTTCCTAGTCTACTTACAAATTTATGTCGTCTTTTTAAACCCTATTTGTGCAACTATATAAACTACGCTTTGCACAAGTTTTCAATAAAGGTAAAAAAAATGCCATGGCCTATGCTACTCAGAGAGAAAACTTTGTGCCTTTTTTTGCTTTGTGCTTCATAAAAAAAACAACATTTGTTTACTGCCTCTACTTGCAATTCCAAAGTGAAGCTTGTGAGTTTGAAACCGTTGTCTTTTTTCAATGAAATTCACTACAACAAAATCTTTAAAGATGTCCCTTGGAGTGCAGGATATTTGCATATGTTACAATAAAGGGTCTAGTTGTACAAAACTCTTGTAAGTATATCGTTGTAACTACTCTTCTCATCTCAGTGAATTTTCTTCAAGATTGTTTGTATCCCCGAAGTGGTTTCTCCATTAAAGATATTCTTCTTTGATTTTCCACTTCGTCACCAAATGTTATGTCATGCTTAATTGTGCTTTTTATATTACTTATTGATTTGTTAATTGCTTAACTATAGTGAAAAATTAATTGTCTGAGTGGATCACTTCACCAATATAATTTAATAATTTAGCTAATTAATCATTGGGGTCTAAACAGAAATTCCAATGTTCAATCTTATTTAATTATATGAAATTTTTAAGGAAGACATTATTTTCATGCTCGGGAACTTTCAAGCTTCTTTCAAATGATCCGTCTCATATGTGGACGAGAAAGGATATAGAAATGGTATTATTCATATTAAAATAACATAACCCAAAATGGGAAGAATATAATGACCTGCATGCTCTGCACAATTTCACTTACATGCCATTATCTCTTCTTGATACAAAACAGAAAGCAGGATTTCTTAATGGAAATGTAACTTCGTTGAACAAGGTGGTTTGAGAGTTCACTCTTATGAATTTTGATACAGCTTACAAATGAAGATACTTAACTTGACATTGGTAGTACAAAGTACAAACACTAGTCTAACGACAGACGATCATTTCAGCCAATTGTAGAAACTTCAACAATAAATTGCTACTTAAAAGCAGGTTGGACCGTTGGAGCTGTTCCAGCAAATTGAAAATGCTTTCACTTGGTGTAGAGAACATCCTCCCATGGGTGGCGGTATAGCGGCTGTTTCAATCTCTTCTGGTCAAAGGTGTGCCTGTTTTTGAATAAGGAGCAATCAGTGAGATAGAACTATAAGTCCTTTAAAAGAAAATCCACGTGTTTGGGAAGTACATGCTGACCCCCCCCCCCTCCCCCACCCTTGCTTAGACATCTGAATCACCACTATAGTTTGTACCATAGTGCTGGTGTTTTTTTCGTTTTTTCTTTTTTTCTCCTCTTTGCTCACCTTTTGTTTTTGGTCCTAGTAGGCCACATTCAGGTGCATAATGGAAACTAGATACTCAAAGTTTTGGAAGTATACATTCTAGTCACTAACAAGTCATGTATGTATTAGTAAAAATAGGACCATCTAGTCTCTTATGGGACCATATAATGTTGGACGATATCACCCTTGTGGATAAAAAGGCTAGATGGGTCAGTATTCCAACTGCCAATGTGTCAATATCAAGGATTTGATTGTACCTTAATAAGCAACACAAAACATAACCCAAAGGACTGGATAAGAAAATATTTAGCGTAATCTAACTCACCCAATCAGACCAATGGAGCGTGCCAGCACGAAGAGTCCATTCAGATAGCCAATCTCAACAATCTCATCAATCTCTTGCTTGGTGAACATTCCACTGCCTGCAAGGAGATCCAAGAAAAGGGACCCAATTGCACCATCTACATTGAGCACCAGGTTGTTTGCCTTGGAGAGAGTGTAGGTTTCAACTTGCACAGCATATTCCATGTACTTCACAGAAGGAAAATTTGTGCGAGCAAACAGTTGTAGCAGCTCTACTCTCTTATCTCTGTTGTCACCTCTCTTAATCCTTTCCACAGCAAACAAGAGTTTCAAACAGTCAGATTTGCAATATAGCCATTAAAAGCATAATTTTTATAAAAATTTCCATGGTTTCTAGTCTTGCATAATCTGAAAACATACTGACAGTAAAAATCTCTCCATACCTGTGCCCAATACCTGGTACACGAATGCCCTTCTTTTTCATGCTTTCAACGAACTCATAAGGTGTCAAATTCTGGCAAACACAGCAGAGGTATAGCATATCAAAATCTCCAAATCATCATAGTATTTGCAAACCATCTAATAAAAAAAAAAGAGTTTCCCTCATAGTGCCATCAAGTCTCACCCTGTCATAAGCATCCTTGAAGTATCGAGCAGCATCATCGATGGCACCACCAAATCGGGGACCAATTGTAAGCAAACCTGTTTAACAAGTTCATCAATCACTATTCCATAATCAGTTCAGCTCACAAGAGCAAGTCCATTCAACAATTTTAAGTAATAAGTTCAGATGGCAAACTACATACCTGAGACTAGGCTCGAAACAAGGTCCTTTCCAGCTCTTGCTGTTACTATAGTGTTGTGAGCACCAGAGACACAAGGACCATGGTCGGCACATAACATGATACATATCTGACCAAATCCATATGTATTAGAGAAAGGACAAGTAAACGCATGTTCTTTCAGAAGAAGTGTTTATTTAAATGGAAAACAAGCAGGACACTCAGCTAAATCAAGTAAAAACTTTAAACAAATACAAGTTTACAAACAAAAACAATCTTGTTGGAGCTACTCTTGTTATTTTATATTAGCGTGGAGATATTTATGTAATCTTGCCATATCACTCTGATATAAATATGTGTTACAGTAAGGAACTAACCGATCAAACCCTAAACCCTTTTTCTCTTCTCTCTCTCTTAACCCTAATTTTTCATATTCCCACTAATCTCTACGGTCATTAGCAACCTACCTCAATAAATTTTGTGCAGTAACGGGGAAGGCTGCGTTTGAACCACAAAAGAGAGATAACATCACCAACACCATAACCTTGTTCAACAATGGAAGACATCGGTACACCAGCATAGCATGGCTCCTCACCTGCAAATTGATTGAAAAAAGAATTTAGTGCAAATGATATCTAAGCTATAAAACACATGAATGCTAAATTAGAATATTATGGGTTTGAAAGGTACCCCTGTCATCAGAGATTGTGGAAATAATATGAGTTGGAGCACGAACTTTCCCACTCTTAATGGCTGTGTTAAGATCCTCAGGGATTTGTGGAGGTGTAACTTCCTTTACTGCTGTAATATTCCCTCCTTCAACCTATCAGGGAAAAAAAATACAATTACAGTTAGTTTTTCTTTTTTTTAGAAGCCAATTACAGCTAGTTGAAGAGCCCAAGAGAATTCATGTAAACCTTTTTCCTTTGGTTTTATTATACAAATAAACTAACCAGTTTCTCAAAAGTTTCCCTAATCGCAGCTTCTAAAGCTTCATATGATGTGGGAACAACAGCTCCAGCTTCTCTTAGTGCTTGATTTTTGCCTTGTGCAGACTCCATGTCACCACCACTTTTAGCACCCTGAATTTAGAAAATACCAAAAATATTTTCATTTAGAAAAGATGCCCCTCTTATGCTACAGAATACTTGCATTAACCAGAGAATAGTAAAAGACAGTTGAGGTAGTTGCTTACAGCATGACCAAATTGTACTTCAGATTTGAAGAGTCGTGCACAAGTTCCACTAACCCAAGCAACCACTGGTTTAGTTACTTTTCCCTGCTTCAGGGCTTCAACTAAGGAATATTCATCTTGCCCACCAAGCTCCCCAAGTACAACTATCATTTTAATCTGAGGAAGCCATAGCCCCAAAAACTCAGATAGATGTACAACAAAAAATGTAAATTGTCCAACATAAGAAAACTTGGTTACAGTGTCATAAATTTTGTCAGCTTTCATGCTAGTCAAAGTACAGAATCTACAAATTTTCACAATAGAAAATTGCATACACGTGATATTGAGAGCATAAATTTTTGGTCCAAAAAATATGGACTTATCATGCAGAATGTGAATAGCAAGACAATTCAAATATGTAGATGGCTTCATTGCTTGTCACAAAGGAAAACTGCACATACAGTGGGAAACAGTTGGCAGGGCACCAAAAAGGAAATAAATAAAAGCAATATCATACCTGTGGGATGTTGTTAAACCGCAAAACATGATCAGATAGAGTGGAGCCTGGGAATACATCTCCTCCAATTGCAATACCTGAAGCAGTTCCAATAACACATTCAAGTTTAAATTACAACCTAAATCCACAGAGATTAAGGCCAAAATTAAGAAAAAATTAAACAATATAGCTAGCATATGCATACCTTCATAAATTCCATCAGTAACACGGGCAATAGTATTGTATAATTCATTAGACATCCCACCCTGTAATTGTAAGAAATTGTTTAAGCATCAACACCCACATGACATTCTAGGCAAACACAACAATGTTCAGTGCTAGAAAACCAAATTGAACAAGTCCAGAGGAAGTTTTAGCCATGTAAAAATGACATTAAATCTCACTTTGCATTCAAAGATTAAATAAAATTTCAGCAAATTTAAAGATTACACAAGTGGAAGCTTTGTGCACTGGACAACATTTTTAAAGATTGCACAAGTCCATCTGCCAAATAAAGTAGTAAATTGTGCTTCATAGATTAGAGTCTGTTCAAGACCCAGCTATAAAAACTGCTCAACCCTATATTTCCTACAGAATCCTTGTTCTATACTATTTTTTACATCTCTACTAACATCCGAATTAAGAGGATAAAGAGCATAAATGAGGTTAAAGTATTGTATTTTAAGTTGATGGGTACACAACAGATATGAACAAACCTCACATCAGACACAGGATTCAGAAGGTGAAGAACGAACTTGAGAATTAATTTAACCCATCATGCAACTGGTTTAACACATAAAAGCACATTATGCTGTTCTAGATTTCTTATAAGAAAACCATGGAGCAGTCTGAAAGTTGTACTTATTACTAGGAAGTTTCTAAGGAGTTCAGGGCAGAGTTGTCCATAATGTGAGAACTATACATGCTAGGAAGAGACAAAAGGCTGGATTGACTACATACAGATTTGGAGACAAAACCAATGGATCCAGGCCTGTACAGCTTGCATTGAATTATATTATCAATAGTTCCAGCAGTGTCGCCTATCTTAAAAGCTCCGGCTTGAATTCCTCCAACAGTTGCTGGGCCAATAACAACCTGCAGCAGCAGCATTAAAATTAGCACTGCTTGGTTATTCTCTTTATCTGGTTAAATATGCAACATTCCTCTCACCTTATTGTTTGCCCGTGCATATGCAATCAATTGCTTAGTGTCTGACTCAGGAACACCTTCAGCAATGATAGCCACAACTCGAATGGTTGGTTGCTTCAGAGCAGCCATAGATGAAGCAGCGGCACTGCATATTCATCAGTGTATGATTAATTATAAAATACAATTAAAGAAGTCTGGCTTCAAAATATAGTTAATCCAATAAGTGCTAACCTTCTAAATGATGCAAAGTTGATAAAGACATCAGCAGTGGGATGTGCAGCACAAGCTGCGTCAATGCTGCGAAAGAAATTGCAATGAAGGTGAGAGAATTTAACTCAGAAATTCAAGTTCATTGTTCAGAAACCACAATTAAGCTGCTTTGTATTCTCTAACATGTAATGAAAATGTGATGGATATAAACAGCAGTATCAAGTATGTTCATTGTATCGAAAGTTTTTTTTTTGATAAGTAATAAGATTTATTGATATCAAAAAAGGACACCCTAGTACACAGGGAGTGTACAGGGGTCAAATACCGAAATTACAAGAATCAAGAAAATCAAAGATAGAAGAGAATGATTGGTTTCGCGAGGCAAACAACCAATCCAAAAAAGTTCTAAAGAAAAATAACTTGAGGTCAGGAATGGATCTATCAGAATCTTCAAAACTCCTATTGTATTGAAAGTTTAGTTTGCATTCAGCAATTTTGTGATTTATGGTCAACATTTAAGGCATTTTGCATGCAACATCAAAACTTAGGACTAATACAAGTAAAACTCCGTTTGTGTCCCATATGTGTAGATAAAAATGTACTCCATTATTTATAATGAGTCATATCTATGCATAAATTACCAATACCAAGTAGTTCCTTACATCATTTATTTTATGTGAGCGATATGTTATGCATAAATAGTCACCTATCCTAAATCCAAAATTTGATAATAATTGAAAAATGATTTAACATAGAAACAGAAAGCAAGAAATATGACATACGCTGAGTGCACAGGGATAGCAATTTCCTCTTGACCAAAAAATAGTTTCTGAAATCCATCGCCACCAGGGTTAATGATTCCAGCAACTGATGGTGTTTCCCTCCCTAAAGATACAAGTATGAACACTCTATTAACACCAAAATCCAATAATACCAACAAATATGGAAAACTAATCCATGACGCTAACGAAAATTCAATCTCTATATCATTATATCCTCATTAAAATAAATAAACATTTGCAAAACGAAAGAGAGAAGGGATTTGATGCACACCGCAAAGGAAGTCAAAATCAAGCATCCGCTGAATCGGAAGTTGCTTGTAATTGTAAAATAAAGCTTGTGTGGTGCGGGAGAATAGCTGTCCGGTGGCCATGGCGTAGAGTCAAAGAGGCCTTTACACACCTAAGAACAAGATATATACTTTAGGAAAGCCAATCAAATATAGAAGGAGCATTAGAAGTTACCACAATTATATCTAAAATTGCTGCAAACACTTTAGATCACACTTGTATTTAACTCTTTATCAACTCCAATCTTCATTTGGTGTATGAAACATTATTTAAATTGCTCTAGGATATTCATAGGCTAGCACTTTATTATCCATCTCTAATCCATTGACCATATTCTCGAAAAAAGACAAACCAGATTCGAATAAGTTCTGTTACTAAACAACAATATAGTATAGAACTTTGTAACAATAAAGTAAAGAAAAAAAAAAGCCTGCATCAAATAAATCTATAAGGCAGATCCAAAGTTAGGTAAAGTCTATTGTCCTCGAATAGGTTCAAATCTCATCGTATCTATCCAAAAAAATACAAATGGGAAAGAAAGTGCACCTAATTTTAAACTATAACCAACCCAGATCCCAGTTTTTGATTCAATAAGCGAAACACACAATGTGTGTTAACGAAACCCAATATAGAATTTAACAACCTTAGTTCATACGAAACCCTATTAGAAACAATTCCAAAACAACGACCAGATCTCGCGCTTTTATAAGTAAATACTAAATAGTACCAAACTTTTGAAACCTCCAAACAGCCCACTAACAATCAAAACAGAGCATTTTTGCTCTCAACCTCGAAAAAGTCGAATAGTCTAAGTAATTGGAGTTGAAATACAAACAGGAATTGGAATCCACGAGAAAATGGAAAAGAAAAAAACCCAGATCCGGAATAAGAATTGCAGTAGTTAAAGTTGGGTCAACGAAAACAAAAACCAAGAAACGAAAAAAATAAAGTTTGGGAAATGGGATGTACCTGGCGGAGAAGAAAAGGGGGGGGTGGGTGAAAGGCCTCGTTGGAATTGGTTTGGAAAGGCGGTGATGGTTGAATCAATGAGATGGGGAATTGGAATGCTGGAAAATTGGAGGGATGGGTGGATGTGTTTATATAGAAAATGAGAGTTAAGAGAGAGAGTGGAGCTACCACAACACGAGCTACACATTGAACATACTGATTCGCATTGAGGTGAGTTGCGCACGTGGCGCTTGTTAGTTAGCTCATGACTATGATTGAATTTTTATTACAACAACCCTTTTTTTATTTATCAAATTACAACAACTGGTATATATACTATTTTTTTTTTTTTTTTTTTTGAGAATCGTATATATACTAAATTAGTATTTAAGGACTTTTTCCTATTTGTATTTATACTTTTTGATACTTAAAATATCCTAAAATTCAAATGTTAAAAAGTTTAAATTATAGAATTAGACATGTAAAATCACTAATTTTAAAACTCCTAAATTTTAGATAAATTATTAATAAATAAATAAAACAGCTTTCTCATTCACGTTTCTCCTCTCCGCATTTCAAATTTAAAACTCCTAAATTTGAGCCTCTTTTATATCTCCTTTTTAATATTGAAATTTACATTTTTTTATAATTTCCTAAAAAATGTGTTCTTTTAAAAATAAATTTATAAACAGTTAGAAACAAGCTAATAACTACCGTTTGACACATTTTCTCAAAAAAAAAAAAAAAAACTACGTTTGACACATCTTTTTACTAAAAATTAACACACACTGTCTCTATTAGATATATCTCACACGTCTCTTTTTTAGTTTCTTTGCACAAGCTTTTGGATTGCCTTAATTTTTTACTCACTTCATCACCATCTCTAATTTCAAAAAGGTTTGTTTCCTTTTATATTGTTGATATCATTATTTTTTAAGTTTGCATATTTTTGTTTTTGTAATTTTTTACTAATCTTTTATTTTAATCTCTTATTCTTTATCTCTTTCCCAAGTCTCTTTACACAGTTCCTTTGATCTTCACAAAATTTTTTTCTCACTTCATCACCATTTTTCTTTTCAAAGAGGTATGTAATATTAGTAGAAAAACATGTAAACCTCAAATTGGAATAAATGAAAAATTATGACATTAAACCCAAAATAAATAAATAAAGCCTCAAAGTGAAGAGGCTAGTGTGTGTGTATATATATATATTAGGCTTTAAGATAAGGTTTTTTTTTTTTTTCTCTCTCTCTCAAACTGCCCTTAAGGCATTTGTTAATAAACTACTATTTTAAGAAAGTTTTGAAACCACTTTTTTCCCATAAATTTTTTTTTAAAATTGTTCACTAACAAATTCCTTTACAACATCCATTAACAAAATCTTTAAAAGAATATTTCATATCTTGTGTGTAATCAATAGTTTGGTGTCACATGTTCAATCTTTTTATTTTAAAAATAATTCTCAAATGCTAAAAATAATGCCACTAGTTAATAACATGTGCATTGCATGGAAAAATTAATAACATATGATTTTTTTCTCTTTTATTTTTTGTTTACATATGAAATTTAATAATTATGATAATTATTCATAGGTATTATGTATTTATTATGATTTTTTATATAATTTGGTAAGGTTTTAATTGATTATTTAAATATGGAATATAATTTAAAATTAATTAAAAAATAAATAGAATAGAATAATGATAGTTAAAGCTTATATGACAAAATCTTATAAATAGACCAAAAGTTAAACGTTTTTTATTATATATTATTATGGATTATAGGTGTCATATTCATATTCATTAAGATTTCAATTTATAAGTCAAGTTTATAATAAATAAATAAAAATAGAAGTAGCTTTCCGACTACACATTCAAGAATAATGCTATAGATACATAAAAATATATAAAATTATGGTATAAAATTGTTCATTTTTATATGTCCTATCATTACTCTATATTGAAAGGTTGAGAGAGAGAATTGAGAAACGAGGACTGGGCCCAGTGGGGTTGTCTGGTGTGTGTGTGTGTGGTAGGTGGGTCGAAAGGTTGGCTTGACCCCAAAAAAAATGTTTGGCTTTTTTTTTTCTACGTATTGTCTATTTTGGAAGAGAAGGTATGTTGAACACAAAAAAAGGAAGAGAAGGTATGAATGCCAACTAGTGAATGGCCCTTGAATGAAGCGTAAACTACTAACCTGCCATTGAAACTATAAAATTTGAATGACCCATCCATGTACGTTGTTTGTCGACTTCTTACTGTTCTCACGGTCCTTTTTTTTTTTTCTCACTTGTCGGCTTCACTCATGAATTATTATGAATATACGAAATAAACATTTATAGACATTAATAGTGATTAGTGGATACATACACAATTTTTTTATAATAATTTTTTTTTAATTTTATCTAATAAATTATTATGAGAAATGTTAACAAATGTCTTAAGAACATTAGTTTAAGAATTATTTTTAGAAACATTTTATGAAAAAATGATAAAGCAATTAATTTTGTTAATAATTTTTTATATTTCTAAAATAGTGTTAAAACTTTTCTAATATAGTTTATTAACAATTGTCCTTAGGTGCACCCGTTAACATGACCCAATTATTATTAATTTTAATTTGAGTCTCATTATTGAAATTATTTTTTTGCACATTAGTCATCATTAATAATAAATTGTCACCTAAAATTTATCGTGAAATTGTTATAAATATATTATGTATATAGCATTTTTCGAGACAAGATATTACAGATTTTACTACATTTAGTGAAAAGAATTCTTGCTCACATTATGTTGCATGAATTGTGTAACTCTTCGGTAAAAGCTAGATTGGTTTGCTTAGAGTAGTGGCAGAATTATATGTTCTTGGCTAGGATTTAAATACTAGCCAGTTTATAGTAGAGATGGATAAAGAGTTACTATTTTTTAATCTTAGTGCATATGGTATCTTTCTCTTTAACTATGGTATATATAGTATAGTTACAATATTTTCCTAACTCTTTTAGCAATATTCACCTAATAAACACTTTGTTACTGCCATTAAAATTTTCATCAAATTTAACGAAAAACTTATATTATAGTAGTCTTTTTTTTTTTTAATTTCATTAAATTTAACAACAATCATAAGGTAAAGTGTTTATTATCAATAATTAAGAAGGAACATTGCTTAGTTTTAAAGTTTATGAGAATGTTAGTTAAAGAGGAAAAGTTTAATTAACCTTTAACCTAATAAATGGTCATGGAACCCCCCCTAATGTTTTGTTCCACCAATTTGAAAGAGCCGTTCCCTTTTGTACCAAAAACAAAAAACTCTCTGAAATTTCAAATTTGGATTGGTTTTCTTCTTTAAAGGATGGTATTTTTTTGTCACATAGCCTTAAATGTAACAATATCCATGGTGGTCCAATAGCTTGCTATGGGTGCTTATAGATTCAAAAGCAATTTGAGCTTAATTTTTCACGTGGAGTGGCTTGGATTTTCTGATTCAGACATTATTGTGACACTATTAATGTTTTATGTGGTCTCATTTCCTACGAGTTAGTTCTTTAAAAAAGGATAATTTATTTGCGAAATAATGATGCATTTATTACTTATGATTTTTGTACATTTTGTTAAAATGGTGACACATGTCTAAAAGTGGATACGTGTCATTATCTCAACGGGTTCAGTGCATCCAGTACACTGGATTCGTTAAGATGGCGACACATGTCCAAAAGTGGATATGTGTCATTATCTCAACGGGTCCAATGCAACTGGACACTGGACCCAAACCTCACCCTAGAAAATAATGTCAACACTCAATAATAATAATAACTACTACTACTATTATTATTATTGATTTAAGTGGAAGTTCTTTCAAGTTTAATAAAGAAACATATTGCATGTGTCCACGTTGTTACATTATTAAGTTATAGACAAAAATATTGTTTTACAAAACTATTATAAATGTTACATTTTTTGTCAATCCATCCACCATATTTAACATTTCTTTATATATAAATATATATTTATATATATATATATATATCTTTTTGTATTGATAATTTGATAGCTACAAGTGGGAAATTCAAATATTAATTCTCTTTATAAGGGAGACTATGCAATGTCATTTAGCTACAATACTCTTGACTATCCTATGTGCCTAACTAGGTGACACTATTATTGGCATTAGAGAATTTGACATGTCTATCCTGATCATGAGATTAAAAAATAAAGAAAGAACACACATGTGGTGAATAGATGGTACAAAAATATTGGCCACACGCACAACATAAAAATGTTATTTAAGCTTAAATACAAAAAAAAAAAAAAAAAAAAAAAAAAAAAATTCAATAGTTAAGGATGTTTTTAAATTTTTTTTATTTTTTTTTAAAAAAAACAATAGTAACTGAAAATGTAATTGTAGGGCTCTTGGGCCCAGGGGTTCATTATCTACTTGTATTTAGGGCCTGTGACCCAAGCCGAGGACAAGGATCTGATCGAGGAGGAGAAGTCTTCATCAGAAGAGACTGTGTTGATGAATAAAGAGATTAGTTTTGGTCATAATGGCTCATGAAAGTGGGCCGAGGATGAATGCGTCCTCGGCTAGACAAAGCCGAGGTCCTAAGAGATGGTCTATCAACAAGGGTAACGATCCCGAAAATTCGGTTGGAGCAGATAAGCATTGCAGAGACATTAGATAAGGAGGAGTCCTAAAATATCTAAGAAGAAAGCTGCTGCCACCGCATTAAATGCACTGCAGCTAACTCTCTGGCCGCATTAATATGGAGGTGATGCCTGAACAGTGGATTTCAGCCTTACAACTACTACATAAGGACTTATGGGGAGCGTGATGGGACAAGTATCCACACCGACTGTTTGGCATGCACGTGGAAGGTGGAGATGAAAAGGAAATACAGTATGAAAGAAGAAGTGGAGAGTGGGACAGAGGGATCGGAAAAATCAAGAGAGAAACACTGTAGCAATCTAGAACCAGACTTGTAACTTTACCTAAGAACATTATATAAGAACCAGTATCCTCGGATTTCGCCGAGGATGTTTTTTCTTCAATTTACACTTGTATATTTTCATTATTTTGTCATCAAACCTACCTAACTTGTTATTTGGTTAACTAAAGCCCAGTTTTCTAACTCATTCTCTACAACTTCATTGTTTTGGGCTTTTTGGGCCTAAGCCCATTCACACTTTGGGCTAGGATCTCAAACTTGGTCCTTACAGTAATATTTTCAATAGTTTAGGGCAAAAAAAAAAAAAAAAACTTTTTAAAGTTTAGAGACGAAAAATGAACTTCATGTAAAATTTAGAGGTAAAAACAATATATTTTATTAAATTTTAATAAACTAGTGCAAGATTTGTTTATATGGATATCTCTTTGTCTAACTCTATTGTTTGAAGTTTTGAAGAAAGGGATGAGAGGATAATGTCTGGCCTAGGAAAAAGAAAAAAACATGATTAGAAAATTTATCTCGTATTAATTGGGTATTTAGAAGAGAAAAATAGAGAAAATGGAATTGATTTTACCATTATATCATAGCTTTTTTCTCCCTTTTTTATTGATTTTTTTAACTGGTTAGAAATATTACTATGTAAATATCTCACCCCTCTCTATGAGACCCCTATGTTTTCCATGCACTTAAGGCATGGGGAGGTACCATCCGACTAGACCGACTCAACTCACAAGTGTTTTTTTTTTTTTTTTTTTCATTTTTGAGTAAGATAGAATATGTTATGTACACAATTCATAACAATTTAACATTATACCGAGTATGTTAGAATATTCAAGTGTGAGATGATTGATTGATTATAAGGCAAAATTTTATATTGAATAATAATAATAATAATAATAATAATAATAATAATAATAATAATAATAAGTGAGTCAAGTGATATTTTAATGTCAAAAGCCTTATAACTCAACTAACATTACTTGCCCTCAAGTATTTGAATCAAAGACACCCCCACATCCACATCCACTCCCTCTTCTTTTCTAATTTTTTAATTAATTAATTAATTTATTATTATTATTATTATTATTATTATTATTATTATAAAAAGGGTAAAATCATTAGAAGAAATTCCCTTGACAAGCGATATAATGCTATAGTTGAAGAGGTAATTGCCATTTGCATGTCGTCTATGACTGAATTCAATTTAAAAAATTAATAATCCAAGCAATGTGCATCTTCACCCTAATTAATATACCTTGTGCAAAGTCAAAGTAATTGACCTCTTCTTTTTCTGAACAAAGAAATAGAATGATTTGCTGCAAGTATATACTATAACTTCCCAAGAAAAAAAAAAAAAAAAAAAAAAACTTCATAGTCAACTGCCAGCAGTCAAAATGGAGCAACGTTATTTAATTTATTTTTTGAGGTCTAAAGTACAAAATAAAGCATGTAAGTTGTAGGAAAAAAAAATCTAAATATATCTGCAAATTAATAGATGTTGTAGAAATTAAAAATAAATAAATATCAACATGTTTAAATGTTTTCAATTGTTCATCAAAATTTTCTGCTAAATAAACAAAACTCAGAAACCAATTTGTACATCCAATTGAGTGGAAGGGCATATCGGTCCAACAGCCGGATAACTAACATTAGGGGACATTGTACCTAACACTTTTGGTCACTTTTGTCAAATGTAATTTATGTAAGTCACGTCAACCAAATTAGCACCTCAAATTTACAATTATTGAAACTTCCTTCCTATCTATTCCCAATTTTTATTACTATAATTGTTAGAGGAACTTCTGAAATTTCACTAAAACAAGTAAACAACACTAGTAGTTATGAAGTCAAATCTAAATTTGTTATGTTATTTTTCAAAAATTTTAAAATATTTATAGACATGATAAGTTTTCTTTTTTCATAACAATAATGTCTAGACTTTTTCGAGTATTTGACTATTCTCTTAAGCATCTGCAGTCCCCCTGTCTCACACATATTGAGTAATTACAAAGAAGAATCCCTTGAAGGTGGCCCTATAAACATGATAAGTTATTAATTAGATTAATGACACTTTTACATTTCTACCAATAATCTATATATATATATATATGAGATAGGTTCAAGTTACACCTTTTCTAAACCATTAGATTTAAATAGATCCAACGTTAAAAAAGACACTCATTAATGATAATATTTTAATTAGAATCTCATTAATTATCCCTTATTTGTTACCTTCCATCCCTATCTCTAAACCAAAAAAAGGGTCTACGTTTTTCTCTCTCTCTCCTCCATAATTCATGTTTTTCTCTGCTCTCTCTTTCTCCTCCATCACTCAAATCCCTCAAAGATGCAGTTGAAATTTTGGAAAGCTAAGTTGAAGAAAGAAAAGTGACACATGCGAATTAAAATCTGTAAAATCTTTCCAAGTCTCAAATGGGAAAAAGGTTACATCAGCATCCAAGACCAGAAATCAATCTTACTTCATTGTGGTGAAAAATTGAAAAGAGGGTTAAAAAAAAAAAAAAAAAGGATTTGACACTGTACACGGAATTAATAAAATTAGTGTACAATTTCTTTTTAGTTTACAAGGGTTTTGTACATAGACACTCTTTTCTCTGCCTAAGATCATTAACAATTTCTGCCAATGCCATCGTAAATTCAATTGAGAGAGCAAAGGTATGCGAAACTACACAATATTCTCAGCCATTTCGTGCTCATTTAATAGTTCCTGCCTGCACAAGTTTATCATATGTGCAGGCTTATTCCAGAGAAGCAAGCCGTTAAATAATCCATCATCACATCTTATTCTATGTTGATTCGCTGTAGGGTATCTCTTGTCACATTGGTGTTATTACGTAATAAAAAATTCTCAGCCGTCTGCAACCACGGTGTAGCTCATTCCACAGATTGAATCTGGGTTGAAGAAGTCCACCCATCTCTTGCTCTCAACCCAGCCTATGAGGAGGAGCTAAATGCCTAGCAGAGAGCCGAAAGAGAAGGGAGCAATTGCACCAGGGTCAGCCCAGATTCACTATAAGAGTATGACCAGCTTTAAAAAAAAAAAAAAAAGAGTACGAACTCAACAAAAAAAAAAAAAAAAGGATTGCAAATATATTTGTAAAGTAATTGGCAAAAAAATGAATATATGTAAAAGGTTTTAAATAATAAATAAGGAGAGAGAAACAAAATTGCTATTAATTAAGTGAATGAGGTGTAAGTAAATTAGCATTTAATGCTATTTTTTTAACCATTAGATTAATTACAAATCCATGGTCTATAAATGGTGTAACTCTTGTCAAGTTACACCAGGTGTAACTTAAACCCATATATATATATATATATATCACTTTTACATGGCTACATCACTAAGATCATTTTTATTAGTATCAATCACAATATATCACCTCATCAGTTGTAGGAAAAAATTGTAGTGTTCTTACTTCTTAGACTTATTTAGCTTATGAAACCTCACATTATTTATTTGATGTAAACTCACCTAGCTTGTTTAATCTAATAATCTATATCTATCAACTAACGTTTTTCTTTTGTCTTTTTTTAATCAATCGAAGGATATATTGGTAACCTCAAGCCTACTACAGATACAAGAAAATAAATATTGCATATATATATATATAATTTTAATAGAAAAGAATTATTGCAATATATATAAATTTAATAAATTAAGGACCATTACTTTCGTAGTCTAAAAGGTTTCTCTCGAGTTGGTTCAAGCTTTGATTTTCTACCGAATGGTCCGAATCATTCGGTACCCACTCCTCTACGCTAAGCCACTTAAAGACAAACCATTCAAGATTTTACACCTACAGCCTCTATTTATTTATTTATTCACATTCACACCCATGTTCACATTTTTTTATATTTGTAGCCCCCACAATTGACTACGTACTCGTTGGGTGTGTGGAGTGTGGACTGGTGCCGTGCCTCATGTAAAACATTTTCATTTCATTATATTTTCTAAAAGTTAGAAAAACCCAATTTCAAAACAAGTATGTGAAAATTGATTGCGATATTATACATCATAGAAGGTGACACTTTTTTATCATATACTTTTAAGTCCAAAAAATTATAGTTTGTGGTGTGCTTTTGTGTTAGAATTTCTTTCCCCTTTCATTGTGTGTGTTTGTTTCTCAAAAAATAAATAAAAAATAAAAAATCCAAAAAACTATACCTCAGAAAAAAAAAAAAAAAAAGCCACAAATATAACTCCAATGAATTATTTTAACCTAATATGACATACCATAAGAATAATAATAAAAAACAGTAAAACCTAAAAATAACTCTATCTATACTAGTTTCTCAAAAAAAAAAAAAAAAACTATCTATACTATATTAAATAATGAGCTCTTTAAGATTATGACTTATCATCAATGTTATGAATTATCAAAATGTCTATTGATTTGAAAGGAGTCTAATTTTTAGTTTATCTGACATCAATCTATGGCCATAAACCAAAATATTTGTTAGACTGTTCTTTCATATATATATATATATATATATATTTTCATATGCTAATATATAAATTAAGAAAGAAGAGTGGATGAAGTGATTATAATTTATAAACGTGAGTGTCAAGCACATTTTATAAGTACCACTATCCTCCATGTAATTTAGGTATGACGCGTAAATAAAACAAATTCTACATAAATAAAAAAAGGCAAATTATAAAATAATAATAATAATAAACCTTTAAAAAAAGAAGAAGAATATTGCAGGTTATATTAAGGTAAACTAGCCAAATCGACTATAATTACAGCACTAAAATGTGAAGGAACATCCTCATTTATGTCTACTAAGCAAGCAAATATTCTCCTTCTTCTTCATATTCAATTTGTTCCTTTCTCAAATAAATAAAATCCTGTTTTTTTAGGTATAAAATCAACTTTTTTTTTTTTTAGGTATAAAATCAACTTAGTACTGCTCCAGCAATTTCCCCAGTATAGCTCGCCACTATGATGGTTTGGTCAAAACAGCAAAAGAGTCAATTTCAATATCATAATCGATCTTCATTTCTATAAAATTTCAGGGTTTGAAAGCGAATAAGTCATGGACTTTACTTGTTTGTTGGTGCTTGTGATAGAGGTTGGAAAATGACCTAAAAAAATAAAATTAAAAAAGATACAGATTAGAAAAATCCCAATTTGAAAACTGGGTTTATAATTAACAATTGGTTGAAGAGATTCTTTGGCAAGTTGCCCAGTCAGTCACAGACCTTACAGTGCTCATCACCAGCACTGGGAATAAAAGGTCAAGCAAAGCCCACGACTCACTTTTTCTGTAATTACATTTTAGTTAATTGGGGCTGAATCATTAACCATTAAATCATATAAGAGATATAGCTGCAACTGTACTCAATAGACAGGTGCTGAAACGTTCAACCTAAATTATACTAGGCATTTTTCTTCATTTGGCCCCACCACCACCAGCAACGTCATGTTGGTATAAGTTGTCAAGTACAACCAGCAACCATCTGTTCAATTACTCAAAAATGTGAGATCTCATGAATTTGAGTCTCAACTCTCAAGAGTCAAGAGTGCCACAAGAAATTAATCAGAAGCTATCAAGATCTACAGCTATACTCTATATTGACAATATTCACTTTGTTCAAGCGTGTATAAGGAGAATTAAATATGTATTGTATTAAGCAAAATAAACTATACAAAAAGAGATTTATATACCACCTGAGTGCATGGTCTAGTGATAGGAAACTCTTGTGACTCATCACATTTGCGAGTTTAGAAGTTGTGGAATCGAGTAGTGACAAGCTCCACTATTGCTCGAGCAGCTCCACACTGTATACGAGTTGGGTTTAAGTGGGTGGAGGACAATTACCACATGCACAAGCTCGCCTCCTTTTCGGATTATAAAAAGAAAATAAGAGAGAGGTTATATACATGAAATTCTAGCCAAAATTAGTCTATTTTCAGCCAATTCTATTCTACTCCTCTCTACTCTCCCTCCATTTCCCCTCAATCCAAACATGCCATAAAAGTCCACACATGAAATTGAGCCAATATAACAAGTAAGACATAATGAAAAACGGAAACTTTTTTAATGCATGCAAAAGGGGAAAGCATTTAAGAAATATGTAAACAATCTGTTTAGAGATACAATAATTTCTATAATCTTTTTCACAATTGTTCTAAGATATCATGATGTGATTGATACTAATAAAATTTGTGTTAGTTTTAGTCATTTATCTAAAAATGATATTAATTCAATCACAACTTACAATGTCAACATTTTTATTTATTTATGAGCTTAGCAATGCTAGAATTAGGCGTGCAATATAATATATAGCGTTAATTGAAGGTATCATAGTTTGACCATTGTGAATGCTGATGCTGGGTCAATGGCTTGCCTGCCTCAGTGCATCGCAATTGTCAATTTGTTCATTCAGTTTATTTTGTAGCTTAACAGGACTGCTGTCCATACAATTTTTCCATTCAATTTATCATGGGTTGACCATTGTGAATGCTGATTGACATTATTATTTTCAACTTAATACTGCGCCTATAATTTCAAACCAGCATGACATGAAGTAAATTCAAGACAATTCCTATAGCGCTATATATATTCTGTGAGAATTTTGGTCGTTTATTTGATCAAATATGCTTGCCATAGTAGACCTTTTTCATACATTAATTTTAAACATTTTTTTTTGGGTAAGGCATCCAGCACTTCAGTTCAACATATCAATTTATATGAGTCCCTTTTTCAGAGTTTAGATCGAATATTTAAAGGAATGTATAGGAACAAAAAGAGAAAAAGAATTGTATATGTCCACATCTCTTTGTACCTTACATGTTTAAGAGGAAAAAAGAAGAAGATAAAAGATACCATTTTAGCGATTGAAAAGTTCAACTTTACATTCAGTGAGGTGGGAGATTTGCAAAGTGGTTTTTATCCCACACCGGTAGGCAAAGAAACAAGGAGAGAGGAATGTGAGATAAATAATGCCGCCAAGCATATTCCAAACCAAACTTTTGTCGGCCTTTTGGCCAAGATCAAGTGTAGCATCTGTTCTTATAATGGGGGAGGGCCTGTTGCGGTTGCTTGGTACTGTGGTTCTTAAGCGCTGCCCTTGTGCTGCACTACAACTCGGGCCTGGCGCACCCTACCAAGCAAGTCACAAAGTTTGCTTTGCTGTACACATTTTTAGAGTCTAACACCGACTTCCAAAGTTAGTGCAATTTTGAATGAGCAATGTTTTGAAAGGTGTAATTGTCAAAAAGGAAGGCCAAAAGGCAATATCTGGTTTGTAAATCGTGATCCAAAGTATGTGAATGGTTTGGTGTAAAATACTGAATATGTGATGACCTGACAAATTGCATGAGTTAATCTTTTAACCCACGGATAAAACCAAAAAAATACTAATTGGTCTGTGTAGAACACAAGCGAGATTTTAATCATTAGTTGTATTTAGAGATTTAAATAATTTTGTTATGCTCTAGGATTTAATGATTAAACTAAAAATTTATTTTGAATTTCTATTAGATATGTTGTTTCAAGACTTTTGAACTATATAACTTGCTGATTGGATGATTTACGTGAATGATGTGTGTGTGTGTGTTTTTTTTTTTACTCTCTAACTTTATGTCATACTAGTGTGTAGCCCTGTGCATATGCATGAGTACAATTAAAAATAATCACAATTATACGGTTTAAATTATACATGGTATTAGCTTACACTTTTTTTAAACCATACATTTTTAAAATATGTAATGGTTTCTCATATATATATATATATATATATGATTTAGAATTTAATTGATTTTAGATTCTTCGGTTTGTATATCCAATAATTCACTTGTCACAAAAATTAAAAACTTAGACGGACACGTGGCGAAAAATTGGACTCCAATTTAAATGGGACATGTGACACAAAATTGAGAATCTAATTAAAATCTAATTGGATTTTCTCTAAGTTTTGACTATATATATATATAGATAATGTAATTTTTTTTTGTTATAATTTTTTTTTGGTTAGAGTGGGGATACAATTGTTATAATTTATTAATTTACTTAAATGGAGTATTTTTATTTTATTTTAGTTGTCTTTTATAATTATAAAATATATTATTTAATTAATTAGTAAACTTACAATTCAACCAATAAACCACTGATTGAACCAATAAACTAGTGAACCAATTCTTCAGCCAGGTCAACCTTCGGTACGGTTTTTATAACTATATTTAAGAGGCCTTTTTTGCTCTTCCTCACATGAGATACAGTGGTAACTGGTAAGGTTGCCTAGATAGGGGGTGATTTTTTTTGCCCCTAATACCTTGGACTCTAAACAGAGAGAGAGACCTTTTCCTACGAGGTTGTGTCACGTCAGGAAGAATAAAACTGTGCAACATATGTGACCAAAGTAAACAATATCTTGCCAATTGGGAGTTGGGGCGTGACATGTTATCCAAAAAGGCAATATAAATTTTGGTCAATGAAACCAAAAAACATTTGCATAAATTACCTCTTCAAAAATTCACTTTTTGTACTTTAATTATTCACTTTAAAAATGCCCTACATATCTCATTCTTTATTTTATAATACATCCTATTAATAAATTCTAAAATAGTATTTATTTATTTATATATTTTTTCATAGCCCAATGCCTAATTATCCATGGCCATGCACAAACACAAATACAGGTACAACATGGTAACGCGGTAATTTTTAAAAAATTAGGACACGAGTATGGCGGGGATACGTATATTAATTAATTATATATATTTTTTTTTTTTCAAAGCTTATAGTTTTTTTTATAACAAAAATATTATTTTTTTAAAATTCTTTTAGAAGCATATTAAAGCATAGCCACTAATAATATATACACATGTCTACTGTCTACATAGATAATGAAAAAACAATTGTAAAAAGTAATCTACCTGGCTTGATATGTGGTGAACTTTAACTCATAAAAGACAAAAAATTGAAAAGAAGTACCTATTTACACATATTTTGTTAACGTGTGTGGCTGGAGATAAAAGAGCTCTTCATGTGTGACACTGTGAGGCAGACAAAACAATAAAAAGGCACATAGACAAAACAAGGAAAAAGGGCAAAGAGGAAAAATTGTAAAAGAGAAATAGATCTAAGAGCTAAAGAAGAAGAAGAGATCCACGTGGGAGGAGAAGAAGAAGAAGACCAGCGGGGGAGGAGAGTGTTGTGAGAGGTAGTGCATTTCTGTTTTTATTTTTTTTGGGCACAGGCTGTGTCCCCGCCATGTCACCGCCCTGTTCGTCATTTTTCAAAAAAAAAAAAAGGAAGCTAGGGCACGTGTGATGTCCAACGTGTTTCTTGTGTCCTGTACATGTTGGACGTGGGCACAACAGCCCAAATACCATGTTCGTGCTTTCCAACTAATACCCAATTACCCATGACCCACCATCGCCGAGCGACCTATGGCCCCAATGCCCAAAAAGGCAACACCCACAACTACCCGCAGCGAAATCAACCACTACAAATGACACCCAAGTTAAACTATAGTGAAAAAAGCAAAATCTAGCTATAGTTTCTTCGAGCATTAGCATTGGGGAATGCTAATGCCAAATCTAACGGTCATTTGGCATTTGCAGCCCCAAAAACTCTTGCATCAGAGAATTGTAAACAGCAGTATTGCAAATTTTTTTGCAATACTGCTACAGTACAATTCTAAACATAGAATTGCACTGTAGCATGTATTGTAAAAAAAAAAAAAAAATTTATGATAGTTTTCTCCCGAAACTTCTCTCTCATCAACACATTGTGCGTGGTCTCTTCTCTCTCTTCCTTCTCTATTTCTCCATCTGCTCTCTCATCTCTAAAGCTTCATCGCCATCTCCGAAATTTCTCACCCATCTCCATCTTCGAAATTTCTCACCCGATTTACCCTCACCTATCTCAACCGATTCACCCTCACCTATTCACCCTCACCCATCTCAACCGATTCACCCTCACCCATCTCCATCGCTGAAGCTTCACCCTCACCCATTCATCGATTCGCCCTCACCCATTCCCCTAACCGATTCACCCTCACCCTCACCCATTCTCAAGGGTTTTTGGGTTTGGGTTAAGATTTTGCAAAAACGAAGCTCCGTCGGTGTTGGTGCTGACTGTAAGGTGGGTTTTGATCAATGTATTAGAGTTTTTGTGTTTCTGTTTCTTTTCTCTCTCTGCAAGAAAAAGAGGGATTTAGCTTGTGTTTGTGTTTGGGTTTTGATCAAAGAATTGTTGTTGATGTTTGCAGAGGTGATGATTTTTTTTGAATGGGTTTGCTCCGGTGATGTTTTTTTTTAAGTGGATTTGAATGGGTTTGCTCCGGTGATGATTTTTTTGATCGGTGGCCTGGGTTTCAAATTGGCGGCGTGGGTTTCTGATCGGTGGCTTGGCTGGTGGGTGTGGTGGCCGTTGTTGGCTCCAACTGGTTTGATGGTTTGTGTGTGTGTGGCTCTGTTGATGGTTTGTGTTTGTGTGTGTGGCTTTGTTGATGGTTTGATGGTTTGTGTTTGTGTGTGTGTGGTGACGGGTTTGGATAGGTTGATCGGTGTATCATGGGTCTATGTCTGTGTGTAGGGCTCTGTGTGTTGAACCGGTGCTAGAGGTTGAGGGAGAAAGAGAGGAAAAAAATACTGTTGGAAAGCCAGGAAAATGTGACTGAAAAACGGTTGGAAAGAAATAATAAAGAAAGATTAAAAAAATAATATTTTAATAAAAATAGAGTTTTGGGATGCTGGAGGTATTGTAAAATGGTATGGTATAATGATAAAGTGAATTTTTGGAATGATAAAATAGAGTAGAATTGGAATTTTCCAATGCTAATGCTCTTAGGAGATATAAATTAAGAGATATAAATTAAGTTTATTAAATAAATTCAAACACATGATTGTATTAACCATGTTGGACAAAAATTGTTATATAGTAAAATCCACCAAACATAATTTCAGCCATAAACGTTTGGGCATATGGGTTTTTATTGATGTAAGTAGTGCTCATTGAAGATAACCTATCTCTTAATTACAATCTCTTGTTTCAAGGGAAGACCTTTTGATTCCAACCACATTGCCTTTGAACATAAGTTTATTTATTTTTGTATTTGAGGGGATATATGTTTTTATTTATTTGTGGTTGCATCTAATAATGTATTTAGGTTGCCTACGTACCCTTGGTGGGGATCAAGCCAATTCATAGTTCTTTAATTGAGGTTTTAGATTTAAAATCCTCAAATATGATTTTGTCCACTCTAAATGATAGACATTTAAGTCAAATACTAGGCATTTAATTATGCATTGACTTAATTTTGTTTTTGGGTGAGATAATTCATTTAATCTCAAGGATAAACCCATATTTTTATAGAAATTGAACCAAAGACTCTCTTTTTGAGAAATTGAATGTCCAAACAAATTTTCCTTTCTTTCATTTGCTTCTTTGTAGGAATTTAAACAAGTAATGATATTTTGATTAGAGTCCCAAAAATTAATTGAGGTATTGAAAATTCATTTGAGGCAATTTTATTTTTATGAACATTTTTAAAGATTGGGAATTGGAAATTTTTCTCAAATCAATTTTATGATCATTTTATTTTGGGAAGTAGCAACTCCAATTTTGGTTGAGGAATTAGGAATCCCAAAGAATTAATCATGTTGGAAGTAAATACTTCATTGAATTAATTTGAAGGAATTAGAAGTTCCACTCCATTGAAAATAATTTGAAGAATCAAGGATTCCATTGGATCATATCATTCTAAATTGGTGAAGTGAAGAACCCCAAATTATTTAGTTGGTGGAGTTAAATATTCCAATCCATTAAAATTAATTCATAATGTTAGAGTCAAGGACTCCTTTAATTTGTTTAATTGGTAGAGTCAAGGACTCCATTAATTCATAATGGTGGAATCAAGGATTCCATTTGTTCATGATGGTAAAGTCAAGGACTCTAATATTTAAATTGGTAGAGTCGGACTCTATTTATTTAATTCATAATGGTGGAATCAATGATTCCATTTTAAATTGGTAGAATCAAGGACTCTAGTGAATTAATTCATAATGATAGAATCAAGGATTCCATCTGTTCATGATGGTAGAGTCAAGGACTCTAATATTGAAATTGGTAGAGTTAAGGACTCCATTCATTCATAATAATAGAGTCAAGGACTTCATTTGTTTATTTTGGTAGAGTCAAGGACTCTGATAAATTAATTCTTAATGGTAGAGTCAAGGACTCTAATTGAGAAAACACTGGACAAAAGCTTGAGAGAATTTTTATTTGTTAATTCCCAATAGGATCTGTGAGTCAGGGACTCATACTCCAAGTTTCATTTATGGAGTTAGGAACTACTTATGAACCCGACCCTATTTGTTTTACCAAACAAAAATTTAGTTTTGAGAAAGAGGGAGAGAGAGAGATTTAGAGAAGAGGGGATTGGTGAAATCCCACATACAAACCTATTGCTGAAACTTTTCCAAGCCTCTACGTCCTTTTCTTTTTCTTTTCACTTGCTCTCACTTTCTCCTTTGCTGTTTCCTCTTTGTTGCTCTATCCGTGTGTGCTTCTCTCTATTATTATTATTATTATTTTTTCTGTCTTCCCCTCCTTTTGCTTGCTGAAGCCTTCTCTAATTTATAGAGAAATTGAAGAAACTGAGTACCTCATTCTTTTTCTCAACTGACTATTTAGTGTGATGAGGCTAGTACTACTATTTAAAGGGCTTCTTCTGTTTATACTACTATTTAAGAGGCTTCTCCTGTTTGGGATCTCGATTTTGATACCCAAAATACCTTTAAATTTACCAGATTATAAAGCTTAAATAATAGGGTTATATATGTAAAATTACTAATTTAAAAACTCATAAATTTTAGTTAAATTTAAAAACTCATAAATTTTAGTTAAATTTAAAAAAGCAGTTTACAAACTACTTGATCCTAAATTTTAGTTCCAACTCTCTAATATATCTTTCTTACGGTTAAGCAATTTACCAACTATTTGTTCCTAAATTTTAGTTCCAACTCTCTAATATATATCACTTTTTTTTTTTTTTTTTTAACTCTATACCAGCTCATCAGTTATCATTCAAATTAAAACCTCCCACTAAATTCACATTCTTAACCATTTACAATCTCCTCATCTCTTATATTAGAGAGTTCAGTTTTTGCAAGGAAAAAAAATACTTTTTTTTAATCGCAAAACACAATGGATGGACCATATACAGTAGGTATGATCTACTACTTGGATTACGTATATATAACAAGCAAAAGAATTGAATCTTAGTTTTGGAAGTGTTGTGTTTAGGAATTGTCTTTGGATTCTTTATAAACGTATCGATTCCTTCTATTTCTTTGTCCAAGGTACATTGCCCTGGATCCATTTCTTCCTTCTTATTATTGAATTGCATTAACATATATATTTTACACTCATTTGATAGGGCTTTTTTTACGGTAGTTTTTTTTTTTTTTTTTTTTTTTTTTTTTTAATACCAATTTCAGGGTTCATAAATTCTTTAGCCAATTGGGGTATGTAGGCAAAAACTTGGCTTTCATAATCCAATGGGAATTTTCAACTGATGATAAATTAATCCTCAGCACGGCTGTAATTGTTGGAAAAATAGCATGGAGTGAATAAGAAATTGATGTTTTCTACGTTCACTTGAGGATGTTATTATAAGTGGTGAAAATCCTTGAGTCCCACATTAGAAATGATAGAGAATATGAGTTTGGGCTGTATATAGGGTTGGGCTTTAGGCATGTGTGGACTAAGCCCACTTATCCAATTAATAATAATATTTTATTATTTTATTTTTGAGTCAGTAAGTCTGTATACAGCAGTTATCTCTGAAACGGTGTTTCAATTTTAAGTTATGTATAATTTTATAGTTCCTCATTCATGGAAAATAACTTTTAGAAAAAACTCTCCCAGTGAGAATATTGTATACATTCATTTTGTGTCAAAGAGAGAGAAAGAGACATTGAGTAGTTCGCAGAGCACGACCTTATATGCTTCGTTTTTGTGTTGTAGATCATTTTATCCTAGGAGGCAGACGTCCGTGAGTCTCAAAGCACTACTGTGATTGTGTGAGGGCGAAATCTGCTTTAAGGAGATTGTGTCAAACACAAGACTTGATCTGAATCATTAATTCTTCACGCATTTGATCTGTGAGTTTTTAATTATTTGTAGATTTCTTCATATATATATATATATATTAAGTATTTGTTTATTGTTCTTGTCTATCACATCTATTTGTGTTATTGCTTATTCTTAGATCTGTGTATTGTTCCTTTTGCTTTATCACAAAAGTAAATTGTTGAAATATATCCAACATTAATTTCTTGCATTGTCCGATCATAACCAGATGTCAGGTCTAGCTTTCTTTTATGGATTTAATAAATGGATAGATGAAGACGTGAAATTTGAAATGTTTTAGTTTTTTTTTTTCCTTTCTTTTATCTATACCACTTGAAAACATGAATATGATATGTTTTGAATTTTTATTTTCTATCTTTAATTTTTTAATATTTTTTCTACTTTGTAAATTAATTGGTAAACGGAACTAATATCTTGTTTACGAAGCAAGGACTATCTAGTGCAGGCATCCTCAAGAACTCTCGATTCTCTTTACTTTAACAATTCATCAGTGTATTCAAAGCCGCAATCTCAAACTGGTAAGAAAAGGATCGAAAGGCTGAGAAAAACAACAAACCAGTGAAGCTAGGCGTGGATTTTTTTTTTTTTTTTTTTTTTTTGTATAGGCAAGATGTGGTTTAGTTTTTCAAAAATGTAATTTTTTTTTTTTGGGTCTTGGGGTTGTTGGGCTAATTTATTGATCAATTAATGAATGTAAATGTTAGTAGAATGGAAGTATGGTGAGTGGTTTTGGAATATGCAGGTCGTAATTTTTTTTTTTTGAGAAAAAAAAAATGATGCATTTGTCAAGTTGTGGTACCACACTTGGTTTGACTTTTCGTTTCTCTTATATGATATTTTGATTGATTAATCTATTTGGTCAAATAATCCTATTCCATGTGTACCATTAGGCCTTGATTGGGCTAACATTGTCGGCACAACACATTCGTTGAATCATCACTACTCTAATTGCTTAATTCTTGCCAAACATTATGTAAAACGATACGAGAACTCCTACCACCAAGCCACACTCCATGGTAGTGGACATTTGACTTCTTGATATTGACCAAAATGGCCAAATACTACTGTTTTTGAAAATATTTTGCAATCTATCACTATTTCTAAAATATGTAGGAATCTACCACTAATTGGGAACTCGGGTTTTGGGGAAAAATTTTGAAAATTTTTTATGCAACTCGAGTTCTAGGAACTCGAGTTCCATAAAAAATAGCACAGCAAATTTGAAGGCTATTTTTTCAAAGAACTCGAGTTTTAAAAAGGTGGTAGATTGCTAAATATTTTGTAAACAGTGGTAGATTTATACATATTTTTCCAAATAGTAGTATTTGACCATTTTGCCCTCTTGATATTAATGTTGTCAAATCTGGATATTATGGAGGGATAATGCAGAGTGTTGACGGTGTTTATAATGGATGTTGATATAATGCATGGTGTTGAGATAGTGAGTCAGTGATAGTTTGTAGTATGTTACTCAAATTAATTCTTGGACCTGTTTTTTTCATTTGAAATTTCAAATATAAAACTTTTTTTTTTTTTATAAAAGGTTAGAAATAAAATAAAATACATCTTAAACTTTATAAGAAACTATAATGAATTTTTTACACACCTATAAAGACTCTTAAATAAAAACATTTTGCGCTCCTATAATCTCATGAAATGCGTTTGTGGGTTTTTGTTTGGGTACTACATCTTATCACACGCCTAGATATTTACAACTTCATTATACATTTTCACATATGTAAATTTATAAGATTTGCTCAAAGGATCTTTTATTATTATTATTATTATTATTATCCCCTAAAGGTTTTTTTTAGAGAGTTTCAACTTATGGCGTCCGCTCCTGATAATGCTATTTATCATCAGACCAAGACACCAATCGGTTTTTGGTGTAGGCGGGGATTAAACCCCAGATCTCTTATTCAACCATCAGAGACTTTACCAGTTGAGTTAACTAGAACTCACAAAGGTTAATATTGAATTATAGTATTATCTTCCAATCATTGAAACATTGATTAGAACATTAACAGAATTGCCAAAAAACGGATGATAATTGCGGAATATTAGCCTCTAAGCATGCACTCACTCGTGTGCTTAGAGGCTTTTTTTTTTGTAAAGGTTAATAATCTTCATCCATTATAATTTTGGATTACTACATTTTCCAATCACAAAATACCCTAAAGGTGTGATGAGTATTATGCGTTTGCAAATGAAATAATTTTTCATTATACCCCTAAGTTTTTTCTGTGATTAGAAAATGTAGTAATCTCAAAATTATAATAAATGCAAATTATTGATTTTTACCTAAAAAGTTAGAAGAGCCTCTGAGTATGCACGTGAGCGCGTGCTTTGAGTGGTGCATGTGGCAGGAGGATATTTTACTCAACCACACGTCCCACCTACATAATCTCCCATTTTTTTTTAAATGGGTAATGGTATGGAGCTTGGCTGCCATGCCATAAATATAATTAGACAACCCCACCTCTTTTGCACGTGATGTGAGTGTGCGGTTTGTTTAATATTCCTTTTTTTTTTTAATATCATATTTATATTTTTGTTTGCACTATTTGTTTTATAATTAACTTGTTAATTCTGGAGGGCATTCATTCTTTGGTCCTACTAACTTGTCCGATAAATCTTGCTTGGACATTTTTTTTAATGTAACCACTTTTTTTTTTTTTAATTTCACATTTTAACAAACCAATAAAACACAAACAATGTTATTTTCTCCAATAACAATTAAAAAAAGGTAGGAAAAAAGATGCGATAAAATTACTAGTATCGGATGTTTTAAAAAGTCCCATTTTCTTTAATCTGTCAACTGTGTGAGCATTGGTGCCACCCGCCAATTGAAGAAAAACCTACCATTTGAAAATAGTAAAGAGCGGACCATACCAAAAGACGATACAAACTTAACACATTCTCTATGAACTAAGGGAATCCATATACAAACCAGGAGACCTGTCTTTTATAGCAGCCAATCGAACAGCGAAGGCAATTGATTCTCTTGTGGCAACTCATCCAGTATGTCCACTATTGGGGGCCTGGGGCAGCCATCCAACTTCATTTGAACTACATAGATAGATGGATTGTCTGTTTGAAAGAAATACTAAATTTTGGATTGATGATTATATCATTTGAAACTTATTTAAACAATTTAAATGGGTTTAAGGTAAGAGAAGACAGACCAGCCATAGATTGCAGCAATGTAGATTTTAGGTTCCAAAAAAGAGTACATTGAGTTCATTGAGGTTATAGTTGAATCCCCAACATCAGGTAAGCTAACCTGGATCCAGAATGTATTAATTCACAATCCTCAAGACACTCAACAGGAAACTGCTTTACAGCTTAATTAGCGTAAAACATTCACACACACAAATTAAGACAACAGGGGACAGGTCCCATGCTTACTGCTATTAGTCTCAGATGTGCAATTGAATCTCCCAAGCCATCACAAAGTTCCTTAAAGAAAGCAGTCTGCCTACAGAAGGGTTTAGTTCATGCAGTGCGTCAATGGCTAGATTTGGATGAAACTCAATTACATAGTCACATTTTGATATTTCCTAAGGATTTGAGGTGAAAGAAAAAGTTCTTTGTCTCTCATATGGTATTGCAGTGAAGTATATTCATTTCTCATAGCATTTGAGATGAGACAACTACAAGAACAAGAGAAAGGGGAATGGGTAATAGCTATATGGAAGCAAACCCATTCCTTTACAACTTAGCCACTTACCCAAAAGGGTTTTTTTTTTTTTTTTAATGAAGGAAAAGAGGGGCTGGAAATTTTGAGAGGGGTTTCATAGGGAAAAACTAAAGAGAAGAGAGAGAGAGAGAAAGAGAATTCTATTCTAGAGAATTTTTGTAGGAAATTTTGTGTCTTGTAGCGTGTATTTCCAAGAGGAGGGGGAGGGGGGGGGGGAGGGAGATATTTATAGGGATAAGAGAGGGATATGTGGCTCTCATTCTGCTGAGCATCAAATATAATACCAGCTGTCACCTTTAGAAGCTTCTTTATTCTTATTTTTCAATTTTTGCATTTATTTACTTGTTCATCCTTTATATATTGTTCATCCCCCCCTTTTTTTTTTTTATTGCACTCGATATTGTCTCATATATATATATATATATATTATGCTATATTATTATGTTCTTCTCTTTCTCATCACCTAAAAATGTTTTCTATCTATTTTTCCTAAATGGATTCTAAACATTGTTTTAAGCACAATATGAGTATGTTGCCTAGAGAATGGTGATGGCTTGTTTGAAGAAATCGGAGCTCGGAAAGGCCTCTAAACAGCAGCACGAAAATCGGATCAGAAATCGAGAAAAAGATGAAATAGCAATAGCCACAGTCATAACAGCTTTCAGTTATAATTTCGCCCTGCACAGTAATTTAAATTACAAATGGTAAATGTGATCCACCATGATGAACAATAGGGTGTGCAGTCACAGTTAGAAACCTTATCAAATTGAATCAGGTACACAAACCTTTAAAACTCTAGATGTATTGGTACCATCCGAAAGCTTCTAAATGTGAAGTCTCCTTCATTGAGTGATATTGCACTAGCAGGACAAACAATCTCACAATGCCTTGAACAGTCAAGTGGACAACCCTCTCGATCAAACTCTATAAAGTGGCCAGAATCAGTTTAAACAAATTGCAAAAGACTTCATATAATACATATTTTTTTCCTTCTTTTATGTGGTAAATGTAGCACCTAAGAGGCTAAGACCTACCCAAATGTCCAACCTCATACATTAGGCTTTCCCCTTATTCAAACTGAGTTGCATACACCAAAAGTATACTAATGGTCCATCTAATCTGTACATGTTTGAACACACGACATCAACTGCTTCATTGACCCTAATGTTTGCTTGTTTAACTAAATCAAGAAATAAATTTCTTTAATTATCAAACCAAGTTTTTGACTTTATAAAATAATTTGATAATGTGCATATATTGTAAAAGCAACACGTGCAAATCTTTTTCATTTGATAGCACACTCTATATTACACAAGCTTCTGAATTCGATGATGCTGATAAAATAAAATACTACAAGTTAAACCAAAGCAAGGAGGCTTGTATACCAGCCTTTCGGAAGTGAAGATCTTCATCATCATTGACACTGATCAGTACCCAAGGCCTCATCAGCAGCACAGTCAATGCAATTAACTGTAAATCCATTTGTCCAAAACACATAGTTCACCTTCACTTACATAACACCCACACACACAAAAACACTAGTTTTTAAGAGTTTTCACCTCCAGAAAAAGTGTAAACCAGTGAGATTCCTGTTATCAACAACATCTAATAGAGAGAGGGAAGTTAGTGCAACTGCAGGTGATACTGTTAAGTACACACGTGTAGGCCTGACTTTCCCTTAATAAGTGAAATCCAACTAGTGGAATTTTTAATTGAGTAACGCTAGAGATACAACTTTTTTCCATAACTGGTGACGTGATAAGCTGTGATTGGTGCAACATCACTTTTGCATGAGTGATTACTAACACTACTTTTATTAACATCAATCACACCATTTCACCTTAAAATTGCGAAAAGGGTTGTGAAAATTGTTTGTTCATAAGCTTATTATTTTTTATTAGAGTAAAGACAATGTTCCAACTCAAAAATGCTTGCTACAAATTATCCCAAAAGCTTAAGGTAGGGAACAAATTTAATCATTATTTTGACATATGGTAGGTGGTTGTGGTAAATGGGGTTTGAGCTTTTTGTAGATACCTCGAAGCTTGCACCGCATATGAGTTTAATGAAGGAATCCCAATTGTCTTGTCGAGGTTTTCAACATTGTCAGGGTTTTTACTGCTTTAAAGATTTACTCTCACTGAAATGCAAAACATAGAAATTTTCATTAAGGGAATGATGAATGAATGCAGAAGAAGAAGCGACCTACCTTGACGTTGAGGGAAGCTTGTAGAATTGCATGAAAAGTTCAAAGCCATCCCAGAGTGCAACTCAGAAAAACTGAGAAACACAGAGAGATATTTACCCGTTTTAACGGATAATTATTAAACAGAATTCCGCAGTTTGGGAACTGGGCTTACTGCATGGCCCAGGGAAAGTGGGCCTTTTTTCCCTATGGGCTGAAAGCCCACAGGTGGTTGATACTTATATTAGATTGTGACCTTATGTTCCTTCAAATTAAAATAAAAAAAGATTGTGACCTTGTGAGGTGACTGGGTATTTGTGAGTTTTTTGTTTTTTTTTTTTTTTTTTAAATAGTTACAATATTCTACTAATCCCACATCTTGAACTCTTTCCCCCTACTAAACCCCCAACACTTTGTACATTAAGATGTACCAATTAAGCTATTAGATTCTTAACATATTTGTGAGTACTTAAAAGCTCTTGGATTGAAATTTTTTATATTATAAACGGATATTGGAAGATAAAAAATATAATTAGTTCATCAAAATTTATCATTTCCAAAAGATATATGAGTAAATTACATCAATTTTGCTTTTAGGTTTTTACAAATGCAATGGCTAAGTTTTTTATTACATAATATTCCATTTCTAAAATAAATTCCTATAATTGTTATATACCTTAAGGACCACAAAACTTAACCGAGAAGAGTGTCATTTCATCCATAACTTGGATTATAATTTTTTTTATAAAAATAGAATATTTTGTTTGTGAAATCATAGTTTGAAAGGGTATGGATTTAACTATCACATTTATACAAGCCTAAATAAGAGGTGTCATTTTATAAAACGCTTGAGATAAATTTTTTTTTTTTTAATTGGATGTCATTTTGTAAAATATCACAAAGTTAGTGTAATTTATAAATAATAAGATTATAACTCGTATATGCTTAAGAGCTCAAAGTATAGGGAGAAATTGTTGGAGATGATATAGCAGTAAAAGCTTTGGTTTCAAAACTTTTAGTATTTGTTATGGATTTTCAATAAACTAATACAAATGTTAATTTTTGGAGTTGATATTCTAGATAAATACATAGGATATGTTTTTTTTATTTTAGCAATTCGGTCATCGATGGTCATTAGGATTACGTGATAAATTATGATTGAAATAATATCACTTTCTCTTGGAATGTAATAGAGTTAGGATAAAATTTGGCTACAAAATTTGTTGTAGCCTAATACTATAACCCCTACTAAAAAAAGTTAACATAGATACATATTTTAAAAATCTAACCACTGGATTGCATATTTTTTTATATTCTTTATACACATGTCATATTTCGTGTCAATCATATGTTATTTGATATCCAACTCATAAACTTATTTTTTAAACATAATTTTAAACTATAAAAACTAGATTTTTTAACATTTTATTGATGATATAGTTATTAATATTTGATTTTTGGAAAATTTTGCAAGCATATAGGATATAAGAAGAAAAAGTAATGATAAAGTTTAGTTACAAAATTGGTTGTACCTTACTCAATATCTTTTTGTTGGAGGTGAATTTTGACAAATAAACCATTGGATTACATTTTCTTTCTATATCCTTCACACTTGCAAAATTTCTAAAAAATTAAATATCAATAGCTATATCATCAAAGAACTGTTTAAATTGCAAGTTTTTGTAGTTTAAAATTATGTGTAAAATATAATCTTATGGATCATATGGTAAATAATATCCGGTTGACACAAAATTTAACATGTGTATTAAGAGTGTAAAGAATATGCAATCTATTGGTTAGCTTTTTAAAATATGTAATAATGTTAATGATATTGAGAAAGGTTGTAGTCTTACGCTCTGTTTGTTTCAACATTAAAGTTTTTCTGAAATGGTTCATTTTCCAAAGAGCATTTTTTAGAAAACTATATCATTTTTCGGTGTTTGGTAATGACCTTGAAAATGAGCCTGAGAATGTTTTCTGGTGTTTGGTATGCATTTTTTTTTTTTTTTTTCTTGCATAATTTAAAACATGTGTATTATGTAAACCAACTAATGTAATCAATATAAATAATAATAAAAACAAGAATGAATTTGGTTTTCATACTAAAATTTTGACAATAGATACAATCAAAATTAGTTGTCAAATTTTTGTAATCACTCATCTTGCCTCACACACACACACACACACACACACACACACACACACACATCAACTATTTGTCTATATATATAAAATTGACAGGGGAATACATCTTCAATAAGTACAAATAACAATAACTTTTAATTGTCTACTCTTTTTGCTGGTATACTAATTGTTTGCTATGGTCAATCACAAGTCTTCAATATTACTCTAAATTATATATTTATATAATGTATATGCATAATATATCATCACTGCATAGTATTTGCATAATGTATCTGCCAACAAATGCAATTCCCCTAAACAATTATCATTCATTATATAACAATATTATAAATTTACCGTAAAGATTGTCATATGTAAAAGCAATTTAGAGCCATATAGGCACTATGTTTAAAATTTTCGTCTTTTACTTCATTCATTCTTTCTTCTTCTTCTTCTTCTTATTATTTTTTTTACACTTTTATTTGCAAAAAGAAGTAACTTCTGCTTGGAATCCATAAAATCGAAAATTTCTAAGAGAAAAAAGAAAATCGAGCTTGAAATTCAAAGCAAAGAATTGTGATTTTGGTAGAGAGGAATGAAATAATTACCACTACAAATTTGTTCTCCTTTGCAAGTTAGAGCTATTGACCGATCAGTGAAGGGGGAAAAACAATCTAATCAGAGAACTGTGTTATAGAGAAGAAGAGAAACATGGAGAAAAGAGAAAAGAGAGACAGATAGAGAGAGAGAGATCTATGGGAAGAGGAGAGATCAGAGTTAGTGACAGTGAGGGTGCGAGGAAATAAAAAGTAAAGGGAAGAGAGAAAAAGTGAGAGAACTTATCGTGAGAGAGAGAGAGAGATTGTTTTCCAATTTTTTTTTTTTTGGAAAACAACTTATAGAAAATAAGTCTTGTTTTTATTAAGGTTTTTCGTTAACTAAAGATAGTTTTCCGTTGACATTTTTTTTTTGTGCTACCAAACACTGGAAAATGTGGAAACCTATCTTTACAAAAGGTTTTCCAACAAAACAAACAAAGTGTTAGACTATAACCAATTTTGTAACTAAACTTTGTTCAAAATGTAATCCAATGGTGGATTTGTCAAAATTTATCGAATAAATAAATATGTAGTTGAGTTATAGTTTTAGGGTACAACCGAGTATGTTGTCAAATTTTGTCCTTATAAAGACACTAAACTCTTACTAGTGTTGCAAAAGAGAATCGAGAGGTCATTATTTGGTTTGAAAAAAGCCTTCATTTCTCTCTTTCACGGTACAATTTGGTATTGAATTCGATATTATTAATATATTACTTTAATGAAAAATGTTAATAGATGTCTTAAGGACATTGGTTTAGGATATATATATTTTTAAAATTTTATGGGAAAAGAAAAGAAAAATTAAATTTTTTGACAACTTTTTATATTTCTCATGAAAATAGTGTTAAAACTTTTCTTAAATAGTTTGTTAGCCATTTTATTTATGTTGGGAAATTTAGATCCCGGTTGATAAAATTAACAAGTTTTAAACCCAAGTTGTTAATTAGATTTATTATGAATAAACCTTATTAAAACAAACAAACATCAATATCATGCACAGTGGAATAGTAAATAAGACAAGATATGATAATCTAGGAAAACCAATGAAACAAATTAGTTTCACAGTAAAAAAACTTAGGGGGAAACCTTCCCGAAAAGCAATTTACTATAGTAAAGAGAAGTTTCAGATTTAGTACAAAACTTTTATCCCTAAACTCTACAATCCCCGTAAATGAACTTACAGCAGAAACCTTCTACCACTTCAGAACCTCTGAACTCTTTAATATATGAATGCCACCCTTTTGCACGAATCCTAGTATGTGACTAATTCCAGCAACTTGAAGATGTTGGCTGCAAAGTTCTTCACTTCATCAACAATGAAGATCAAAAAGTACTTGATTACAAAACCTTAAGGCGCAAAAGACGCAGTAACTTCTTGCAAAGAGAATAAGGCACTAGGTCACTTTCTGCATGTGCTCTCCATGTATAACGACCTTTAAAATAAGCCTTATATATGTCTAAGATTGTGAGAAAAGAAACCCTACAAATATATGTCAGCTAGGGCCAAAAATCAGATCTGAAAATTATGATTTCATAGATATTGACAGATTCAGCTTTTGTCGAGCTTTTGTCGAGCTTCATTCTTAAATCTCGATAGATACTGTTTCTGTTGAGGTATTTGTCGAGTTTTAATAAACAACTTTTCTTCACTTGTTTCTTAGTCCAATCTTCATGACTTTAATACTTGACTTGAACTCTTGTTTCTTAAAGTACTAAACCCATCCTAGATCTACCCAATTACAAGTAAAGTGCATTTTGTCAAAGAATTGGCCAATTATATAAAATATGTCCTTAACAATTTATTTATTTTTATAATTCAATAGTTTCAGTGAAGGAGACAGAATTTAAATACTGACAGCATCATGGACGGAGCCAGAACTTGAAGTTAAGAGGGTAGCTTTGCTGTTGGTTGTGTATGGTGGCTCTAGCTTTCGGCTTAGTTGTTTAAGAGCTAATGGCCTTTTTTATTTTTTTTTATGTGTGCATCCAGATATGGACTAAATTATTTTGTTTAAATTTTTTTAAAAAGTTAGGTTGTTTGTTTTGGGTAAAATTGGTTGATTGAGTTTAATTGTTTTTAGCTTTACTATTGATAATTTTTATTGTTGAATAATTTTTTTGGCTTGTTTATTTTGCTTTAAATTTTAGACTTGGCCTTTAAAAAGAGGAAAATGATAGAATTACAAACATTTTTACAAATTATTAATGTGGTAAATAGTTATTTGTATGTAAAAATGTGAGATAAATGATGGTCTAGATGCAAACCAATAAAATTTTACTACTTCAATAGTTTCTAAAAATGTTATAGAAAAGTTTTTAGCTAGAATAGTACTTTAAAAAAATCAATGATAATGTTAACGGGGCAAAGCGTGATTTTACAGAATAAAATTGCTAAAATTGATACTCATGAATATATTAATAAAATTTAAAAAAAAAAAAAGAAAAAACACAAGAAAGAAAAGGGGGCGCCATTGCCCCGAGTCCAAGTCTCCCTCCGTCCCTGGAAAGCATTCATTGGAGTTGCAAAGAAATTGCCAATACAGCTTCTCTACCGTCCTCCCTCGTTTTCAATTGGTTTAACAGCATCACTAGGCTTAGCCCATAAGGCTTTAGCACTATATAAATATAAATAAAATGTTCTTTTATAACAAGTTCGTTACTTAGTTATATCTCATTTCTTCTTAGAGAAACTGATACGCATATTTCGTGACTCTCACGCGCCTCTCTCTCTGATAGCCATTTCTGCTATTCTCTCGCCCTCTCTCTCTCTCTCTGTCTTTCTTTGTGCGCATCACACTCACAGGTTCTCTCTTTCTCTCTCTGCAATTACTTTGCCCTTCCTGTTTGGTTACTGAGAAACCGTATTGAATGAAAGAGAAAACTTAGGGCTAAGTTTTCACTTACTATTTCTCTATTATTTTCTCGGCAACCAAACGGAGTTTTAAACTCAGTTTTATCTCTGTTTCTAACGATTCGTTCGATTTAAATCTCTGTTTTGTAGGTCCTCGCAAATATCTTCGCCATCAAATCGAGTTCGCTCTTTCTTCAGATTCACCGAACTGGTACTATTACATCCAGATCTTCTATGAATACGTAGTTTCCAAATCCAAGCCCTAATTCGATTATTTCTTTCTCTCATTTCAATTCGAATATTACTCTTTTGTGGTGCAGTGAACCCTAGGCTTACCTGAATCATCGAAAAAATGGTTTCCTTTGAGATGAATGACCGAAAGAGTGAGTGCAATTTTTTTTTTTTTTTTGATATATTAGTTATGTTTTTGGAGAAAGAGATTAAAAACTTTGAAGTTACAGAGTTTATTTTGCGTGCTTTGATTGAATATGGAAATGATATGTATTGCTGAGAATAGAGTTGGAATAAGCTTATTATAAGTACATTTGAGAAAGATTAGCTTACAAATTTTGGTTATGTAGATAAAATTGACTAACCTAAGTTCATCGAGGTTGTATATGTGCTTTGCTTAAGAAGATTTATAATTATAATCTTGCAATTATCTTCCTTTAGGTTTTGCTTTCAGCATTTAGTGCTTATATGAAATACTCTGATGCTTTGGGTCTTTAATTTATAGTTATGACACTGAATATTTAGTTTTGGTAACCGGCTCTATGATGTTTCTACGGTTGAGAAGTATGCACATGTTTCTTTGGTAATTCGATAGTTGTGGGCGGGGGGAATTGAACCTTCAACGTTTCTGTTGGAAACACCAGGAAGTGTCAATTGAGAAATATATACATGTTTATGTATCAGTTAAAAGGTGACATACTGTGTTAAATGGATAGGGTTTTTTTCCCCATGATAGGTAGATTGTGGGGTAGGTTGGTGTTTGAATTACAGACATGGGACATCACAAAGGATGCCATTATCGTTTGGCTATCACCCCCTAGTGGGTCTTGAATTCACGACCTTACCATCCTTCCCATTATAATTGGAGAAGGAAGTACTAGTTAACTATAGCTCAATGAATTTTTTTTTTTGATAGGTAATAAGAATTTTATTAAAACAAACTAAAAAACAGAAGCAAGCAATACAAGGTGTTCATGATGGTGAACACAAGGAAAAGCAACAAACAAACAAACAGCAACAAAGAACAAGAAAAAACTTAAAGAGCAATACTAAGAGAAGAGATAAACTCTAATATAGTGGAGCATTCCGAGAAGCTCCAACACCTAGACCAATCAAATAAAGTCTTTTGGCAAAGAGCTTGTAATTGAACCAAGGATTTCTCGGTATCCTCAAAAGAGCGCCGATTTCTTTCCGTCCAAATAATCCACATCAAACAGCCAGGAACCATATTCCATATGTCTGAATTAAATTTTCCTAGCCAAAAACTCCAACAATACACCAAGCTTTCCACAGAGCCTAGCATGACCCATTGTGTCCCAAAGATCTGAAACATATAAACCCACAAAGAGTGAGCTACCGGACAATGGAGGAGAAGATGATCCACAGTTTCCTCATTCCGATGGCACATACAACACCTATTCACCAAAATGCGCCCCCTAAGCATAAGATTATCCAATGTAAGGATCTGCCCATGAACCGCTGTCCACACAAAAAATGCCACCCTCCTAGGGATCTTTGCTTTCCAAACACCCTTCCACAGAAAATTGGAAGTAGCTACACCCCTAATGATATTGTAATAGGACCGGGTATCAAACATGCCATTCCCTTTGAGACACCAATGAGAAGTGTCATTCCCACCACCCCTAGGGATCCGAGATTGAATGAACTCAAGGAAAGAGAAGGCAGCCCCTAATTCCCTTTCATGAAAATCCCTATGAAATCTCAAATTCCAAATTCTATTGCTACCACCCTCCTGGTAGCATAAAACATTAGAAATGCAAGCTTCCTTGTCATTAGAACACACATACAACTGAGGATAGAGCCTTTTAAGTGAGTTATCTCCAACCCACTTATCATGCCAAAAAAGGATATGAGAGCCATCCCCCACCACTAAGGTCACATGGTTGGAGAAACTCTCCCAACCATCATGAATACCACGCCACAGACCACATCCGTGGGCCCTTCTACATATTTTAGTATTCCACCCCCCTTGACCCTCTCAATGAATTTTTTTTAATGGGTAAGTTACACACATAGTCACATACCCATGGGATTTGAACCAGCAACCTTTCCCTCCACCCACACTTGTGAGAGGAGGAGTGCCATTTGCACAAGGGCTGATTGTCTTAAAATATTGCATGCTTTCTTGAGTTTTGAGCAGTAGCTACTACAGCTTTGCCAAACCTCCTTTGTGGTGATTCTCTTCAGGTCTTTCTTGAAGGTGGCAGACCTTGCATTTCAGTCATGGAAGAAAGTTGTGTGATTACTATGGGGAGTTTAGGCCCTCGTATGCAGATTTGTGTATAAGCATTTTAGTACCCTGAGATGGTTTTAAATCTGAGTCAATCTTAAGTTTTATATGGTTCTGCTCCCCACACCAAAACTAGAATGATGATTCAGTGGACTGTAGTAGGAATAGGATTCAAGTGACTTGACTTTGGATTAGGTGATCAAGTCATATTCCTTTCTTGTACTGCTGGACCTATTGCTTGGGGGCTTAAAAAATTTCTTAGGTTTATGTTCTTCTATCTGAGACATTCAATACACATGAACATAGCCTTGATTCTTGAATCATGTTGAGTTTGTCTATCTCTGCTTCATGTTGGGGCCAATTAGATGTAAATGTGGTACTTTCATGTGAATTAGCTTGTCTTGTATCTGTGTTCTTTAAAACATTGTAGTAGTGCCTGGTGCTTTCATATTCAGTCTACTTGAATTCGTATGCCCCTAATACTTGCGATTGTGAAATGAAACAGAGATTGGATTAGGACTGACAGGATTTGGCGTATTTTTCTCATTCCTGGGGATTATCTTCTTCTTTGACAAGGGATTGCTTGCCATGGGAAATGTAAGTGCCTCAGTCGTAGCATTTGCTTGCTTGGGTTCCTTTTCTTTTTTAATAAATATATATATATATATATATCTTTTGCTTCTTGTTGACATGATACTTATTTAACAGTCTTACTTTTGTGTGTACTTAATCAGATACTCTTCTTCTCAGGGGTGACTCTGACCATTGGACCGAAGTCTACCATGCAGTTCTTCATGAAGCGTCAAAATTTTAAGGTTTAATCACTTTACTCTCTCTCTCTCTCTCTCTCTCTCTCTCTCTCTCACACACACACACACAACACTTTCATACACATGCATGCATGGCTTTGTGTCTTTTTCACTATTTATTTTTCCCCCCTTCTGCTTGTACAGGGAACAATTTCATTTGGTGTTGGCTTCTTCTTTGTTGTCATTGGATGGCCAATTGTGGGCATGATTTTGGAGTCATACGGGTTCATTGTACTCTTCAGGTCTGTATAATTCTTACTTCCATGTATTTCACATTAATCTGTCATTATACAATTTTAAAGTTGATTATGGAATATACTTTGCAGTGGCTTCTGGCCAACAATGGCAGTTTTCTTGCAAAGGATACCTATTCTCGGTTGGTTGATCCAACAGCCATATATCAGATCGGTATGTTTATTTTGGAACTCAAATGTTTTGTTATAGTATTTTTGTTTCAAATTCAAACTGTAATATCTTATCTTATTTTTTTAACTGAATGTTTGCTAGACTTTAGTATTCATAAAAGACCATATAGGCAAAGACTGAAGCAATTAGTCTCGTGGAAGTTCATTTAGACAAAAGAAAGAAAAATTATTCTTCTTTGTGGTGCTGTGCTTTATTTATCCAATTAGAAAAAAAAAAAAAAAAAAAATCTTTGTGGTGCAGTGCTTTATAGATTAACATTTGGACTTTGCTTGTGGTGCAGTGCTTTGTAGATTAATATGAAAATATATTGATCCTCCTAAATTGTCATTTACTTCATATAAGAGGTTCTGCGACTTTAAATAAGAATTTTTTGTTTGCTCAAAAAAGGTGAGGGCAACATAGGAAATTGGTAACTATTTTCCACTTTAGTGGACATGTATTTTGGGATGTCTTAAAAAGGAAAAAAATACATTTAATTTAGGATGAAGGGAGTATTTGATAGGGCCAGGAGCACTTATAAAAAAAAAAGGTATTTGATAGGGCCAGGAGCAGTTTTCATATAAATTATTTTTTAACCCTTGTTGGGTCTGGGTGAGCTTGGCTTTAGTTAGCCAAGGCTGGTTACAATGCCACCCATTATAAAGTAGCAAGTGATTATCTATATGGCAAAGTATGGAAATACAAGAGAAAGGAATTAAGTTTTTGAAAAATCAAGAGAAAGGAATTAATTGGACATTTGTCAATGTATTCTAAGCAGTGAGAGTGTTTGCTCAGAATTGAGCAAAAGGAGAGAGAAAAAAAACCAGATGAGGGGTGGGGGTGGGGGAGTTCTGCTAATTGTATTTGACTTCGATTCCAGGTTTAGATGCAATTAAGCTGTTAAATATCATTGTGGATCAGATGCATCAACAAATCTCATTAATTCTTGATGTGATTGGTAATTTATTGTAGTAGTTAAATAAAAGAAAAGTATAGGTAACCTCTAACTGATGATCTATGATAATACATCTTGTGGGCATAATTCTTTACAAGCATGTGCATTGCAATCACATTTACGGAAGAAGTTCTAAATTTCACAGCTCTGTGTATCATTGATATGCCATAATCATATAATGAGGTTCTTGTCACCTATAAGCTACATTATTCATTGTTCTTTTTTATTTTTTGGGTGGTGGGTTGGGGGGGTGGGGGGGATTGGTTTTCACATTGGTGCAACACTGACTTCAGAATATTCAATCTTCCCTCCACCCCCAACCCATAGTACCATCCAAAATGATGGAAAATTATTGGAGAATTGCTGCATTTAACATCCATATAGAAAATAGTGCCAGTTCAATGAAGGGGATGTATTGCTGTGTAAATATTTGCACTCACTTTAGTTGGTGTAAAAGCATTACTTTTAGTTCTATGTGGTTCTAATCTCTCCATAGTCCATACTCTTCACTCGTGCAGCAAAGTGTGATTTTTATAAGTAAGCTTGCTTGCTTTTTCCATGTGCAGTTCTTTGACCGGTATCGGGGTAAGCGGGTGCCTGTATAAGCCAGGAAAAGATTCCAGAAAAGTTGCAGAGAGGCCCAGTCGTAAGTTCTTGTAATATACAGTCAAATCGAGACCCATAATTTTTTCATTTGGTTGACGTGGTGGCTGTAGAAAAGAATACTCATTTGATGATGAGATTCATCTTTTACCAAAAGAAAGGAAAGTTAATCTGAGCTTTAATATGTACTATTCCAGGGTTTATGTTACTGGATCAGAAGTTGTTTCAGACTTAACCACTCTGGTGCATGTTCCAATATTCAAGTTACCATTGATTGTGTGTAGTTCTGACTTGTGATTCTTCTTACCTTTATGAATAAATGGAGTGCATTGGGGAATTTCACTTCATTTATTTGTATTTTGGCCAGATCCCACTGGAAATGACTACCCAAACCCAAAAAAAGAAAAAAGAAAATGAAGAAGATAGACTAGCTGATCTAATATTATTGCTATCATTGACTTATTGTTGCTCATGATTATGAAGACGAAGATCTTGATCTTTTTATGTAATCCCAATCTCAGTCAATGGTAGGAAATGCCTGGTTCTTTCAAAGGTATTACAATAATGGTTTCTTTTCGGTATTGCTTTCAGTTGGTACCATTTATTCGAGCTGTGCCCCAAATTTTCTCTGATCGTGTAACAGATAAGCCAATAGGTAGGTGGTGATTAGACCAAAATAGATGAGTGATTTTAGGCAGTTTGATTAAAGATCTTCTGTTGGATTGTAACTATCTTGGACAATATACTGCTGATTGTTTGTTTGGTCAACTTGAATGTAATAGACCTCAAATGATCTATATACATAAAATTAATTTAAAAAGGGGAAATCTTTTTTTCCCCTGAAATATTTAAAATGACAGTTAAAACAAAAAAATAAAATTTCACGGTAGTAAGCGGGCACTCTGCTGCAGGCTTAAACTACCCTGATGTTAAAAAAATAGCAACCCACTCTCAATTTAATCACGCATTAGCCTCCTCAAACGATTAGCAATGAACAGTACCACGCTACTTGTGGTGAGGTACTGTTCATCACTGATGTTAAAAAAAAAATATATATATATTTTTATTTCTCTCTTTCTGTCTCTCTCTCATCGATCCACCACCAAGGTAGTAACCCACATCAGATCTACAACCCACCATCTGATCCGCTCCACCCACTTTGAATCAGACAACCAACAAACCAAAAAAACCATTAACCTCAAATATTGCAACACTAAACCCTTCGCCCAAAATCAACCTCAAGCTTTCAGAAACACAACAAATAGCCATCGAAAGCCCCAACTCAAAGACCCAGTGAACCCAACCCCATGAGCCGTCCATCACGGCCATCAATACCACCATGCACCCCAGCCAATCCACCCACAGCAAGATCGACGATGGGCTCACTGGCCATGGAGGAAGAGAGGAAGTGAGAGGAAGAGAGAGAGGCTTGGTGGTCATTGAGGAAGAGAGAACGCTTCGGTGATCATGGAGGAAGAGTGAGAAATAAAGAAAGAGACAATAGGATTTGGTGAGGAAGACTGGAAGATAGTGTGAGAAATAGAGAGAGAAAGAAATAATTAATAATGAATAAAATAAGTATTTAATACAAAATTGGAGGTAAGAGTATTGAGTTTGATGTAGGAGTATCTACAAATGAGTAAATTAAAATAGCTTTATAGACCAAATTTGACTAAAAATACTGCTAGGCTGATGCGAATGTTCTTATTGGATGAAATCCCTAGCTTCTCTCACTTTTTTGCTATCTAATATCCATCAAATACAAACCAAATTGTTGTCTTGATCTCATTCAAATTTAAACTTGGATCCCCTAATCCACCTTTGGATGCCACGCCATAAGTATTCTGAAAGCCAAACCCACCATCTCAACTTTTGTACTGCCATCCTTGCAATTATGTACCTAATGGTGTCCAAAAGAAAAGAATGAAGGTCCAAATTTGGGGGACAAGATAAAGATGCTATTGGAGATATTAAGAGCATCTCCAATAGATCAGCTAAATTTATTTTTTGAAGAACAAACCCCAAAAATCAGCTCCAATAGATTCTCCAAATGCAAAACTTTTCCAAATTTTTTTTGAAGTTGCTACAGTGCTTCTCTAGATATAGAAAACATTGTAGCAACTCCAAATGAATTTTTCTACTTAAAAAAAATCATACAACTCAATAAAAAACAATTTTTTCTCTCTCCTCTCACAACGGCTACAAACATTCACAACGGCTACAAATACAACAATCATTTCTCTTAAACATTTCTAAACTCAAGCATAATCAAAATACAAACTCAAAAACACAATCTTAAAATTAATCAAATCATAGCAATAAAAGTAAAAAAAAAAAGAAAAAAGAAAAAAAGAAGCCATCTGACCCATCTGGGCTGCATTAGGGAGGAAGACGAGCGGCGGCGGAGCGGAAGGCGTGGCTTGACACAATGAACGCCGATTCTGTGCCTACCTGTGGAGCAAGCAAGATATCTCTCGCTTGTTCTTTCTTTGTTTCTTATCACATAGAGAGCTAGAGAATGTTCTAGAATCAAGTACAAAAAGAAACAAAGTAGAAAAAGTAGAGAGAGAGAGAGAGAGAGAGAGAGAGAGAACTGGAGAAAGTGATCTGGAATAAAGTAGAAAAAGAAAAAGAAGGGAGGATAGAGATAGGAGTGGGATACGTGTGTGGTGAAGAAAAAACAAGAGAAAAAAGAAAAAGAAAAGAAACGTATGGATGAAATTAAGAAAGGAAAAATAAAATAAAGAATAAGAAATGACAATTAAGAAATGCTAACACAATATTTTCACAATAAATCTTAAGTAATAGATTCTTATTAGCTAATATTGGTGAATAAAAAAATAATTTTAGTGGTGGGTTCAAATTAGAACTAGTAACAATTTTCTATATATTTTGTTATGATTCTTATGAAAGTATTGTGAAAAATATTATGGATATAACACTTCTCATTGAAAAATATAGTTGTTGGGAATGAACATAAGAAGAATAAATGATGATTAAAAAAAGAATAAATAATAAATGAAGAAATAATATTTAAATGAGATAGAGAAAATAATAGAGAATCTGTTGGAAAGTGTATTTGAAAAAGTAAGTAGGTAAAAACTAAATGTCACTGTTCACTGTTCAAACAATACAAAAATTTAGATAAACTGCTAGAGATGCTCTAAGAGCCTTTGGTGCGGTTTGGATTGCATGTCTGCGTTGCGCGTTCACGTTTTCAGCTTTTTTTTTTTTTTTTTTTTTTTTAAGACATAGCCTGTTCATGGGACATGAACAGTGAACCAAGGCATATGAACAGTAAAAAAAGAGTGAACAGTAATTTTTCACACATTTAAAAATTATTTTGCTACAGCATTTTCAGTTTTCAGCAAAATAAGTTGTATCCAAACGGACCCTTTATATTCAGTTTTCTATAATTGAGTTAGATTTTACCTCTTCAAAAACTTGCTTTTCTACTTTAATGATTCATTTTTATAATACACCCTACGTATCACTCTTTATTTTATAATACATCTTATTAATATATAATTTTTTTTTTTTTTTTTTGTTCACACTACCCCAACGCCCTGTGACCCATGACCCCAATGCCTAGCGACTCATGACTCAACCTCCCATCCAACCACGAGCCAACACCTAACAAGGCAACCCACAACCACCTTAGTGTCTCATGTCTACTCATAGCTAGATCGACCATCGTTGATGATGCCCCTTATTAGCAACCCACAATGCTATGGTGAAAAGGCATGAGAGAGAGAGAGAGCTACAATGTGCAGTATTATTACCAAGTACTATAACTTTTTGCAAATTTTTAAATAATGATGCACAACCTACATAAGTTCTGTAAATAAAGAGTTAAACATAAGTTGTGCTTGGATTTGAGGATCTAATCTAGGGATTTGGGGAACAATTACAGATACAAATTTAAATAACTAAAATTGAGCTTCACACTCATTGTTTCATAAATAAGTTAGCATACATACACTTAAATTTTTTTTTTTTTTTTTAAATCGTTATACAATACTCTGAGAATACAATAATGTTGTATTCTCTCATCTCATATAATAGTAAATTACAGAGCAGTGTATGAAACTCAGTCATGGATAGAGTATGCTAGTTCCCTAAGGCTGCCACAAACGGGACACATACAATTGGGCTAGTAGAGATTTTCCTATCTCCACAGATGCAAGGCTTGTTATTCTTGTTTTGGTACTTGGTATTTGGAAGGCTTATTAAAGGCTTGAGAGTTCAAGAAGTGCCCAACTGTTGGAGGAGTTCAACAACATTGCTAGGAGCAGAAGAATAACAAACAGTTTCGAATTGAGTAAGTCCCACATCCAACAGGCACAATAAAATAGAAGCATCGGACTTAATATAAAACAGCCAGCTTAACAAGTTCAAAATCATACCTTTCTCGGCCTTTTGGCTAAGATCAAGTGTAGTATCTGTTCTTATCAGTTTAATATCTGATACGTGGGTTATAAGCTCACATGGTATTAAATTAATTTTTCATGGGGAAGGACTCACCATAGTAGCTTGCTGCTAGAGTTCTTGAGTGTAGCCTTTGCGTTGCACTAAAGCTTGGGCTTGGCACACCCCACTAAATCTAGTGTTAAACTGATTCAAGGGTCTATGGCCTAAATGGATCTGTTTCAAGGATCATAGGGAAATTTTTTTTGTAATAGTGTAATGCACAAGCACAATTCTAAGTGATATAAAAAATCTGTTCATGGCTACCACTGAAAGGTCCATGAACCATCAAGCCCATAAATCAAAAAGTAATAAAAGGTATTCAGACTGAATGAATATTACATTACCTATCCCAGATTCGTGAGAGTTTTGTGCACCCCAGACTAAAAAATTGGATATAACATATACATTCTTTTGGTGAAAGCTTGGTTTGTTTGATAGTTGACTAGGGATATATAATGAAAAAGAAAGAAAAAAAGGATTATTATTTAATACTACTACTGACATGTTTAAAACGGATCATAGGATTTGACTGTTCCAACTAAAGCAAGCGCTTCTCTAAGTGCCTCCAAGAGATGTTCTGGATAATCCTCAATGCGAGCTACACCATACTGTGATTGCATGGAACTCAAGACCCTTCCAACAATCTGAATATGGAATTGCAGAAGTTATAGCATATATATAATTGAGGAAAACTTATAAAATGGAATCACCGTGAATATAACTGTGGCCAACCTTCCTTGCATAGCCACCATAAGCTATGCCACCAATTAAAGCATGCAATGAGTCAGGCAAACTGGCTGTTAGTATTTCATCCTTTGAGTTCTCTGGTAACAAATAACAGAAGGGAAACATCAAAAGAATACTATAGAACTCAGAAAGACAGATAAATAGGGGGGAAAAAGGGTGATAAAATTACTAGTAATGGATGTTGTTTGAAAAAGTCCCATTTTCTTTAATCCATCAACTGTGTGAGCATTGGTGCCACCCGCCAATTGAAGAAAACCTACCATTTGAAAGGAGTAAAGAACTGACACCTTACCAAAAGAAAATCGAAACTTAACACATTTTCTATGAACTTAGGGAATCCAAATACAAACCAGGAGGCCTGTCTTTCACAGCAGCCAATTGAACAGCGAAGGCAATTGATTCCCTTGTGGCACCTCGTCCAATATCTCCACTCATGGGGCGGCCATCCAACTTCATTTCATGAACTATATTAGATAGATGGATTGTTTGAAAGGAAAAGTAAAATTTGGATTGATGATATCATTTGAAACTTATTTAATCAGTTCAAATGGATTTCAGTTAAGATAGGACAGACCTGCCATAAATTGAAGCAAGGTAGATTAGGTTCCATAATAGAGTACATCGTGTTCATTGAGGATATGGTTGAATCCCCAACATTAGGTAAGCTAACCTGGAGCCAGAAAGTATTAATTCACAATGTTCAAGATACTCACCGGGAAACTGCTTTACAGCTTAGTGTCAAACATTCTCACACACACACACATTAAGACAACAGAGGACATATCCCATGCTTACTGCTATTAGTCTCAGATGTGAAATTGAATCTCCCAAGCCATCCCAAAGTTCTTCAAAGAAAGCACTCTGCCTACAGAAGGGATCAGTTCATGCAGTGCGTCAGTGCCTAGATTTGGATGAAACTCAATAAGATATAGTCACATTTGGTTATTTCCTAAGAATTTGAGGGCAAAGAAAAAGTTCTTTGTCCTTCATAAGGTATTGCAGTGAAGCATATTAATTTCTCTAGCATTTGAGATGAGACAACTACAATCATATGCATAGTTTTAGATTTGGCACAGGCTCCTTTTGAGGAGATATTTTTCAGTCTTTTTACCTGTGTCATTAAAGAGGATAAAGTTCAGTTGCAAATGCAATCAAAACAAAATAATAGATCCCATGCCCCTTCTCCCCTCACCTATTTAAATTATATACCATCTATTTTGTATTATAAGATGTTTAATATAATCGAAATAGTACCTTCCACTTGTATGTATCTCCACAGCATCAATACCATTTTTTTTTATAAGATCAGCCGTAGCAGTAGTATCTCTTATATATGTAACCACCCCTAAACAAGTTTGTGAGATTAAATGTGAAAATAATGAAAGAGATCTAAATTAAAATACTAGAAGAGGGAGAATACACAAGTTTATAATTTCAAATGTGATTAAGATTGGAGTCTTAACCAAGGCTTCAAAAAGAAATAAAAAAGAGGCTATATAGCCTACATTAAGGAAAAGCAGCAGCATGACAAAGGAAAGTAACACCCACTTATATTATCGTAGGGGCAAACTGGAAAGCAACGGCCACAGCCATAACAGCGCTCAGTTATAACTCCACCCTGCACATTATATTAAGTACAAATGGCAAACGTGTCCCATGATGAACAATAGGGTGTGCAGTTAGAAATCATATCAAAATGAATCAAGAACACAAACCTTTAAAACTCTAGATGCATTGGTACCATCTGAAACTTCTAATGTAGAGTTTCCTTCATTGAGTGATATTGCACTAGCAGGACAAACAATCTCACAAGGCCTTGAACAGTCAAGTGGGCAATCCTCTGGATCAAACTCTATTAAAGTGGCCAGAAGTCAGATTAAACAAATTGCAAAAGAATTCATATATGAGCCTGTTTTTAAGTGGCCAGTGTAGCACTCAAGACCTACCCAAATTTCCAACCTGATACATTAGGCTTTCCCTTATTCATACTGCATTGGGTAAACCAAAAATATACTATGACCTATCTAATTTGTACAATTTTTAAATCCATGACATTAAATGCTTCATTGACCCTAATGCTTTGCTTGTCTAACAATACCAAGAATATATTTGTCTTCATGATTGAGCTGAATTAAATATTGACTTACTCCTGACAAACCTGCTAATTCATTAGTGATAAGTGTGTATCAAGCCAAAGTCTTACATAAATAACATGATAATTTGTATCTATGGTATAAAAAGTAAAAACACTTGCAAATCTTATTCATATTCAATTCAATTGATAACGCACATTATATTACATGCGCTTCTGCACTAGCTGGTGCTGATAAAATAAGATACTACTAATTAAACCAATGCAAGGAGGCATGTATACCAGCCTTTCGGAAGTGAAGATCTTCGTCATCATTGACGCTGATCATTACCCAAGGCCTTCTAAGGCCCACTATGTCTCTAGCTGATTCAATTCCATCATTTACTGCACTCACGACCGCCAAATCAGCAGCACAGTCAATGCAATCAACTGCACAACCATTCATCAAAAACACATAATTCACATTCACCTACATCACACACACAAAAATACAAACACTAGTTTTCAAGAGTTTTCACCTCCAGCAAGAGTGTAAACAAGTGAGAGATTCCTGATATCGACAACATCCTATAAAGAAAGGCAGGTTAGTGTTACTGCAAGCGATGCGACAATAAAAACTTCACAATTGGGCCAAAAATACCCTTAATAAGTGAAGTCCAACCAATGGTTTTTAATTGAGAACGCTAGAGAAAAAAAAATTTCCAAGACTGGTTGACATGACAAGTTATGACTGGAGCAACATCTATTTCACATGAGCCATTACTGACACTTTTATTAACACCAATCACACTGTTTTAGCTAGCAGGTGTGAATAATTTTGTCTCTACGCTTGTTATTTTTAATGTTGTATACTTGTATATATGAGTATACATATGTAGGTTGTAACTTGTAATATGTAAGTGATCCTACTTTAGTGGTAGAACAATGACTAAAAGAAATAAAATTGTGTTTTAGAATCTTGCTTGAGCAAGATACAAGCAAGGGACAGGCAAGACTTTATGTATGAACCTTGCTTAAGCGAGATACAAGACAAGTGAAATTTCTAACCTGATGTTGCTCAAGCAAGGTACAGGCTAAGTACAAGCAAAGTTTCGGAGAAGAGATTTCAGAGGATCTAGCACTAGCGAGAAAGTCCTGCTTGGATGAGATGGCCATCTAGCTTAATCAAGATGATTCTTGCTCAAGTGAGACAATTACAGAATGTGTATTTTCTGCAGGATTTTGCAGAAAAATGAGGGGACAATTCAATGTTTGTGTCTCTAACAGCTAGTGACAACCATGACAACATTTTAGAGTGCTTGTTCACATAAGTGAGCTTTCAACGGTGCTTTTTTGTTGGCAACACTTCATTGATTATATATAGTAACCCTAATTAGTTATGTACACAGTTTTCACCTCCAGCAAGAGTGTAAACCAGTGAGAAATTCCTGATATCGAAGGTTAGTGTTACTGCAGGCGATATGGCGTAACTGCTAGACGTGTAGGGCAGACTTCCGCTCTTAGGTGAAGTCCAACCAGTGGAATTTCTAATTGAGTAACACAAGAAACACAATTTTTCACAAAATTTTCCAGGATTAGTGACAGGACAAGTTATGATAGGAGCAACATCGCTTTGACATAGGCCACTAACACCACTTTTATTAACAAGCAATCAAACCATTTTATCTTAGGAATTGTGAAAATTTTTATGTCCCTAGACTTTTTTTATTATTATTAGAGTGAAGACATTATTTGAATATCCCAAAAGCTTAAGCTAACAAGAAAGAGCAAAAATTTACTCATTTAAACTAGTATTCTAACATATAGAAGTGGTTGTGGTGTTGTGGTTAATGGGGTTTGAGGGTTTTGTACTAGATACCTCGAAGCTTGCACCACATATGAGCTTGACCCAGTTTCCCTTTCGGAGAGATTCAAGCGGAGAAGAAGTTAATGAAGGAACCCCAACTGTTTTGACGAGGTTTCTAACCTTGTCAAGGTTTTTGCTGCTTTTAAGATTTCCTCTCACTGAAATTCAAACATAGAACTTTCAGACATAGAATGAATGAAAGAATATGAAGAAGAAGTCGAAGAAGAAGAAGGACCTTGATGTTGTTGAGGGAAGCTTGTAGAATTGCAAGAAAATCTCAAAGACATCCCCAGAGTGCAACTCAGAAACACTGAGAGGGTCAGTAAGAGACGAATATTTATCCGTTTTTAACAGAATTCGGCGGTTAGAGAATTCGGCTTTCTTCTTGGCCCAATTGAGAAAGTGGGCTTTTATTTTTTTGCTATGTGGGCCTGCAATGGTAATTATGCTACAGGCAAGCGTTGCGAAAAATGCTTACAGAGTCGATAATTTGAGTCTTGAGATGTTTGACTTTGGAAGTCTTAAAATAATTGGATTCCTTGTGAAAAAATAGGGATGAGAATTAATTTCGTCCCTTCAAGATGTCGAAATTGTGGTTTCCAAAAGCACATAAATAAAATATAAATAAAAAAATACTAGGATATATAAGAATTGGTTAAAATAATTGTTAGTGATTCTATTTATCATTTCTTATTAATTTAAACTTTTTTGACAAGCAGTACTTTGATTACCATTGCATCAAGATAGGTGGTTTTGAGTTAAAAAAAGAAAAAAGAAGATAATTTTGAGTGCAAATCTATATTTGCTTTTGCCTTTTACTTATTAGTAAAAATTTGCTATCTATCAATCAAAGAAAAAGTTAAAAAGTCATATATTAAATCTTTCTTTAGGAGAAATTTGAAGTTGAACCCACACATAAGGGAGAATATTTGACTGAATTAAATTCACCCTTTTCCTATAAGAAATGGTGATAATTTATGAGTACAACTTATTTCCCTCTCCATTGTAATTTGTAAAATGACAAAAACTCTTCAAAAAAGAAAAAGTGAAAATAAAATAAAATTGGGGCTTGAAAATGATAGGCAAGAAACCAATGCCCTATGCTCTGGCCCTAACACATGTGATATGACTACCTTTAAAGCATATGAAGCACAGCAAAATAAGTAACAAAAATGATCATTTTTTTTTTTTTTTTTTTGAGGAACAAAAATGATCAATTTAGTGGCCAAAACAAAAGGTAAAAAGGTAACAAATTATGTAAATGCCAAAGATATCGAATTAGTAACTTTATATTATGATTAATAGTGCTTAACTGTTACATTGTGCTTAAGAATAGCTCTAAGATTAGCTATGTCCATGAACTCAGTCTCCATAACACCATACCCCTTCACAAAACGAAAATAACCAGTTCCTGATACAATACCATACTCCCTCTCCTTCATAGTAAAAATATCAGCTCCTTGAATTTCCAAAGTACTCCCTTTGAAATCTCCATCAGTGAAAATCACAGAGAAAACCAAGTGCAAGCCTTTGCCATCCAACTGAGAGTTTATGTAAAAGCCTTGGGCCCTACCTATCTCCTTTGATTCTATGCTGGGGCCCTCAGTTACCGGATCATCAACGGCCAAGATTGTGCCAAAGTGTAAGATGCTAGAGGAGGTCCCACTTTTTCCAGCCACAGTGATTGCTGACATGTCATGACCAGTTAAGTAGTCATGCACGTAGAAGACTAGGTTGGTTTGCTTGGGTTGTTGGAGTTGGAGCCTTGGGATTGTGTAGGTCACGTAGAGAATGGTTATGGTGAAGATGAGGAAGAAGAAATTGGTGGTGGTGAGGTTCAGAGGATTAGACATGGCTTTTGGGTTTTGGGGTCTGTTTACTTTGGGAGAAGAAGGTTTGGTTTGGTGTTTAATTTAACTATGTTGTAATGTGGATGATGTAGGTAAAGATGCTTTGCCTCTTTGTTGGGATTTTTTCAGTGGAAAATGACAAGGTTGTTGGGAAAAACTAGGCATTACCTTTTGTTGTTTAATGTTGATGCTTTCATTATTCAATTTTATATGATTACTAGTTGTGCAGCACGTGCAAGGCACATACTGTGAAAAAAGAGTAGTGATTAATATCAATTTTAGATTTTATTTGTATCACAAAATAAAGATATAAATCATTTAATTTTTAAAATACATAGAAATTTACATTAATTAAAATAGACATTAATTTTAAAAATTTTGATAATTTGGGTCTGTTTGGGATCCGTTTATTTTGCTGAAACTGAAAACTTTTTGATGAAAGTACGGTAAATAAATGTAAAAGTTAGCTTAAATAATATAGTAGACCTCATAAATAGTATCAAAAAGTGCAGTGGGGCCTATGAATAGTAGCAAAAATAAGCTGAATAGTAAAATAAACTGGCTTTTTAATTTGAAGCCAAACGCACACTTAGGTCATAAAAAGTTAATCTCATTCGTATAAGAATTTTGATCAACCACAAAATTAAGGTAGCTATTTAACATTTAATATCTATTTTACTATAATAGTTTTTTAGTTCCTATTTGCTAAAGATAATATATCCACTCAATAAAAATTTCTAGGAATGATAACGAATATTATCATATTCCAATAATAAACAACTGAGTTTTGCTAAGAAAAAAAAAAAAAGATAAAAAATGGCATGTGTTATAAAATTTTCCATTAGATAAATTATAAGTTTCAAAAATTTAAATCTCGAAAATCAATGTTCTTTAGATAACAAATAAAACATCTTATATGATCATTTCAACTTTCCAAGAATTACTATCGTCTAAAACTCAAAATACGTGAAGAAAATTTTTGGAATGTTAAAATTTAGTGGAACTATTTTAGACATTACACAATAAAATATTTTAAGAATCATAAATTTTCATTAGGGTTTAACTGAGAGAATAACAATATGACATATTTGCTCTTTTCCAAAATATTAAGGGAAAGATTATTTGATTTTAAAGTTTAAGAAGGTATTGTAAACTACCCTAAACATAAAGGATGAAAAGTGTTTTTATCCAAAGTTTTTTGTATAAAACTATGTGTTTTTACTTAAAATAGTGCACAAAGAAAAAAAAAACAAAAAGTCAACCTAAGAAAATTGTATGTGAAATAGTGAATTTTGGCTCAACAAAGCTGACTAAACCAACAAATTTTTTAAAAAAACACAACAGAATGACACAACATTTTCATAATACCTTTATAATTTTGTTATATTTTATTTTGACTTGTAAAGAATTGACAGTTAAGCAGTTTTGAAAATATTGTGACGACAACAAAATGTCAACATTTTTATAAAAAAATGTTATGTCCACGACATTTTCACAACAAATCATAAATAGTAGGTTGTTAAAGGTTGTTATTGGTGGATAAAAAAGTAGTTTCATTGGTAAGTTTAAATTAAAACCAATAACAATTTATCACTTGTGATTTGTTATGAAAGTGTTATGAAAAATATTGTGGATGTAGTAATTCTTTTTTCAAAATACCTTTATTTTTAGTTGTGGTTGATTCCAGTATGATATATATATATATATATATATATATTTTAACCTGTAAGGAATTAACAACTCAACAATTGTCAAAATATTGTGTCAATTTGTTGTGTTAATATTTTATTACTATGTGAAACAGTGCTAATTGGACAAACCAAAAAATAATGTAGCAAATCTACTGCAGCTTTACACATTCACAAAAAAGAAAAAGAAAAAAAGAAGCTGCCAGCAAAACAGTAAAAATTGAACAAGCCAAAACTTCTATAACGAAGCTATTATAACTTTTCCCATTCATGCTTTTTATAATAGATTTACTTTTTTTTTGCAAATATGTATAATATTTGCCACTTTTTTTATATCTACAACATAAGCTTACAAAGTAAACATATAAAGATTAAATAAAAATAAATAAATAAATAAATAAAAAGCCTCAACGATTGAATAAACCAAAGACACTATTCATGAGCTATTGGCTCTTTTTATATAGTTAATAGAAATAGATTTTATGAATTGTAGCAATATGTTGACAATAATATACATATTCAAATGACATTGTCTTTTGTGGATCGGATTGCAATTTCAATTTTGATGTATGAGTGTGGTTTTGGAATTTGGAACCTCTTATCTTATGGGCTGAGTAGTTCAACCATTCCAGACCAGGTGGGCTATAGGCTATAGTTAAAGCTCATGCATTTTGTGATGTTCATAGACCATAGTTCATTCATACTGTCTTTTGACAAGGTATGGGCTCAAGTCCCTTATCCCAAACCCCACTCTCTTCTTTCAGACGGATTTGGATCCAGTGCAGGCTATTGCACCGTACCATTTTGATGTTAGAGAGAAATCATTATTCTACTATCACACATTTTAGCACAACTTTTACTACAACTTAATGAGCAAACCATCACTTTTATATATAGACTCATAATTTTTTCTCTATCAATTACAGTCGCACATTCGAGAGGGAAAAGTTAACAAGGTAAAAAAAAGTTAAAAAGTTAAAAAAAAATTCAAAAACTAAAATTAATAGTAAACTGTTTGACTTTCAATCTCAACTCCTGAAAGTCTATTGCAACGTGCAATAGTTGCACCGAATCTCAATCACATTCAAACTAGGATTTCACTTACAAGACAGACAAATGAATGATTTGTGTGTGGCAGAGACAATTAAGAGATTGAAATATATAGGAAGTTAAAAATTCTATTTTAAAATTCTATTTAGTCCCTTAACTTTGATTTCAATTATTAAATTAGTTCTTAAAATTTTATTTTTGCTAATTTAGTCCCTCATTTTCTCAAAATGAATCAATTCGATCGTTTTGTTCATTTTTTAAGTACTCATTAAACTACAAGATCTATTAAATGGAGCATCTCATAAATGTTTTCAGTTAAATTTTTAATAAAACCCAAAAAAAAAAAAAAAGGTTTAAACGACATCATTTGCTAATAAATTTGGACAGAAAAATCAAATTTACTCATTTTTACAAAGTGAATGACTAAATTAACAAAAATTAAACCTTAAGGGCTAATTTTACAATTGAAGTAAAAATTCATAAACTAAATTGAATTTTAGCCTAAATTCTACAAGAACACATTTGGCTAGGATTTTATATAATTGTTGAGTTTGCATGTTGTGATTAGTGTTGATAACCTATTACGTAAAATAAAAGTGATAATTGAGAGGAAAAAAATTGTACTCCTAGTAGCATTTCTCTTAAAATAATGCTTACACCACCTAATTTAACTCTTGCCATGTTAGTTCTACACTCAAATAAAATCCTAATTTATTTACATTAATTTCACAGTAAAACAATAGTAAATCTCAAGGAAAAACAAAAAAAGAAGGTGCTTTGCCTTTGGAGGAACATTCGAGTTAAGGTTCTTCCATAAACCCATCTTTGGTCGCAGAACTCTTCATCTTCTTACACTAATGAACATGTTGCTCTTCAATAATCAATCCCACATATCATGTTTTTCTTATATAGTAAATTACTCCAATGATTCCCATAGTATAATATTTTTGTGTGTTCCATCCTTGATTGTTCTTCAGAAAGTTTTTTCCTATCTCTGTCTTTTGTTATTTTTGAGATTTACCAACTTTTTTTCTTCTTTCCCCTCAAAATTTTTTTTTCTTTAATAATAGGAATAGATTGGATTGTGTGTGATATTTAATTATTTATTAATTTACTCCTTATTATATCCTTTAATTTCTAAAAATTTGAGGTGGCAATAGCTTATCAGTTTCTACTACAGAAACTGGTTGGCCTATTCATAGGCCTTTATTAGAGGGCAATAAATGTAACTAGCATTTGGTGCTCTCTCTAGCCGTTACTCCCTCACTACCTCCTATCCTAACGGCTAACGGTCCCTTTAGACCCTGAAAACAACATAGAGAAAATCAAAATAGTGCAATAATGCAGGGAATGGCTCTTCTTCCTCTGCTTCCCACGCCTCTCTCCCAGCAAATCTCAGCTAATTCAACAACTTTGTACATTGTTGCCACCAAAACATAGTTCAGGTTAAAACATCATTGTATTTAATCTGAAAAAATTCCATTTTCTCACTCCTCTAAGTGCACAGGTAAACAGTTTTCACTCTTTTTTTTTAGGTCCCCTGTTATTTTGTGCATCATATTTTCCCTTTATTATTATTTGAATCTTATTTCTAAATGTCCTGAAAATGGTTTCACCCTTAAGATATGAAATCCAATAGCCTTTTCTTATTATCTTTATTCTCACTCTTCTAAGTGTGCAGGTAAAACATTTTCTCTCATTTTTTTGGGTCCCCTGTTTTCATGTACTCTGTTTTCTTGTGCATCATATTTTCCTTCTTTATCTTATCATTCAATTCTGTTCCTCACTCTTAATTTCCTAAAAAGGTTTCACCCTCAAGCCATGAAATCCAATTCCCACATCTTATTCTCTTTATTTTTCTTCTCTTTAACCTTGAACACCATCCATGTTCTTAGTAAAGTTTCTAATTCTTCAGATTCAGATTCTTATATCCTTTCCTGTGGCTCTTCGAGTGGTGGCACAGACTCTGATGGCCGAAAATGGATATCAGATTCCAAATTCGCTGCCTCTTCCAAAAACACAGCAATAGCTACTGCCCAATACCAAGACCCTTCTCTGCCTTCCCAAGTCCCATATATGTCTGCAAGAATTTTCAAGTCTGAATACACATACAAGTTCTCTGTTGCGCCAAAGAAGCGCCTCTGGATCAGACTCCATTTTTATCCATCAACTTATAGCAATCTCAATTCCTCTGATTCCTATTTCTCTGCTGTCGCAAATGGTTTCACTCTCCTTAACAATTTTAGTGCGTCTATTACAGCTAAAGCTCTCACACAGGCATATATTGTTAAAGAGTTCTCTCTCATTCCTGTCCAATCTGGCAGCCTCAGTATCACTTTCACACCCTCTTCGAAACATGCAGGATCATTTGCTTTTGTCAATGGCATTGAGATAATTCCCATGCCAGATATATTTCAGCCTGCAACTTTGGTCGGGTTCTCTGACCAATCTGTTGATGTTCAAAACTCTTCATTGCAAACAATGTTTAGGCTCAATGTTGGTGGACAAAATATTCCAGCAACTAATGACTCCGGACTTACACGGATATGGTATGATGATTCACCATATATATATGGTGCAGCCATTGGAATCACTTCACAGGCTGATAGTAATGTTAGCATTCAATATTCATCTGATGTGCCAGAGTACGTTGCACCTATCAATGTGTATAGCACAGCGAGATCAATGGGACCAAGTTCAGAAGTCAATCAGAATTATAATCTCACATGGGTGTTTCAGGTCGACGCAAATTTTACTTATGTTGTTAGGTTCCATTTCTGCGAGTTCCAAGAAACCAAGATCAATCAGAGAGTGTTTGATATATATGTGAACAACCGAACAGCACAGCCATCTGCTGATGTCATTGCGTGGGCCGGATCATCAGGAGTGCCTGTGTATAAGGATTATGCAACTTATGTTAGTGAAAGTGGTGGTGATGAACAAATTTGGGTGGCATTGCACCCTTCTGTATCATTGAAGCCGGAATTCTATGACGCCATTCTTAATGGATTGGAGATCTTTAAGGTCAATGACTCAAGTGGGAACTTGGCAGGGCCAAATCCTGAGCCATCAGCAATGCTGCTTCAGGCTGAAGCTGAGACAGTAAAGAGTTTTAGTTCATCAGGATCCAATGGTCATGTTCTGGTGATTGGTGGGGTTGTTGCTGGAGGGGCTGCTGGATTTGCTCTTGTTGCAGCTATTGGCTTCATTGTCTATCGCAAGATTAATGCTAATGAAATGGATTCTAGGACAGGTAATTGGTTGCCACTCTATGGCGGTTCCCAGACATCAACAAGCAAATCAACAATCTCTGGCAAGAGTGTAGGCAGTAGCCACCTCTATACTCTGGCAGCAGGACTATGTAGGCATTTCTCATTATCAGAGATTAAACAAGGGACAAAGAACTTTGATGAATCACAGGTTATTGGGGTTGGAGGATTTGGCAAGGTTTACAAAGGTATTATTGATGGAGCGACCAAAGTGGCTATTAAAAGATCAAACCCATCTTCAGAACAAGGAGTTAATGAATTTCAGACTGAAATTGAAATGCTTTCAAAGCTGAGACACCGGCATTTAGTCTCTTTGATTGGGTTTTGTGAGGAGAATGGAGAGATGATTTTGGTTTATGATTACATGGCCAATGGGACTCTAAGGGAGCACCTCTATAAGAGCAACAAAACTCCTATATCATGGAAGCAAAGGTTAGAAATATGTATTGGAGCTGCAAGGGGACTTCACTATCTTCATACTGGATCCAGGTATGTCATCATTCACAGGGATGTGAAAACTACAAACATTTTATTGGATGATACTTGGGTAGCAAAAGTTTCAGACTTTGGGCTATCAAAAACAGGTCCTGATATTCATCAGACACATGTTAGCACAATGGTGAAAGGTAGCTTTGGGTACTTGGATCCGGAATACTTCCGCAGGCAACAATTGACGGAAAAGTCTGATGTCTATTCTTTTGGGGTTGTCCTTTTTGAAGTGTTATGTGCTAGGCCACCACTTAATGCTACCTTGCCTAAGGAACAAGTTAGTCTTGCAGATTGGGCTTTGCACTGCCAGAGAAAAGGAATTCTTGAGGATATTATTGATCCTCATCTTAAGGGAAAGATAAATTCTGAGTGCTTGAAGAAGTTTGCTGAGACAGCTGAGAAGTGTTTGTCTGATCATGGGCTTCATCGGCCTTCAATGGGAGATGTGCTATGGAACCTTGAGTTTGCACTCCAATTACAAGAAAATCCAGATGGAGCAGGAAGGATTGCAGAAGAGAAGGCAAATGGTGCATATGCTAAACATAATGATATGTTGAAGATTGAGGAGGAAACTGCAGCAAGTGAGGACATGGATGACTTGAATACAAATGCAGCTTTCTCACAGCTAGTAAATCCTAGTGGAAGATGAGGCCAATTTTGTAACTTTTTAGTTTATAGTTTTGTTTTGTTCCTTTTCTTTTTTTGGGATAGGAATATTTGTTAGATTGCTGGTGTATTTTGCTTCTTTTAGTTATTCTTAATTCCTTTTCAAACTTCTAGTAAGGCAAAATTCCCAGCTCTCTCTGCCTGGTATATACTTAATTTTCTTTTTTCTAATGTGGTTCTTTTGTCATTTCTTCTAGTTTCCCCTTCCTATCACTCTCCTTAGCTTTCCAATCTTTCTTTTCCGTTTTGAGGTTATTTGCATTCAAATTTGGTTGAGAAAATCTGAAACATTTTGTTGCTTTTTGATTGGTTTCTGCTTCAAGTTTCTGTGTCCATTAATTCTGCAATTTTGTTTCAACAAAAATAGGCAGAAATCTAGCATTTTGACTAGCTTTTTATAATCTTAAAAATTTTCACGACATAGATGGGTGCAAACTCATGTGCTTAAGCTTTTGGATTAAGCGATGCCTTCTACTTGTGGCTAAAGGTGAACCTGGATTTGTACTTTAAGAAGTTGTGCATTCTATTTATGGATGAAAATAAGCTGAACCAAATAGATACTTGCTGACTCACTTCCTACATTGTTTGAGCTTTTACAACTGATAGCCCTCCAAGTTGGAATCAAAGCTTGATTTGACTGAGAGGTCCACACATGCATAGCGTGCCGAACATGTTAGAAAATACAGGGAACAGGGATAAATATTTGCTTCCTAGGTCCCCAATAAACTGCATAGTACTGGGCATCATCGTAAAGTATAGGCATTGTAATACAATTTATTGAACATGTGTGCCCCCGTGCGAATATGTGCACAGTAAGGAATAATATGTGATGGGACTGAAGCACATTGGCCCTTGTTATGAATTTGGATACAGAATACATAAATTATGACACGTTTATGAAGAAAGGATATAGGTTAATAGGTACATACATATCATTCAGCAAAAAAAAGAAAAAAGGTACATACATATCGTGATGCATTTGTCCAGGGACTGCCGCAGGTATCCCAACATCTTAATTATATTGCTGACCATCTTGGTATATTCATGGAGAGGCTCATACTTATACAATTCAATCAGGTCGGCCAGTGCTCACTTTCTCGTCAAAAAAAGGTAGGCCAGTACTGCTCAAGCATTGGTAAAAGGAAAATACTTGTTGCATACGCATTTACATACTAAAGTTACACTGAAAACGTGACTTAAAGTCATGATTCAAGTCTTGATAAAAAGAGTAATTGCGAGATACACAAATTTTCACAAAACGTTGATATGGTAAATCATGATAGATTGTAAAACTGAAACTGATTCAAGATATAATTTGGTCCAGAACCTAATCGCTAAGCATTTAAGAATTTAGCGATAAACAATATAAAGTAAAAGTATAATTAGGTTATGTAGTCATTAGAACAAGATTTTTCCTATGATACAAAACTGAAATCTACCCAATTTAGCTGGACTTGAACCAACAACTTCAACTCATCATACAACACTTCCCTCCTAAACTTGAAAATAAAAATAAAAAACGCAAAGGCCAATACATGAATTCAAAATTTACCTATATTTTTTCTACTTTAATCACAAATATTACTGACGATTAAGATTTGGTCTAACTAATTCCAATACATTTGTCAATAGGATAGCTCGTGTCCTTAGTAAATGGACTTCAAATGTATGATGTAATGGTTATCTTGATTCAAATAGCCAATAACTTTAAAAGTGTTTCTCCAAGGTATTGATTCTTATTTTATTATTTAAAGATGATGGCAGAATCAAAAACCTCAGTGACTGCAACACTTGTTGAACATACATAATTCTTTTTATTTTTATGAACACCTGTTGATTGAATGGCACAACATTCTAGTATCCTAACATCACAAAAATATCCAATAAATAAAATAAATTAATAAATTATCCAGAACCTAATCACTAAGGGTTTAAGAATTTTGGGGCTGGTTTAGGGAGAAGTGCATACCTATATAAGGTATGATATTTAGCATTAACTTTACATTATAAAAAATTTGAAACACCTATACATAAGAAAGGGTTTAATGCAACAAAATAAGTGCAAAACAAAATCACAATAAAATATCAGACAGTAAAAGGAACAAACAATCTTGTGCATAGAATTGGAAAGAAATACCATCTCATAAAAAGTATTAAATTTTACTGGAAGCAAATATAGATCACTCACATAATGACTTGTGATTGGTTAAATATGAATGTTGTCCTTGATCTTGAGAACCTAAAAAACCTTCACATGAACTTCAGAAGCAATTCTTGAATATTTTGATCTACTTGATTCGATGACAGCAAGTCAATAAACATGGTTGCAGTGGTCGCATATGCTGAAAAACCCTTGTCAACCATTATTTTGAGATATTTCGTTGCCTTTGATGTCTCACTATGTTGCAATAACCCTTGAATTATTGTCGTGTGCTCGTTAGGTGAACAACCATTGCTATCCATTTTCTCAAGCAGCTCATTCGCTTCATCAACTAGTCCATTCTTGCAAAACCCTTTGATCATTACATTATAAGTTGCAACATCAGGCTGCAATCCTTTGGTAGGGAGACTATAAAAGAGTTCTCTTGCAGTCGTAAGTTCCCCAACATTGCAGAAACCATCAATCAAGATGGTATATATCACAATATCAAAATCCAGCCTTTTGTTTTCCATCTCCTGAAACAATGCCATTGCCTCAGGAATTCGTCTATTCTTAAAAAAGCCATCTAACAAGATGGCATAGGTTTGGGGATCTGGATGTTGGCCACAAGCTCGCATTGTATTGAATAGCTCTAGTGCAGTTTGGACTCTCTCCACTCAACATAATCCACCTATAAGAGTGTTGTAATGCACTACATTAGTAATCATTCCCTTGTTGGACATTTCATGAGACAAACGCATTGCCTCATCAATTTTTTTACTTTTGCAATATCCATTGATCAATATGTTATAGCTAAACACATCGGGTGAACAACCCTTCTCAACCATCATATTAAATGCCTTAACTGCCTCATCCATTTGGTTTTGCAAACAATAACCATCAATCAAAGAATTGTAAGTGACTCTGTCAGTCTCAGTGCCTCTTTGAATCATCACTTCAAAAACTTCTTTTGCCTCAGTCAACATCCCTTTCTTGCAAAGTGTGTCCACCAATATGTTGAAGGTTCGTACATTTGGCATGATCTTCCTTTGAACCATCTCATTCAACAAAGTAGTCGCCTCCCTCCACCGGCCAAAATTGCATAGTCCTTGAATTACGCAAGTGTAAGTGACAACATTTGGCTGAATGCCTTTACTCATCATTTCAGATAAAAGTTTCAAAGCCTCAGTTACCAATTCGTCCTTACATAAACTGTCAATGACCATGTTATGGAGCACCACATCAGGTTCAAAATCCATTTTCTCCATCTTCCTGAGCAACCTAATAGCCACACCAGTCTGGCCAATCTTACACAGACCGTTTACTATCATCCTCCAAGTAATTGCATTAGGTTGGTACCCTTTGTTCTCCATTTCCTCTACCAAACTCACAGCTCCAGAAATATTACCTTGAAGACAGAGACCTTTAACAAGAGTGTTTAGAGTAGTTTGGGTAGGCTGATAACCAAGTTTCAAAATTGTTGCTAAGACAGAGAAACCAAAATTGACCCGGTTCAGATGGCAGAAGCAATTAATCAAAACAGTGAGAGTATAAACATTGGGAGAGATTCCAAATGATTCCATTCGTTTAATTAGAGTAACGATTACAGAGTAATGCTTCATTCTTGCAACCGCACCCAACAATTGAGTAAAATCGACAATGGAAGGCAAAGGGTGCATGTGAAGCATTGTATCAAACAGGCCTAAGGCATGATCAAGATTCTTAAAGGTTCCACATTTGCAGTGATCTCTCACAGATTTCAACAACTGATTCCGATTCTGATATGGGGTTTTCGCATTTTCTCTAATAGTAGAACAATAATGATAAGAAGTAAAAGCACGAAATGGAAATGGAAATGGAAGGCTTACTACTCTAATAATCAAACGATTGCATATAAAAAGAAGAGAGGATGTTGATTTACCCATTTCACATTGACGATACACAGTCTCAGCTACACACAGGCTTAGCTTCGAAAGGAGAAATCATGGTGGTGGAGTGGCAGATCGGAGAACTGTCTTCAGTTTTGGAGAAAAGGAAAAAAAAAAAATGAAGCAATTTTCCCCCTTTTTTACCCCCCCCCCCCCCCCAAAAAAAAAAAAACAATAAAAAATTGTAAGGTTAGACATATTTTGTTTTACTGCATTCTATCTAATTTTTTTTATAAAATTTTTGTTCATGTTGTGCAAAAAATGAAGAGGATAATAAATAATAATAAAAAGAAGTCAAAAACCCAATAAAGAAAAAAAAAAAAAAGTAAACTCATGTGTATATAAAAAAAAAAACTAAAATTAAAAATTAAAAAAGAGAGAGATAAAATTCATCATTGACTTGAAAAATGTATAATTCTTACGTCAAATATAATTTGAACTCATATACGTGTAATTGTAATCTATATATATAATTAAAGTCAAAATTGAAAGAAAATCTAAAGGTATATATTTTTTAATTATCAAATGAGGAAGGCTAGTCCTAGCAACTTGAAGTCTCGTTTAGGCTCATGTAGGGTATATATATTGCCCCACTTCATTATTATCAAAAAGAAGAATATTTTATAATTAATTTATTTGGTGTGTTTACTATCACGTTCACTAACCTCTTTATCCAGAACCTATAATAGTAAAACATATTAATAAGTTGAAACTTGAAACTTGTGAATTAATATATGCTTTAAGTACTAAGTTGTGAAAGAGGTAGGGTTCAAGTGATAAGTTTAATTGTAATGGTATCTTTTGTGATATTTTATGTTTGTGGCTCAAACCACATTTCCTCATATCCACTATTTACCAATAAATTTTTTTTATCTTGAAAAGAGACTGTGAATAATTTTTATTTATGTAAAATTATAAATTTGTGCATCAACATATTCTTTTATGGCCAGTGGTTTTACCAATTTTAATTGAAACTTTTCACCAAGACTAGCTGCATTCAGATTGAGGGAAAAATATGTTCTTATTTTTTTTTTTTGAATATCATTTAAATAATATTTATTTAATTATCCATATTATAATTTTTTTAATTGAAGCCATTTTTCATACTTTTTGAAGTACAAAATTACTAGTTAATATATTTTTTTTGGAAACTAATTAATATCTTATATTTAAGTTTTGCTAACATCTACTTTTCAATTGATAATATAATTAAGGTCATCATTCATAGATTATTAAAAAATTATTATAGGATGTCATTGTTATTTTTTTTTAATAATTATGGTCAGCTTCCAAGTACTTCACCTGCCAACTTTACTATTCCATACTTCTCAATGTTGGGTTACTTCAGAATTTTAGCAGCCAAATAAAAGTTAATTCAGAGGGTCTTATTTTAATTAAAAAATATATATAGTATTTTTTTATTAAATATTTTTTCAAAAAAACACCCCTCAACTTTTATTATATTCAAATTAAAAAGAAAAGTTTCTAAACACACCAATAGCATAGGTGGAAAAGATAGTTTCATTTTAACTTATTTGGAGAATTGATGGGCATGTGAGTTTGACTGGAAGTACAATTTTATTGACCATGTTAAATTTCTCAATTATATCTATTGTGTTCTTAGTTTTTAGAGTTTTTAAATACTTTCAATTAAGTATAATGTTATTTTTGTGGAAGTGTATTTTTTATTCCAACTAAATATTGCGACCTACCCCCTTTACACAGGCGCGAGTTTAGAGGGTTTTCTTTTATTGTTTAAAAATAAATATATAAATTAATTGATAAAAGGTTATCAAATGAAAGTTGATAGCACAATTTCTTTTTGAAAATGTTTGGTAGCAATAAATAGATGACATGTGTCCTGTCGTGTGTAATACGCATGACTAACTTGATTGGTTGGGTTAAGTGAGCCATGTGTATTGCACATGATAAAGACAAATGATATCTCCTTATTAGTGATTGGAGTCCAAAATTTCAAACATTTCTTTAAAACATAAGGTTTAGATGGTCAAAGTCTATTACAACTTAATAATCACTTAGTCAAAACATTAAATCTGCAAAAGCAAAACAAAATACATGTTAAACAAAGCACAAATCCAAATGGTTGTATAAAGAAAACATTAAATTTGCAATGTAAAATGCAAAAAGCCCATAATTTTTCCCAAAACTGCACATACAGTTCCATATCTATACTCAAAACCCAGATCCAGATTCATTCATATATGAATATAATTGTTGGTGTTATGAAGGTACATTTCTCCCATGTTTGACATAAATTTGGTTTCAAATTTCTCCCATAATGTGCTATGAACGAAAACAATATCTCAATAGTATTATACAAGAAATTGGGATGTAGCATCCAACATTGTAGCTAATTGCCGAGGAATATGTTTTCCCAAATCTGATATGATCAACCCCACTACAATCCAAATGAAAATTCAATATAGTGATTAGTGAGCCTATTCTAACCATTTAGCTAATTAAGATATAAACTTATTCTCCTTTTCAATTCACATACATACAAAACCAAACAACTCAAACAGTAAGATTCAATTCAATTCAATTCAATTCTTTGACTTTCCTTCTCTCTCTTAACTTCACTCCGTGGATTGGTGTGTCCGTAGGCGGCCTAGATGCATTGTCCTCATTTATTAAAAATACGAAATTATGATAGATGAATTTAACAATCAAAATGAATATAAAAATTATTTTAATTTCTTAAAATTTTTGGTAATAAGATTTTGGCCAGAATAAAATTTTACAATTTCTTGAAACTTCTTTTTTTAATGGAAAGATTGTATTTTAAATTTTAATTTAGATGGACTAAAACCATTGCCTCATGAGCTAAACATGCTCAATAATAATAAAACAAATTTCCTTTATCCAATTGAAAAAATCTACCATGCCCTTGTCCAACAAAACCTATAATGCCTCTAGCATGCTGGATTAGATAATGGGTTAATGAGCCGACAAAACCTGTTTAAACACCCTTAGATTGTTTAGATGAAACTATAATCAATTCATGGACTGATGGGGTCAGATTTATGTTTCAGTAAATATGACTTTCGATTTGGTGTTCTTATTCTTTATAAATTGATTATAAAAAAAATTGTTATTATTTATAAATAGGAGTTGGTGTTTATTGTCTAATGAGTGCGTTTTGGGGATTTTAAAGGATGTAAGCGATTTATAAATTTGGGGCCAAATGTGGTGTGACAGAAAAATTAGTTCCTAAAAGAATCACTTTATAGTAGCTCAAAATGAACATAATTTTAGATTCTCCTACATTTTAGAAATTTAATGTTAGCGTACCTGAGTTTTACCCTTTATATAATTAGGGAGTGAACATTATATAGTAAGTGTAGTACCAAAATCTCATCTTATAAGAGCAAGATGGAGCGGGTCATGGGTTCAAGACACACTGGGTTTGTGTGTAACTTACCAATAAAAAAAATAGCATGGAGATGCTTAAAATTATATTTCTTGGGTTTCTTTACAATCAACATCAATAACAGAACCAGGAAAAAAAAATTAACATCAAGAAATTTCACTATAAGAAGTTGTTGACATTTACTGCTTGTATATATGTACATGAAGTAGAATATAGAATATAGGCTAAAGCTTTCCGGGTAACCAAAACTTTAACACCCTTGGAAGTTCAGCATAATGGCAAATGAAAATTTGCTGCTGAATACGAAAAGCTTCATCCTTTAACAAGTTTAATTTGTGGGGATAATGAGTCACTGCAACATGCAATAAAAGTTTTGGAAAGTGATTTCTTGAAATTTAATAGACGTTTTCCATTTATATATATTTATCCTTTGAATTTTCATTTTTGATTGTCAAAGTTAATAGATACCATCTTGTAGCATTTTGAGCTTACTTGTAACTCCTGGCTCCTACACCATAATTGTATTTACTATACCATGCCTGTCCTCGCTTTTCAGGAAAATGATAAAGCTGGCTTGGAATTTTCCAATTTTAATTTCAATGTTTTTCATCATGATAACTATATGTGGCTATGGCATCTGAACCTTTGTCCCCTGTACAGGTAAACATAATTTCTATAGTCAATGCCAGCTCTTGTGAAGGTTTTGGGTTGAATTTTAACACCTCCCATGCACAAAGTACTTGGAGGTGTAGGAAGGCAAGAGTTCGAGCTGCAAAGTTAGTAACCATATTGTAACTATCTCAAAAAAAAAAAAAAAAAAAAAAATGCAATTCATTTCTAGGGTGTCTTATCAGCAAAACCATGGAGTCAACTAGAGGGCGTGCAATTCAATACATTTTCATAGGAATCAGTCATTCAATCTCTTTGTCACATATTTCTATTCACCACCAGAAAGGTTTCATCACATATCCTGCACAACTGTGGTAAATTGAGTAGCAGTGCTGCTCTTCAATGCCAATACCATTATGCAGAAAATGACAGCACACCCCTTTGGAGGTATGAATATTTATAGGTAACCAAGGCACCAGACAGCCAAAAAGATACAGACCTAGATTAAAAAAGAGTTAACTCACTATCTTTTTTTGTATTTTCTTATGGACAAGAGGGTTACTCTCTAGTCTCTACTCGCATACATATGAAAGAACAAAAATTAATCTTCAAGATCACAACCAGGGTATTCCTCTGGTGTGCTTGGTTTCTTCAATTTCTGTTCTTTAGCTGTGAGCCTTGATGCTAACATCCAACCTCTTCTGCCAACTGCACAGAGAGAGAGAGAGAGAGAGAGTAAAGTTCAATGCCGCAGCTTTAATTCAATATTTTGTGAATTCTTCCACACAAACCAGGCACTGCTGACACACTCTCCCTATTGCTCCAATCATCCTATTTAGCAAAGAGACCCCCCATTTTCAGCTCTAGAAGAAAAATAAAGTAGAAAAGACAAAATTCTATCTCTCTCTCTGTGGCAAAAGGAAACAAAAGTGAGAGAGACAGCACTGATAGCACACGGACTGCAAATGAAGCACCAAGTTTCAGACCTTCTGTTTGCCATGCAGGTACATAAACAGTAGCTTTTGACTAGGTAAGACTAAATTCCAAGTAATGGAACTTTCAAGGTATATTATGGGGATGCTAGCTAGAACACTTTTGACTGCAACAATTATCAAAATAAGATATTATTGAAAAGGAACCCAACAAGGATTTGTAGAGTTCTAAAAAGAGTTAACGCCAGGTTGTGAAAAGGCTGTTACAATGGTAGGGTTCATGAATTTTTTTTGGATTTTTTTTTCAATCATGCATGGTGCAATTGTTTCTATTATTTCATGCCTCATTTGGACTTGTTTTGGGGTTCAGCAGAACTTGGCAGACTTGAATGCAAGTGGGTACATGAAGGAGTTTGAGTAAGTAAATCTGATGACTTGGCTAGTCTTCAAAGGCTTTCCACCATTAACCAAGCAATCATCATAGGAGAGCCTCTTGAAGGTTCTTGGGTTTATTATTCTTGCAGAGGCAAACCAACCACAGTGGAGATGAATATCTGAAGGAGCACATCCAGAAACACAGGTGTTGACAATCTGGACTATATACTGTGGGATTCCAGATGTGGAATCTCTGCTTTGTGAGATGCTTATATCTCTGTTTGTGCAAGTGCCTCATGAAAATAAGAAAACAAAAGTAATTAATATACAGGGTTGCGGAAGTATATATATCAAACATGAGTCAATTCAAAAGTTTAACCACAAAAAAAAAATTTTGCATGGATGAATATAAGTTATAAACAACAAACTATAGTCCACAATGGTGTCATAGACATGGAATCTTTACCATGTAGCAAAAGTGTTCTGCAGCTTGAATGGTTTTTATCTCCATGAGATGAATGTATGAACTCATTACTAGAAGCTGCTGCAAAATATTATAAAGGCATGTAAACTCTTCCTCAAATTTTGAGGGGGAAAAAAGACTGCCTAAAAACAAAGCTCAAAAGGGAACTAGAAACAAAGCAGAGAAATTTCTTATCACCTGAATGTATCCCAAGACTGCAAAATACAATGATGAGCATGATCAAGTGGAAGAAGAACACATGACAAGAGACCATGATGGCTTTTGAGTTAGAGAGTGTAATAATTCTCAGAGTTTGGCAGTTTGACTGCTCATTTTCCACTCCTGCCACTGTCATTTTGCTTGGTGAAAATCAATCAATAACAACAAAGAAAAAGTGAGAGGGTTGGTGGGTATGAGGGAGTTCTCTATGTTGTTGGTGACCCCTAGTGGTATATGTACAAGAATTGTGTGGTGGTTCCTTTTAAACAAAGTTCTGCAAGAAAGACTTCTCTAAAAAAAAAAAAAAAAAAAGTTCTGCAAGAAAGGCTAGGGAGAGTGAGGGCCACCACCAGTTTCATCCTAACAGTCTCGTTCATCCAATTTCTCTATGCTTTAATTGTTTCCAAGACAAAAGACAGCAGCCATTAAATGCACAAAAGCAAAAGCTATTTCACATCATCCAACTATTAAATATTACCTTCCTACTCTCCCTGAAAAATAGAATTATCAAGTAAAAAATTCGGCAACCTAATAAAGTAGAAATAATTACCAACTTTTTAATTTTAGGCTAATCTAACAATTGATTCAAATTATACAAGTGATTAACCAATTAATATAAGCATGGATAATGGCATATAAAAACACAATTGTACACCCAAACACAGAGTAAACACAGTCATAACACATGGATGTGTAATCGAAAAGGAAAACCTGAGTGTTAGGCATAAAAACCTCTCTGCGGCTTCATTGCCAAAAATGAACAACTAGAATAGATAATGTGGTACATATTACTTATAAAACCCTCCAAATCAAGTAGTAACTATGTACTCAAACCCTCCAAAGTCCTAACTCTTGCTCGCAACTAACTCTGCATGTCCTTTCTCTACTCTAACTCTCAGATCTGCAATTGAGCTTCAATTGCAATCTCCAACTCTTCTTGGCTATCTGTGGTGGCTCTAATCAACACTCACATTTCAACTTAGTGCAGTGATAAGTGTGATGGTCCTAATCTCATCTCATGGAATATAGCTATTTTGAGAAGGAAAATGTAAAGAGAATTAATTTGCTAGGTTTTCTCAAACACTTCATATGGGAATTAGAGTTTAATTTTGTGGGAAATGTTAGGACATATGTAGATATTGTTAGAGACATATGTTATGCAAATTGGCTAATCCTTTAACAAAACACATTTTACTTGTAATTGAGTAGATCTAGAATGGGTTTAGTACTTCAAGAAACAAGAGTTCGAGTTTAGTATTGAAGCCATGAAAATCTGTCCAAGAAACAAGTGTAGAAGTGCTGTTTATTAAAGTTCGACAGATAGCTCGACAGATCCATATCCATCGAGGTTTAATGTTGATGCTCGACTGCAGCTCGACAGATGCTATATCTGTCGAGAATTACAAAATTCAGATTTTCAGATTTGATTTCACGCATATCCTTGTATATTTGTGTAAGGTTTCTTTTCTCACAACCCTAGACATATAAAATGATTATTTTAAGGGCCGTCAAAAGTGATGCAAAGTGATGCAACTCAATGCAAATTGTGACTGGAGACAGAATTTGCCCTAGTTCATCATATTCCTTGTAGAAACTGTTGCGTCTTTGCGCCAAAAGTTTTGTAACCAAAGAGCTTCTTGATCTTTATTGTTGGATGAGTTTTGTAACCAAAGAGCTTCTTGATCTTCATTGTTGGATGAACTGAAAAACTTTGCAGCCAACATCTTTCTCAAGTTGGTGTGTTAGTCACGTACTTGGATCCGTGCATCAATTGGTTAGTCACGTACTGGGAGCTGTGCATTAAAAAGAGAGATTGTCACTATATTACAAGTCCAATAGGGTATTGGGGTAAGGGTTCAACTGTAGGTTGGTATTAGGTACTGAGATTCTTTTTATTTGTAATCGTTTGTTTTGATGATAATTGTGGATTCTTAGGAGTGGTGACCTTAAATTCACCCGATGGAATTTTGTCTCGGTAGTTTTTCCCATTTGTAAACAAATTACTTGTGTCAAATTTATTTTCCGCTGCATTTAACTTAGTTGGTGATTTGTTTGTGTTACCACGCTTATTGCATGTAATTGAATCTAATTAATTTTACTTAGCTAAATTAATTGATTAAGTTACCAAAGGGGTCAATACATTCTTGGCATATCAAGAAATACCTATCAGGAAATACGGAATATATAAGATGGGCAAAGGCTAGAACAAAAGGAGAATTTGTAACTGAATTCCATCCAGTTTTAACCATTTTGCACGATCAAGTGTCTGCGACATTGCTGTCACAACTACTATTTAAAAACCAATCACATGCTATTTCGCGGAGCTCATTTTCAATTTCGCTCGACTGAAATTCCATTTTGTTCAACTCCAATTCAGTTTCAGCTCTTGAAGCCTCAACGCAATTATAAATTGACTAACAAATACCCTTTTTTTTTTTGGGAAACCCATAAATACAATTTACAAAGAAATTAAATGTTCAAATACATGAAAGTTTTGGCACACAATATGCCAACACACAAAGATCATAACTTCAAAGCAAACCAATTCTACTCACAGTCAAAGAGTATTGTGTCCCTTAACTAGTTTTTTTATTTTTATTTTTGCTGAATAGTGTCCCTTAATGTACATGTCCGTCTTTGCAGCTCATAACCAAGAAAGAGAAGCCAATTTCTTGGTCAAAAAACAAAAATAGTAAGTATGGTGTATCTGGACACAACAATTTTCATTTTTTGTTGACATATCTTGTTATTTTTTTTTTTTTTTTTTGATCATACATATCTTGTTAATTGATGTATAATAAAAGTGATGATCCAATATATCAGTTGCTCCAATCAAAACAAATATGTCAAAAGTTGAGAAAAAAAAAAACACACGCTCAAGTGCTCAACTCTTAATCCTAATTTCTTATTCCACATTCCAGTCACCTCTCTCTCTCTCTCTCTCTCTCTCTCTCTCTGCCACTGAGTGACCTGCTTCCTTGTCTTCTCATCTCAAGGCCTTAGAGCATTAGCATAAGGAAATGCTACTCTATTCTATTTTACCATATCAAAAAGCTACTTTATCAATTATACCATCCAATTTTACAATACTTCCAGCATCCCAAACTTTTATTTTCCTATTCTACTCATTAAAATAATATATCTACACAATAAAATAATATTTTCTTTAATCACCATCATTTATTCTTTCTTTCTCCCAATCACCATCACAATAAAATATTAGTTTTTTTTTTTAGAATTGTGCTACAATGCAATTCTAAAGATAGAATTGCACTGTAGCACTATTGCAAAAAAAATTGCAAAACTTAGCAATAGCATTTCCTGATTCAATACATTTTGGAGCTTAAAATGTCAAATATCCCTTACATTTGACATTAGCATTCTCCAATGCTAATGCTCTTAGAACCAGCACCTTGAGAAACGACAAAGGTCCATAACTGCTGAGCTGCAATAGAAAGGTGTACAGTGTAGCATTGGTAGCATATCAAACTGCCCAACTGTAGAAACTTGTAGGAATAGCCTCCTGCACTATCGAAAGAAGGAAAATTTTCCTTATTTGACTAAGCCTACGTCTATAGACTTGTTTCCGATATTTACGAAAGGTAAAATCACTCATTGCCGGTTTGGTAAAGGTAAGGATTATTTTTATTGCTTTATTGTACTTGCAAAATAAGAAATGTGGTTGTACTGGTGCATTCAGATAAATCAAGTTATATTTACATGCAATTTACATTAATTATCTTTTTTTTCACCCATCAACATAAAATATTTAAGGGTCCAGTTAAGCCATCCATTTTTGAAAACATTTTTTCAAAAATTGAAAAAACTGTCAATACTTTTTCAATTCACAAAAAAATATTTTCAAAAATGATTAATTATTGTGTGCCCTTAGGGCACACATTAGTAAAATCATATTTTAAATTGGGTCCAATTAATGTATGCTCTTAGGGCATACATTAACAAATCCGTTTTTGAAAAAAATTTATCGGGAATTGAAAAAACTGTCAAAATTTTTTCAATTTCCAATAAAACTTTTTCCAAAATAGTATATTATTGTGTGCCCTTAGGGCACACGTTAGTAAAATCCAATATCTAAATACATTAACGTTTCATGACATCCCACATTGTTAAGGAAAGGGTTGGATGTTGGTTTTACAAGTGTCTAAAAACTAGTTTGGGGTTAAAGAACTTCTTTTGAGATAAGCTTGGGGCTTGCACCAATAAACTAACATACATTTATTCTTCTCATTCTTCCCTAATGAGCTTTTTCCACTTTTCTAAAGGAGTTGTACAGTTTATTTTTTAAAATAAAATAAAACAAGCTTCTTCTTTTTTTGCTATATAAAAAAATAGGTAACAGGCGACCTAAGTTAGCATATTTTATTTGAGTATGACTATAGTGACACCTTATTCACTTGCCTGAGTCAATAAAACAAGCTTATAATATCAGTAGTGGGTTAAGTTTTTATGCATATGTGTTTGTGTTGACAAAAGGTTGCACAAAGTGAGAAGGATCCGGGTTCATGCGTACCAAGGGAAGACTTAAAAAAATAGCCAAGGCAAGAAAGGAAGCTAGCTCTTTCTTAAGAATCAAAAACCTTTAAGGTTTTCTCATTATTAAAAGCAAACAGTTCCTACTTCCTAGTCATGTTGCATTGCCATAAGGGCAAAGCCGCGATTTATGGCAGAGTTGTGGGCTCTCCGTGATTTTCATACAATTGGAACAATAGAACATGTTGCTTTGCCTGAAAGCTCTCTTTTTAATGCAAAGTTTCAGGCTCTCTTTACCTTTCATAAAGGGAATCTAGTTGATGTGTGGTAGTTGGTTCATATTATTTTTGTATCGGTTGCTCAACTTCAACTTCTTTTCATTTTATTTTATGGTGAAGCTCAACCTCAACTTTCAGCCTCGAATTGATGCACATACTGTGCAAACATATAGTCGTATTCCTATATTTAGCAACCTAGATTTTCAAGAAAAAAGAGACTTATCCCATGTGAGTTGGATTTATGAATTGCAGGCATGCATTTCAAATCTAAGCCACCGAACAAGAAAGATGATTCTAGGCCAACCTCACTTCTTCCAATTTTTTTTTTAGAGAGAGATAGCCAATCTCACATTTAAAATCAAATAATAAAAAAACAGCTTCTTGTATTGCTATCATCATTGGTTTTTTCCCTATAGGCAGGAGCTTGACAAAAACAAAATTGGTTCCATCAGGATCAAACCAAATTTATTAATCTTGAACTATATATATTTCGAACTTGTTTAATATTACATTATATAGTGTATCCATATTGGATTTATTGTATGACTAAAAATTTTCTATAGTATCCTATCAAAAAAAAAATTCTATAGTAAAGATAAATATTGAGAGATTGAAATAAAACCAAATATACATGTTATCAAAGCTTAAGTACATCCGTTGTATGCATTAGGTGTCTTATAATATTTCCGTTATCAAAACTTAAGTATTTAAATTAATCTGATCATTAGTCTAATCATACGATATATGATTACTTAAACCTACCCAAATTTCTCACTTAAAAATAACTAAAAACATGCATAAGAGAGAAATCTATAAATAAAATTGTTAAGGACATATTTTATGTAATTGACTAATCCTTTGACAAAACGTACTTTACTTGTAATTGAGTAGATCTAGTATGTGTTTAATACTTCAAAAAACAATAGTTCAAGTCTAGTATTAAAACTATGTAAATCTGTCCAAGAAACAAGTGAAGAAGTGTTGATTCATTAAAACTCGATAGCTGCTCGACAGATAGCTATCTATCGAGAATTACGAAATTCAGATTTTCAGATCTAATTTTCGGCCTATGCTTATGTATTTGTGTAGGGTTTCTTTTCTCACAACCCTAGATATATATAAGGCTTATTTTAAAGGCCGTCACATAAAAGAATATAAGGAGAACACATGAAAAAGGTGACCGATATCTTATTCTCTCTGAAAGAAGCTACTGTGTTTGTGCACCGTAGAGTTTTGTAACCAAGTGCTTCTTGATCTTTATTGTTGATGAAGTGAAGAACTTTGTAGCCAACAATCTTCTTCAAGTTGGTGTGTTAGTCACATATTGGGAGCCGTGCATCATTGGTTAGTCACATACTGAGATCTTGCAAAAATGGTGGCGTTCATATATTGAAGAGTTTAGAGGTTCTAAAGCGGTAGAAGATTTATGCTATAAATTCATCTACGGGGATTGTAGAGTCTAGGGACAAAAGTTTTGTACTAGATCTGAAATTTCTCTTTACTATAGTGGATTGCTTTTCGAGAAGGTTTCCTCCTAGGTTTTTTTTTTATTATGAAACTAATTTGTTTCATTGGTTTTCCTAGGTCATCATATCTTGTCTTATTTACTTTTCCGCTGCATGATTTTGACATGATATTGATGTTTGTTGATTTTAACAAGTTTTATTCATAATAAATCTAATTAACAACTTGGGTTTAAAACTTGTTAATTCTATCAACCGGGGTCTAAATTTCCCAACAAAAATAAAATAAAATAAAACATTTATTCTACTTATAGTCTTGGAAAATGTTTTTCTCTAAACTAGTTTAGAAAATAAATTCTTCAAATTCCTCATATATTTTTGGGCAAATTACAACTTACCCGCCTGTGGTTTGGCTAAAATTTAAGTTGCATACATGTGGTTTAAAATCTGACACTTTACCCACCTAATGTTTGACTGAAATTTGAATTGTTTACCTGTGGTTTAAAATCTCACAATGCAAGTGTTCCGCTTGATTCTTTTTGATCTTATTTGATCTTATATTTTATGTTTTTTGTATTTTTGGAGGAGAAAAGCATAAAAGTGAAGTAATATCACATATTTAGCCATTTTTTAATAGAGATGGGTTAAAAAAATCTAACTGAACTAACCACAGGTGGGTAAAGTGTCAAATTTCAAACCATAGGTATGCAACTTAAATTTTAGTCAATTAAACCACAAGTGGGTAAGTTGTAATTTGCCCTATATCTTTTATTGAATGTGAATTTTGAAAATCTAACCGTTGAAATGCATTTTTTTTATATTCTTAACATGCATGTCAAATTTTTTCCAAATCGGATACTATTTATTATTCGATCAATAAACTTATTTTTTATCCATAATTGTATACTACAAAAATTTGAAATTTAAACATTTGATTGATGACATAACTAGTAATCTTTAATTTCATTGAAATGTTGCAAGTATAAATGATATAATAAAAGAATGTAATTCAATGGTTAGATTTTCAAAATTCACATTTAATAAAAAGATATAGAATGAGCTTGAAGGGTTTTTCTTTGGAGAAAAACCTTTTGTTTAGTTTTTTCCTTTATACTCCATCAATTGTAGTATGTCATGTATCTAATTTTTTAAACTTCTTCATTGTTCATTTTAAACATTGGTTTCTTTATATGAAAAAAGTAAAAAGAAAAAAAAAATGACATGGGGCTAGTTTTGGACTTATGGTTAGTGAATCATAAAATGCAACAGTCAAAAGCGAAAACAGTTAAAAATGATTTTGCATTTGGATAAAGATGTTACATATATACACTAATGGCATAACACACACATATAATCAAATTTCACTTAGTGTAATTCACAGTTTGATTACAATATTTCATTATTTTAACATGCACACCAAATGTTATATTAATTGAATATTATTTAATATTCAATTAATAAAATCATGTTCTATGCCTAATTTTAAAATACAAATGAATTTTAAAATTACATCTTAAAAATTTACAATAAAAATTTACAAGAATGAAGAGTACATATACACATTTAATACAAAATTATGAATGGTAAACCGTATAATATTGACAAAAAAATAAAAAAAAAAAAAAAAATCTAAAACTAACCCTATTATAGAGTATTCTTTTTGTCCCACGTGATGAATCACGTGCATGGAGACCAAACCTATCCTGATTCCTGATACCTAGCCAGCTACAGCCTATAGGGACTAAAATAACAAGTGTGTGTACTGTGTAGTTTGTACAACTTCGACCCTGCACTGCAGAGATTAGCCATTTCAGCGCCCGTGGCCGTGGCCTTTGAACCCCGTGCGCATGCCAATACTGCATAGTGCATACCCATGGTGGGTTGCGCATAACGTACGATGTTCCGACAAAACTGAAGTTCGTACGTTCGTTGGCTAAAATATTTTAGTTGGACTACGAGGCCCTTGTAAAAAATCAGACAGTTTCCTGGACTTTAATGTAAAATGATAAGTTTAATTTGGCCAATTTGGGAAGAACAGGGTCTGAAACTAATGCTTCAAATGGTAAAAAAGGGATTCCAATTTACCATAAAAACTATAATGTGACTGGCGGCTCTTCGTCACATGCATCGTACAGAGATTTGCTTAATTGGTCCCTGATTTGGGGACCTGGCTTCCGCAAAGTGACAGATAATTTTTTTTTTCCTTTATTTATAATTGATAGTTTTTAGGTGTAAATGCATTTTGGTCCTTATATTTTGGGCCATTTTTTGGTTTGGTCCCTAAACTAATTTTGCTCCTAGATCAGTCCTTAATTTTTTTAAATCGTTTTTAAAATAGTCTCTACCGTCATCCAAGTAACGGAACCCTATTACGTGGCAGACGGAGTGTCCTGGTTGCTGACATTGTGCTGAAGTGGCACTGACATGATATTAAAATATTATTATAAAAAATTATTTGGCATTTTTCAATGCCAAGTCAGCATTTTAAATTTTTTTTTTAATTTCTGATAAAAAAATTTCAATTTAAACTGAAAAAATTCAAAATTCAAAAAAAAAAAAAATTACAGTTTTAAAGATTGAGAAAAAAATTTTAGAGCAATTATTTCAATTTTTCTTGAACTTTTTTAAGAAATAAACACTAAATTAACACTATTCACCCTCTATGTTGGCGTTTTTGTGTTTGTGTTTGTATCTATTTCATTTTCTTCTTTCTTTTAAGATAAACCAAAAAAATAAAATCAAAACAAAAATAAATTAATAAATATCCCAATCGACATCAGCCAGAGATGCGTATTTATAGTGCTAAAAAACTCAAATTAGTTTGTGTGGCATTTGTCTCTCTTAGTCTCTATCTCTCTCGATCTGAGACGACTTGCTCTCAGATTGAGTTGGTTGAAAAATATCCCAAACCACGGCTGAGAAAAAGAAGAGGGAAGAAGATCAGCCCAGAAGAATTAGAAGAGGAGATTGGCTTGAGAAAAAAGAAGAAGAAGAGGCAGAGGAGATCAGCAACATGGGCACGGCATGCAATCTTCGACTTTTGCTTGTTTGTGCTGTTTGTGTTTGCATCGTTCTTTTGCTTCTTTCTTTGTCAATCTCCGACTTTTTTTCTCTCTCTAAACCCGAATCCCTCTTCCTCTCTCTTTTTTTATCAACAATGGTGGTAGTGGGTTTGGTGACTTTGTGGGCGTGGGTTTGTTGACTGATCGGTGGGTTTGACTGTGAGAACGTGAAGTTTGATTTTTTTGGTTTCGGGTTGTTGATGATTTTTCTAGGTTCATGGGTTTGATTTTTCTGTTTTCGGGTTGTTGATGATTTTTCTGGGTTCTTGGGTTTGATTATTTGCTAAGAAAATCAATAAAAGAAAAGAAAATATTGATTATTTTAATTTTCTGGGCAAGTTTTCATCTTCTTTTCTGTAGAACATAAAGAACAGTTATGGGTTCACCTGCACTATTCTGGGTTTGCTCATGATTCTGGGTTTTATTTCTTGTTTTTCTAGATTTGATGGAGATTAGATTTGGTTGCTGGATTTGGATTTGGGTTTGCCAGAAATTGGATTGGTTGCTGGGTTTATTTCTTGAATTTGGGAAGAACATGAAGAACAGGTTGTTATGTTCTTACGGAAAAAAAATAATGAAAGTAATAATAATAATAATAGATTTAAGGCCAAAAATAATAATAATAATAATCATAAAAATAATAATAATATGAAAGTAAAAATTTAAAATGCTGACCTGGCATTGAAAAATGCCAAATAATTTTTTTTAATAATATTTTAATGTCATGTTAGTGCCACGTCAACACCATGTCAGCAACCAGGGCACTTCGTCTGCCACGTAATAGGGTTCTGTTACTTGGATGATGACAGGGACCATTTTAAAAACGATTTTAAAAAATCAGGGATTGACTTAGGAGCAAAATCAATTTAGGGACCAAACTGAAAAATGACCCAAAATGTAGGGACCAAAAGTGCATTTACACCTAGTTTTTAACTTTTTATAAATATATATATATATATAATTGATATCTAATTTTTGGATAGGAATTATATAATTGATATTGAGGAGAGATTTGGATCTGAATTTTGAAAATACCGGAAAATAATAATTAAGCTATAAGGTTCGGGGTAACACGACAAGTGATATACAATTTCTTAATTTTTATATTAAAATGGTAGGGGTTAGCGGTCGTGTTGGCAAGTAGGGAGTTGATTAGCATTGAGTCAGATGTGGTATGAAGTGATTTTAGGACTGCTGCCTCTAAGTGGCATATGTCAATCAATCACTAAAGTTGAATTTGCATTTGGGTATTGAAATGGATTTGGAACTTACACTAATTTTTGGCCCATTGGACTTGATATAGGGTGTTGATAATTTTGAAAGGAAAGATTGGGGTTAATTTTGTCATCGTCAAGGCCTAGGAAATTCGGGTATTGTAAAATATAACATGCATCACCCTTAAATCTTGATCATAATCTGAAGTGCTCATGACTTTCGTTAATACTTATTACACATAAACCATTTTATACATCCCAAAAAATAACTAAAAGTACGACTTAAATTGTGACTCTAAGAGTCATAGTTTGTGTAATGAACACCACCAAAAAAAAATTTTAAGTTAAGCTAAGCTATATTGTACGAGTAGGATTGATGATTGACCCCGACGAAGACACATGCTTCATGATATAAATTATAATCTTCTGATCACAAACTGCTATAAACAGATGTCTTAGCAATAATTAAACAAGAAAAATGCTATAAACAAATGATTTATTCTCAAAATAAAATGACTTTTTCTTGGTTAGCTACTTACTCCGTTGACTTCAGTTTTGGACCCTCTCTCTAATCTTATTACAATCTAATCAAAGAAACAAAACAAAGAATATCAAATAATGGACTAACAGCCTAGATCAAATTTGTTAAAGTCCACTTTTGTCTCTCTGAGATCAAATGCTAAACTGCCAATCCCCTAACAACACAGTATGCCAAGCTCATTCATGGCTTCTATGGCTCACTATCTTCCTTCTCTTTTCTTCATCAACCTCCTCTTCACCTACATCAATGCTACTTGTCCTCCTTTTGACTGTGGCAATGGTGTCACCATTGGCTACCCATTCTGGCACCAAAACCAAATGTTTCAACACTGTGGATACCCTGGCTTTAACCTCTCATGCAATAATAAAAACCCAACAACCCTCTATCTCTCTAACACCTTCTACAGTATTCAAGCAATCAACTACTCTGATCACACCCTCACCCTCAATTACCTCGAAGTTAAAGACACAAATTGTCCAAGAATACCTCATGATGTTAACCTAAGCACCTCTTCTTTGTTGAACTATACCTTAGACAACACTATGTTACGTTTCTTTTATAACTGCACGTTATACCCACCTTCACATCCTCCTATAACGTGTCTTGACCATGGTACTAAGCGCTCATTCGTGTTCATGGTGGGAGCAGAACCAGAGTTTGATTGGCATGCATATTGCGAGTCCATTGTCACTGTCCCAGTTATTGCAAAGGAGGTAGATGGAGTTTTGGCTAGAGGGTTGATTGGCCAAGCCCTACGAGATGGGTTTAAGCTGACGTGGAAATCAGATGGTGCATGTGAGTCATGTGAAGCCAGCGGTGGATTCTGTGGAGTTAGTAATGGTCAACATCAAAATTTCTCTTGCATTTGCAATGACGGACAAGATTCAATTAAATGTCGTGTCAAGGGTAATTGCTCTTACTATTTCATTTGCATCTTAAAATAAAAAAATAAAAACTAATTAAAGATCCGTTTGAATACCGTTTATTTTGCTGAAAACTGAAAACAATAAAAAAGTTATTGTTCATTGGCCTAAATGCACTGTTCATGTTCCATGAACAGTACAAGAGGCACTGGATTTAAAATATATAAAAAACGCTGAAACGTCAGACGCATGAGTTTTCAGCCGGATCTAAACGCTACCTAAATTAGAATCCCCCCTCACACTTTTTTTTTTAATTTGAAGTATTATCATTTTTAGATTCTCAAAAAAAAAAAAAAAAAGTATTATCATTTTTGTCTTGACATTGGATGGCTTTTTTTTTTTTTTTTTTTTTTTGAGAAAGAGACATTGTATGGACTTAATGATAGTTTTATAGATAGATAATAATAGATGGATTGATCAATTTGGTAAAAATGTCAATTTTTAAGGACTAAAATAATAAAAAATAAAATTTAGAAATGAAGAAGGATAATTCATTCAAACTTAATGCTGACTTGAAAGAAAAAATGCCCATAAGTAATATCACACCATAGGGCATAGGTCCATAACAATCTGATGATTTTTAATTAGATAAGTTTCATTTAAACCTATGATATATAGTTTCATTTAAATCTTATAGTTTGAAATAAATAATAAATTTCATTTAAACTGGATTGTGTTGCATGACATTCACATTAGGAGCATTCGTGATGATGATAGACGGTTTATTTTTTATTTTTTATTTTTTTGAAAAGTGTTTAAGCTATAAATGAAATATTTTAAAAGTTTGAATGAAAAATACTAAATTTTTTAAGGTTTGAAATGTACTTAACAATTAAGTGTCAATCTTTTGAACATAAATGCAAACTGCTTGCATGTATTCGTGATGCAAACTATTTGTGATGCATTGTTTATACTCTTTTTTTTTTTTTTGAAAAACAGTTATACTCAATTTACTATGTTCCCTTCCGTTATTTCATTATTTAATTTATATCGACTTAGACTGATTCATGTTATGTAACGATTGTTTGTAATGTTTCAGGTGGTGTTATGATCAAGTTTGAACCGAATTTTGTTGCAATTGGTAAGCAATGCTTCTTTAAAATCTATATAAAATAAAAAAATAATAAGAAAAAAAAGAAAAGAAAAACCCATCCCCAATGCTTTGATTCTGGTTGCTAATATCCTCCATGTGCAACCTCGTGCAGGTGCTGTGATTTTTGGCGGTCTCATTGTTGCGGCAACACTATTTTACTTCATCAATAAAAAGAAAGTTGCAGTGTACAAACCAGTTTTTGATCGAATACCAAGCAGTGGAAAATAAGACTTTTTTTTTTTTTTTTTTTTTAACTCAATTGACATAATACGATTGTTGTATCGTGACTCAGTGGTATTGTCTGAATCTTTTGAAAATTTGGATTCGAATCCACAAATTAATATTAATTTGAGGTTCCATAATTCCATGATTTGCACCATAATATTATCATAAACTGATTTCAATGTCTCAATTTTCATGCTAGAACCATTGTGTCATATTACATTTACTTATTGCAAAGTCACAACAACTCATCTCATATATATGACTCCACTCTGCCTTGCAATTTCCATTTGTATCTTGTGTAAGTTGCTGCTGTTGTAGTTAATATAGGACCCTCTCTCTTCCTTTTAGCCTCATCATCACAACCGAGTCAACAAATAGCTCGGCGGAGAGGGACACTCTGGAGAAGAAAATAAGTGAAGCGTCAAACCAGAATTCAAAGAGCTCGAGCCCATTTTTACAAAGCCCATTTCAAACACAACCCAAGTCCCAGATTAGCAGCCAATATATTAAACCCACTAGCCCAAACCCCTAAGCCGGGGGGGAATATCACGGCCTAAACCTACAAAATATTTTTTGAGCCCAATCTTCATGATTTTTCATTTTTGTTTTTTTGTCCTTTTTTTTTTCAGATGAAATTTGGGGGAATTTGAGCATATACGAAAGTTGCGGATTTTGTAACGGTATGTACGGTCATTATTTTTTGTACCAATTAGTGAACCAATACAAGATGCCTCTTTTGAAACATACCGGCCAATATTGGACATGACCAGGAAAAATTGGACATTTCAGCCGATATAAAAACTGAGCTCACCAAATGTACACTTTCTTTTGAATAATCGACCACTACAAACAAATTTTTTTTTTTTTTTTTTTTTAAGAGAAAGTTTCAACCTATGGCGTCCGCTCTTGATGATAGCTCTTTATCATCAAACTAAGACACCAATTAGTTTTTGGTGTAGGCAGAAATTGAATCCCAGATCTCTTATACAACCATTAGAAATTTTACCAGTTGAGCTAACTAGAACCCACCTACAAACAAATTATTTATTGTCAAAACATTTGTTATCTTATGAACCAAATATTTACTCCATGTGGGTGCTAAATGTCATGCTTATAGTTATACCTAAGGGTTCATGTGTTATACTTATACCAAAGGGTTTATGTGTTATATGAAGTGCAAATTAAAACAATTACGGTAAAATGCAAAAATTGCCCTTGAGATTTGGGTTAATACCAAGTACTACCAACACTAGGGAAATGCTAACAGATACTCTTAGGGTAATAGTTAACTATCAATTTAAAGAAAGTTTTATGGGGAAAAAAAAAATCAATTAATGTTTTGACAGCTTTTTCCAGTTTCTATAAAAGTGGTGTCAAAACTTTCCTAAAATAAATTGTTAACAATTATTCTAAGGGCACCCGTTAGCATAACCCTTTCTAAAAATATATAATTTTTCCCTAAACACAAATAACACTTAACACATTTCGAAAGTCCACTTCTCCTATAGCTCTAAGTCCTCTACTTCCTTCCAACACTTTGCCTTGATGATATAGATTGCAATTGCGTAGTGACTATACTAGAATTATTAGAGCATCCCCAGTAAGGTTGCTAAATTGACTTTTTAGTCAATTTCACAACCAATACTCTAAAAATGTATTGTACAGCAAATGAAGTAAATTATAAAAAATAAAAAAAAAAAAAAAAAAAAAATTGAGTTTAAGCTACAGTGACCTGATATCTCTAGCGGCTCACTGTAGCTTAAATTTAAAAAAAAAAAAAAAAAATTTAATGTGGGGTGTTAAAAAGAAATAGTATTTTAATGTGTTGATGGTTGTGGTTTTTGTTTATTGTGTTGGATATATTATTTTATTGTGTTGATTATATTATTTTAATATGTTGAATGTTAAAATAAAATATTTGATGTTTGGTGTATTATAAAGTGAGATGTTAAAATATATAAAATAGTGTTTTAAGTTGCTAAAAATTATATATTTTTTTAGCAATTTTACTGTGAATGCTCTTATATGCTTGAAAAAGTGTCTTGGTTGCCAATGGCTAATAAATGACAACCAAAGATGTAGAAGGAAAGGAAGTACAATTGATACTTTTGAAAAAAATTGGTAATACCTAGTGTATGGTGTGTGGTCACAGGCCCATTGTTGTTGGGCCCAAGGCTGTACAGAGAGCAATCATAGGTCCATTGCTGGTGGGACCAATTAGTTTGGACTGCATGGCCGGTTAGGTCGAGGCCTGTTCTAGCCTTGATGCCGTTGTTGTTCGGATGCATCTCAAAATACATTGGTAATGCCTTAGGAGATATCACTGCCGAGCATCACTCGGCGTCTATCATGAGTTCCAATATTTAAGTTCATGTTTCCAAAGTAGGGCCCAACTCTGTCAGGAATAATCCAAACGGGTCCCACCCGCACGAGAATTGTTAGAAAACAACCATTCATAACCCACTAAAAGAAAGCTATAAATAAAGGGAAGGTCAGAAGAAAAAGGGAGTTAGACACTAGAAAGGAAAAAGCTAGATAATAGAGAGAGAACGAGGGAGGAAACACAGGGGTAAAAGTGTTCGATCAGCTTGGTTATTAGTCCTTTTGGGCCTAAACCTTTGTCCAAAGGAACTTCCCTTTGTAGGATATCCATAACCCCATATCAATAAATTAATTGTGAGCCCAATCATACGATTGGCCCATTAGTCGAGAAGCATGGCACGCTGTTAGGAGCTTTAGTTGCTAATTATGATGGCATGAGGAATTGGAGTGCTTGAGCAACATCAGGCCAGTCACTTGGCTCTATGTTTTCTCAACACACCAATGGCTCTTCATGCCTATCTAGTGAAAGCTCCTAACTGCTTTTTGAGGGAGACAAGCCTGGTCTCCTTGTTGGATTTAGAATGATGAGCATGATGAGGGGTAGCATGTGGAGGCACCTTGCTCCACATGATGCCCTAAGGCCATGGCAGAGGAGGGCCATGGTGGGCAGAGACGGATTTTGATGTTGGGCAGCAACAGGTGGTGCTGACCCTATGAGATGGTGCATGACATTGGTGGCTTGGCTGATGGTTGCTTTGTGTGTGGGCTTGATAGCTTGAGTGCAAGACAGTGCTAGGCTGCTGTGATGATGATATGCTGTGCAAGGTATTAGACTGGTTGGTGCTGGCAGAATGCATGAACTTGTGTGAGTGGGCTGATGACAGTTACTTGAAGTGCTGCAAATGGGCATGCTATGTGGGCTGTGATGCTTATGAGAAGGGCTTAAGCAGGGGCCAAGCCTTCTAAAACGTGCTGGAACAAGTGTGTGTGGGTTGCTGGAGCATGGGTAAAAGCCCCATGATGTGTTGAGACATGGGCTGGCATGTGCAGAGTGTGCAGTGGCAGTTAGTAGCAATTACCAAGCAGTTCCCAGCTTTCCTGATGATTAGACCTGTTGAGTAGGGGCTGGAAACGTGGAGAGCAGGTCAAGACAGCATCAGTTGAAGGTGTCCTAAGTCAGACCACATGTGATAGCAAGTCCTGGACAAGGGGGCAGTTACTTGGCAGTAACTGCCGCAACAGTTATTTCTGTGCATTTATCCTAGGCTGTTGGGGCTGTCAACAGCAGAGTGTGTAATTTTGGCTTAGAGAATTTCGTGTGTATTCTTCAGGCTTCCTTTGTACTTGATATTGAGTAATAAAGGTTGAGGTTGGTGCCCTGTAAATACTGTGTGTGCAGTGTGTGTGTGAATTCCCTTGATAATTTTGTTCTGAGTGTTCCTACAGTGTGTGTGTGGTGTGTTGACTGAGACTAAGTCAGGGGCTTAGTGCCATCACAGGCAAAAAATTTAAAAGAAAAATTGACCCTATGACACACGCACACCTAGGATTAGCCTAAACCTTAAAAGATAGTTTTTATTATTATTTTACCCAAACAATTAAGATGATTTTTTTCATATAAAATTCAAAATTTCAAGATACTAAGGGCCCATTTGGTAGCTCTACTCAAGCAACATTTTTCACATTTTAAACACACTTACACATATTTCCATACACTTTTTCACTCACATGTATATCAAAAACACCCAAACAACATTACTTAAACTCATTTACCAAACACCCTATAAAAGACTAACCTAATTAAATTTATAGGTAAAAATAACTTCTTGTTTGATTAGAGGACTTATCCTCTTGTCTTGCCGCTATTTTAATAGACAATTCCTCTTTTAAGTTTTTAAATAAACTTTCTAACATTTTTAGAAGAAAATTCAATAGTCTATGAATTTGTGTCCTAATGTTGTTGAATTTAAAATGTTTTCTATCCATTCAATGAAATTGGCAACTTTTCAATTAATAAAAATAAGACTTAAAAAAAAAAAGGTGACGTAATGGTCACTTCACAAGTATAAATGCTAATCCCTCAAGAGTCAAAACCCTCACTATCTCAAAAATAAAATAAAATAAATAAAATCAACCATTGGCTATGCTAGGGTTTAAGATCCTAAACCCTGTTTGGGGTTTTAATGCATTTTTATTTTTTCGGGGTTTTAGGGCGTCTCATTATCTATAAACCCCAACTACGATTCTCAGCCTCTGAGATTTCCTATTTTCCATTTGGGAAAAAACACAAACACATGGGGGCTATTCTTTCTTTACCCAAAACCATAGGGAAAACAATTTCACTTTGATTTTTCCCAGGGTTTAAACTGAAATGGAAGAGTTCGGCGACGATTTCGGTGATCTTTACACCGATGTTGAAATTCAAGCGAGTTCAGCCATCAATGGCATTCCAGGCCTTGCCAATTCGTACATTGAACCCATGGAAGAAGAAGAAGAAGAAGAAGAAGAAGAAGAAGATAACAATGTTACCAATGAACCTAACCCTAACCAGGGTCTGGGTTCCAATTCGCAGATATTTGATGAGGTCCACGACGGTTCGGCACAGAAAACAATGGGTTCGGAGTTGAATATGGATAGTGGGAGTGATAGTGATAGTGAGGATGATTTGAATATAGTTTTGAATGATGAGGATTGTAAGAATTTTCCGAGTACGAGTGGTGGGAATGGAGGGGTTGTAGGAGGTGGTGGTTATGGTTATGGTGATGATGAGGATGAGGATGATGATGATGTTAAGAATGATTTTGTCGTTGTTGAGGAGGGAAGTGGGCCCAGTAAGATTCAGAAGCGGGGCAATCAATCCGGCGATGGGTTGGAGCCGAGCTCTAATGGGGAGAGAGGAAATGGTGTGAGGGGTGGGTATAATTCGCTGTATCCGCAGTACAAGGTAGTTTTGTCTATTTGTGGAATTGTTCTTTGAATGAAATAAAATTTGAAATGTGCAAGTTTGATTTATCTGTTACAATGTGGAGTAGTGCTATGGTTTTTGAATTGGATAGAGACATAGACTAATTCACTTCAGTAGTACCAACTGTTTAGGCTCGTGTGCGTTTTGCTTTAATAATGAGTTAATGCTGTTACATAATCAGTGAAAAAGACATCAAAGGTGTTTATAGTTTCTCTTTTGGGTAATCTTATTCTAAAATGATGCAATTACTAATGGGATTGTAATCTTTGATGATCATTCTTAAAGTTATAATTTCATGCTTAAACAATACATGCTTAAACAACTCATGATCATTTTTTAATTGGAGTGCTCCTGTGTAGTACATGAGACCTCATGGATCAGTATTTCCAAGCAATATAAAAGGGAATGGATCTGTGGGAATGGCTTCCTATCCTTCCATGTTGACTAGAGGTGACCAGGATGATACTACATGCAACCAGCACAAAGGCTCAATCACAAGTCAGGTTGCTCAAGTTCGTGCTACAGCCAATGCGGTTGTGGGTCAAAGTGGATATGGTTTCTCCCTTCCTTGGTATAGGTTAGTCTCACTATGATGTTGGTTCTTCAGAAACCTGATTCTTAGTGCCATATAGCATGTATTGTGTTCCCATGGTCATTAATGTTGGTGGTGCCTCCCATTTTTCTCAAAGCCCCATCTAAATTATTGATTGAGAAGCAAACCTTTAATAATCTCTTTGAATTTGCATTTTAGAATATTCCATGGTGTCTTGATAAAAAAATCCTGCATTTTTTCTTCCTTCCAGGACCATACTTGATATAAATATTGATACATTTGAGGATAAGCCATGGAGGTTTCCTGGAGTAGATATTACAGATTTCTTTAATTTTGGTTTCAATGAAGACACTTGGAAGCAGTACTGCAAATCTCTGGTAAATAACTTCAATTACATGCTTGATGTTCTCAATTCACCTTGTAGCATATGTGTCTTGCCAATTTGATTTATCCCCAGATTGGGCGTGTAACTTACCAATCATAAAAAAGGCTCCCTAAGTCTGGCTTCTGGCATAAAATAATATATTTATTGCTGGCTGGTAGGATTTTTTATCTGGACTTCTTATGATATGTCTGATATGTTGTTGGCGGAACTATGCTTATGCTCAAGTTCCCAATTATTATTATTTTTTTTTGGATAAATAAGTTTTCAATTGGTTACATTAGATTCTCTTCACAAACCCTGATAATTAGAATCATTGACATGCACTGCAGGAGCAAATTCGGCAACAAGCATTCCTGCAGACTGGGATCCCTGTATATGAGTCGTCAAAAACTAACCAGGTAGGATTTAAATTTTCTAGGTGAATTTTTATATCAGACAAGTTGTTAAGATATATCGAGTATTGAGGTTTCTGTCATCTCTTGCTTTTATGAGAATAGGCTCATGAAGCTGAAACTGAGCATGAGAGAGGACGCCAGAATCCGATGGTGGAGGAAAGCTACCAAGTTGGATTGCAGAGGATAGTTTCTCCTTCATCAAACAAAGTGAGACAGTTTGAAATGGTATATTGAAATTAAAAAGTTACTCCCCTCCCCAAATTTCTTTTTTGGAAATGATTACTTATTGACTTCTGATTTTTTCAGCCAAGAGGTAGAGCAATTCAGGTTGAAGACAGCACTAGCGAACGCCAGCCATCTACGGATTTAAGGCGTGCACGTACTCGGGATTCTGATGTTGTGATACAGGTTAGCTGTCATTTTGAATTTGACCTAATACTTACGCATCAGCTATATGCCATTGTCTGATTACTTACAGCATGTTTGGGAGCAGATTACTGTGCAGGACCTCATTGAGGATTCCTCTGGTTCTGGCAAGGAGGAAGAATACCATAAAGATAGCCCTGTACATGAGGCATCTGAAAAGGGAGATTCTGATGGACATAGCAGGGATATTTGCTGTTCTGGTAATGCCGGTGGAAATGAACCATCTGTAGAATCTCTGGAAGGCAATATCAGAAGATCAGACAGGCCTTCTGCTCTGAAAAGGTTTGGATTATATTTATATGTTGGTCTCCTGAATCCTGATTGCTCTGTCTATATTAGGAATTTAGTTATATATGCCAATTCTAGAAATACATCTATATGAATTTCATCTGTCTATGTTGATTTGGCTGGGACAAGGCTGTCAATATCTGACATTGTGGTGCAATTATAAGACGTTGTTGTCTGTGGACCTACCACGGTGTAATAATTTTGTAGGAGGCTTAGATTTACCAATTTTGAATCCCATGAATCACAATTGTGTAAGCATTAATATGCGTACTTTTTATTATATGCTTTACAAACATAATGGATATGCCATGCTGCTGTGGATGCTTGCTTTCTACCAGATTATGAAGATAGCAACGTGGATATGTAAATCCTAAAAAATGCGTGTGAATTGTAGATATCTTCAAAGTCAATTTGAAATTACATTGTAGAACTACTTTTCTTTAAAGTATTTTTGTTGCTTTGGCGATGCTTCTTGTAAATTTGTCAGTTAATAATAGTTTACTTAGTGCCTTGAGCCTCATTTCATACTTTAAAGTCTTTTTTCCTCCCCAGAAGCCACCAATTGGATGAGTGTTTTTGCTTTGTATAATCAGGTGTTCCCAGTGGGCGATTGCATATAACCCAATGAATCTGAGCTCTGATAATCTTGAAGATGAAAAGATCCCTGATGCGAATGGGCATCACCATCGAAAGCTGAAGGTTGGCCCTTCGGGAGTCACTGAAGTAATGGAAACAGTTAGCGAAACACAGGGTAGGGTTGGCAGGAATTTCTGCGGTGCAGATCCTTGTATGATGGAAACAGAATTATCATTTGACGATCGTGGTCAGCTTAGCCTGGACTCGTCCTGTTATGGAAGTGATTCCGAAGGTTCCAGAGATAGTGTTTATGTTGATACTGAGAAGACTCAGAGTCATTTTAGAAAGTCATCACTGAATTCTAGTGCTGAATTACCAGAGTCTGTCACATCCTGTGACAAGAACTTTAAAAGCAGCAACATCAAATCAAAATCAGGTGATGGCAATTCAAGAAATAAAGGTTCCATTCGAGAGGAACAGGAGCATCGCAGTAGGAGAGATAACAGTGTTGCTAAACCTAAAATTCACACTGCAGATAATAATGATGCCTCCCCCATGTTGGTCACAGAGGACCTATGTGACAGGGATGGCTTGGTTAAATGTAGCAGATGGAAGGAAAGGAATCAAGGTTTTGGATTTCAAGACCGAGAATATATTCCATATCATAGGGAAAAAGAGCTTTCCAGCCGTTATAGTGGTGAAACGTTTATGGACAATGACAATGAGAGAGTTTACAGAAAACCTCCTTATTCAAGAGGTAATTACAGATTGAGAAATGAGATTGATTCGTATGTTAGAAAAAAATGGGATGAAAGGGATTACTGTCATGAACAAAGAAGTCCTAGAGTATATAGTGAAGACAGGGATAGAGATTGGTATTATTATGGGGAAGGACACTCTACTGATTACTTCAATCATCTCACTTATAGGGAGTCGCAGTTGCATTCAAGGTATTCTTCTTGCAGCGTTGAAGAAAGGGATACTTTCTGGAGAAGCAAGCATGGTGAACCCCAACTTAGGAAGAAAACAAACCATTCTCATTGGCTTGATTATAAACATGAAGATAACTTTGTGCCAGAAAAATATAAGAGATCTGCTTCATTTGCTGACAGCAATAGGGATTCTATGGATGAAAAATATGAAAGACAAATACCATATGGTAGGGGAGAATTGAAAAGCTCTGGCAGAAGGGGTAGGTATGGTGACAGTCCCACCCTAGATTTGGATAACCCTTGGTATGGGGAAACTGAAGATGGCTATGGGAGACTGATGGATCGTGACTCAGTAGACTCTCAGTTTTACAGAGAAACTTATTCAGCTGGAAGATGTCAGCATGATAGCATGTCTCCAAGAAATAATGCATATGACTCAAGATTAAGTGAAAGATTCGGGAGACGTAGAAGACATATATGCGCTGGGGAAGTTAGGGACAGTGGTTGGCTTGATAATTATAATGATGCTGATGATGTAGAAGATCGTATAGTATATCCTGATGATCAGGGCCATCTGGGGCTGAGACGATATAGCTGGCGATCTAGAGTCCTTCACTGGACCAAGGATGAATTAATCTTAAGGCATCAAGATGCCAAATTGTATTCAGAAGAGGCATCCCTTTCCTATGAAAAAATCACTAGGCATGAAAAGATTCGTGCAAGATATGGATCTGCACATGATGGGGTGCTTAATGATGAAATGCAAATACAGCGAGATAAAGTCAAACTGATAAAAAAAGGAAGTAGCACCAACTGTATTAATAGAAGTTCTGAGATTATAAATAGAGATGAGCATGAGCAGGCAGTGCTGAGGTGCAGGGATTCAGTTAACTTTGTTGTTGGGGATGGAAAGGTAAAGTTGGGGAAATCTAGGTCAAAACCTTGTATCACTGTACTTGAATATATGAGTGATCCACATATGTTGGGCAAGTCTTGTTTATACTGGTTAATGCTATCTCGTTGCATGTTCACTCTACCTTGTTTCCCCCTCGTTATATATTACTTTCATTTTTCCATATGATTTTCCTTTGTTAAGCTTTTTAACCATTTCTGCATGTCTTCATGTGCTCGATTGTCAGCATGGCTTTACTGGGCCAAGCTTACAAGCATTTCAGGTTCACTGCCTGAGGCATGAAAAGAAGAGAAAATGTTTCCATGTAGTAATCAAGACACTTATTAATTTTCCTCTGACATTTCTTTTGGCAACTGGAACCTGATATTTGTCTGGCTGTGGAGGTGGTTCTTTCACCATCTACTCCGCTTTCAAAAAAAGAGGTGCAGCATTATTCTCTACAGAACTTTCACACCTATTGGTTCTAATTCTGGCCAAGTTGAACACTACCCAAGACTCAACGGTGAACAATTCTCTACTTAAACACACCCACTCACACTTGTCCTACTCACAGCCACCCGTGTTTTGATTGTGAGCGCTCCTATTCCTAATAAGAGTTGTCCTGCATCATATCAACTGAATGTAAAATACATTTACAATATCTGTGGTTCTTAGCCAATAGGATTAAATATTCTTAACCATAGCATATAAAAAATGCTCCTGCTTTGAGGAAAAATACCTGCTGATTATATAATATTCTATGCTTATGCTACACCTCTTATATTATTTCAATTTCAATATTTAGAGGTTTATTCTGATATCTGCTGTTCTATTTGCAAAAGCAGCTAATAATCTTGCATGGTCTTATGTGCATACTTCCTTTTGTTTTCTCATTCATTTTTGGGACCTATGTTTTCTGGAGCTGGTTGATTTTCAGTGCCCATTTGGCATTACTGTAGGAAGTTGAGCATTTGCAATATAGAGGTTTAACTGAAAAGCTCTTGTGCGATCTTATTGTTTGCCAAATAACAGTGAACAGTGCCTTGAACTTCTGAATTTATAATGCCTGAACTGTCAATTGTAGAGCTTTTTCTTAAAACCTCCAAATTTCAGCTTTAGCCTTAAAAATTGTTATCAGCTTGAAGATCCCCTTAAAGCTCTTTAGTGAAATTGCCAAACGTTTGGCAATTTCTGTCAAAAGAGCTTAAAGGCTGTTAAAGCATCCACTAGCAGACACATCCTCAATCTAGACTTAACAATCCATCTTAAAATTTATTGACTATGCCCACTTGAGGACTGTTGAAAATCACATTATTGCATATATTGGAAACAAATTTGAATTTCTCACGGGGCTTGGGTTGATGTTGCTTCCACTAATGTACAAGGTGAGAGATCACTTATTTTCTGTTGCCAAAGCTGTTTTGGCACTGTAGTCCAGGTGTGGCATTTATGGTTGGTGGAATTGGGGATGGGATTCATATGACTAGTTAATGACTTTCTTGTCTTGCTACATGGATGCTTCAGTGTGTAAATTAATGTCTATCATGAAAAATGTGACTGGTAACTAATTGTGTTGGTCATACATGCTGTCTGGCAATGCCAAAGGGGAAAATAAAAGGTGTTACTAGTTTTCAGAATTTTCCTTGAATATGGTTTTTGTTCTTATGTTACATATTTTATTTGGAAGTTTCTTCATAAAATATCTTGTTTGCATGCACATCTCATTTTATCTCAATTTGTTAAAAAATAGTTTTTCAACAAAGGAATTCTCCTCATTATAGTAGGGACTGGGGATTGACACCTAGACATAAGAAATATAAAAAATAATAATAAAAAATTCAAATTCTTCAGCCCTCAAAACAGAAACTTCTTTGATAGGATATTTTGTGAGCCTCATTGCAAAACTAGATTGCGGAGTAGAAATGCTAATTTTAGTGAATCTAATCTTATGATTTCTCCTTGTAAATACCTTTTTGTACTAATATGTTATGCTTCATGTACATTAGTCATTGGCCAATAGTCTTGTAGCTCAATGGCATGTTTGGTCTTCTTTATGAGGAGGTCTAGGATTCGAATTTCTCCTCCTGTTTTTGTTGTAACAAGTGCAACGACAAAAACAGCCAAGCCTTAGTCCCAAATTTTTGAGATCGGTATGGATCTTCAATAGATCAGTCAGGGCCGGCCTAATGTTTTCTTTTCCACCATATGTATCTCAGGAAAAAAAAAAGTTATCACAGAATAGTTGACAACGTTCTTAGTTTTTGTTGCTACTGGCTATACTAACAAAAACTTGCTCTTTGCCATACTATTCTTGCTGTTAGTTATTGTAGTTTTTGTATGATTTCATTGCTTCTTTCTCCCTCTTTCTCTCTCACTCATTCACTGCCCTTTTGGGGAAGTAATTTACTCTTTGCCACATGAGTATTGGATCCCTCTTGGCCTGACAGAATTAATTATACTCAACTGGGGCATCTATGGTATTTTTTTTTTTGGATAATTCAATAGTTAGAAAAATGGGGGAGGGGATGGGCATCTATGGTAGTTGAGTACAAACAAACACCCGTTCTTTTTTGGATAAACCCAGTTCAATGTAGATTGCAATTCACCCATTATGTATACAACTTTCTTCTCATATCAGAGATCCCTATATGATCTTTGATATATCAATATATGAGGTAGAGGGTGATTCTTTTCTACATTTTCTGTATTAGCTTTTTGGTTGTCATGCTTCTAAGCTTCTCTGCTATATTTGCCTATAATTAAGCAGTCAATGCTGAGGAAGAAATGTTAATTATCTGTTTTGTTATAATGATGTTACACTTAATATAGTTCACAGCTCAATTAGTGAGATCTCATTTCGGTTTTTATGTTGTTTGTTTTGGATTTATTTTGATTATTATTCTTTCTTTTTTCTCTGGGGGGTGGGGGTGGAGTTTGAGGTATATATTCAGCATGAGAATATCTTGCATTTTCTCCAACTTTTACTGGTTGTGATTTGCATACCATCCTTATTGAATTAATACTGATTCTAGATAGAATTTTTACTTCTACATTTTTTACTAATTTGAGTCTATCTGGTTGTGTTTGAAGTAAACATCAAGGATTTAAAGAATTGATTAGTTTGACAGGATATAAATTGATTGACAGATTTGACCTTATGATGCCATGGATTCCTTGATGTGTTGCCAAGAGTTTCTTATGGGTTTTGGGTAAGATTGTCATGGGGGACAGAACAGCCTGACGAAGTAATTTGGGTCTCCCTGATTATTGGTCAGCCAATTATATTCAAATGATGTGTGTGATAATTTAAATTTAACGACTTGTTTAAATAAGCTTTACTGTAGAAATGGCTATTTACTAAAAAAAAATAAAAAAATAAAAAAAAAAAACTGTAGAAATGGTCATTTAGTTAGTGCTAGTTAAAGCTCTAAACTGCTTGTTAACAATGATATATAGGGGCTTCCAGGGTAGATATCCTATCTTGAAATGGCATGGCCTAGCAAGGAATTACATTGGAAATTCATTGGAAACTATTGCCAAAGAACAAACTATCTTGTTTAATGTTCTTAAACTTTCTTTTGGGTCCTTTTGCTGTATTTCATCCTATATTTTAAGGGTTTTTATTTATTTATTTATTTTTATACATGATGCAATGTACTGCATATCTCCGAATGCTTTTGCTCATATGATCTTTAAAGTGTATAAAATTATGTGTGACATTTATATGTGACAATATACTTTGCAGTCCTCCAGAAGACGTTCCAAAGGCAGAAGTTTTATGGGCAATGGTAGGTCTGAAAACATAGATCAGAAGACTGAGAAGCGGACAACTTTGATGGATTATAATGATCCTCATATGGAGAAGGCAGTCCACCCAGAAATCGCAAAAATTGAGGGCAGCCAAAACAATCCAAAATGGCTTGACAAGTTTCCTATAACTGAACACAATGAAGATTTGGACATTGAGGAGGGTCAGATAGTAACAGAAGAACCAAATACAGAGGTCTCTACAGGAAGGAGATATGCCACTGAAGATGCAGCACTAACCTGCAACAATGGTTCTGATGGAAATAAGTTTGTTGGGGATTATGACAACCAACGGTTTCTTGAGACATTAGCAAAGATGGAGAAACGTAGGGAGCGCTTTAAGGAGCCCATCACTTTGAACAAAGAACCAGGCATGTGTCTCAAGCCTCAGGTTGATTTGATAATTGATACAGATGAAACTAAGCAACAGAGGCCAGCTCGAAAGAGGCGGTGGGGTGGAAGTTAGGTTTTTAAAGTTACAGCTGGCTTTAGTTTTTGTGGTCATATCAGATTTGGTCTCAGGGCTTCAGTTACACCTCACAAGAGTTATTTCTCTGAAATAAGATATCAAATTGATTCGCCAATTGGATTTCAAGCTGGCCAGTGGGAATAAACAATTCTAATCCATTTTTTGGGCTCAGGTCAGGGTTTTTTTTCCTTTTCCTTTTTGTTTTTAGCCCTTAATGGGGGATCTGAGATAGAAATTAGAATTAACATTGGGAGTTACTCAGTTTTTTTCCCCTGTATGTAATAAAGTTTTCTAAAGGGGTCAATAACCTTGGTGAAAATGCATAATTATGGGATTGCTCAAACTTTGTTTCCAAAAGGGTTGTCAGCTTTTCTCTGATGTTTATGAAGCAATTACTCTTGACCCAACAACTCTAGCAGACCTTTTTTCTAATGCTACTGGTCTTTTCTTTATGAACTTTCCAGCTTGATTCTGATCTTTCTTTTTATTTCCACATCACAAAAAGTGATGGTGATGATAAACTTGGTGCTAGCCATGTATGTAATATTTGGGGTAAGGCTTCCGTCTAATGATCCTATGCTCTAGACAGGATCGTGGGCTGGTCGTTTTAGGACGTGTTAGAGCACTGGAGACAAGCCAAATCTGAATTTTTGATGTAGACATGGTTCAATGCTTTGTTTGAATCTTTTCATGATTTGTCTCTCTAGTCCCTGACAAGCTTTTGTTTTTGTTATCCTGATCACTCTCTAGTCCCTTAGCATAGTCGGCTGAACTCCTGCAGATGATGGTGGTGCTAATGAAACAAAAATCAGTTGGAATTTAGTATAATCTCATGTATGAGCTAGACCAGCTGGTGACAAAAGGCTTGAGATTGAGAGAGCACGGCTCAAGCTAGTATTTTTTAAGGATTCTGGAGTGATTGTTAGAAGTTGAGACTTGAGAGTTGACTACACAAAGTTCATAGTCTCCTTCCCTTGTAACTGTGTGTGTTTTAAAAAAAGAAAAAGAAAAAAAAAAGGTATTTTGTTTTAGGGGATCCTACTTGAGTTGACCTTAGTAACTCCTTTTCTACCGACTAAGGAAACAATGCTTGAGGGGTTTAGATGGTAGGGAGCCATAAGAGAACTCTTAGGTGGGTTATGGGTTAAGCCATAACTTGATTTCAATCCTACCAGGGGTCCAGAGGTTGCAAGCGGTGAAAGGTGGTTGTCCTTGAGTCTAACAAGCCTCTTCGTCTTCTTTGTAAGTTTCTAACTCAGAACTTACCCAATACTAAAACTTCAATTATTTTTTCGTGATTTTGGCGGTTGGTAATTTCTGAAATGACCATGGTGGCTAGTATTTATGAAATTTACCAGTAGTTGTAATTATAAATTTTTAGCTAAGTTGGTGTAAATATAAGGATAAAATTCAAATTCTGAAACTTTAGGGTATAAAATCTGAACACTCACAAATTTTAGGGGTGTAATTTACAATTTATCCTAAATACAATCAATCAATCAATATATATATATATAAAAGCAGATACCTCATGTGGGACAACATGAAGTTTTGCCATGTGGCACTCTCTTTGACAATGAATTTTTTCACATAAATTCTTTACTCAAGTGCCACATAAGAGATAATGACTAATTATAATTCAAAATATAATTCCCATGAAAAAAATATTCAAAAGATAAGAACTCTTTATTTTCTTAGATTCATTGTATCAAGATATTTCTCAAGTGTCACATTATAGATAAGGACTAATTAAAATTTAAAAGATAAGGACTCTTTATTTTCTTGAGTTCATTGTTCCAAGACTTTCCTCTCTCTCACAAAGTACAAAACTTTTCGTGTTTTCACTCACCATTTTCACCTCTTGCACTTCTGTTACTTTATATACACTTACCCATAGTCTTTCATCTTCATGCCATAGTTTAGGTGCTTTTTGATTTTGTTTTAGCCCTCACAATTTCTTGGTTTCTTTGTCATTTTTTTTACTACTATTTAGTGTGGTATTGGTACGATCCTCGACCAAAAAAGTAAAAAAACAATGATTATTTTGAAGTTTTCTTTGTTGTGAATCAAGATCATCTCAACTTTAGTTGCAACCTTAAGTTTAGTTGCAGCTGTTCAGGAATAGTGTGAAACAATGTACAAATCACAATCATATTGTTAGTTCTCTCCATCAAAGCTACAATTAGATAGTTTTTCACATAATTTTTATATTCTTTCTTATGCATCTTTCATGTATAGTACTTATCCACCTATATTTTTTTGATTACTTTTGTTAGTGCTATAAATTATAGTTGTTGTGGTTTGTTAGGATTAGTTTCAAAAGATTTAATTTGTTGTTACGGTTTTGATGTACGATTGTAAGTTAATTAGTGTGCTTTACTTCTCTATATAAAAACAAAGCTCATGTGTAAAATTAATAATACAAGATTAGTTCTCCCATTTTTAGCTTATACTTTTCTTGAATTTTAGCATTCTCTTTGTTTTTTTTTAAAATGATATAAAAGTCATATTATAGGCGATTAAATATTGATAAATGGAAGTATATTTAGCCATTTTTTCTTTGTTTGATTACGTTCTTTTTATGTTGGTATACAAATAATTTTGTTTCATTTAGATTACGAACAAAGTGTTTGAGATTGGGGTCTTGGGATTTGGTGGTGAGAATGAAGTGGTTGAGAAAGTGTTTGGTTTTAGAGTCCGTTTGGATAGAACTTATTTTGCTGAAACTGAAAACTGAAAACACTGTAGCAAAATAATTTTTAAATGTGTGAATAGTACCGTAGAACCCATTTTTAATGAAAAAGTTGCTGAAAAGTGAGATTTATGGGTCTCATGCACTGTTCACGGACCCACTGATATGCTGAAAAGGTTGAAAAGTCAAATAGTGCGGCTACTGTTTATGAACAATAGCCGCACTATCTCCTTAAACAACGGCTAAAAAAAAAAGGAGGACAAACGTAGACGCAAACGCTGGCAAAATAATCCGGATCCAAACCGCACCTAAGTACTAGACTGATAATTTAAAGAACAAGCTATTTTGACGCATAGTAAACTTGAGAAACCAAAATTATGATTTAAACTTTTTTTTAACAGAACAATATGAACAAAAAGAATAAGTAAAAAACCATCATCCACAGTAATGGAGCCAAATTTTTAGCTTTTTAGCATAAAAAAAATTCACTTTATCTATTTTACCTTCTCACATCTAACAGCAGTAGTTTTATTTTAGTTTTTAATAAAATAAAATAATATAAATACTATAATAAAATAATATTTCATTCAACCACCAAAACACAACTACAACCAAAAGTAATGTGAATGCAAAATAAAAATAAATTTTACCTTTCAACTAAAAATAAATTTTACCTTTCAACTACAGTACACAATCAAAAGTAGCTGTACACTGTAACTGTGGAGCTAAAAAAATATAGTTTTGGCTCAATATTACAGGGTACATTTTGATATAACTATTTAGCACCACTGTTGCTAGTGGTCGGACGCATGATGCTATTACCAGATCACTCCCTCTCTGACGGAATATCTTCATCTTACCGATGTCCACCAACAAGATTCTTCCACGTGCCACAAATATCTGGTGTTTGGATTAAAAAGCTGAGCCACTCTAAGGAATGACCCACGTGGCCTATCTTAAACCAGTTATTGCACCTGAAGTACGGAATTACTCAAATGCCCTTTTCTTTATACGAAAGGTATATCTAGAAGATACACACATGTTTATAAATAAAAAATAAAAAATAAAAAAGTAGGTACACACGTGAGAAAAAATCAATTACACTTTACATCTTTAATTGTGGTTTGCAAACTACCCTAAATAGGCTAAATTTCAAAACTGACTGTCTGTCTTAATTTTGTTAATAAATATTTTAACCTTTATTAATAAAATTTCTATCAATTTCAATGAAAATTCAAAATCTTTTAGAAAAATATGCATCAAAATTTAACAAAATTTTGAATTTTTAGTCCAAAGTAAAATTTGTGTACAATTACTTAGATGTGATGGCTTAGATTCTACAATTAAATTCAATAATGTTACTTGATAAGTTGTAACTAAACCAACACAAAGAAGTGTATTGGACAATAAATCACATTGATTATGTTGTATTATTAACTAATAAACCATATAATTTAATTTAATTAATAAAATCTAAAATACAGCATCTCTAAAACAAAAAAATTATAACAAAATTTTTATCATTTTGCTAAATTTGACAAAAATAATAGTAACAGGAGTAATAATTTAGAGAACCATTATTTAGTTTTATAATTAAGTATACTTTAGAGGCATAAAATTTACTCTAATTTAAACAGAAAAAGGCTATAACAGTAATTTCACATTATCTTCTTCCTTGACAGCCCACCTCACATTTTCCCTTTGCATGTAAAACTGATAATACTGTCATACAGTTTAATCCGTTAAAAAAAAAAGAAAAAAGAATGCCATTTTTTCCATCTTCTTCTTCTTCATCAAACTCCAACTTCACTCTCTTCTCTCCCACTCAAAACTCAAACACCCTCTCTAAATTCTCCTTCAAAATCCCCATTATACCCCTCCACTCCTCCTCTTATCTCAATACTACTACTACTACTACTTTAACTTCATCATGTTCTCCCAAAGACTCCACCACACCGGTTTTAGAACAACTATCCCAAAACGACGTCGTGACGGAAGAGAAAGAGCTCGTGGTTCGCAGGCCTGTGATGACAACGGATCAGTTTTCCGGCGAAGGAGAGAGAGTTGAAGTTAAAGAAGAAGAAAATGAAAAAGAAGTTTCGAAAGGTCCGGATATCGATGTGGGACTCACCAAGTTGGCGAAGAAAATGCTGATTTTTGAGCCGGAGGAGAGAGTAGTGGAACGGTTTGGCTCGACGGAGAAGCCGCTTACGGTGAACCTGGACTTGGCGCTTTATAGAGCTAAGGTTTTGTCCAGGAATTTTCGCTATCAAGAAGCCGAGGAAATGCTTCAAAAGGTTTGATACTTTTTGAGTGATTATTCTTACGTAAATGGCTAATCCATTAGTTAAATTTACATAACTTTTAAGAGTATATTATATAATTTATCTTATTTTTACTCTCTTAATTTTTGCATAGCATTTAGGTTTTTGTCTTCGGCATTAACAATTTAATAGCTTTTAATTGATTTCAAGACTTGTATTTTTTGGTTGGTATCAAAATTCGATTAGATATTGATACTGATCGGGGATGCTTATTTATAGAGAAAATGCTTAACTTACAATCGATATGTGGCAAATTGCAATGGATGCTATTGGTGCCACTTCAACCACCTAATAAATATATGTATGATTTTTATTTTTATTTTTAAATGATAGATTGTGGATAAGTTTGTAAGGCACATGTAGTAAAATTTGTAGTATTCTTGATATCAATTTTAATCATAAGCATATTATATGAGTGTAGAATAATAAGTAATTAATATGATTGTTATATGGTTCGATCTATACAAGAAATTATTTTGTACACTCAATGTATTACACATTTACATGTCTCGAGTTCTCATTTATGTATGAGAGGAATGCGTAATACATTGGAGCTTTTGAATAATTTCACATCCTTGTACGGGTTTACAAACTATATATTGTAATAGATACATTTAAAATAAAAAAGACACGTATAATGTGCATCCTAAATTTCAAAACTCTATAATTACATTGTAATTCAAAAATTAGTTGCGCTATTCACCCATCGTCCAAATTAGTATTACATTGTAAATGCTCGTATGGAGGGAGATGGGGAAGAAGAGATGTGCAAGTAACCATAATATTCTAAATTTTAGTATATTTTGAAGTTTGGAGTTTATATTGTAAATACTCCTATAGTTTAGGGTGGATGATTGTAATTAATTTTAATAAAAAAATTAGTTTTAAATTTGGCATTCTCACATTTATATTCCCATCAAAATTTATTTTGTATGTATGTTTGTTTGTATTTTTAAGTCTTTTTGGGAATTTGGTGGTGTTGCTGACAGTGGGTTATTTGTGAATTTGTTTCAAAGTGTATATATTATTGGCCAGAAGATGGGCGGGCATATGTGGCCTTGGGGAAGATATTGGGTAAGCAATCGAAAGTGGCAGAAGCTAGAGCTGTGTATGAGAAAGGTTGCCAGGCTACTCAAGGAGAAAATCCCTACATTTGGCAGGTTACTTTTTTATTCTCAGCATGATTTCTTTTTTGTGAAATATGCTATGGAATTCCCATATTGGTTGAAACTTGGGTGTTTGCTTAGTTTACGGGTATGTCTCTTTGTTGGTTTTCTTCACTCACTAACTTAAGCTTTTGGATTGGATAATTTAGCATTGTATTAAAGGTTGGTCAGTTTGCAATGTCATTCATTTCTAGTTTCATTATTATAATTGATGAATTATGTTTTTATTTTATCGATCCAAAGAAAATTTATGTTTTTATTATAAAAAAAAAAAAACCTTTTTTTTCCTAAGGAGATTGACATTCTCCAACTTTAGAGCATTCTCATTAAGGGTTTCAAATGTTAAAAGATGCTTTTTTTTAGCATTTTTAACCCAAAAGCTTGCTCCATCAAGAGTTCTAAATGCCAAAAATTTTGGCATTGATGAATAGTGCGGTTTCATATTTGAAACCGCACTATTCACCAATTGCAAATTTTACTATTATTTTTTTATTCAATTGGGGCCCACGGTTGAGAAAGAGAAGAGACAAAGGAGAGAGAAGAAAAAATAAAAAAATGATAAAGAAAGAATATTTAAATGGAATGTTAAAAAAATAGAAGTTTTGATGTAAAGGATGTTATAAAGTGGGGTGTTATATGTTATAAAATTGGGTTTTGAGATAGTAAATGCTAAATTTTTTGCATTCCTTGATAAGAATGCTCTTAGAGCCACATTATATGAGAATTAAGATTTTCAAGTACTACATACTTCGAACATTAGTGGATTGGGAAGCCTATCTATAACAAAGCTTGTTCTAATTGTATGAGTTATGATGTTCGGAGTCCTTGGTTCAATTGACTTAAAATTGAAGAGAGGAGCTAAGAGTAATGTAAATAAGTTAGCTTATTTGTTAAAGTCACTTTTTGTCTCACATTTGAGCAAATAAATTGGCCAAATGCACTAGTATCTTGGCTCAAGTTGCCATCTAGTTCTTGAGAGTAGTATGAACACTTACATAGATTGATTAGATTTCATGATTGCTTGAATATGCATCATATTCTTGTGGGAGAACCAATTCATTGACTACTGAATGATCTCTAAATTTTCTAAAGTAGATAATTGGAGAGCTTTCGGGGCCGTTTGGAAACGTTATTTTAGTAACGTTGTTTGTATTTTTTGGAAAAACGTGTGGGTGAAAAAGTGCGTGGAAATACGTGTAATGTTGTTTAAAAACTGAAAAATGTTGCTTAAACTGCCATACCAAACGGCCCCTTCACTTTCCTAGCTGGTAACACTCTTATTTTAGTTTTGTTTGTAGCTTAGGGTTCACCTCATTCACAATTATGCTCCATTAGCACATTACAATGTTGGGTACTGGGTCCCTACTCCCTAGTATGTCTATCTTCATGGAATAATTTTAAATATTGTCAATTCTTGCATATATCATGAATCAGGGACACCAATGCAGCATTCTACAGGAAGTAATTTTGTTAGAGATACTCTATTGCCTGTCAGGGATTGATTCAGTTGAAATTGATTCTTTAAATATATTGTCTTTTACATCGTATTTTATTTTGTTGAAGTTAATAAGTACATGTTCTCTTGGAGCAGTGTTGGGCAGTTTTGGAAAACAAGATGGGAAATATAAGGAGAGCAAGAGAGTTATTTGATGCAGCGACTGTTGCCAATAAAAGACACATTGCTGCCTGGCATGGTTGGGCAGTTCTAGAGCTAAAACAAGGAAATATTAAGAAAGCAAGGCAACTGCTGGTTAAAGGTTTAAAATTTTGTGGTGGAAATGAGTACATATACCAAACACTTGCAATGTTGGAAGCTAAAGCAAATCGTTATGAGCAGGCTCGGTATTTGTTCAGGCAGGCCACTAAGTACAACCCCAAAAGCTGTGCCAGTTGGCTTGTAAGTCTTGATTGTCCAAAACATAGGTTTTGTGTGTTGAATTAACTTTTAGTGCCATTGGTTGTGCGTTTACTGAAGTAATTTTTTATGTATCAATTAAATATTGTGACAAAGGCATGGGCACAATTGGAGATTCAACAGGAAAACAACCATGCTGCTAGGCAGCTATTTGAGGTGATTTCTTCTTGTTGCCATTTGCATTTACCATCACTTTCATTTCCTAGTAGCTAATGGCAAGCCAGAAAACAATATATGATTTTTGATCTGCTTCCTTTTCCGCAGTCCAGTGTTATTGATTTCTATTGTAATGACTGTAATGGTTGATGCTATTTAAATATGTAGAAAGCAGTCCAGGCAAGTCCAAAGAATAGGTTTGCGTGGCATGTTTGGGGAGTGTTTGAAGCTAATATGGGAAACATCAACAAGGGGCAAAAACTATTGAAGATTGGCCATGCACTTAATCCAAGGGATCCTGTCCTCCTTCAGTCTCTTGCTTTATTAGAATATAAATACTCATCTGCAAATATTGCTCGAGTGCTGTTCAGGAAAGCATCTGAATTGGATCCTAGGCACCAACCAGTATGGATTGTGAGTATTTCCACTAAAATGGCTTTGAAGGAAACATCAAAATTTGTAATCCAGAGAAACCAAATGAACAACGAAAAAAAAATATCATTCTTTTTTTCTCTGTACCATGTAATACTTTTTATGCATAAAATTGCATTTGTAATTTCTTGAACCTTTGTAAAGCTGATTAAGTGACAAAATTTGGGCCATTTAGGCTTGGGGATGGATGGAATGGAAAGAAGGAAACATAGAGAAGGCAAGGGAATTATACCAAAGAGCACTGTCAATTAGCTCAACTAGTGAAAGTGCCGCTCGATGTCTTCAGGTAATGAAAAAATCATGTGATGCATCTGGAGATAAGAGATTGATGTTGTAGCAACTTAATCTTCCTTTCAGCTTATTGAGCATGCTCTATGGTTACATTGCAGGCTTGGGGTGTTCTAGAACAGAAAGTTGGGAATTTATCAGCAGCCCGAAGATTATTTAGGTCCTCACTAAATATAAATTCACAGAGTTATATAACATGGATGACGTGGGCATCATTGGAGGAGAAACAAGGCAATTCTGTGCGTGCTGAGGAAATTCGAAACCTCTATTTTCAGCAGGTCAGTAATTACATTTCATCTTGTGATAAAATATGTAATTTCCTACTATAAGAACTCACCTTAAAGTGTCCTTTTTTTCATCTAATAACTCCAATTCTTAATCATCTACAGTTTTGCTATATGATAAGTTGAAAACTGTTGTTGAAGAAACCCTGAAATGTTTTCTTTATTGTTGTGCTAAGATGCAATCAGTAATTTATCTATCCTAATTTCTGCTGTCCTAGAAAAGGAGATAAATATAGTAGTAAGGTTCAGCTTTTTATGAGAATTTTCTCGTGTGAAGGTTTCTCACTTAAGACTTAAGTTAATTTTGTTTGTATGGAACAGCGTACAGAAGTTGTGGATGATGCTTCATGGGTTATGGGATTCTTAGATATCATTGACCCAGCGATTGATAGCATAAAGAGACTCTTGAAGTTGGACCAGGAGTCATTCAACAAGGTAAAGGATTCTATGGAAAATATACCAGAAATTAATGGAAATAGCACCGATAAGGAGTCAGTAAGCCCCTCTGCTGGCTCCTTAGATGGCAAAGACAATGAAAGTGGAACTGGAATGGATTTGGATGCTTTCATCAGTGAAAAGTTGTCACTAGACCCATCCAAGCTGGAGGTTCAGATGGAGTCATCAAAGTCTTTTGTGACTAACAAAACTAGACCTACTAGAAGAGTATGGAGATCAGATAACAGAACTACTACAATATTCCATTTGGCTAAGTAAATACACTCCTATTTGTTTCAAATAGAAGAAGCATGTCCATTGTTAAACAGGATAACTACTTCCAAGAAAGTTACATAGAATCCATGCCCTACAATCAAAATGTATGTTAGCATATGTCCCTTATTCAATGTGTATATTTTCTGTTGTTGTACCATAACATGAAAAACTTACAAAAGATCAAAAACGAATTTTTACCAAGTTCATTGCTTTCTTCTTTCACATATATGTACACCCGCATAGATTAATTGCTACAATATTAAGTGAAAGTTACAAAGTTGGTCACACCACATTCCCAGTGTTGGACATGTGCCTTCCATGGCACAAAGGTTACATTCTCAGATGGAACTGACACCTTGATTGAAACAAATAATTTGAAAGAGTTCATTTCCACCCTTTATTACATAACATTTTCTTACATAATAGCTTCCTCGGCCCATTGGACCTGGCTAATTCAGCATTATGATCTCCCCAACCCCACACACGCTCATGATAGGATGAGACTTGTTTAATTCACTAATTTGATCTTATGCTGGGAGTTCAAGGGCGGACAAGCCCATGAGACAGGTGTTGTGACAATTATTGGGGGTAGTTATGGAATTTGAGAATACATTAAAAGCCTAAGCCCATTATTGTAATTTTTGATATGCACATAGTCCTAGTAATGATCCTTGAGATGTCTTTCTTTCTAACCCATTTTATTTGTGATTTCGTATTTTGTTTTCCTTTCACATTGCTAGAGAAGGAGTTGGATGTAGGCTTGATAAGTACCCAAGTTACCTTAAGAGTTAAGAGTACTCTTTTAAAGGTAGGTTTGGGACTTACACCTTCTAGGCTTTCATTTACATCTTTTTTTCTCCTTTACTTAATAAAAGAAAACAAAAATGAAAATCCTTTGAAGGGTTCCAGGAACTTTGTCCCACGTTGCTAAGGTAGAAAAGATTGAGAATGGAAAATGAGGTGGGTGAAGTTTTCTACCCGGATCCATAAAAAATCATGTTCCCAGATTGGGAGGAAAATATAGAGAGAAAATTATTCTTAAATAGAATTTATTATTTTGTCTCTCTTATTTATAGTTTTTTTTTATTATATATAATCTCCTAATGTAATAATAGTATAATAATAAATTTATTCAAATCACATTTTCTATCTTTTACTTTTCTATCCTTTGTACCAAACACACATGAGAGAAAACTAAAACATTTTCTATCATTTCAACCAAATGGAGCCTTCATTTACTATTTATTGTGAGAGAGAGAGAGAGAGAGATATATATATATATATATTTATATATATATATATTTGTGTGTGTGTTGGGGGGTAGTTTCTAACATTTATTTTCTAGAATATTGTTGTAAATCCATTGTTTTCTGTAGTAGAGGATTTTATTTGACTGGACTTGTGGTTTTTCCTTCTCACTGGAGGGTTTTCTATTTAAGTTCGGTATTCTGATTATAGGTTGTTGAATTTTCTATTTGTGATGATTATTGTGCTTGGCTATTTTATTTGGAATACCTATTGATCATTTGCACAAGGATGGAAAAAAAAAAAAGGTAATTCCATTGTATGTTATTTTATCAATTGACTATTTTTCAATAACTTGAAAGGGACTTAATTGCTTTAGATTTGAATCACTCCTTACTTTGCACTTAGCATATGAATTAACAAATGTGAAATTTGTGTTAGATACATGAAACGAAATGCACATTTATCAGGACAAGCTTGTCAAGGGTAAAATATTTTACATCGACACTTTTAAGAAAAATGTTCATTCTCATTTGAAACGGATCTATTTTATTATTCTGATTAAATATTATAAATCTAAATATATAAACAGCTCTATATTATTAATAATTGTAAATAACGTAATATTGTATATACTCATAATAAAATCTTAACCTTGAAATTGACTAATTTCATTTTAAGTGAAATGGCCACTTTCAACGAACACAAATTTAAACATTTTTCATTTTTCATTAACATTGGCACTTTCATTAAAAAAAAAACACATTTACTTACAGCATGCAGTAACACTAAAATTAAAGGTGCACCAGATAAGGTATACTGACCGTGGAAGGTTACATTTTTCATTAACAATTAATGATGTTCGTTTATCTTTAGGGTTACATTGTATCACTAAAGCCATAGTTCCCATGCTGGTCTAGTCACCATTGATTCATCTGTCTTCATTTCTTCATCGGGACTTTCATCTTCTTCAACAACCAGAGATCATTGATCAAATGCATGATATGGGACATGCAAGATTTCTAATTAACGATGGTATTGATCAACTTCATGGCTTTGTGTGTGGCACATGAGCGCTAGCTAGAGTGCTGAATAGGCCTAGAAATCTCTTGGATCAACAAATACATTCCCTAGTGGCTCCTTGGGCAGCATTACTCCCACCATGTCATCTTGGAACATCATTTTTTTGGCATACCAAAGATCATTGATACGTGACATAGAGGTTTCTTGGGGCACATGCTTTATGAGAGGATCCGTGACCCCTAGCTCAGTTACAATTACTTTACAATCCTTCACCTTTTGACACACTTTTGATGCAAAACTCCATACAAATTTCATGAGCTCCCCAAGCTTCTCTCCCTCTCCAAGAAGCCCATAAAGAAAGAGAAAGCCAATGGATTTTGGCAAAGTGTCACTATTTGGCCTTTTAAGGCAAAGAGAAAATTTCTCTCTTGCATGGCTTAGAGTTTCATGAAAAGACCTTAGTGGATGTGACTTTCTTATTTGAAGCTTGTAAGCTTCACAAGTATTCCATATGCTAAAAACTATCCAAGAGCTTGAGGTTTTAGTAATGTCTCCATTCTTTTCCTTGCTGTGTAAGTTAATCCAACCCTCTTTGTTAAAGTAGCATACCCATGTGCCAAGACTAAGCTTTTCCTTCAAAATTGCTTCAATATCAGTTGGATATACCTCTTTGTCACCTAGCCTCTTTTTGTACAAGGAAATTGCCTGGTCTATGTGCAACTTCTCTATCTTTATATCTTGGGACAGAATCTGTGCAGGAGAACAAACTGGTTGAGCAAAAATGACTAATGAGCTTAGGTTGATGTAATTGCATTTGAGAGTGAAGAGATTTATAGAGGCAGTATTGTTCTTCTCAGTGGCAAAGAATGTGTACTCAGCTCCATTTCTCAGCAGCCATTCTTCAACGGAGTTGACAAGTTTCAATCCGATTCCCATCCGTCTTCATGAGACCAAACATATAAAAGTTAGTGTTTGTCAACAAGAATTTTTTTATCAGTAAATAATTAACTCACGCACCTATATACTATTGGTCCTAGTGAAGGGTGGAGATCATTTTAATAGAGTTTCTCTAAAAACTGAGAGGAACAATGATGAAATGGACTCATAACTTGAAGTCTATATATAGACACTACTCTTTACCCATTCAGGAAGGATTGCACCTACTTAAAGGTTTGTAACCCTAAAAGCATTCCTATCAAAGATGCTATAAGTGCTAAAATGCTATTTTTAGCATCTGAAACCACAAAATGCTGCTCCATCAAACATTCTATATCCTAAAAAATTTGTCATTTTGCTACAGTGCGCTCCCATTTTTGAGAGCACACTGTAGTAAGGTGTTATTATTTTTTAATATTTATTTTTCTCTCTCTTCAGACTATCCCTCTCACTCTCTCATTCTCGTTCTCTCTCATCTCTCTTTCTCAGATTCTCCCCCTCGTGGGTCTGATGGGTCCGATGACTACAAGTGGGTCGTGGGTCCGACGGTAGTGGGTTCGACTGCAAGTGGAGGTTTGCTTGATGGGTCTCAGTGGTCTTGATGGGTCTCGATGGGTCTGGCAGCGGTGGGTTGCTGGGTTACTTGATGGGTCTCAGTGGTGCCGTGGTTGGTTGTGTCGTGGGTTGAGGTTGGTTGTTGGTTTGTGGTGGTTGGGGTTGGTTGAGACCGTGGGTTGAGGTTGGTTGAGGCTGTGGGTTTGTGCCGTGGGTTGAAGTTGGTTGAGGCCGTGGGTTTGTGCCGCGGGTTGAGGTTGGTTGTGCCGGTGGGTTGAGGCCGTTGGTTGTGGGTTTGTGGTGGTTAGGTTGCGGGTTTGTGGTGGTTGGGTTGCTGGGGTGGTGGTCATCGGAGAGGTTGGGGTGGTTTTGGCTGCGATTTTGTGGTGGGTTTAGATTGGGGTTGCTGGGTGGTGGGTTTTGGCTGCGGTTTGTGCCGTGGGTTTTTTTTTTATTTTTTTTTTTATTTTTTTTATTTTGGTGGTTAGGGGTTGAGGTTGTGGTTGGTGGTAGTGGCTGTGGTTGTGGCTGTGGACGGTGGTGGCAGCGGGTGTTGGCAGTGACAGTGGGTTTGTTGGTAGTGAAAAAGATGTGAATGAGAATAAAAAATTAATATTTTAATGAAGTAGTAAAAAATATAAAATCTTTGATGTTAAGTGTATTGTAAAGTAAAGTGTTAAAATTGATAAAGTAAGTTTTTGAAATGGTAAATACTAAATTTTTTGAAATCTTTGATGAGGATGCTCTAAGGACAAATATAGATCTCTTACTCTTTGGAATAGTCATATTTATTCATTTAAAAAATTTATTAAAAAAAAAAAAAAACAAACAAACTACATGGGAAGTTATTATGACTTTGTAGAAGAACAAAATAAGAAATCTAGTATGAGGGGTGCATAAATGTTATGGGATATGATCATCCCCCATTATACCAACAATCATCTATTGCACTATATATGTTTACGACAGATGGATAAGTATATCATTTGATCTAAAAGTCATCGGTATTACAGTAACCACAGTAAGCACCAATTTGAAATAATCATTTCTACTATTTTGTACTCCTTTTATAACTCATGATATGAGAAATGATTGAAGCAAGAGTTATATATATCAGTAACTGTAGCTAGCCTTCTGTTCGCATCATTTTGCTTTCTAATGATCTGCTGCCTATTTTTCCATGATGAAAATCATGCATATTGCATTATTCAAGTCCTATAGTATATAATATTTAGTATGTTATTAATTACAATCATCAAAAGCATTGCTTATTTAGTCTAGAACAATATCCTTGAAAGTGAATACTATATATATTACCGGTGTGTAGGAGAGACTCGAAGGCCTAGTATGCATCCCATCTTCATTTGTGCTTCCCCAAAACCAGTCCCCATATCCCTAATGCAACCTCGAACCACTCCAACAAGCTCCCCATTTTCAAGCAGCTCAGCTACCTGTAGGCCGTTTCAACAAATATACATTAGTAGTCTACATCTATAATATTGTCTTAGAGGGACAAAAGGATTCCTATAGAAAAAGTAGTGCCAAGAAATGGAGACATTTTTTAGAAAAATAATAATTGAATGTGAGATAAGAAAGGATGTAATGTATAAATGTTATATATATGATATGGTTCAATGTTTGGATTTGGCATTGAATGTGAGATAAGAAAGAGTTAATGTATAAAATATTATAATGATATATTTCAATGTTTGGGATTTGACAAAGATATATGAGAGAAAAAGTCACACCCACCAGCATGACATGAAGGGGATAGAACCTAATCCTACATAAAGGGTCATGACCAATCATGTAAGTGAAACTGGAGACCCCCTTTTTAGACCCTATCTCACAGTTTCTCTCAAGCTTCCCTACCATTTCAATATCTCCATCTTCATTGAATTCCCTTATGAGAATTTTCTTCTCTTTGTTGTAAGCCATGTTTTACTTGGCTGGCTAGCTAAAAGAAGAAAAGTAACTGGTTACCAGATCTTAGATGGGAAAGAAAATATTTTCAAAGATATGAATATTTCTTGAATGGGCTAGCTGCCACGAAACTACGCTTCTTATATACTGGCAAGTTAGTTATTATTTTACTATTACTTTTTTCTGGAGAAAGTGATCGAGGAGGTGGGGATGAATATTTAATTTATTTTTATTTTCCAGTTAATTTTAGGTACAAAATAAAAAGCTGACAATGATTTTGAGTCTTTCTTATTTAGGACAATAAGTTTTTTTTCTTTGAGGGGGTAGGACAATAAGTTGTTACTACTCCACGCTTTGCAACCCAAAAATGAAACAATAATCTACGAAGTGATTCAGAGGATCTTTGTAATCATTTGCATGTTCTGTATTTTAGTACCCAGATAATGCATAAGGTTTATAAGGAGATTTTCAAGATCACTGGACCAAAAAAATGAGCAGGTGTAATTGCACTACAAGCAGCTTTATGCCCATATCTTAGTTATTAGTTATCTTTCAGTTTCTTTAACATTTTCTGTCTTTTTGGTGCAATTAATCATTAAAACTTAGGTTTCATTAAGGCAAATAGTCTTTTGGAATTGCAATACTTTCTGAAGTTGGAATTAAGAAAATTCTAATTATTCAGATCAATGCTTAATAAAACATATTAATGTCCTGAAAGATTTTTATAATCATTTTGTTTTAGGTATTGAAAGCAAGATCATTGGAGATTCCCTTTAGATGTGTTGCTCAAGTAGTCGCAATATTTTGTTTGTAGTTGGGGTTTTGACTTATCTTTCTTTATTTGTTCTATAGTTTTTTTTTTTTTTTTTTTAGAAACTTATTTGTTCAATAGTTGTGTCCTAGTGTTGTAGTTTTTTTAGTGTGGTCGGTGTTTTTGGTTTTCTGTAGTTTGCATTCCTTGCTGTTTTGGTTCAATAAAATCCAGTCATATAAAAGAGGAGACCCAAAAAAAAAAAAAAAAAAAAAAAACGAAAAAGAAAATGATCATGCACTTTGGTTTGGCAAAGGATGTCCATGGTGGAAGTCTTTGACACTCCACAAAAAAATAATTAACAAGAATCATATTATTGCTTGTATAATTTGGAAAAATGATCATTTCCACTTAAAATTCACCTCTCATGTTTTATATTAGATACTATAAATATAAATTTTTATATTATGTCAAACCATTTTAAAATTTTAAATGACGTGATAATATATATTATTAAATATGAGTAAAAAAAACTTTAATTGTGAAAGGGAGAGTTGAAATAGAGAGGATATAATCTGGCATAATCAAGAGGTCTGCATTGTTTCCATTTATACATATTTACGTATAATTTGTGCCACTTTTCTTATAAAAAACAAAAAAAAAAATTTGAATATGCATATTCTCATTAGTTCTTGAAATTCTAGAGGAAGATGTTGACGAGGTAGGCAGAGATGGAGCCACATTTAAACCAGAGGGCCATCCCCTCATCCCCACTTGTTTTTTTTAACTCTCTCTCTCTCTCTCTCTCTCTCTCTCTCTCTCTCTCTCTCTCTCTATATATATATACACACTAGTATTATTCATGTGTAATGCACGGCTTAATGAAAATTCATAAGCTAAAAAATTTCAAAATAATTAAAACTAAATTATTAAATAAATAGTAATAATAAATTATAAAATTAGTAAATAATTTAATAAAAAATTACTTTAAGTTCTAATTGTTTAGAGTTTAGACTTTATAAGTGTTTATCTATTTTTATATTTTAAATGCTCCTTGTGTTTTGTGTTAATTTCTTAATATGAGATATGGAATGAGTTTGATCATTCCTATTTCGGTTATGTTTAATTTATGCTCTAGTCAGCACAAACAATAATAAACAAAATAATTCTTCATTATTGATTTTTTCCTAGTGATAGTCTAATTGAAAAAATCAACACACTCACAAATTAAATACAATAACTAAAACCAAAAATCAAACATATACAAAAAAAGTTCAAAAATTGAGAATATAAAAATAAAATTTTAAAAAAAAAACTTACATAAGAGAACTAAGAATTTAAATGGGTGTTTATTATTTTGCTTCTTTATAGTAAACTTCATTTAGCATAATATCCTACACGCAAATTCAAAAGCAGAGAACAACGAGTAAGATGAATTCATTAGATTAAAACATAAGAGTAAGCTGCATTTAAAAAAAAAATACAACAACATGGGATGTATTGTGCGGGATTTAATTATAGGGATGACTTTTCTTTTTTTTGAGAATGATAGGGATGACTTATTAGTTAAGAGAGATTGTATTGAGAAATCATGACTGAATAAATATAAGTTTAAAATTTTTAATAATAGATTTTTAGTTAGAGTAGAATTTAAATTTCTAAAACTTAGATGATAAAGTTTTATCTTAAATAAATTTGGACAAAGTTTAGCTACAAAATTGTACCCAAAAAAATAGAAATGAATATATATATATATATTTTTTTTTTTACTGGAGGTGAATATTAATAAATTCACCATTGGATTACATTTTCTTCTTATATCCTCTATTCTTGCAAACTTTCTAGAAAATTAAATATCAATAGCTATGTCATCAATAAATTGTTTAAATTGCAAGTTTTTGTAGTTTAAAATTATACATAAAATATAAGTTTATAGATCATATAATATATAATATCCGATTGGCACAAAATTTGACATGTGTATCAAGAGCGTAAAGAACATGCAATCTAACGGTTTGATTTTTAAAATATGTAGTAATTTTTAAAGGAATTGTAGTCTTAGGCTACAACCAATTTTGTAGTTAAATTTTGTTCATTAAATTATTGTTAAATCTTATCCCTTAGTCAAGAGCTTTGTAGCTTAATTTCCTAATAAAATATTAATTTAATAAGATACAACTTGAGGAAAAAAACAAAAAACAAAAGCATGAGTGATGTGGGATTTAAGTTTAGAGATTTTTTATAATAACTTTTAATTTGAATAGAATTTAAATTTATTTTAAATTATTGTTAAATCATGCAACTTGAGGGAAAAACAAAATTAAAAATGTAATTATTGTTAAATCTTATCCCTTAGTCAAAATGTGAGTTTTTTTTTTTTTAGAAAGAAAACGTGGGTTTTTTGTGTGGGATTTAAGTTTATAAATTTTTTATAATAGAATTTTAGTTTGAATAGAATTTAAATTTGTTGAAGTTTAAATGATAATAAATTAAAAAATTGTTAAATATTATCCCCTAATTTGAGGAAATATATCATAACAAATAATATAAAATTAATTTACTAATTAGTTGTTCTTAAAATATTGATAATAAACTTCTAGTCGAAGTAGAAGTAAAAACGTGGGGGTTTTTTTTATTTCTTGTGAAAGAAAATGTGGGTTGTTGTTTGGGATTTAAGTTTAGAATTTTTTATAATAGACATTTAATTTGAATAGAATTTAAATTTTTTAAAATTTAAATCATAAAATTTTACTTGAATTAAATAGTTGTTAAATTAAAACCTTAATTTGAGGAAATATATCCTAACAAATAATATAAAATTAATTTACTAATTAGTAAGAGTAGCCACTTGGCACAAACCACAGCTGCTTTTAAGCCTAACTTTTATTATACTTAAGGAAAAAAAACAAAAACAAAAACGTTGGTTGTGTAGGATTTAAGTTTAGAAAATTTTAATAATAGACTTTTAATTTAAATAGAATTTAAATTTGTTTTAAGTTATTGTTAAATCTTATCTCTTAGTCAAAACGTGGGTTGTTTTTTTTATATATAATTAATTTATTAATTAGTGAGAGTAGCCACTCGGCCCAACCACGACTTTTAAACCCAAATTTTATTATACTTTAGGGAAAAAAAAAATAAAAACAGAAATAAAAATGTGGGTTGTGTGAGATTTAAGTTTAGAAATTGTTAATAATAGATTTTTAGTTTGAATATAATTTAAATTTGTTATAAATTATTGTTAAATCTTATCCCTTAGTCAAAATGTGGTTTTTTTTAATAAAATTAATTTACTAATTAGTGAGAGTAGGCACTTGACACAACCACGGCTTCTAAACCCAACTTTTATTATATAGTATATGATATATATATATATATAGTAATAATATATAAAGTTAAAATTAAAAGTTTAGACTTCCAAATATTCATTGTTTCCTTTCATGAATTAATTTAGCCCAAAAAGATCCAAAATCTGACCAACTAATACGCACCTACGGCCCCTCCTAAATTATTTTTGGACAAAATTTAGTTACAAAATTGTTTGTAGCCTTAGGTTACAATCTTACTCAATATCTTTTTATTAGAGGATAATTTTGATAAATCCACCATTGAATGATATCTTCTTCTTATATTCTCCATGCTTGTAAAATTTCTAGAAAATTAAAAATCAATAGCTATATCATCAATAAATATTTTAAATTGCAAGTTTTTGTAGTTTAAAATTATGTATAGAATATAAACTTATAGATCATATAGTAAATAATATTCGATTGATACAAAATTTGACATGTGTATTAAGAGGATAAAGGACATGAAATTCAACAGTTAGATTTTCAAAATATGTAGTAATATTTATTTTATTGAGTAAGACTGTAGCCTTAAATTACAAACAATTTTGTAGCTAAACTTTGTCCATTATTACTTTTTTTTTAAGTTAAGAAATACCTAAACTTAAGCCGTGATACTTAATTGAAGATGACAACCATCTCAAGAAGTGTTACATGTATCTTGAGGTGCTCCCATCCCTCCAAAGTCCAAAATCTCTTTTTGGAATTAAGTATGAAAAAAAAAAATTTGGAACAGCCTTATTAAAGATTTTATTTTCTTAACTACAAAATGTTTAAACTTTGTGTTCATAAAATATATCCTTTTTTTCCTTTTCTTCATTTCTTCCTAGTTATATTAGTATTTTCAATTACAAGAATCAAATTAAAAACATTAACAAAGTTGAGGCTAACTATATCTACACGTTTGGGTATTGATATAAATATATATATATATATATAAATATTTTTTTAAAGGAGAAACAAATTATACTCTAAAAATCTTTTTTTTTTTCTTTGTAGTTTTGGTGAAATAAACATAATATTGAGTATTATGATAGAGTCGAATTGAAAGCTCAATTTTTTTTCATGTTAAATTGTTCTGCTTTTGCATTTTTTTTCCTTTTCAAAATTATATTTTTCTTGAATCGTCATAGTTATCAATTCATCATTTTTTTTTAAAGCTTATTTTTTTTATAACTTTTTGTGTTTGGATTAAGTGCTAGATGGAAATTGATAATGTTAGGGTCATTTTTGTGCTAGCACATTTCGTGTCAAAAGTTTCAATTGTATTTGCAAAATTTCTCTGTATTCAATTTATTTCAGTTGTAATTGTGTTTGGTGTATAATTGGGTGATGACATAAATTTCTATTCAATGTGCAATCCTGAAGATTTTCGGTTAAGCGAGTTTCTAATCAATCGAGTGAGTTTCAGATAAATCAGCTTGTTCATCCCTCACTAGTCATCTTGATCAAGCAAACCTATTGTGGAAAGCCACCGACCTGGACTTTCCATGGGCTCTTTGTAGCCACCTAACCATAAAACCCGACACATATATAAATATGGTTTGTAACCCAAATCAAAAGAAGAGGAAGACGGCCACAAAGCAAAGAAAAACTAGATATGAGAATTCCTACCCTCTTCCCATTGAATATCTTTGAGATAAGATTATCATCCCAACACCTTGTGCAATCTTGAGCGTTCGTGTGTTGTTGGAAACCATAGAGACCTTCAATCAAATCTTCACATGGCCTTGAAGTGTCCAAGATAGCGGATTGGTAGTCCGCATCTCAACTTGTGTTTGGAGTTTGTAAAGAGAAACGATTGGTGATGTCTGTTGCTAGCAAGAACTGGAGGCTCGAGTACATGTATATTGTATAATTGGAAGTTTTGTAAGTCGTTATGTATTGCAATTATCTTTATAATGGATTCCATTAACTAGGCTAAGCTCAAGGGTTTTTGTCCCTTTCGAATTTCTCTTTGTAAACACATATTGTCTTTGTGTGTGTGTGTGTTGAGTTTTAGTTATTGATGTTTTTATCCATGATACGTGCAAATTAAAATTTGATTAATTAATCATTTGGTTAATTTAAAATTGGTTAAAAAATCAATAGCAATTCATATTAAGGTCTAAATGCAAAACTTTCAGATAACATGAATTTTGTTTATATTGGTATCACCTAGCTTTTAAGTTAATGAAAATTGCTAGGGAATTTAGTACATAATCAATCATAGATCAATTTTATAATTTAAAAGAATGTCGGGTTATGTTTTTATAGATAATTAAGTTGAGATGTTTTTACTTTTTATAGATAATCAACTAGTAAAGTCTCTGATGGTTGTATAAGAGATCATAAAGAGCTATCATTAGGAGTGAACGCCATAAGTTGAAACTCTTTCAAAAAAAAAAAAAAAGTTGAGATGTGTTAAGAAATAATTACTGCCTTTTATTTTATTTTATTTATATTTTTTTTAACATTGAATAGACACTATTATATATATATATATATATTTTTTTTTTGAGAAAGCACATAAATTTAGTCTTGATTCTTTGTATAAATCTCATTCTTAAATGGTGATTTATTTATTATTTTATTTTTTTAATTTTATCTTGGTCCTTACTAAAATGAAATTCTAGTTCCATCCCTAGAGGTTGGTATGGTGTCATAGTTTCTATTGCCTTCAAGTGTTTTTCTTTTTTGCTGAATGCTAAAGTGTTTTTATTCAATTTGTTGCTTTTGCTGCTATATTCTCTGATCCACACCGACTTCTTAATTTGATGCTTGTGAGTTGTGAATCTGAGTTAAAGAGACCATGTGGAAAGGCAGGCCAGAAGAACGAAATAGTCTTTCTGTTAAACTTGTTGATTTGCCAGTTTCGTCAAGTCACATCTTGGCTTTTCTTCCAAAGTAGTCTATGAGTTTATAATTGTGTGTTGTCCTTGAACCGATATAGCTCCAGCAATCAATCCACATTGTCCAACACCTTTCCACATGTTAGAATCTATGACCAAAGCTTTCATGGTGGGACATGGTGGCTGGGTCACACGATTGTCAATTCGAAAATAAAAGGAGATGGTCTAATTATTCAATGAATATTGTAAGGATCCAAAATTTCTCATTTTACATAAAAAGGAAAATAGAGTTTTTATTAGTCTTAAATTTTTTATTTTTTAATTAAATTTCTAAATTTATGAAATCATTGATTTTGATTTAAAGTCTATGTCTATCTTCTTCTCAAAAAAAGTCTATGTCTATCTCCATTATTTATTTTATTATTCTTGGTAGTAAAAATCATTAATTAAACCCTAAATTTTACCTAGGATTTATTTATAAATTAATTTGTTAGTCATTGAATAGAAAGATTAGAGAGAGGAAGCTCTGCTTAAAGAACAAAAGTTTTGCTTATACTGAAAATGTGATCACTATGAAATCAATGTTGATTACCAAGTGAAACTCAAAGTTTTATCAATAATTTTTTGTTTTTCTATTCTTCATTATTATTCAGAATAACATGAATGAATAACAAAGATGACAGTGCGTTTCAAATTGATACAATTTCATAAGTTTGAGAATTTAATTGACAAAATTAAAAATCTAAAGACTTAGTATGAAACAGGATATAAGCTCAAACATTTTAGTATACTTTTTCTTAATTATTGAGGTGACATGTAGTAATTTGTTCTTATAAAAAATCTAACAGTTGTGAACAAAATTTGATAACATTTTTGTATCCCTATCAATACTTCTAATTATTCTTGATACCGTGTTAGACAGTTGAGGAAATTTCATTCACCATCATGCTCTGGTGCTCGTACAAGTATGTGTGTAGAACTAGAAACTTCTGTGGATTCTTTTTAAAACTTTTTACAAAGGATTGTGAACCTGGAATTTTACAAGAATTATTTCATGAACTTTCAACATGGTAATGAATGGGGGTCATCCGGTCATGTCAACTTCAGAGTGGTGGCGTGGTGGGAAAAATACAAGAAGGATTAGTGCAGTGACTTTATGGCAGTACATTCTCTGCCTCGCACCATATGGAATCAAATGCGTTCCCACGACTGATTGTAGCAATCCCAAGTAGTTACTCTCGAACATCCAAATATATCAATACACTGTAGAGTTTGAAATGAAAAGCCAACATGTGAAAAGAAAGCAAATTTGAATTGAGGTGTGTATGTAAAGCTGTATAATACAGAATATTTATGGGCAAAGTAACTGTAGACTAACACTATTGTAGTAGGATTAAGTTATCTTCTAACTTGTAAGTAGTTAGAGATATCAAGCCCAAAATAGTCAAGGCCAGCCCAATCTTACTTGGCGTCCAAGCAAAGAATTATATGTGTACTATAAGTATATTAACTATAGTTAATATATGATTAGTCTAAGGAGGGTTTAGCTTCCTATAAATTACTCATATTGGGTTTATTGTAATGCATGATTTAAGCATACAATATAAATGTAGCCCTTAGGAATTTCTCTCCATGAACATAGACCGTTAAGCCAAACTATAAATCTCTTTATTCTCTATTGTGTTCCTCTTTATGCTTTCGCTCTCTATCTCCTACCAAGCCTAATCCTACTTGTAGTATAAGTATAATTCTTTACTTGCACACCAAATAGGATTGAGTTTGAGCCTTAACGATTTGGGCTTGATATCTCTAACATTAGTAAAGTCAAATTGTCCTACAAGTTCAAACTTCTAACAAGCTTTGGTCTAAAAAGATTAATACAAAATATTATGAACTATTATTTGGAGGAATCATAGCAGAACATAGTAGGTGAATGGGAAATAATGACCTTATATTTAGGCCAAGCGAGGATCTCAAGCCGTGGTTTTGGTTGTCGGCTGTTAAAGTACATTTTTTTTACACCTAATATTATTTAAGTATCACCTATTTATTTTCAAACACCACTAAGAAGTTATTGGGCTTTCACAAAATATCTTTTACCATATTATTATGTTAACCACAAATATTTCATATCTTATTATCTAAATTGAGTCATGATATAAACTATCACTAAAAGCCTAAAAAACTCATATCTTATCAAATTTTATTATTATTATTCAGTTAAGCCCAAAACCGACCTTATGAGCCCAATACACACATCACATTCTATTTAAAGCCCAAGAATACTTATACTTGACAATATTTGAAAAGCCCATGATTCAAGTCCATGGCAACACAATTTTATCAATGGAATTCAAATCCATAATCAAAGCCCATGGTTTAAACTCATGTAAATTTATTTATCAAAAGCCCAGTTCTTGCTGGCAACATTAAAAAAACTCAATTTTCATTGGCAACATCAAAAACCCAGCTCTCGCTGGCAACATCAAAAAACCCAATTCTTATTGGCAACGTCAAAAGTCCAATTCTTGTTGGCAACATCAAAAGCCCAATTCTCATTGGCAACATAAAAAAGCCAAGCCCAATTCTCATTGGCAACATCAAAAGCTCAATTCTCATTGGCAATATCAAAAGCTCAGTTCTCATTGGCAATATCAAAAACCCAGTTCTCATTGGCAACATCAAAAACCCAGTTCTCGTTGACAACATAAAAAAGCCAAGTCCAATTCTCATTGGCAACATCAAAAGCCCAATTCTCATTAGTAATAACAAAAGCTCAATTCTCATTGGCAATATCAAAAACTCAATTTACGTTGACACTATTAAAAACCCAGGCTATCTACTTGACACTATTTTATCAAAAGCCCAAGGTTATTAATACTTGGCAAAATACTATTTTAGAATTATTTCACTTAAAAGTCCAATAATGAACAATGCTTTAAGTTCTTAAACCTATTAATATAATATTACAAGCTCATGGAATTTATGGCAATTATCTATTCTCAATCCATGGCAATCATCTTATAAAATCCCATGGAAAGTTATGATTATCTTAAATCTCTGACATTTGTTTATTTATACCATATTACAAACCCATGGAATTTATATAAGAACCCATGGTCACTATTTATCTTATACATTCTTAATATCTATTTCCAAAACTCATGATAATTATTCACCTTATTATGATTATTTATAGAAAAACCCATGAGAATATCACATTATTCCACTATAGTGGTTGTTACCATATTTTATTTGAAACCCATGGATATTGCCTCTATTTAAAACCCATGGTAAATATTATTCTCAAGAAATATTTGAGGTCATTATTTAAAAGCCCCAAAGAAAATATCATTTACAAAAATAATCCATAGCAAAAATTATAAGAAACTATACAGGTTGTTATTTAAAGCCCATGGAAATTAATACCCAAAACCTATCATAAATATTTATTAAATCTCGTAGATTCATTTTATTTTTACTAACAACTAAAGCCTATGTGGAATAAAAATCCATGGCAATATATGGTAGCTTTGTCCATTTTGTAGGGCTCACAATGAGAAAGCAAAAGGATAGGCCCAAGTGGAGAGAACCACCAAGTTAGAGGCCCACCAAAGTACGCAGCCCTCATGGCCAAACCCAACATGAAGTCTCAGTCAAAACAGCCCATGTGTGCAAACTGACCCAGCTGGAGAACTCCATTCAGTTTTGCATTCTGCTGGAGATTACCTCAAGAAGCAACTAAGCTCCCAAACCAAATTAGGAGTTAGCCACCTGTCCCATTGCCAACTCTGACATGAACAGTACCAGAGGCTGACATCTAAAAGCTAATGGACAGTAAATACCCTTCCTCTCCAAATTTTGGTCACAACTCAAGGAAGCTATAACCAAGACCTCCAAGCTTATGAAATCCTCAACTAAATAGTTTATTTTATTACTAAAAATGTATGTAATTGATTCATGAACCAAGCCCATGAATCCTAAAGGGGAAAATTTGGGAACATGTGGTTTGGAGGGCGTAAAGGGATCTCCAGCAGAACCCTATAAAGTGGACTTAAACTTTGACACTTGACTTGGGGTGTTGAATCCTACTTCTTAAAGTCCAAATCTAAGTTACAGCACTAGGATTCCTCCTTAATACCTGCCTTAATTCCATTGGCTGAACACAATCTTAGAATTCTTAGCATTTAATGCAAGATTACCCCAAATACTCACCATGTGTCATATTACCCAAAGAAGCAAAGCAGCCCCAAAAGCAAATCTCTCATTTATGGCCAAATCCTAGGATAATTAAGTCTGCTATTCTGCCCTTGATCAGTCCTACGTTTTTGGACTTTTGTTAATTAATACCTCCATAAACACCACTATAAAAGGGTAAGCACACCAACCCACAAAACACATACCAACCCCTCTGAAATTTCTGATTTTCTTGTCACTTTGCTTATGGTTTAGCTCTCCCTAAACTCATAAATCATTCCCCATAGCCCACACTCACTTAGCTTCAAACATTCCTTTTCTTTTTCTGCATATTCACAGCCCAAAATGCTTCCTAATCAGTCACAAACAACACTTTACCCATTAAAACCTTAGCCTCAACATTAACTCCATCACACCACCGCAAGCTTAAATGCCCACTCACTCAAAATAGCCTACACTACCCCATTCATGCCCTACACATATATATTCCCCAAGAATCTTAGTTCAACATTTGCTGCATTGAGCTGGAATCTCTCTCTCCCTTTATTCCATCTTATTTTTTCCTCTTTTATTTGTAATTATGAAACCTTTAATCCTTGTTTATTATTATTATGATGAAAGTCATAATGTTTTGGATACTATGGAAGTTTTCCCTTATGTTGACTTAATAATAATAAGGAAAACATATGATTTTTACCATGTAAACACACTTATTAACCTGTCAGACGTCTACCGCTGGAGGTCTGTCATATTCACTGCTGAACCATTTTTTCTCTTGTGTACTTGTTATAACAGGCCCACTTTTATATTAACCAACTATGGAAGAAATGCATAATTTTTACTATGCAAATACATTTACCGATTTTTCAAACATCTGTCGCTAGACGTTTTTCTTATTTACCGCTGGACTATTATTTAAGCACTCATTGTGGTGGGCCATCCTTTGTGCTAGCTTATCTTTGCAGGAGGTATTTTGGGGCCTTATTATAATATTTGTTGGATGCAACCCGAACTTTGAGCAAAATGGGCCTTTTACACTTCACCGATAGCCTTTGGGCCATATTCCAAGCCTAAAGTCAAGTCTCGATCTTGACTCCCCTAACATCATATGAGCGACAAAAAAAACGCCCCCAACATCGTCCTTGTAGAAGGGTCAGTCAAACAACGCTTTTAGCTTCAGATAGGATAGTCTAATTGATCATAGTCATCCTCTTCTTAACTAATGGCGAATTTGCCAATCCCATGACCTCAAAGTGAGGTTTTGGTTCACCTCCTAAATGAGTCAATGCAAGTTCATGAAAAGAAGAGTTCGTGTGAGCCTCTACCACGTTAGACCTTCCATTAACATAAATTGCTCCACACCTACCGTCAATCACATTTATTGTGATTTAACCTTGAGAGATACCACATTTAGACCCTGATGTTACAACTTATGTCAATTTTAAGCTAAATACAAAATTAAGCCCAATTGTTAATGTAATTAGCCAACTTATACATGCATGAATAAATAATCAAAATAGAAAATCCCAATTAACAACACAAATACGAGAACATCGAAAGTGTTCACACGGAGAGAAAACCATAAAATCGGGCAAAAAGCTCTATAGGGCTTATAGCACTAAGCCACCAATCAATTTCACTAACAAGGATAATTGCAATACATCTGACTTACAAACCCTCCAAGTTATGTAAATGACAAAATATTTGAGCTTCTCGTTCTTGTTCGCAACTGATTGCACCAATCTTTTATCCTTGCTAGTCACCAATTTTGAGAATTGAGCTGTCAATCGCAAGACCAAGTTTCTTTGACCACTCTAAGGCCAATCTTCAAGATTTTGGGATTTCTCCAATGGTTCCTAGCACCAAACAGCAACAAAGAACACTCAAAGTTTCTATGTGTATAAGGTTTTAATATCCTCTCAATAGATTTGGAAATTGAATAGGATGAATGTATAGAGAACAAATGGGTTTTTACTCTAGAGAAAAGGGCTGCTCTTTAACTCTTCAATATGAGAACTTTTGGTGTTGAATCTCGTGAGATTATAGGGTTATAAGAGAGAGCTCAATGGATGGGTACAATTGAGAGTGTGTGCAACAAATTTTTCTTAGGTTCGCAATCTCGCTCAACCAAGAGAGGAGCTAGTGTCAAGCAAGATTGCAGGTGACATATTTGACTGAGATTATCACAGCAGCAACTTTAACTTCAACTCTTAACCTCCTAACCAAGTACAATGAAACCCACAAATGTATACATTAGACTAACAAGAAAAATACATGAAAATTTGGCACGAAATATGCCGACACTAAGATCCTACACAAACCTATAAGTTTTTAAAGGTTCGAGGTGCATCTCTTAAACAAATCCCATCAGCCAACCAAGGAACCATGCGTGTCAGTATTGAAAAGCTAGAATTTGAGTCATAATCCTAGAAAAGGCAAAGGCGAAATCCCATTATAAAATCCATGGTCCGTGAAGATTGACAATCGGTTCACAACTCAATTAAAGCATTTCTAAGAGTCCGTTTGGGAACAGTTTATTTAGCTAAAACTGAAAACTTTTTGCTAAAAATACTGTAGATAAAGCTAAAAGGTAATAGAAATAGTACAGTGGGACCCATGAATAATAGAAAAAATAAGCTGAATAGTACCAAAAATAAGCTAAATAGTAAAAAAAAACTAGCTTTTTAAGTTAATGCCAAACGCAACCTAAGTTCACCATTGGAGTGAGCCCCCACCGGGACGACCTTATCCCTAAGCTTGTTTTTGTCTTTAATTGAGCTGGACTGGTAGTTGTTACGCTCAATACTTCAAGTTCAATGTACTTGCAAATTCTTGTTTATTGTGATTCCATAAGTCTCACCGCGTCTATTTTCTTATCTTTATATCTTTTATTAATTTGTTAATCTTTTAAGAAATATAATTCTTTGTCTTGAAATATTCATGTGTGAGTGGTGTGGTTAATTAAGTAATGAAGTCTTAGAGCACTCGCATTAATGCTTATATAAATTTTTTTTTTTTAAATATCATATTTTAGCCAATTATGTCCAAAATTCACGCATATCAGATCATGCAAAATTGTGTAAAAATACATTGTTGCTACAGTAACCATGTAAATTTACACTGACTCTATTAATTTTGCATGTAGTTTTTTATTCTTTTTTTTACGTATACTAAGGATAAAGAAAGAGATTGCATTTCAATATATAATCATTAGCAAATGTAAATTGTATTAATATCCCCCATCCCAATTAGTTGTTAACATGGTTATATTCACTATAAAAGTGGTATATTACTAATGATTTTATATTGAATATACGTGTATGTGTGTGTTTAACAGTTAGTTTATATATATATATATATATATATATATATATACAATTATCAATTGAGAGTTGTATTAATTAACTTTTTTATATTCTTTATAAACATGGTATTGAAATTTTCTAAAACTGTCCGTTAATAAATGCCCTAAAGGCACCCATTAACAGGACCCATTGTTATTATTATTATTTATTTATTTATTTTGTGAGGAAAAGACTCATTGTTATTTGTTAACTTACATGTACTATTGTGGGTTCCAGTTAGCTCAACTGGTAAAGTCTCTGATGGTTGAATAAGAGATCTGGGGTTCAATCCCTGCCTACACCAAAAAACTGATTGGTGTCTTAGTCTGATGATAAAAGAGCTATCATCAGGAGCGGATGCCATAAGTTGAAACTCTCTCTCAAAAAAAAAAAAAAAAAAACCTTACATGTACTACTTTTATGGCACGTTTGGTACATTGTAATGATTATTACATGGGAATAGGAATAAGTATTACAAGGAATACATTAAGTTGGAATGTAATAAGTATTACTATTCATTAGTTTGATGACCATTTAGAAATAGAATTCTGAATATGCATTCATAATTTAGTAGAGTATAAAAAGGTGTAATTAAATCATTTTTAAGTCAAATTTCCTAAAATACACTTATTTTAGGGTGTTCAAAATAGAGCTAATAATTAACAACAAGGAAAATTTATTTTCTTTCCTTTTGAAAATGTGGCAACTAATGGCTTTTTATGGAAATTTTTTAAAAAAGTTATTACATAAGGTGAATGAATAGATATTCAGTACTTTTGATAAGGAATAGTTATTTCTCATTTTGAAGAATATCTATTCACAAGGAATAACTATTCATTGTAATAAAATCATAACCAAATAACTGAATAGTTATGTCATAGGAATATCTATAACATTACAGTGTCTATTATAGTCTATCAAACGTGCCTTTAGTTAGCATATGATAACCACTAAAAGCATTCACATCAAGAATGCTAAAATGCTATTATTAACAATCAACACACAAAAAATACACTACATCAAAGAAGTCAAATGCTATAATTTTTTACACCAAGCTACAGTGAGTTGCCATCTATAGCAGCTCACTATAGCAACAAACTCAAAAAAAAAAAAAAAAAAAAAAAAAAAACTTTTTTTTAGGTTTCTCTCACTTTCTTAATAAAATACAATTTCTCTCTCTCCCTCTCATTTTTTCTCTCTATCCGGTCTCATCTTTCTTCCTTCTCCTTTTTTTTTTTTTTTTTTTTCTTCTTCTTCTCACCACTACAATGAACAAGAGGGTGACGAACACTTTTCATCACTAAATACCCTTATTTCGTCACCTAAGACATATGGTGACAAAACATAATTTATCGCATAATCTCAATCATAGAAAGTTGTGGTGATGAAAATTTTCGTCACTAAATTATAGGTGACGAAATTTTTTCCTCACCAAACATTATGTTTAGAGATGAAATAAATTCGTCACAAATTATTTTTAATTTTTAATTCTTTTTATTTCACCATATTCTTTGACGAAATATTTCATCACTAATTGTATTTTTGTATTTTTAATTTTCCAATTTTAATGGATTTGGTGACAAATTATTTCGTCACCAATTTCTGTGTATAGTCAGAGTTCAACCTGTTAGTGACAAAACATTTTGTCACCAATTACATTAAACTGTTCTTTCCATTAAATTGCCATTACATTACACATTAACCTGTTTATTTCCAATCACATTCATAAAGAACTCATTCATATGTGGGTTCCAGTTAGCTCAACTGGTAAAGTCTCTGATGGTTGTATAAGAGATCTGGGGTTCAATCCCCGCCTACACCAAAAACTGATTGGTGTCTTGGTCTGATGATAAAGAGCTATCATCAGGAGCGGACGCCATAGGTAGAAACTCTCTCAAAAAAAAAAAAAACTCATTCATATAATATTTTCCAACCACATTCAGAAACAAATCATCCATACAATCTAAAAAGTAAATAAAAAAGTGTTATACTATTAAACCCATTAAAGTAAGTTGTTTACAAAATAATTACAACAATATATATAAATGAGATATGTCTCCCATACGTTACAAAAACAAAAATGGGTTCAAGTAGCACCACAAAAAAAATGTATTATTGCCACAAATCTTATATTTGCACAAATATAAAGAAAATACATCAATACCGTCAAGCACAAACATTAATTATATTAATAATATAAGATACATTTTTAGCAATGCGTTAAAAGTAATAACACCCTTGCATACAAGTCACAACAACTTATAAAGCAAAAATATGTTTTCAAATATTGTGTAATGCACACTTACACCTAGTTCTCTAACCGTGAGTCCTATTGGTGTGCCTAAGTTTGTACATGTTATATTGGACCAACAAGTTTCTCATCAAAAGCCACGTTGTAAGATCTATATCCACTGCTTATAAAAACAAATGGACCCAATATGTTAAATATACCCAAGTTTTGAATTGGCTTAACTACCACATTGATACCTTAAAAGATTTCAGTCATGCTCCAACAATTTGATGTACTAAAGTCATCCAAAAAATTAATGTCAAGGAAATATTTATACTCTAACACTATCATGCTAATCTATTTGAGAAAACTGCAGCATAAAAAGCAAAAATGAAACTTACATTCTTCTCATGTCTTTGTACCTGCATCACCTTTGTACCAACTATTCGCCCTACAAGAACCCATGTTGGACCAAATTAGTAATTATAGATTGTGAAAGATCAATAAAACTTATTAAAATGGTATAGCATATTTTTACAAATTTTCAAAAGTGATCCGCACTTGTTATAACCAAAGCAAAGTAAATCTTCATATTCATGTGACCCTACAGATTGGATTTCCTAATAAGATATTACTATGGTAATATCAAGCACTAAATAAGCACAAATAACCAACTTAAGAAACTATTTTCCAATTCTAAAAGTGGATGATATCAATCACTAATCAAGATGTCTTTTAGATAGTAAATGAGCTCCCTCCACCCCCAAAAGTGTCAGTGAAACCCTTGCTCCTCAAAACTGTATGATACTAGCTATGTTCTCCTTCTGCCTTATGTTTGCATCCTTAAGCTCATCTATCTTGTCCTCGAGTTGTTGGATATATTGAGTTGAGGAAGAAGATGAAACAGTAGTCCTAAGCGAGGAGGAAGGCCTCATGCCGAGTCCCTTCACATAGCCAAATATTAGCTTAAGAACCATTATAGATATCTCATCTTCGGTCAAAGGCTCTACATTATGAGTGCTAGTGTGCTACAATGCTCATCCTATACTCGCAACATCTCTTCCTATCATTTCAAAGAATAGAAACTATCAATCATAGTGGTAATACATAAAACCTATTTTACAAATATAATTGGCATGTAGTGATGTACGTACATATATTCCTTGGCAATCAGGATCTAGCCACTAATTTGTCTTTGAATTGAAGTGGGCATCGTGATAGATTTTTGCCACTTTAGGAATACAACCTCCATTTTTCTGTGTCTAAATAACTCACTTTCCAATGTTAGATATATAGTTAATTAAGTACAAGTAGTAGTACTCCAAATATATGGGAAGATCTCATAAATGACAGATTGAGAGTAGACAATTGGGTAATATCTCTTTATAATGGTCAAATAGCAATTTGATTTGCCAGATAATTTTTAGTTTAATTTTCATATTTGTTGATCGACTCTAGAGAGAGCTTACCGTATTTGGGAGGCTGAAGGGCGTGCGAGTGGAGGCTAAAGAGGTGTGAGACTAAGAAAGTGATAGGGCTTGGTTCTTTTGCATAAATAAAAAATAAATAAAAATGCGGGTACTAAAAAATATTCAATACACGCCTAAAATTTGGCATGGCGCACTAGTATTTGTGTAACGAAAAGTTATTTCGTCACCACAAACACTTAAATTTTAATGTTGGTTGACGGATTTATACTTTCGTCACCTCTAGTAAGTCTTTAGTGACGCAAATATTTCATCACCCTAGATCTAACCTTTTGAGACGAAATATTTCGTCACCGTAGACACCCCTAGGCCTAGTGACTTTTTTTTCATCACCTATAGTGACAAAAAATATATTTTGTCACCAATTTGAACATCTTTAGAGACGAAATATTGATTTCGTTACAATTTTTAAATTTTTATAATATTTGGTGACGAAGTCTTCTTTTCCTCACTGAATGTAGTCATTTAGAGACAAAATTTTTTTCCCTCACTAGATTTTGTCACCATAGTCCACTTTTGTTGTAGTGCACCAGTGCCTTTCTTCTACCTTTCTAAGTTAGTAGTCGGCATCCTTGAGTCGGCGTGGTCGGCGTTCTTGGTTGGGGTTGAGATCAGAGAGGCTGGGTTGCTAGGGTGGTGGTTATTTTTGTGGCTGGGGTGGGTTTTGGGTGTAGAAATTGATTTGAAGAATGGAAGAAGAAGGGAAGGAGCATCACATGTGGTGGCCACTTAAGTTGAATCCTAAAAACACATGCGTGATGGTAGTGGGTGGTGTTGCTCGATGGGTCTCGCTGGGTTATTGGGTAACAATGGTGGTTTTTTTTTTTTTGGCTTGGGTTTTTGGGTAACAATGGTGGGTTAGGTGGTTGGTGTGCCATGGGTTGAGGCCGAGAGAGGATGAGAGGGAGAAAGTGATGGTTGTGCCGTGGGTTGTGCTGTGGGTTGAGGTTAGTTGTTCCGGTGGGTTAAGGCTGTTGGTTATGTGGGTTTATGTTGGTTGTGTGGGTTTGTGGTGGCTTGGGTGGTGACATTAAGTGGGTGGTGAGAATAAAAAAGAATTATAAATGATAAATGATGATGCCAAAATCGTCAGCTACTATGTTCGTCCAAATGGAATGCGTTGTTGGTATGTCAGGAAACCTGCACGAGATCAGAAATGGGACTTTGCTCGATTGGTCATCGATGTGGTGCCGGCCACCAAACCTCTGATGATGAAGTCAGATGGTGATTGGATAGAATGAGCAAAATAATGATAGTATGCAAGTTTTTAGGAATTTGAGTATGTGTGTCCCTTTGCTTGAAACGTGGTGAAGTTTATATAGGGTTTTGCCCTCCTAGCTGTTGGGGGCATTCAATGGTGGATTGAATGCCTTCTTGTGACGTTTTTCTGGTGATTTAATGAGGTATCATGAAGGCTCCTCCCAACGGTCATGTCTTCCGTATTTATTCGTTTGTAACGGCTTTGCCTTAAATGCTCGTTTTATGGTGCTTATGGTCGTCCATCGTCATCGTCTAGACAATGAGAATTATTTGGTCCATCAATAAATAAATAATATTTTAATGAAGTGATAAAAAAAAAAAACCTTTGATGTTAGGTGTATTATAAAATGAAATGTTAAAATAGATAAAATAATGTTTTGAGATGCTAAATGCTATAGTAATTAGCATTCTTGATGTGAATGCTATAACCAAACAACATAAACTAAGGTAGTTTGTACTGTGAGAGTAAATATGCGTTTGGATTGCGTTTTTGGTGCTGCGTTTATGCGTTTGCATTTTCCTTTTTTTATTTTTATTGAGAAGCGCGTTTCACGTGGGATTTTGTCTGTCAGTGGGTCCCGTGCACTGTGCATGGGACCCACTACCTCTTTGACCAGCAAAATTTTCACTGAAATGTGTCTGTCAGTGGGTCCTGTGCACTGTTCACAGGACCCACAAACCTCATTTTTCAACAAAACTTTATTAAAAATGGGTCTCACGGTACTATTCACACATTTAAAAATTATTTTATTATAGTGTTTTTAGTTTTTAGTTTTCAGTTTTCAGCAAAATAAGCGATATCCAAACGGATCCTAAGTATGAACTTTTTCTTCTAATCTACAAAATTCTGATAACTGCGTAACTATAATGCTAGGAAAATTACCATGTTGCATATGAATTTTACTTTATAACTATCAACTATGGAAAGACACTGCACTATTGCCAATGTCACAGCTCGTAAAGAACTAAACATTTTCATCATGCCAGAAGAATATTCCACATTTAAGCTTACATATCGGGCGTCCGAACGTCATATAGACAGTACCATCCACAAAACCAGCTGCACATTGATCGCGGTGAACATGAGGAGCAGCATAGAAATGACATGCATATAAATAAAAAATAAAAAAAAAAGCCATCGAAGTAAGTGCAAATCTTCCCAAGAGTCTAAAAAAAATACTACATCCATTAGGTCTAGTAATTTATTTTTATTTTTATAATAGGTCAATAGTTATCTCAAAAGCGAAGGGTTTATTGGTTAAACTAATTTTCTAATTTATTTTATTTATTTGATTTTCTTTTTTTTGGAAGTATATATAACTCTGGTAATACAGTCATGTAGTAATTTAAAGGGGAAAAAATCCTAACAGCATTAAGAAAATCTAAAATTTCAGAATAATTGTAGAGGTGACTTTTGAATATTAAAGGAGACAACATACTTGAAAAAGTCCGTTTTTTTTTTCTTTACCCTAAGAAGTTTGGTACAAAGCATAACAAGGAGGCATGACTACAAGTCCCTCTGTTGTGAACACAAAAACAGAGGCTTTTTTCTGCGCAGTTTACAACAGGGCCCAAAATTAAGTTAGGGACAACACAAGAGTTGACTAAAATAGTGAAATTCCAACAGACATGCATTTCTGCAGATCTTCGACAAAAAACTGAGTGGCTCCAGCCTGTATTCTTCCTTCCTTTTCAAGTTCTCCTGAAGTTGATTGGAGTTTGTCAAAATGGTGATGTTTGTGTAACCTCGCATTATAGATTGGAATCCAACTTCCCCTGTAAGTTGTAGCCATCATTGTTGCCTGTGTCCTATATATTGTGGTCTGCGATAGAGTTGAATCCTTTCAATATTTCCCTGCCACTCTTATCTCTAGCCAGGTAAGCCCCCCTTCCATGGCTTGATTCTTTTGGATGGATCATGGATGTTGTGTTCTGCCTCTTGCTTGCTTCATTGGTAAAAGCTCTATAATACCTGTCAACCAAATTATGACAAGTTAGTCATGTATCCTGTAGTTTTGGAACTTGCAGTGGTGGTTCTAATTTTTTTTTTTCTTTAGCGATCATTAATAAACTTAAATTATTTAATAAAAAGAAATATTGAATACATAGACATCACAAAAAAAAAAAAAAAAAAAAAAATGTAAATACATGAAAGTTTTATGAAAGTTTTATAGTTTCTTTTTACAAACAAAAGATTAAAAAGTAAAAAGGAACTTATGAGAAATTATGTGAGAATTGAGAATGATGAAATGAGAGTTAGAGCATCTACAACCGGTTTTCATATCTCATCTTATTTTACCATTCTACAAAACTATTTTATCAATTATACCATATCATTTTACCATACACCCAGCATCCCAACTTTTATTTTCCTATTCTACTCATTAAAATAATATTTCTACACAATAAAATAATATATCCCACAATTACCATAATTTACAATACAACACATTATTTATTATTTCTCTCTCTTTCTTTTTGAACGAACTGTAGCGCTATTAAAATACACTTTTTTTGGATGGCATAGCGCTACAGTGCAATCTCACATATGAGATCGCATTGTAGCGCTATGCTAAAAAAATTTGGCCGGTCCAAGGTATAGCCATCCAGTTGCTGGAGCAATTTGGGCCCAAATGCCAAATGTACTTTACAATTTGGCATTTGAGAAGCCCACTGCTGATGCTCTTATAAAGTGAGAAAGAGTATAAAATGAAGATAGAAAAGATAAAAATGGAGAAAGTGAAAAAGAGCATACATGTGGAGATTGCGAGCCAGGACACTGAGGAGCAGAGCTCCAGCTTCACTGAGGAGAACTCACAACCACAATCTCTCATTTGGTACCATTTTTAGGAAAATAAAATTAGGGATTATTTAATTATTTTTATGGAATGGGTTGAATGAGTTACGAATCTGAATAATTAGGAATTTTTATTTTTATTTTTGTTTTTGAATGAGTTTTTGTTGAATATTTTTAAAAAATTTTAGGCTATTTTTTAATGTTATTTGGGATCATTTTTTATTGGTATTTGAAGTTTTGAACTTCTATTTGTTTTATTTGGGGGCCAAGAATATTTAAGTAATGCTAGAGACACAACAAAATATCACAACAATTCCAATATTAGCATACAAAAAAATTTAAATTATAGGTTAAAAAAAGTCCATGTGTGAGTTGGTAGCTAATTGTGAAATGTTGAGACATTTATTGTGTCCTTAGCATTACTCTTATTTTAACCCAAATTCTTAAGATTATCAAGTTAGGGTGTTCAATTTTTTTTAGGGTGGACATAACATGTTAATTTAAATATAATTATATATATAATTTTTTTGCAAGTATAATTTCTTTTTTTTAGGCAAGTCAGGGTAGTCCTGTGATAGCTTTAACTACTATGTAAAATCGCCCCCAAAAACTTGAGCTGTGTTTTTTATATACATTCTGTTACACATTTATACACACATAAAAAAGCAATTGAAATCATGAGTTGAACTCGATTTCAATTGCTTTTCCACATGTGCATAATCGAGAGTGTATAATAGCGTTTTTCCCTTTGGAACTTTCCCTTCAAAAAGAGGTTGGTTCTGGCGTTCCAAATAGCTCATAAGGTGACTGCAACGGAAATCTCAATGGATCTAAAAAAATTATGTGAAATTAAAAAAAAAAAAGAAGAAGCTTTAAATGGACAAATTTAACATTTCAATTTTCATAATTATTAATTAAAACTTGTTATGTCGAGAAGTTTTGCCTAATTCAAAATATCATCTTAAAATTTCAAGTTGGTATCAATAATTTGTTTATAATAGATTAAGATTCTTTAAAATTTTTAAGATAACTCTATTATGAAGTTTTTAAAATTTTATCTATTCATTTTGAAATGAGTGGATTAAAGTTCTTAATTTAACTAGTAATTTGTTTATAATAAATTAAGATTCTCTAAAAATTTTAAGATAACTCTATTATGAAGTTTTTAAAATTTTATCTATTCATTTTGAAATGAGTGGATTAGAGTTCTTAATTTAAAATATTGTAGACATATCATTTCTCTTCTCTAAAATTCTTAAGATAATTCTACTATAAAGTTCTTAAAATTCTATCCACTAATTTCAAAATGAGTGGATTAGAGTTCTTAATGTAACGCAAGATGACTATGATTCGCTTAAAAGCTGAGAATGACTATGATTCGCTTAAAAGCTGAGAATCTGCTACTGGATTTCCAATTTGCTCAACTCCCTCGGTCTCGGCTTGTTCCAGATTGGCCCAGAGTAATAAAATGGAAGCCCTCTATTTTTCCCCACTACAAGATTAACTTTGATGGAGCAACTTTTAATGAGCTGGGAGTAGCAGGCTTAGGAGTGGTTATCCATGATCCACATGGTTGTGTCATTGGTGCTTTATCGAAACGTATATTGATGCCCGTCTCTGTTGCAATAGTTGAGGCTTTGGCTTGTAAGAGATCTCGGATCTTTGCTAAAGAGTTAAGCATCTTCGAGTCTATAGTGGAGGGTGATGCTGAAGTAATTATGAAAGCTCTTTTGATTAAGATGGAAGTCACCCAGAGTATGGGCATGTGCTTAACGATGCTCTGTCTTTAGTTGCAGAATTTCGTTTTTATATGTTCACTCATGTTAAGCATTTAGGCAACTCAATTGCCCATTTTCTAGCCAGACGTGCTAAGGCTGCGTTTGTTTTGGCGTAAAATCATTTCAAGAAATGATTTTACACCTCACCGTGCGTTTGGTTGCGCATGGAAAATAAAATTTTCTAGAAAAGCATTTCATTTGACCGTGTGTTTTATGGCTTTGACCCGAAAATTGGTTTACATTTTTATTTTCACTTCAAACCATTTTCGGGTCTCCGACGCACAAAGAGAGAGAGAGAGAGAGAGAGAGAGAGAGAGAGTTACCGATCCACCCAAAACCGATCACACCCTAACATCGGCGCCGCCAGCACCCCAGCACCGGCGCCGCCATCTAGATCGTCACCACCCAAGACCGATCCACCCAAAACCGATCTCATCGGCTCCGACGTTACCGATCTCGTTCTCGTTCTCGACCCAAAGCTCATCGGCGCCGCCGATCTCATCGTCTCGATCTCGTTGCACCAATGATCTCGTCATCTCGATCTCGTCGCCCATGACCCATGTCCGATCTCTCCCTTTCCCTCAATTTTTGATCACTCTCTCTTCCTCCCTCTCTCAGTTTGACCGAATTGTGGAGTTTAACGAATGGTGTTGTTTTGATTTTTGTTTTTTTAAGTTTATATATTGAAATTTTCTATTATAAAATTTGTTTGGTAGCTGAGAAAATGGATGAGAAAATGTGAGAAACTAGTAGGAAAATAGCATTTTCAGAATGCAACCAAACACATGAAAACATTTTCTAGAACAATTTTCATAATGCAGCCAAACACTTAAAAATATTTTACACTTGAAAATATTTTACATTCAATCAAACGCAACCTAAGTTTGGCAATGAGCTTCAGGTTTGGATTGAATTCATCCCTGATGATATAGCTCCTTTTGTATTACGTGACTGTGTAATTTTTTTTTCTTCATGGAACAAAACTTGGCCAATCGGTCGGATTCTCAAAAAAAAAAAAAAAAAAGTAACGCAAGATGTTTTGTTGCTACGATTGAATAAGTTGTAAAGTCGAAAGTATTGACCTTTTTTTTTTTTTGAGAAACTCGAAAGTATTGACCTAATAAATAAATATTGTAAAAAAATGGGGGTAGCGTTACTAATGCTTTTATTGAGACGAAAGGTTGAGTTATAAAGTCGACCATCAACAAGGCGGGTGTGCATACACTATACAGTTTTAAAACATTACCTTTTCTGTAAAAAAAAAAAAACATTACCTTTTTGTTTTTGAACACTCCCCATCGTACGATTCTAATCTCAGACAAGATCACAACCGTCCATACGCCAAAAAAAGTCTTATGTGGGACCTACCCTTTTGAAACGACGAGTCCGAGAAGTACCAAACTACCAAACGAGAAAGTTCAAAAATCAGCACCTGATCTCATTCCGACAGTTGTTTGAGTTTTATATTCCTTCCCAACATAGAAACATTGTTACTCCTATTATTATCTTCACCGATTGAGTCAAAGAAAAGATTTAAGGTACATACTTTCTTGTGTTTGAATTGGTCACAGATCCATGGAGTTTTCTATGAATTAACCTTTTTTTTTTTTTTGGTTTTTTAGAAGCCTGAATTTGATGGGTTGGTTACTTTTTGTTTATATATATTTATATGTTATTTTGGTAATCAAGCTCAAGTTTATGGAATTGGAAATCAGTATATTGAAGTTTCAGTTTGTTCTGCTTAATGAAGTTTATATTAGCTGTTAGCAGCATCCTTATTGCCTCTGTGTTGTAACTTGGCCTCATGTGGTTAAGGGCTTGACATGCTTCCCATACTATTTAATTAGCCTTTTTAGCACTGCAATAAGACCCCATAATGAAACTGAATTTCAAGGATCATCACGGAGAAACCAAGACATGACTTTTACCTTCTTCGTGGCCATATCTGGTCGCATTAAATGGGTCGATTGTGGAATTATGAAACCATGCTTTGGATTTGCTTTGAGAAACCAAATTAAATGAGACCACTCTAGTTATGATTCTTCCTCTTATAGAATCCCACATAGCAGTTAAACTTTATTTTTTTATAAAAATAAAACTATAAAATAAGGGACCCAAGTCACTGATGGGATTGATGCATCATAAGCTATCCCAGGACCATATTTGGTAATGAGAAGATCTCGAATGTGCCAATTACTCAATCTGAACAAAACCATTCCATTCCCAATTAGGTGCTTACAGAATTAGGAGTAATAGGCCTTAACTTCAGCAATTTTCCCCAACACCAAGAACATTCCCTAGGCATTTTCATAGACCATGAATTTTGTCCTTTCAATAAGTATTACCCAGGCAACCCACAACAAGCTTGACAGGGTAAAGGCAACCAGATATTCCTCATAACTGAGGCATTATTTGAATTTAGGATTTGAAACAGCTGTCTGGTTAACTTTTTTTTCTCAGCTGCACTATCGGCACGTTCATTCCACTAGTAGGCATACTTATCAATTATTTAGGTAACAAAAAAATCCTGGAAGAGAAGTTGATGCGTTTGATGTGTGCAGTGGAAGCCCTTCAAGAAATAGCTACACAGCTGGGGAAGAAAGACTGGAATTTCAAAGTAAATCCATGCAATGACTCAAGCTGGATTACACCAGCTTCAAGTCAGAGGCCATTGTACAATAATTCTATCGTCTGCAATTGCTCCAACACGGGTGGTGTATGCCACGTGGTTAGCATGTACACTCCCTTTGCTCATATAACACAATAGTTATTCTATTAAATTTTCTTATGAAGGTTAATGGCAAATAATAGCAATGAATATTTGAATAAGATGTGTAACTTAGTTGAAAATTGGATAAACACCTATTTCTTTATTTTGCTAAATTTTTCTCTCTTTTTTATTCATCGAATTTAAGCTAAGACAATACTTTGAAATTGTTACATAAAATTGTAATCTCTCTCTATTTTTTATTTTACTTTAATCTTTGTTATACAGATTTCTTAAAGGGCAGGATCTTGCTGGTATACTTCCACCATCTTTGGTTAAGCTACCCAACCTTAAGGAAATGTAAGAAGCGCTTCCAATTATTTGTTTTTCTTGTTAGCCAGCAAATTAGACTATAAGCTTCTACTTACAGCAGACTTTCCTCTTGCTAACAGTGATTTGAATAGAAACTACCTTAGTGGAACGATACCGCGAGAATGGGCTTCATTGAAGTTGGAATATCTGTAAATGACTCACTACACTTTTAAGTCCAAGGTTAGCTAGTAAAAGCTAATTATGAAACTAATGAAATGACTCAAGTGCAGGTCCATCAGTACAAACAACTTATCAGGACGTATTGACTACTTGGCAAACATTACCACTCTTACAGCTCTGTATGCTCTGGATCTCTACGTTAAATAATTTCGACAATTCATTTGGTAAAGCTCTGCTGTCTGTAATTTTGGACTGTATTTCAGGACCATCGAAAGCAACCTGTTCTCTGGCCCTGTTCCCCCTGGACTTGCAAACTTGGTTGACTTGGAGTTGCTGTTAGTGTTTCTTTATCTTTAAATCACATTTGATTAGTCATTTCTAAATTCTCAATGAGTTTCATAACATAACAATTGAACTGGTCTTAAGTTTCCTTTTTTACTGCAGCGTTCTTAATGCTAACAATCTCATGGGAGAGTTGCCAGTAGCTCTCACTAGTCTGACCAAATTAAAAATACTGTAAGTGGTTGTAAATTTTTCAATTTATGTACTATCTGTAACTTTTGATTTTTTTTTTTGTTGAAAAATGATCAGGTTTGTATTTCATTCTATCTTGTTTCTATCTGGCCCATATGCAGTAGGATTAGCAGTAACAACTTCACTGGAAGAATGCCTGATTCCTTTCAAAATTGGAAACAACTTCAGAAACTGTATGCGATATTCCTACAATTTTATGTAAAGCACTTCTACTTAAAAGTCTCAGGTTTAATCTAAATCCATTGTAATTATGTCCTTAACAGAGAGATCCAAGCTAGTGGTCTTGAGGGGCCCATTCCTCCTAGCATTTCGGTCTTAAGCAATTTAACAGAGCTGTGAGTTGTGTTCTATGTTAAAAGTTGTTGAGTTGCATAATCTCTACAATAATTTCATGTGATTTTAAACTAATAAAATTCATAGCCAAAGAAAATAACAGTTATTGATGGTGCAATATCATGCAGAAGGATTAGTGACTTGCATGGAGTGGGTTCACTTTTCCCGAACCTACGTAACATGGGAGGCCTGATAAGATTGTAAGGTTTTTATGTTGTAAAATTATCTGAAATTAGAATAATACACATGTTATTGCAATTTTGCTTATATGAAGTTGGTTTATGTTTCAGGATGTTGAGAAGCTGTAATATCTCAGGACAAATCCCTGGATATATATCAGAAATGACACAGCTGAAAATTTTGTAATTCCTCTGTTCATTCTTCTCTTTAATTTTTAGTGAATTACAAAAAGATTGATAAATATTGAGAAAAATATTAACACTTGAAAGGTATTGAAGTTCAAAATGTGTGGACTTAAGCTACATTGCAATTGATAACTTGCTAAATTCTAATTTTTGAGACAAGAAATTTTGAGACCTTTTATTCCTAGCTTGACAAATAGATTATTGTATAGTATTAGAATTAGTATCTCAAGAGATATGATCTGAATTTATTGCCTCTTTCGTCTAGTGATTGTAATTTAAACTGCTAAAACAGAATGTTAGCCAAGGATATCTACAGATATCGCGTAGGGAACCATGTGAAATTGTAGAAAATTATGCCTTTGAATTTTTGCTGCCTAATTCAATTGGATTTATGTTAAGTACCCACTCAAGAAAGTACTAAAATTTGATAATGAAAACTTGCTGATGGAGCTTGTGAAAATCTTTATTTTAAAATGAATCATGAAGTTATCTTTTTTTTTTTTTTTTGATAGATTTCAAGGTTTTAGTCTATCAAGGATCATAGCCAACCCTATAGTTTTGGGACTAATTTTCTGTTGTTGCTGTATATAATTTTTTAGAAAATATGGTACTTAAAGTTCACGTTTGGTTTTTAAGTTTCACTTAACATTGAACTAGACTTTTGAAGGTCCAAATTTGAAGTATTTATGTAAAGATTATAGAATTCTCGATGTGCTATTCATTTTTGCTGTCATCCTATAACTCATTTCTTTTTTGGTATCCTTTTTCAGCTGTTAGCCTCTTTGCCTGTTCAGGTGATGAAACAAGGCTATGCAATAATTGAATCTTTATAATCAGTGAAATCCAGGTGGGGTTTTCCTTTTTGTTATTACTTTTGATCTAAATTAAGTTTTAGTGTTTATTTTTATCTCGATAAATATGCTTGGCATGAGTGTTGAGCATGATTTCATAATTTGCAGGCAGTTTGAAAAGAGTGTCTGCAAAAACTATAGTTGAAGTCACACCTAATGGCTAGGATAAAACCTCAGGCTCTGCTACTCCAAAGCAAAAGGAAGAAGGGGCCTACTCGCATCGGTGCCAGCACAATAGTATTATGCAACTTAGTTGTTGCCTTGATTGTATTGTCCATAATGGCAACTTATCGGCACTGGTATAAAAGGTTTGTCTTTCTTCCTTGGTTATTTATACATTTGGTTTTTTGATGATATGTCATCTCTAGTTTCATATGGATTTGTCTGTGTCTTTCAATTATGCCAATGACTTATTCTATCATTTGAAGAGTTGGTGCTAATTCGGTGTAGGTCAATGGACCAAACACAGGATGGGAAGTCAACTTTTGAGGTATTTATTAGAAATGGAAACATGGTCACTCTCTCTCTCTCTCTTCTATCATGTGAAAGTGAGGAATTCCTCTCTTTCGGTTCTTAGTAAATGGATTAGTTGCTAACTTATTAATTTCTGTGGTCTAGGGCACTGACGTTCGTACGTTTGTAGATTTGAAGAAGTATGATCTTCCTGGTTATGTTGTAAGTTGCTTGGTACATTAGTTGCAATAACCATTATAACCTACTTCCATGTTTAATAGTCTTTAGTGAATGTGCTTGTCACCATTGATAGATTTCAAGTATTGTGGTATTATCTACCTAAAAGCTCGAAAACGTGTTGAAAACACAAGAGCTGTTTAGAGCCCCAATTAAAATTACGGCTAGATTGCTTTTACTCTAACTTATCTAAGTACGGAAATAAGAGTAAATGAAGTGCAATAAACCGATACTACTTTAGTGCGTAAACATGAACAACAAACATTAAAAGTAAAGCACAAGAGTAAGGGAAGAGAGAATGCAAACACAAGATAACACGTCGATGTGTTATCGAAGAGGAAACTGAAGAACTCAGCGAAAAACCTTTCCGCCGCCCTCCAAGCGGTAATCGATCTATTAGACAATCAGTTGGGATACATGGGTTAGCAAGAGACCTTCCAAGCTTAATCTACCCGATGTACCTAAGCCCTCCAAACTCCTACTCTAACAAGACTTCTCGGAACCGTGTCTTGTCTAGCTCTCCGGATCCCGCAATCCACCAGATTGTATCCGCCAAGCCTCACCGGCTTCTTTTAGCAATTCCCCAAAGCTTCCCGAGCTCCAAAACACTCTCTACACTCTGAATAGGTGTGGATTGTGTTTGAGTATAAATCTCCTCTCAAGGTATGACAATGGGAGAGGGATGGAGAAGAGGCTACAATGATTTCTAATTAAGGATGAGTAGCTCTCTCTCAAAAAGATGGGTGTGTGTTGTAGAAAATTTATCTAGGGTTTTTCTCTCTGAATAGCCTCCTTTACATTTGTGGGTAATGAGGGTATATATAGTATGGGTGAAGGGTAAGGAAGTCACTCTAAAAAATTCTCCGGGCAGAATGTTTTGCGACTAACTTGCGGGAAGGCCTTACCCGCGAGACACTCGCGAAAACGATAGCCTGGCACGACTCTTCAGCTTCCAGCATGTGCTTCTTACATGGCTCTTTCGCAAGTTAGCTTTTAGCGAGACATTCGCGAAATCCACTGATTTTTTATTTTAAACTTGAGTCTTCACCAATTTAATATTAAACCCAATACAATAAAATCCCACAAAATACAAGGAACAAAATTAAAGCAATTACAACACTTTTTGTCATGGAATAAAGCCAACATAAAACATAGTTGTAAATCACAACTTTACAATCTCCCCCTTTGACTATTCCATGACAAAACACCCTATAACAGACTCCAGACTTAAACGTGAATTTGGGAACAATGGCAAAACTCACTCACACCTAAATCTAGAAGCTGTGATGAACTTGGAACATGTATACCTGTAACCTGAAACACTTGCACAAAACACATTAGACCCTCAAGGTAAATCAAGTGATAAAAGGACAAGTATAATGTAATAAGTAAAATGCGATTAAGTAAGCATGATGTGAAACATGCGAGCAACTTGATCATACACCAGACAGTCATATGGAAATGACTACAATGATCATATAGTAAAGCAAATGATCATTCGAACATGCAACCAATAAAGCACAATAGCATAAGGATGTATGCATGTTCAACACACAACACGATACAATGAGAGTAACAAAGCATATCAAGGCACCATAAAACAACGAGAAAACAAGCATAAAGTAAAACAAGCATAAAGTAAAACAAGGTTTTCTCAAAAGAAATGTCTTTTCCCTCTTGGTATATGCATCTCTCCTATGGCTTTCTCCCCCTACGAATGTGCACAAGGTAGAATTTCTTCCTCTAAGAATGTGCACATGAGTCATATAGAAATGACGATACAAACCAGTATACACTCCCCTTTTTTGTCACGAATAGACAAATCAATCAAGAGGAAGGAGGGAAAGAAAAAAATATGAGTAAGAGTATGATGCATGAGGGGGTGCAAGATGAATGAAAAAATGAAGCTCAAACGAAAGACAAAACAAAAAAATGCTACAAAGCATAGAGTAAACATGACATGCTAAGGATGATGGAACATGATGTAAACCTAGATATGACATAGACATAAGAACATGTTATAAGAGCTAAAAGGTCTAAAAAAAAAGACTTAACTAGCATGAGTGAAGTGCAAAACATGTCAAGTGTTAGAGTGTGTGCAGCAAAGGTGCATCTAGTGTGCATGTGAGATGCATGACCAATGCATGAATAAGGACTCACGGGGCAAAGTGTATAAAACACACAACCAATGATCAAAACATGATAAACATGAATAATTATGGTAATCCCCAAAGTTTGGTACTCATCGGAGTACAAAACAACAACAAAATGCCATTTAGGCATTTTATCAAACACTTAGAGTGCACACACTACACATGTATGTTAAACAATACATGAACATATGAAAATCTTGCCTAAATACATGTTATTTTTGCCACAAGGGGCCAACATCCAAAACAAATCATCATTTAAAAGAAAGCCCAATCAAAAAGATTGACAAAAATTAAGTTTTCTAACCCCTATTTGAAAAAATTTCAACTATGAACATAAAACCCCTAAAAACATAATCTAAAGATCAAAATTGATGAAAAGAGCTAAAGATTACCTTAGATGTATTTATGGAATGTAAAACACTTGAACTTAGTTGGGTTTTGATGTTAAAGCATTAAAATAGGGGTTTGGGAGAAGATGGAAGAAGTTTAAAACAAATGTCCTACGAAATGCCCTTTAAAAAGCTGATCTGAAAATTTTCGCGGGAAGCTGACTCGCGAAAGTACTCGCGAAATTTTTCGTGGGTAAGTCTTACTCGTGAAACTCTCTGTTCAAAGCTGAAAAAACTTTAAAATTTGACCATTTAACTCCCAATTGAGCTTACACATGAAATAGGTCACAAAAACACCCAGAAAACATGTTTTTCACACAAAAACAACTTGAAAAACTTTGAAAAACATGGGTGATACAAATCACTTTCAAAAGCAAACAAAAAGAACAAAAATCTTTTTGGTTTGATCCACATAAGGTTGAGTATATACACATCACATTTGAACATGTACAATCACACAAATGAAATAAGCATTCATTGAACTAAAATCTTGTGTGTTGTGGGTGAGTATCAAATGTGGAATAGTCCTTAGTCCAGAGTGAAGCTTCAATGATCAATTCAATCAAGTCATACACAATTAGTACCAAGTCAAGTGGACTATTTTAATTATAGAAATGAACATATATGATCTTCCACAAGAGAATGATTACAAAATTTAGAAGCTTTTCATTTGGCTTTTGCATAAATTATAACAATTGATCTTTTTTGGATAATACATCTCATTTTTGAGATCGGTACTTGAAATTTTTGATATTTCAACATGTAGAGTTAGCCTTTGGCTTTTTGAGCATCATACATTTCAATGCAAGAGTCGCTTTCCCTTTTTCCTAATTAAATACTAGTATGTGCGACAGGCTTTTGCAGCTCATTATCTCTTTTCATTTTGAGATTTACATTTGGTGAGCTCTATTGCAAAAACATAAAAATAAAGTGGGAAGAGATATAAGCACAAGTTTATGCAAGTATCAAGACCATCAAGACTATTGACCAATCATTCATGACAAGCTTGAAGATCGATTTACAACAATCACACATAGTTTTTCAAATTTTTCCCACAAAGATAAATGTGCATACAAAACAAGCTAAGCTCGTAAATGCACTACACCATTAGTACGAAGGTACTAGGCCAAACTTACATGAGAAATGTGCTCAAACATATACGATCAAACTTTTTGAATTTTTCACTTTTTATGTGATTTTGGATTTTTACACACACAAAACAAAGACATAAAAGTAAGATAAAAAACAAAAACAAAACAATGCATATAAAGAGATGCATGATGCACAAATGCATGATAATAAAGCATCTAATGCATGAAGAGTCCTACAAAGATTGAAAGAATTAGATCAAGGACCAAAAGTGCATAAGCTCAACTATAGGAACCCTTTCTCATCCAAACGGAATGATTGTTTGGAATGAGTGTCTCATGAGAGGTGAAACAAGGGTTGAAAGAATGAGAACCGGAGATGCACATAGACAAGGAGTTAAGAGCATTAAACACTTTCTTTAACAACATTCTATTTTCACTCAAATCCGATTTGCCATTTTTAGCACAAATTCCAAGAAGCTCAAGTTTCTTTTTTCTTTTTATTCTTTTAAGAGCTTGAAACTTAGAGCAATGAGGTCTAAGATGACTAAGGGCACCACAATGGTGACAAACAATGTGTTTAGGTCCACTAGGCCTTTTGGGAAGGGATCTAGCAACATGAGTTTGTTCTCTCTTTAACTTGGGGCATTGGGGTCTTATATGACCGATCACACCACAATGGTGGCAAGTAGGAACAAACTTAAATCCACTCAATTCCCTAGGATGAGACCTAAACAGAGGCTTAGGCTTAAGAGCCTTTCTCTCCACTTTTTGGTTTCTTTTATGTGGAGGAATGTACACCGATATGTCTTTAGAGGTAGAACTCACAATAGGGACAAAATCGGGTACCACAACATGATTGCAGCATATATTATCTTCCTTTTTAGCAACATGTTCAGCAATCAAACACTTGGCATGCATCTTAAGAGATTCATTTTCACATTTAAGATCATCAACAAGTTTGTTAGACAAAACAAGTTTAGCATCCAAGTCCATATTCAAACATTCAAACTCTTTCAGCTTTTCAAGAGAAATTTCAGCAAGTTTTTTATATTTCTCAACCAATTTGTTGGATTCATTGAGCTTAGCAATCAAATTATCATTTTCACAAAATAACTTGTTCAAATTCTTATAAAACTTAGCATTTTTCTTCAAGAGTTTAATGTTATGAATATCAACAACACTCAAGGATTCATGTAACATAGCATCACAATCATGAGGATTATCACTCATAGAGACATTTTCACAAACACGTAGCATGTTACATTCATCAACATCCAAAACATGCATAGAGGCATACAAAGCACTATCCATGGCAAATAAACACAAGGGGTCAAGGATCACACTTAGGTATTTAAACCACAACAAGTGTACCTGCTCTGATACTAATTGAAAGCTCGAAAATGTGTTGAAAACACGAGCTGTTTAGACCCCCAATTAAAATTACGGTTAGATTGCTTTTACTCTAACTTATCTAAGTGCGGAAACAAGAGTAAATGAAGTGCAATAAACCGATACTACTCTAGTGCATAAACATGAACAACAAACATTAAGAGTAAAACACAAGAGTAAGGGAAGAGGGAATGCAAACACAAGATAACACGCTGATGTGTTATCGAAGAGGAAATCTTAGAACTCGGCGAAAAACCTCTCCGTCGCCCTCCAAGCGGTAATCGATTCACTAGACAATCAGTTGAGATACATGGGTTAGCAAGAGACCTTCCAAGCATAATCTATCCGATGTATCTAAGCCCTTCAAGCTTCTACTCCAACAAGGCTTCTTGGAACCGTGTCTTGTCTAGCTCTCCGGATCTCACAATTCACCCGATTGCATCCGCCAAGCCTCACCGGCTTCTTTTGGCAATTTCCCAAAGCTTCCTAAGCTCCAAAACACTATCTATACTCTGAATAGGTGTGAGTTGTGTTTGGGTATAAATCTCCTCTCAAGGTATGACAATGGGAGAGGGTTGGAGAAGAGGCTACAATGATTTCTCACTAAGGATGAGTAGCTCTCTCTCAAAAAGATGGGTGTGTGTGTTGTAGAAAACCTATCTAGGGTTTTTCTCTTTGAATAGCCTCCTTTACATTTGTGGGTAATGAGGGTATATATAGTATGGGTGAAGGGTAAGGAAGTCACTCTAAAAAATCCTCCAGGCAGAATGTTTCGCGACTACCTTGTGGGAAGGCCTTACCCGCGAGACACTCACGAAAACGACAGCCTGGCACGACTCTTCAGCTTTCAGCATGTGCTTCTTACATGGCTCTTTCGCGGGTTAGCTTCTAGCGAGACACTCGCGAAATCCACTGATTCTTCATTTTAAGCTTGAGTCTTCACCAATTTAATACTAAACCCAATACAATAAAATCTCACAAAATACAAGGAACAAAATTAAAGCAATTACAACACTTTTTGTCATGGAATAAAGCCAACATAAAATATAGTTGTAAATCACAACTTTACACTACCAAAAGAAGGGGGTGGGGGGTGGGGGGGAGATGTGCGTGGCTTTGATTGGAGGGTTTTTCTTTTTCCAACCCAATAAGTAAAGATAAATTTAAGAATTAGCACTTAGGGTCGCTTGGAATTAGCACAAAGAAAAACTTAGGCATCAACATCTAAGGTGTCAAGAATCAACACCCAACTATTGGAAAATCTCCAATCTGAATATCATCAATCAATCAATCGTCTATTTTTGAAAATACAAATAAACCATGCTCTTATATACAACTAGAGCTTCAGGAAATAAAGATAAAAGATAACAACTAATGAAAACTAATCTGAACTGAACTCAAATACTAATCCCTAACTGAATAAAAGTCTACAATTATCCAACTTCCTATGAGATAAATACAAAATCTGAAAATATAAATTCTCAAATAAATTTAGTTTTGCTCATGCATCATACTCCCCTTGTTGGAGAAAAACTTGATCTCGAGTTTTAAAATAAAAACTCTGGCACATAACACTTGAGGAATTGTCTTTGGGAGCATTGAAAATGGATAAATCTTGTATTCCACCTCATGAAACTCTTTTGGAACTGCAAACTCATTTGCAACCCAACTCACCAACTCACAAAAACTAACTCGAGGCATTAGGTTGGGTTGGTTTTGTTGGGTTGGTGGGTTGGATGCACACCTCTAAGGGGGAGGGGGGAATGTTAGTTGATGTAAGTTGGCTGTGAGCCTAGTGGCAGTTCAGTTAAAGAAATGGTTTTGATTATTCAATTATAATGACTAGAATGAGTGAGGTGCCAAGAGCCTTCTAGCTCAATTAGTTGGCATCTCTTGGTGTTTCTAATGGAGACATTCAGGGTTCAAATTGCCCCTCCCCCTATTGTAACTATTGAATTATAAAAAAAACAGAGTGAGTGAGGTGAGAATTGTACATTGTGTATGATGGATTTTATCTTTTCCTTTTATAAACACAAAGCAAATAAGCCACCTGATATAATAATGAATGAATCTTTTAGATGTTTATCTTTGATAAGGAACAGTTCTAGCAGTGAATTTAAGCAAGGGTTTGATGATTGCTTTTTGCATGCTTAGTTCTTATTTGTAATGTTGGCTTTGGTGATGCAAAAAGTTAGTAATGAATGATTTTCAATGGAGTAATTTTAGAGTAATTTACTCCGTTTCTCTTATTCTTCTTCTTCTTTTAATTATTTTGTCTGGTAATATAGTTATGTCACACATGCTGATTGTTAGTTCTTAATCTTATTTTAAGCTGCTTTCTACTTTTTTTGTGTGTAGATTTTGAATACATCAAAAGGTTATATTACGATAGAACTTTACAAGGAAAGCTCCCCTGAGATTGTTGACAGATTCCTTGACTTATGGTGAGCATTGACTATCTATATTCTGCATGCTGCATCGTTTGATGCTGATGATTGGTGGTTGATGAAGCTAATATTGTTAATTAGCAAGAATAGAGAAAATGGGTTAGTGTCTTAGTGATTGTGCTTCCACATGACACATGGTTGAATACTTTTTTATTATTATTTCTTGCTGGGTACCAAAAAAGAAATCTATTCCATTGAAAGAAAACTCTAATATATGATTTTTTTATTAAGGAAAAATAATTAAATTCAAAGGGGGAGATAGTTCAAATAAACAATATGTGCATTGAACCACTTCTAAGTAATTACAGTATGAGAAAGATCTAAAATTTCCAAAAGGAAGATGAAAGCTTTGTTAAGATCCTTGTGTGATTGAATGCCCTAATTAAAAAGGCTTGTGTGATTGAATGCTCTAATTAAAAAGGATGTACCCAGTGCAAAAAACTCCCACTTTCACGAGGTTTGGGAGAAGTGGTTGGTAGGTAGCCTTACCCCTAATATATTTTTGGAGGGCCTGATTCCCAAACTCAAACTCGGGACCTGTTGCTTTTGGTGGAAGGCACTTGCCATCGCATCAAGCCCCAAGACCCGACCTCTATTGAATGCTCTAATTAATGATTGACAATCGTAAATTCCTATATTTTAGTTGAATAGATCTCTTCCCTCATTTTTTTTTTTGTTTCTCCCCATAGAATGAGAAGGGGCGGGTGTGTTGGGTGATTTTATTTTGGTTGGGGTGGGGTGGGGTGGTGGTGGGGGCTAAATCCGCACCAGTTCTTCATTGCCTTGATCATTCTAGGAAGAGTTAGTTTTATGATTTATGAGTTACTTATTTAGCTGTTTTCTCATTTTCTGATTGATTTTCTTTTTTCTCTCATTGTCATTCCCCTAGGTTATTTATCTGTTGATAAAATAATATTGCTTGATAGTTGCATGATATTGTCTCTGTGTTTGCATTTACAGGACAAATGACCCTCTTTGAATGCGTTCATCTTATAATATCTGTTATCTTTAACTTTACTCTTGAACACCTAACTGATTTTGCAGCCAAAAAGGGTACTTCAAAGGGATGCCTTTTAATCATGTGATCAAAAACTATGTGATTCAAGGAGGCGAATACCAGGGGCTCGGGGCTGCTGAAGAGTTGATATCACATGCAAAGCTCCATCTTCAACTTGGCACAAGGTTCTCTTTCAATCTTGTCTAATACTGGTGGTAACTGGTCTTTTACTAAAAATGTGATTCTTACTTTTTTTTCACAGTCCAAAACATGAGGCATTTATGCTGGGAACTTCAAAAACTAGGCTAGATAGCAAAGGATTTGATCTTTTCATTACAACTGCACCAATACCGGATATGAATGATAAACTTACAGTGTTTGGACGGGTCATCAAGGGAGAAGATGTGGTGCAGGTAACCATATTTGTGGTTCATGAGTAAGCTGATGTCTGATTGCCTGGACTTGAACAATTTTTTTTATTTATTTATTTTAATTTTGGACTTCTGTGCTGCAATGTGTCATTCAGGAAATTGAAGAGGTGGATACTGATGAACACTACCGGCCCAAATCTTCTGTAGGAATCATCAATGTTGCTCTGAAACGTGAAATTTGAGTGCTAAGTCGATCTAATGTTAAGTACTTCTAAATGGCGTGGTTCTCTCTTGACTAATTTGCTTGCTGATATTTGTCGCAAAGTTTGCTATTTTGCATAATTTTTCATTCAATTTTTTTCATAATCCCCATGCTGCTAGGTTCTTTATGCTTTTTTTGTACATTTGAGTATTGTTTTTTCTCTCTTTGAAAGCAGCGGCAATTTTTTTTATTGGGGTATATGTAACATAAAGGTTGATAGGAGTTCGTGAAGTAACAGTATTTGGTTAAATTTCATATGCTTGGTAGAAAATTCTTTGCCTTTTAATGTGTTTGAAACAGTAGAAAATTGTATGTCGTTTATGTCATTTAAGTGCCATGAAACCGCATTCTATTTTTAGACTAAAACAACACACACAGACACGGTCAATCACAAACCATATTACTCATCAAATTGTTAGTCGAATTGGCAATTCTAATTATGCTGACCACAATTTTTTTACAATCAACTCAACTTCTAAATTCTTAATTACCAGATTTACAACTAGTTGTTAAAAGGCCATCGAGAAGAGGCCATAATTTCAGCCACTATGTTGATTTATTATCAGTACTTATTATGAAAATCAAAAGCATGAATCAAGTTCACATTAGTTTAAGTTTGAATTTCGTCCATGTATTAATTTTGTTCCAATTTCATTATTCAATTTCTAAAATCAAGTTCCCGTACATTTAATTTGATTAGTTTTGTTCCAATTTCATTATTTTACTTTTAAATCAAGTTAAATTTTATACTTAATCATGACAATTTCTAAAGATAAAATTGTTTTAATTTTTGAAAGTTATGGACGAAATTGACTTTATTTTAAAAGTTGAGATATGAAATTGATACAAGGACCTTTGATTTGAAACTTAAAGGATGAATTGACACAAATAAATTTTAAACTATGAATTGACACAAATAAAATTTAATCTGTGACAAATTCATTGGACCAAATTAGTAGAATTGACTTGATTTTAAAAGTTAAAAGATGAAATCAACTAAAATTTGAAAGTTAGAAGGGAAGGAATTGATACAATCAATTACGTGAGTTGAAGGTTGAAGGGTGAAATTTGACATAGTAAAAAACTGTAGTACGAAATTTGACATAATTATTTTACATACTTATTTAGCTTGTGCAAAATTTTTTGTTTATTTTAGTATAAAAATCTATTTTTTATTTTATATTACATACTTATTTTTCAAAATACCCCATATTTGATTATTTATTTTACATTACATTTCATTAAAATATCAATTTTTCTTGATTTCTTAATTGTTTATCTCTTTACACGTGACAACTACCATTTACTTTTTTCCTTCATCCTAAAGATACGTAAATAAAGAATAAATAACTAAATGCAAATGAATAGTGTTAATGTAAATTTATACGGTTATTATAGCAAACTTGTAAATTTACACAATTATATACAGAATATGTGGGTCATTTTTAAGCAAAATAATATAAATTCTACACATTTTTCTATTATACATAGACCAGTATGAATGTTCTAAATATATAAAAATTAAAGACAGCGTCAGAACCGTAACAAATATTATATATATACCAAAATTATAAGTTGGATTTAAAAAAGAAAAAAAGAAAAAAGAAAACCTTGGCCCAACTTGGATTTTGATTTGGGTTTGAGAGGAAAGTTGAAGAAACAAAACCAAGTTCTAGATATAATATACAATAGAGATTCTCTGGCCAAAATGAGCATTTGCTCCTTTCGCAAAAACTTTCCAGCAAAATGTCCTCCATCTGAAACTATTTAGGAAAATGCGCATGTTTTAAAACTCGATTTTTGGACAATCAAGTTATAACGAACTTAAAATTATAAATTTTTTTTTTTTATGGAACTCGAGTTCCTTTCCATTCAAGGAACTCGAGTTCCATAAATTTTTTTTTTCTACGTACAATCTTTTTATAACTCGATTTTTAAAAAATTGAGTTTCAAAACAGAGACATTTCCCTAAATAGCATTTTTTTGATGGAAAGTTTGTGAAAAAAAAAAAAAAAAAGAAAAGAAGAAGAAGAAGGTAAAACCCCATTTTGGCTAAGATTCCCTGTTTAAAAAGCGCGCCAAAACCTCAAATTTGTATATTTCCCTCCCCATTATAAATACAAAAACCCGCTTCTAATTCAAAATACACCGAGTCTGCTAGGGTTTTTGAATTTCGATCGGAAGAGAGAGAAAATGAATGGCTCAGCCTCAGCTATGGAATTAGATCAACCACAAGAAGAGGAAGATCGTTTCCTTGCGTTCGTCGATTACGCAAGGTCTGTACTCTCGCTTGAATCCGAAGAAGAAGATCGAGATCGAGATCCGAATGGAAACGGATCCGAGACCTCCGGGCCTGGGTGGAGCTGGATCGCTTCTCGAATCCTCAAGACTTGCGTTGCCTATTCCAGTGGCGTCACCACCGCGATTCTACTCTCTGATCTCTCTCAGGTTAGTCTTCTTTTTGAGCCCCGTTTGGTTGCTAAGAAAATGTGCGGGAAAATAAACTGTCATTTAAGCTCTCATTTCACTGCGAGCGTGTTTGGACTTTTGGTGTGTTCATTTTGATTGTGCTGTACCTAGCAAAATAAACCTAAAAAATGAACTAAGCCAAGCTCACACTAAACAAAAGTGTTACTAATTTTAATTTATTTTTTATGCGCTCCGTTTGGTTGCTAAGAAAACTTAGGAAAAGAAACTTTCATTTAAGTTTTAAGATCTCATTTCAGTAAATTAATAGTTTTAATTGATTTTAAATGACGTGATACACCTTTAGATGGAAAATGGAGCTATTTCCATTGAATAAAACAATGTTCACTTTGATCTTTGTAGGTACCTCCTAAGTTGAAATATTAATTAATTTTATGCTCTGTTTGGTTGCTAAGAAAATGCAGGAAAAGAAACTGACATTTAAAATCTCATTTTACTAAATGAGAAATTATAATTGATTTTGAATTATGTAACAAGTTATACATCTAGATCTTCACTGTAAAAATGTCCAACGCCATTTTTGGTGTGTTTTTTTTTATTATTTTTTTTATTTTAACTTTTGTCTTTTTGAAGGCATGGAATGAGCAACACAGGGCGAGGGCTCCAAGGAAAAGGCCAGAATGTATAAATCAACTGAAAAAGAAACATAGGAGAACAAAGCTTCCAAACACCGTTACAATTGACTCCATATATGAGAGAAATTTTCTATCCTTAGGTGGTGTATTGGAAGTTGTGATCGTCGATGCCTTCTCTCTCCCAGGTACTTTATATTTAGAAGTTTATATGATTGTATATTATTGTCTTTTTTCTTTTCCTTAAAGCAGCTAATCAATTATTCTTCTTGGGAATGTTGTCATGAAACTTGATTTCTGATTTTTTTTTTTCCTAATTAGCTATTTTTTTTGTTGTTGTATGATTTATTTCAGGTACAAATATCTACATGCTTAGTTTGGGGGATTTTTGGAGCTCCAATACCATTGATCTTTATCTCCACCGAAGGTAAAACTACTGAATTGCATTGCATCTACCTTTATTCATGCACTTATTTTGTTGCTAATAAAAGAGGATGTGTGATCTCTCGGCCATTTGCTTTTCTATCGGAAATGTAGTAATGGGAGTACTTTGAGTTCCTGTTGTTCAGAGATTGTCTTTACTCTGGTGTCCTCTCTGAACTTTGGGTCACATAGTTGATAGCTTTTGCTCTAACACTGTTCTTCTATTCTTTTTCATTTGGGTTTTCTCTTCTTACTGATTCCACATGGATTTGGTGATAATGCAGCTGAATCGTTGGCATGTCAAGCCTTTAAGTGGGGAGTTGATGTTAGGTAGTCTCTAGATGCACTGGATTCACCCTGTATGTTAGAGTTGTTTGGTGCAGTGATAAGGAGGGAAAAGAAGGGAGTCACAGTGTAAAAATATTACAAGTTCCCCATTTGGACTCATCAAGCATTGCCCAGTCATAATTGGTTGGATTTGGAAGGAAACTTTTCTCGTGAAAGGTTAGGTCAACATTTTTAACAAGATACAAGTACTTTATGATGGCTCAAAGACTTTCACCATTATGTTCCACTTCTTTCTCTGATAGGAAAACAAGTGAATCTTCTCTTGGGTTCAATCTAAGAATTTCGGATTTATTGCTGGGATAATCCAGACTATATTTTGCATTGACTAGGGGAGAAGTCTTCTGGTGATGGAAGTTTAAAGTTGATGAGTTATAGCTGAAATTAGTTTGGGGTAGTACTCATGGAATATTCTGATAAGAACACAATTGTACCGTTGTGGATTGGTATGGAAATTCAAGTAGAATCTTAAATAGGAAAGTTGAGAACTTAGGGTTTCTTGGACCTTGGTTTGGGTAAGGGTGAATGTGGAAGTATGGATGTGAGTGTGTGATGGTTTGAGTGCTACGTTCAGATGTTTAAGACTAGGGGAATTTGGGTATGGCTTTGGGTAGGGAGTGGATGAAGTGTTTGGTGATGGTTCTTGAAGGAAACTGCACTAGAGTGGAAGGAAATGCAATTACAGTTTTGGAATTGGAAGTGTGAGATTGATGGATGATGGATTTAATGGATTCAATGCATGAATGATTTGAGTGATAGAAAAGGTTGTGACTTCTTCAAGAGAGTCACCTTCACCAATTAAGACTTCTTCTAGGGAGCTTGTTGGAATATTCACGTGTGAGTAGTGTGGTTGGTTAAGTAGTGAAGTTCCACATTGGATACTAATGAGAAGAGTGAGTGGTTAATATAGCGTAGTTGAGCTCATACCCATTGGGCTTAGGCCTTTTTGGGTTAAGTGTGTCTCTATATGTTATATTAACTACTCAATTGGAGTCTCTCCAAGGTGTTTCTCTACCAAATAGAGACTCTACCTCCAAGCAAGACTATTCTTAAGTCTAAGAACACAAAATAATATTCTTTATTCAATGAGAGAAATGGGAGTTACAAGCCCTTATTTATACAACAGTAGAACTAATCTAATTGGCCTATATGGCTCAATATTATTGGCTCTCTAATTCTCCATCTGCTCTTACTAATTCAGCTTGTGTTTACAAGAATTAACACGTGATTAATGTACTTGAACCCTAACTAACTCTAGTTTATCTATCTAGTAACTAAATATCCCAATCTTGTGCAACCCTTGAAATTTTGTCCAACTGAGCTCCAAGCTACCCCTCAAGGTTGAATCATGTGCATGGAAGTGAGGAAGCTGCCACCCGAATGTCAGATCAATTAAGCAAGGGAGTGCTGATCGGCACTTGAGGAAGTGAGGGAAGTGCTGATTGGCCTCGTCTAAAATTAGGTTTTGTTTGTTTGTTTGTGTTTAGAGCCTTCTCATGCATTCCTAACATATTCATGAATTGGATGAAACATATTTCTCACCATTAATATGCAGGTCATGATATGTATGGATCTAGTTTTCTCTAGCACTATCAACTGTTACATTGCCTTCGCTTTCATTTATGTTTGTTTGCATCCATTTATGTCGTTAATATTTAAAGCTCCCATGCAACTAAAAGCATGATTTTTTTTTCCTGTAGCAGATACTATGATTTGGTGGATCCTCAGAATGGGATTCTGAAGAAAGGAAGGGAGATTTTCCTCACAGGATGCTATCTTCGGACTGCCACTGAAGGATCTGGTTGTCCTCGACTTTTGCCAACAGAATATCTGGTGATATTGTTAGATGAGGTTGCTTTCAAATTCCTTTCACCCATCATTTCCTCTTTTGGCTCCATTGAATTTTCCTAAATTTAAGTACGTCCAAAAATTTTGAAGGAGGCCCAGCTTGCGAAGACAAGTACTAGCTTTTGGCCTTTGTTTCATATAAGGAAAATTAGAAAATGGTACAGGGATCTTTCTGGTTGTTACATTTTCATTATCTTTAATATAGGAGGAAGATGATGATGCAATGCTGCTAGGAGCTCAGTTTTGTTCAGATTCTTTCTCTTCCATTTCTCTTGATGCAGTCAACAAAGGGGTTTCCTTTTCATTGTATGCTAGGTAAGATATAATTGTTCCATGCATTTTTTTTCTTCTTAGTGGGTCTTCTTTTGCAATGATTGAAAAAGTTCAAAACCAAGGATAAGTCTATATGATGCTTTTGTGTGTTTACATCCTTCTTTGGTTTTTATATCTGTAGGATTGAATCTATTGGGTCACTGGAAATTCAGGGAAGGTTAAGTACCTTACAGGGGAAACAAATTACTCTTGTTGATAACGATGGTGTCAAGTTAAATTTTCTACTCTGGGGTGAGCAGGTTATTCTTGCTAATCTTTGCAGGTTAGCTCTTGCACAGGATTTTGTTGGTATTTCCCTTTCCCAAAATATGTTTATAACCGATTTTTTTTCAGTGTTGGAAGCATGCTTGCATTGGATAGACCATATATTGCAAGTTCCATAGAGAGTTCCATTGAAACAAGTGATGAGTTTTGCCTTGAATACGGCAGTGCAACACAATTATATTTGGTGCCTTTCATTCAACATGAGGAACAAGTAAGTAATCTACAATAATGTGACAAGATGTTATTATTTAGGATATTCAGTTAATTTTCGTGTCACTCAGGTGTGTGTAGCATTGACACAAAATCGGAACCAAGGACCTCGGCTGCTGAATACATTAGATTCTAGTCAGGAACCTAAAGTTTCTCAAGTTTCCTTGCCATGTGATTCACTGGGTTCCATTGACTTCAGGGATTATCCTTTTCGAGTGAGTTCACCTTCCATTACACTTCTGACTTACTCTGTTAGATGCTTTTTAAATGTGCATCTGTTTTCTCTTATTTACCTTCAAAAACTTTAATATGGTTGCATTTTTAAACTTTAAATGGAACTGGGACATTGACTTATGCTCTAGCTCTTCTACGATTGTCCAGTCTTACTCTACAAACCCAAAAAGGTAGGGGAAGAGTTGGAGGAAGGGTAATAGTTAGATAAGAAATAATGGGGAGAAGAAGAGTAAAAAAAAGGAAGGGGGATAGTTATGTAAAATTAAATGAATGGATTGCTAAAGTTGCTTATGGTTGGATTTGTAAAGTTAGAAACCAAATAGTTTCTAAAGGTAAATGATTGGATTTTTAAAGTTAATATTTTAAATCATTCTTTATATTTAATATTGGTTAAAAAATAAAACAAAAATTGATAGAAAAAAGAGAGGATGATGAGGTGGTGGAACAAGAGCTTCACAATTAAATGCAATGCTTCCATTATTATATATAGTGTAGATGTTTCTGGCTGCACAATGTCTTCCCATTCCTTCTTCCGTAGACTTCATAATTGTTAATATCTGTTTGAATTTCCTTCCATTTCTTATTTTCCAGCAAGCCTTTAGCATGCCAATCTAACTAATGGAGCATCTTAGGTCCATCAAAGTTGCATTCTATTGGGATAAATAAAAAGGAAGCCCCTTATGCAATCATCTGAATCTTATCCTAGTTGTATCTATTCTCTAAGCAATCATATAAGTGTACATTAAATCGGCTACCTTTATCTTTCATCTTGGTGGTATAGTTTAAGGTTGAATCTTGTGCTAGACTGCTAGTATTTTCCTTTCCACCTTTCTGTAATTTATAATTAACATTTTATACTTGTGTAAAGTTTTGCAGTCGTTTGTAATAGACCTTCGTGACAAGATGACTGGAATCAGCCTATATGGTGTTGTTACAGATATTATTAAAGAAAAACATGCTGAAGAAGCTATTTTCTCGCTGAGAATTGAAGATACCACTGGAGTAATATGGGCAAAGCTACATTTTGCAAAATCTTGGTAATCCTATTTCGTAAAACCATCATACATCCAGTTTCTTCCCAGATTGTAAATCTTACATGTTCCATATGTTTATTTCCCTCAAATCATGTCTTTCTTAGGTCACTGGGAAGAGTAAACCTTGGTCACACAGTGTATATATCTGGTTTGACATGCTCTATGTCGAAGCGAAACTGGTGAGCCCAACCTTGGCAATCATCATTTGTAGTTACCGTTAACACAATATGTAGTTATTTTCTAGATTCTTGTGGTTTTCTAGCTTGATTTGGCATTCATTGTATTTCTGACGAGTTTCATTAAAGCATCTAATCATGTGGTCATTTATTTGCTTGACAGCCTGGAAGCATTGTGGTTGGAGAATAATGTTGGATCTTCTTTCTTCAATCTCAGTTGCTTGCCCGCATTGCTAAACTCTTCTTGTCTTCATAAATCATCAAGCCTTTGTGATCTATCCAGCCAGTCTAGCAGTACACAGGTATGGGCTTCTCGTGAATTTTGGTTTGGCTAGTAATTCATGAATTAACATTTGAATAAGGTTTCCAACTTTCCATGTCTATCGTATTGTGTGCAGTGACATTGTTATGCTGTTAATATATTATGTTTTCACCTCTCCTGGTCAATCATGAACAGCGGTTAGCTGTTATGACGTGACCTTGTGCTTCATAATATTAATTAGAACTTTAGAAGAGATAGAGGCCTGAGTGTGCCCTCTACTAAAAATTTTAGTTATATTAGCTCACTGAGTCTGTTAACACACATCCAGCCACCAACATGCACTTTGCAAACTAAGGCTGATTAGTGACTTCTATATGCAAAAATCTGATGAATGGATCGCAAAAAAGGATTGATATCTGTTAGAGGTCTATTAGAAATTATTTTAGAAATGAAGTGGATCAGTCTTTTTAGTGGGTTGGTGATCCTAAGTACATAGAGTTTCATCTACATGCTTGATTTTGAAAATAAAGTATAGAAATTATTGCAGTAATTTGATAGGAATGGTGGAGATCAAACTTTATGTTGTGTTTTTATATGTGGTGTTTTTATAAATCAAATTTACATATGGGTAAAGTGGGTCCAAGTGGCTAAGTTTCTTCAAATTGAATCTCTAGTAATTTGAAGATCGAGTCTTTCAGAAGTCTGTATATGTATGTATCCATGTATGTGGTATGTACGTGCAGTGTGCACTGTATCAAGAAGCTTTAAGTAACGTCGGATAACGAAATTTCAAATTTTGATATATTCTTTTGTTTCCCTCCTATTTATTCCTTAAGGCCTTCTATTTTGAGCCGATGGCTTCTGGATTTGAGCCAACCTTGTTGAAAATGCAGATCATCAACCCAGTTTTGGCTTTTGAGCCCATTGTTAATGGATCCTTACTAAAGCTACATCACTCGCCCACACAGTCAGTAGAAAATAATTTGTTAAACTAGTGGAGGTTTATGCCACAGAAGCACTCAATCTTCCCACTACACTCTCCTTTTTTGTTACTTATTATTAAAACTATGATTTTGATTTGGCTCTTTCATTTATAGGTGTATAGCATTGAGTACATCTTCATTACTGTATATAGTTTCATTTTCAAGCATTTATCCTCAAAACATGATCTTTTATCAACTAATTTTTTGTTTATTTCGTTCCAAACATGTGAACAGATATGTCGAGTTTGGCTTGATCAAGTTGCAAATTGTCACGTTAATACGAAATATTCACATGCTCTCTGCGGTCATTTTGTTAACAAGACACCAAGTGGGGTTATGGTATGCAGCTTCTGTCATTACAATTGTGATGCTGAAGTTACGCGCACTTTCCACCTGAAAATCACACTTGCAGATGAGAGTGCGAAAGTTTTTGCATGGTGTACTGGTCAAACAGCTGCAGAGTTGCTGCAAATATCACCTGATGAATTCTATGAACTACCTGAGGTAATAAATGAAATCATGACCCTTATTAACTCAAATTGGTAACTATTATTTCTTTTAGAAGAGTGACAAGTTGTTTCCATAAGAATGTAATAATCAAAACTTGATAAATCAACGTTGACAAGCAGTAAAAATAAAATCATGTGCATTTTCTTTTTGCTTTTTTTACTTCTTTAGTTTTCCGAAGACATACATTATCTAAGAGGAGGGTATTGAAAAGCATATATGTTTCATAACTGATTCACAACAAACAAGGAGCAAAGTCAATTTCGGATTCTTGTAGCAGATTCCAACTTGTTGATTTGAGTCATGCTGACAGGGAGAGACAGACATACTTATGTCTGAAACTTTTTTGTTTAGGAAAGATTATTTTGAGTTCTATATATCATTTCTTTGAAAGAATTGCACCTTCATAAATAATTATGTCACTATTAGATTATGATATTCCGAGTATGAATAGACTTTTCAATTTATTTTGCATTAGCAAAAGTATCTACTGTTAATACTTAATATGGATGTAAAATACAAAGCTTAAATATTTTAGCCTTGCCACGGTCTGATTATGTGGAACCCTCTTTAAGCTGGATGAAATTTTTTCTAATCTTAAGAAATTGATTTTCTAGAATAGACACTGCCTTTTTTTTTCTTTTTAATTTTTTTTTTAATGTCTCTTTTAACAGGAAGAACAGGTGATGTATCCTTCTTCACTAGAGAATGAGAGGTTTATGGTTGCATTAGTTAATTGCAAGAAGCAGGGTTATGGAGTCAGTGGTGGTCTTATCCAAGAAAATGATGATGTGTCATGGGAGATAACTCGCGCATTGAAGTTTGAATAACGTTATGTATGCTAAATTTTGGTTGTTTTTTACTAATCACCTTCGCTTGAAAAAAAGGTGGAGCAGGAATTCCGTTCGGCACGACGGCGATAAAGTTAGACGATGGCCTCATTTAAGTGTCATGTTGGGATGCAACGTAAATTTGTAGCAAGGTAATATATGTAACAAGGTTAATGATTATGCAAACTTAATTTGAAGCCTCAAATACTCGTAGGCCTAAAACCTAAATCCATAGTTGAGTATTCTATTCTGGAGGTGAAATAAATAATGGAAGTCAATTTTACTTGATTAAAAAACTAGTACCAATTTTCATCGAAAAATGTGGTGCAAGATGCTATTTTTTCATATGAAAATTCAGACATTATGTATTGTGGCTATTTATATCCCAGTTTCAATGGAAAATAAATAAATAAAATTCAGACATCATTATATATTGTGGCTTATTTATTTTTATTTTTTTTGGTACATCGTCTTAACTATCCTAGGCTTTTTTGCCTAGTATCAAATTGGCCATTTTGACAGTAATTTTATTTAATTTTGATAATTCGATAATTACCATGAGAGAGGAGATTTGAAACTTTGAATCCTTTACAATTGAGCTATAAGACTCTTAACAATAAATTTTGAATAATTACTAAATCATGTATGCCACAAGAAAGTCTCTCAACAAGGGAAAAATTATTTCAAACTCTTGGAACAATGTGCGAGATTCACACAAATGGGGCATCAAAAATTTTATTAGTGGAATTTTTTATTACCTTAGAGAAGAGAACAATGCTTCTAGAATACTAATAATTACTTGTGAAAGTAAAATTGATTATCACATCCAGACTCAACTTCCAAGTTATCACACGAACATAGGAACTAGCCATTTTATTTGGGGAAAGGGGGAAGGAACATGTATAGATGTCACAAACAACAGGTTAATTTACAAAATTAAAATTTAATGTGGTAAAAAAGCCTTAATCTTTTCTGATTAGCAGTCTTTACACCTTGCAATGTCAGAGCATGCAAACAGATTAACAGATGGGCAGGGATGTTTCATTCCAAACTTATAACCGCCTTTCTTTCTCTACTTTCCTTAAAGGATTTAACCACAGTATGAGCAGCTTAAGAACGTACTGCAGCATTTAATAGGAAAATGTCTCACACAAATTAAGAAAGAAAAGCACAAAAAGAAAGGCAATTAAGATTACACCCAAAATTAACAGTGATAGGCAGCAGTGGGAAGTCAAAATTCCAAACATCCTAGGTCATAACTCAGTTAACCCATGAAAGTGTTTCCAATTCTCACACAACATGCTCAGTCATTTTTCTTACCCGTAGCAGGAGAGTGTTGCTCTGTAAAGAACTTTAAAACATTGACCAGTGCTCGCAAACGGTCCCAAATGTCCAGGCCATAGAGCAATTCCACGAGTGACTCCTGAAACTCAAAACTATTCTCTGCAACAGGATACTATGGTTGGCAGAGAGAAAATAGTCAGTGTTTTTCCTTTGCCATACTGTATATTCATGTGTATGTGTGTGTGTGTGTGTGTGTGGGGGGGGGGGGGGGGGGTGGAGAGAGAGAGAGAGAGAGAGAGGTCATTATCAAAGTTTTCAAAGATGACCTGGATAGGCTTAGGTATCTTTGTTTTAATGAAAGGCCACCATCTATCCTCAACAACTGATTTTACAAGACAGCAAGCTCTTAATCCTTCAACACCAGCAAATCGTCCAAATCCGCTGTCTTTTACACCTCCAAATGGCAGGGACTGGAAAAATCATCAACAACGCATATTCTGTTTAGTATGAACTACCATAACTCAAGGTTGAGTCAGGCCAAAATAATAACTAAGGTTGACTCAATTTAATCCTTAGATGGTTTGACATAGGGAAAGGTGACAAAATTCGAAACAAAAAAGTTTTAAAAGGGTAGGATTAGGAATGACCAACTCTTCCCAATTAAAACAATTACATCATTAAATCAATGTTTAGTTCTGCCCCTAATGGATTCTCAAAAAAATTAAATAAATATATGTAAAAACAATCCTCTAATGAAGGATGCTCATATCATATATACAATTCAAGTGCTATAGTTAATTATTTTATATGGAAACAAGATTCTTTTTATGTTCCTATAAGCTTCCTTCTTGATAATAACAGACCCTTTAAAACCAATGTTATGTACATAAGTTTTGATCATTGAAGTAAACAATCTACTCAGTCATACCTTTAAATTTGAAAGATCGTAAGATAAGTTTTTGATCTATTCTCTTAATCAGGAAACAAACTGTAGTCAACTCAAATTTAATCAACTCAGAATACAATATCAAACACCTAGCACTGAAATAATATTTACCTGACACAAGTAATTTGATGCAAAATCATTAATTGCAACAACTCCACAGTGTATCTGTGAAGCTATCTTTTTGGCACGGCGTTGACTGCCAGAAAAAACAGCACAGCCAAGCCCATATCTTGAGTCATTTGCAAGCCTCACGGCCTCTTCATCTGTGCTAAATTTCATTATTGGCAAGATTGGTCCAAATGCCTACATAACAGTAGCAAGCTGCCATTCAAGTAACTAATAGAATATAAAGCATACTTTACATACATTTGTATTAAATTTTACATTGTTTTCCCAACCATATACGAAAAGCACAAAAGCAACCTGGGTAATGGCCTCAATGTAGAGAATAAAACCATCATCATAGAAAGTACTACATTAATTTAAACCCTTATTTCATGATTTTTTAATTTTTTAATTTTTTTTTAAAATTAGTAAGTAACAAACGCACTCAATGGGTTTTGAACCCACGACCTTACCATCCATCCCATTATTATGGGAGAAGGAACTGCCAAATGAGCTATAGCTCACTGCCCTATTTAATGATTATTTTAAAAGGGATACTCAACATCCATGACACAATGCACATTTTAAATGCAATGAGCTAAAGAGACCATAACAGAACATAATGAGTTTGCTACCTCCTCTTGCATCAACTTCATTGTGTGGTCCACATTTTCAATCACAGTGGGGGGGAAAAACTGATCCATTGCACCTTCACTTATATTGCCGAAACTTCCACGGACAACAATTTTTGCTCCTTTGTCTAAGGCATCATTTACAAGGCTCTCAAGCTTTTCAGAGTGCTCTTGTAAACATATGGCTCCCATATCATACTTTCCAGCAAGGGGTGGGCCCTGCAGAAATCATCAAATGATAATGTGAATATGCTTAACATTCTTTATTATCAAAGAGCATAATCATGTACCAAAGAAACATACTGGGAAAAGTAGCATTTCACAACAGAGGTAAGGTAACAAAAAGATTGCAGGCCCTGCAATTTCAACGATTTACCTCAATGCCTCAGTAAGGCTGTAAACAGCTGGCTATTCCAGTTTAACAATGCTAGAGTTTGAGCTATAAATAATGGATTTCATCCCAACAATGCTTCATTAAGCCAAATAAATTTTAAAACCAATGACTGGTCATTTAATGCACAGTCTGTCCATTGACTGGTCAAACAATTTCATAATGCCAATATGCAATTTGATGCAGATTTCACTAGTGTGTAAAATCCATGGATTTCATATCCAAGACCTCATGCGGACTTGCATAGGAAACACCAGAAGCAGACAAAGAAAAGGATTCATGACATGTACCAGGGTCCAAATATAGATATCTCAGTAATTGTACTTTTAAATTACAGTAAGGCTGTCAGACAATTCTTTCGAGTGCTGAATAGCAATCAAATGACCATTAAGTGCATGCAACTAGTAACTAATTAAAATCCGAAGTCCACACATTACATTACAACAACACAATTGCCAGACAACCAAAAGAATCATTTTACATATATAATGTGTAAGAAGGAATATGCTTACAGCTGAAACGGATTGTACAATTTTGGCCACTTTACTGATAAATGAAGAATAAATATCCCTGTGTACATAAAATCTCTCAGCCCCAGCACAGTTTTGTCCACTTGATTGGAGAGCAGCCCTCACAGCAATACGTGCAACCTTCATTGAATTGATCATCTCATGTCAGAACAAGTGTAAATTAAAGTCCAGCTCTCTCTATCTCCCTCTCTAAGTCAATTCCTATTTAAAGATATTATAATACACCAATTGGAGACTAGAGAGTCAACAAGAATGTCCAAGCCTGCTAGATATCAAATATAAGGAGGAATCATACACAATCCACATCTACATCTTCACACACGATAAATGCATCTTTTCCACCAAGCTCAAGCGTAACTGGTGTAAGTGTCTCAGAAGCATTTCTCATAATCTGCAGAAACAACAACCATGCCAACCTATAAGCAATTAAACAACTAAATTGAGTGTAGTGACTTCTTTATTATATTGACAGAAACAAGAACACAAGTACGCTTTCTTTCCAAGATTATACTATCCTAGAAAGAAAGGAAGAACTTACAAAAGTGTGGAAGAATTTTTAGTTCATCTCTAGAAAGTCATCTAAATATGAGACACCTCTTGTTGGTAAGAGGACTACCTCCAGAAAAATTTAACATCTACTTCAGGTTGAGAAAATGAAGTATGAAATCACGGAATTCAAATTAATGTCATCTTTTTTTTTTTTTTTTTTTTTTTTTTTCCTTTTTTTAATGGTAACAACAAAATATAACCAATACTAATTGGTATTTGTTTTGAAGAACATCTATACATACTTAAGACATCAAGAGTTATTGCAAATGAAATAAAGTGACAATCCTCTTTAGAAATTGGAAATCAAAACCAAGTCCACACAACTGTCCAAAAAGATATCATACCATCTTACCCACACCGGGTGATCCAACAAAAATCATTTTGTCAACAGAAGACACCAATGCTTCTCCCGTTTCAGCAAACCTGGTGAGTAAGTCTGATTAATGATAATTAAAAAATAATAAAAGATCGTAAAGAGAGCAAAAGACCTAAACAAAAGATGCATACCCTGTTATAACTTCAACCAGATTTTCAGGAGCTCCAACTGCAGCAAGGGCTGATTGAATAATTTGAAAATAGAAACATCCAGACCAACTTGCATGTTCTGAGACCTATAATTACAATCATATGATTTTCTGTCATTGAAAATTAAACTTTAGTAAAAACACCTCATCCAAAAGACAAATGCTATGTTTGAAGTAACCTCCTCAATTTTTAAGTTTCTTTGCCACAAAATATATCTAGTACCCTGTACCCCATAATATCACAAGAGCATTGCACAGGTAATATAACAATAAATAGCATGGAAATAGGATGTTAGAGATGCTTGAACTTAAATGCAACAGATAGTAATAGGTACAGAAACAGGTGAAGTGGTGTCGTTTTGTAAAAGTAAAATGCATCCAAGTGACAGAAAAGAAACGTAAGTAGTTGAACATTAGATACCTTAATCACAATGCTGTTTCCTGAAAATACTGCTGCTAGCATTGGATTAAAAATATTATGAAAAGGATAGTTCCACGAAACAATGGCACCAATAACACCAAGGGGGTGAAATTCCACTTTGGATTTCTTGTAAAACATTGATCTTCCAGAAGATCTACAAGTACAGTGATGAATTTATATAATTAAAGAATATATATTACATACAACAATTAAGAAAGTGAATCCAGATAGCTTGCAGCTTACTTGAAAGATATTCAAAATTTTAAGAGTATAAAATGGTAAAATTGCAGTAGTAATAAGGTGCATCATGAATAACTGTGACGTCATACACTGTCAAAGAAAGAATATTTGAACAGGCAGATTTATGGTGAGAAAATCATTCACACATTGGTCACAATCAAATTAAGTCCAAAGACTCAGATAAATCAAAGAACCTACACTTTAGGCTATAACAAGATGTACTCAGAATTCCAGTTGTGTCTTTAAGATCACATAAATTAAAAGATGGAAAGAGATACCGGTATTCAGGCTTTAGCCACCGCTCACCCTCCGAAAGAAGCCAAGTTATCTTCTCACATGTTGTCATTATTTCTCCTAAAGAGGCATCTACCATTGTCTTTCCAGTATCACGTGAAGATGTCCTAATCAAAATGACAAATGAGTTAGGGATGCATGCCAATCATTATCCAATAGTTGTGCATGATACGATACAACAATAGTCAAAGTGATCCTCCTACTCCATGCAGGAACAGAGTCTTACTCGCAAATAAGCTGTTGGTGCTTAACTATGTAGTTCAGAAGTATTCGCAAAAACTGGCGCCTTTGCTTGAAGCTGCTCTTTGCCCAGATTTTCTGTGCCTTCCTTGCTTGAGCTACATGCTCCTTAACCTGAGCATGTTAATTCAGGCAGTTGTTTTAGTTGATAGTCGTCTTCCTTCCATAAATGTATTTTTCACTGGGAAAGAAACTGGTAGTTGTGAAACACACATACAGAATAGTATGTATGTAGATTTGTTTATCTATTTAGGGATATATATGTGGATCATGGATGGATGGAAAGATAGACATAATGGGTATTAACAACTTCAAGGAAGTGGCACTTTAAAATAATAATTATGTATACGTACACAAGGGAATATGGATAAATTGATCATACAAACACAAATACATTCATATTTATGTATGTACAAAATGACGGATGTGTATATAATGACAAATACATTGTTGGACAGATAGACATCACATTTATCTCTACAAAATGCTATAAAAAACTACAGGTAAATGGCACTTTCATCAAAACAGCTATAAGCATCCATAAAATAAGAGTTCACAACTAGTTAGCTCACTAATGGTTGAAAGTTAATTGCGTCCACAGGTACATACATTAGACAAAAAATTGACTCCCTAACTTGCAAAATTAATTATAACGATAATAAGGATAGCCAATCATAACGATAATAAATTTTGAGAGGATAGCCAATCATTATTCATTACACTTCTTCAAAAATACCGTTGATCTTAAAAGTAGGGGGAAAAGGAGAAAGATACTCACCATCTCCCTCCTCTCTAAATTTGATCCACAGTCCCTGTCTTTTTCTCTCGATATTTCGTATACTACCACTTTCCAAAGTGTGTGTACAAAGGCAGAGTAAACAAGCATAAAGCTACCTAGGCCCAACAAATCACATTCCCAATCATAGCATCACTAACCTCTATAGGTGTCAATGCCGGGTAAAACCCCAAGTATTTCATTGTCGCGGGCTCGTAACACTGAACTTTCCTATCCGCCTGCTGTGTCCTTCCCCTTGGAGGAATCTGCATCCGAATCACCAACAAAAGGTAAGCAACAGTTCAATTACTCTCCTGCAAGCTTATTTCCTCTCTTGAATATCAGAAATGTACATTCCAAAAAATTAGTACTTACATTCTACAATCTTTGCTTTACAAAGCAAAAATTGCACATTAATTTTAGCTCTAACAAAGCAATATAAACTACTTCATATTTTTCATTTTAAACAATGGACCACCACTACAGTAAAACAATTCGTGCGTTGTTGTCCAAATTTTACATCAACATTTCGAGTACATATTTGCGAACTCGTTCCTGTTACAGAAGTACATTACAGTGAATTCGTACTTCATTCTACCATTTTTTAGCTTTTTGAAACAAAAATTGCACATCGATTTTAACTCTTACAAGCAGTATAAACTACTTCGAAATTTCCATTTAAACAATGGACCAACACTAAAGTAAAAACAATTTGCGCATCATTATCCAATTTCACATCAACAATATAAACTACTTCAAATCTGAAATTAGTACTTTCATTCTACAATCTTTGCTTTTTGAAACAAAAATTGCACATAAATCTTACCACAGATCAGATTAATACTTCAAAATTAATTTATGCGCTTTGTCGTATTTGTGATCTCAACTTGAAACTAATCAGAAAGTGAGAGACCGATATGACAGTAAAATGGAACAGATATATCATTATCAATTCAAATACAAGACAAATTTACACACACACACAAAAATCTAAGAATCACAAAAAGAAAAACTCAAATAAATCACAAATCTGATCAAAATTAACCAAATTACAGAAAAAGAAAAAACTCACATATATGAAGCTGTTCTCCTGAGTCTGATTCCCATCGTCCAACACTGCAATATTCAAAATCACACCAAAATTTTCACCAGGTTATATTTACAAAAATAAAATAAAATAAATGCAGAGAGAGAGAGAGAGAGAGAGACCGTCAGAGGCGTCGACGTCGATGGAAGGAACATTGGGAGGAATGAGCATGAAAAGGAATCTACAAATGGCGTATGCGAATGCCAGAACAATCAAAGGCCACAAAAACGCCATTTTTTTACCAACAAGATACAGATACTACTTTCTCTCTCTGCGTGTGCGTATTACAAGCCAAAATGAATAAAGAAAAAAATGAAAGAAACAAAATGCAACGGAATCTTTGATCTTTTTAAAGCTCGCTTTACTTTACTTCTTTAAATTAAATGCGTCGTCTATGCTTTTTTTTTTTTTTTTTTTCTTGGTTTCCTCTTTTGATTACAATTTTTCTGGGGGATTTAAACAGGGCCGGCCCAATATATGTAGAGGCCCAAGGCCCAATATTATACCCTATCCATCTAAGAGGCGAAAGGGCACGAGGGAGGGATGGATACCTTTTTATTTCAATTATTAATTATTACTTATTTAAATTTGTATTAATTTATTTAATAAGAAGAGTGACAAATAAAGACATGTTCTCTTATAAGTCTGTGTGAATATCTATTTGGTAAATAGACGTGTTTTGATGAATAAACACTTGAAAATTAATTGTTTGACCTACTCCTTGATAGAAGGAGTATAAATAAGAAACTAAAGATTCATTGTATTTTATTGTTGTTACGTTCCTGTTGAACCATATTATTGTAGTATTACAATCCATTTCAGTCCATTGTGATACACTTCGATCCATTTTAGTCCAGTATGGTCCATTTTGATCCATTGGATCCATTTCAGTCCACTTTGGTTAATTGTGGTTTATTTTGGTTCATTAGGTTCATTTCAGTCCACTTTGGTCAATTGCGGTCTATTTGGTCCACTTTGGTCCATTGTAGTCCATTTCCATCCACTTCAGTCCATGTCCCTCCACTTGGATCTAGTTGATCCACTTCAGTCCATTGTGGTCCACTTCGATCTATTTTAGTCCTTTCAATCTTTTCATGTTGTTCCATGTATGCAGAGATCACATAAATCGCACGTGACATTTTTTTTTGTTCAAGTTAATAGCCCAATAAATGGTAGAGTGCAAAGTGAAACATAGATTATAGTTTAGGGTGGTAATTGTGCATTCTAAAAGTTTACTTCAGTCCATTAGGTCCATTTTGATCCCCTTTAATCCATTCAGTCCTATTCGGTCTATTTTGATCCATTTTGGTCCATTTGGTTCATTGCAGTCCAATGTGATCCATTGCAGTCCAATTCGATCCATTGCATTCTAATTCAGTCCACTTAGGTCTATTTTAGTTTATTCGGTCTTTTCACGTATGCATAGGTGACATGCTTTTTTGTTCAAGTTAATAGCCTAATTAATTGTATAGTGTAAAGTGAAACACAAGTTATAATTTAGGGTGGTAATCGTGCATTCTAAAAGTTCAAAATGGTAAATGTAAACAAGAGTTTAGTTCAGGTTGATAGTGTGTAATTACCCAACATTTAAAACAGAATATTGGGAAGACAAAACTAACCCACAGTTGGTACAAAATGAATTTCACACAAATTTGTTCACAAGAATGATGTAAAATGAAAACCCATCACGCATTTCACCTGAAATGTGACCAACACCAACTAATGCAGCGGACTTAAGCATCAATTAGAACCAATAATCCAAGTAAGTTAATTTTGTTAACTGTAAATATCAATTTTGGAATGATATTACCAATATCCTGCCATAATGCACATTGAAAAAAATAAATGTAAAAAAATTGGGCTAATCTCCTTATCTTTCGAATACTCGGAGTTTACTACAAAAATCAAGTGAAAATGTAATGCCCTAAAGGACCAATAGGAGGCAAGAGCAACTGAAGTTAGGTTTTTTTCATTAATGTTTAGTCAATTTTTCCTACCTTTCTATAACGCCATCAACGAACAAAAGCAATGTTTAAACGCAGAAAGTTTTACGTCTTTTTAAGTTCTAACCACAAAATACAGATATAATCCCAAAAGGTACTGAGAGTGAGAATTTTATCTTGTACAGGAATGGAAAAGTAAAAGAAAGAGAGTAAGAGAGAATCAAATAAACACCACCAAAGTATTTTTGGCATCACCAATGCTGATGCTCTAAAGAGAATCAAATAAACACCTACTTCATATCAGAAGGATTGTTGTCGTTGAAACCACACTGTCTTTGGATACAAATGCTTCACTTTCTCCCTTAAACAGCAACCTGATAAACCTGATGTCTAAAACAAAATTGAGCAAAATAATTAAATAAATGTAAAAAAAAAAAAAAAAAAAAAAAAAAAAAAAATTCAAAGAATTACCAACTTGAGTTGGAGATGTAAGCCCCAGAAGTTTATGTGAATGCGCGTTGAGCAGTTTTGGTTATTTTAAATCTTACATTAAAATGTTGCCTTAGTTGTGTAGTTCAAATTACTGATTCTATGACTGTTGTAAGCCCAACATGTTACTGAAGATGAGGCAGTCAAGTCAGCCGAGTATGTGTAAGTTATTCTAATTCACTTTATTGGTTTCAGCTCTAAGAATATTGGACTGCCTTGTAGTTGTAGCTGATTCTTATATTCTCACGTTTTCCTGTGTTGAAAGTTGCATCTAATAGCGACACCTTGATATGTTTCTGAGCAAAGCCATATATAAATCTTGACTTCACCTGCAAGTTCAAGCAAATTTTGGTACATTAACCACATTCATGATACACATTGTCTCCACAAGGGTTGCTGAGGCTTGATCAAATTGTATCCTTGTGTAAAGCTAAAAGAAGCAGACATCAGAGTCACTTTCTTGACCCATATTTCAAGTACAGTCAGTTTTAGTTTTTCACTATATTTAATACTTGAATTTACTTTTAAGTAATCAATTTTAGCTTTACTTTGTGCGAAGCTATGCTTTCTGTCGGAGTTTCAAAATTCTATTCAGATGGTGGAGTCTAGGCTTTTCTTTGCAATGCAAAACTCATTTTCCCTGCTTTCTATTCATTGTATTATTTATAGGTTTCTCTTACCAAACTCTGCAAGTCACCTTTGATTCCCATCAATTCTCAGGTTGTTTTATTAAGTGCCAAGTTTTCTGAAGATATATTGATTCTTGAGTTCCCAATAGCCTGAAGTGGCCAATAAATATGTTGTGACATTAGTGCGGATGGATGCAAATCATTGGTATTGACTTATCAACACCAATCAGGAAGGCTAATATCTCTTTCAGTGATTCTTTGGAACTTCAAAGCCTCCAACAAAGGTATGGTGGCTCTAAATCCCATTTCTTTAAGATTTTGCTTAAATAGTGTTTTGATGTGTTAGTCATGAATGAGGATGTTTCTCGATGAACATCAGCTACAATATTTAACCCAAGGAATATGAATTCTATGCCATGAGTATCATAGTAGTTTATTGGTACTCAAATCACATGAACTCAGTTCTGCAGGAGCCAGGGCCCAGGGTGGTAATGGTTGTGTTTTGCTTGCAGTCCCTGATTTTGATTAGTCACATACTCACACAAGAATTAATATGGCCAAAACAGCCTAGTTCTCTATATATACGAGTTCTTCTACTGCCACAAGAAAATCTCAAAAAAAAAAAAATCACAACAAGCTGAAGTGTCAGCTCACCATAAGTCAAAATAAAATAAGGATACACCTAGACCCACCACAACTCAAAACAAAGTTGTTGTGAAAATGTTTTTCCCATAGATTTTCTTTTTATATATAAGATCAGATGTCATTTCATGATTTCATCCCCTTTTTTTCCTTCCCAAAACTTGTAATGAAAATAATTTTGTATACTCCAATGCTCCTTTTTTTAATAAGAAGGAAAAATAAAGGATATTGAGTATGAACTAGTCACATAACTTTATCAAGTATAACAACTTATGTCAAAACCTTTATTTGTTATCAAGTTTCCCATTTTAGTATCTTTGGTAGTTCTGAATCAAAAGTGATGAAATTGTTACAATAAAAATTATAAAATTAGTCATCTGTTCAGAGGTATACTGGTAATTTGAATAAAGCACAAGACATAGTTCAGTATTATAATGACCTTATTAGAAAGATGCAATTGCAGGTTATCTTGACTTCGTTTTTGTGTGATCCAATTGAGCGCCTTTGAGACTTCTCTCCAATAAAAGATGGAAATTTCACAATCCAGAGACCATGTTTCTGTTGAAATCCAAGAGGATTCTCTTGTGCCTCCTATTATAATCCAAGAGGATTCTCTTGTGTCTCCTATTAAAAAACAGATGGAAACAAAATCTACTTCTGCTTGTATCTTCAGGGTCTCCAGTGAATTTCATAAGGGAAATGACAACGCATATATCCCTGGTAAAGTTTCCATTGGCCCTTTCCATCATGGGACTGACGCTCTAAAAGTCATGGAAGACAATAAGTGGCGCTATGTGCATGCACTCCTCAATCGAAAACCAAACCTTGAGGCAAGCTTGGATGGATGTGTGAAAGCACTTAGAAAGTTGGAGCACAGAGCAAGAAGATGTTATTCAGAAGAGATTAGTTTCACAAGTAATGAATTTATTGAAATTATGTTAATTGATGGCTGTTTCATCATAGAGTTATTCTTTAAGTATGCCTTCAAGAGTTTAAGACGCCGGAGTGATCCTATATTTAGCACACCTGGGATGCTCTTTGACTTGAGGGGTGACATGATGTTAATAGGAAACCAGATTCCCTATTTCATTCTCCAAAGGTTATTTCAAATTGTACCAATTCCTACACAATGTAGTCTGTGCCTCCATGAGCTTGCCTTTCGTTTCTTCAAATCAATGATACCAGGAGATCAAAAAGCTCTGTGGGAGAAGATTGACCAAGAAGGGAATCACTTACTTGACTTTATTTTCCACTGTTTCCTCCCAACATACACAAGAGTACCATCAAAAAGTGGAACAAACCAAGGCTTAAACTGTGCAACACATCTCCAACAAGCAGGAATTAGGTTCAAGAAGGCTGCTACCAAAAGCTTATTGGACGTAAAGTTTGTTAATGGAGTCCTTGAAATCCCACCTCTAACATTTCATAAACGTACAGAAACACTTTTTTGCAACCTCATTGCACTTGAGCAGTGTTACTGTGATGGCGTGCAGCACATTGCATCTTATGCCTTTCTAATGAGCAGCCTCGTAAGATCTGAGAAAGATGTGAAGTTACTAGGCAGACAGGAAATTCTCATCCATGATAAGAACAAGGAGAAAGAGGTTTCTGAACTATTAAGGAAACTCTCTGGTGATAAGATAGTGCAGGACTTCTATTACAGTGGGCTTTCGGCACAAGTGGAAGAATACAGAAGAACCGGTTTGCGTGCATGGTGGCAAGAATTTAAGCGCGATAGTCTAAAAACTCCAGCTTCACGTTTGGTGTTCATCTTGGTTATTCTGATCCTTGTTCTCTCAGTTGTAGGAGCCTTTTTTTCTGTATTCTCATTCTGTCTCCACAAAATGTAGGAAAGGAGATGAGGTTCTCATTCTTAAACAAAGGATGACACAAATAAAAGGAGGATTTTTTTCCCCTTTCCCTTGGACCAATTTTAAATTGACTCTATGGTATGCTAAAAGTATCTATCAAATGTTGATTACAATTAGCATTCCAATGTAGCAATGATCATCTTTAATGGAAGTTTGATTGGTTCCTGAAAAAGTTCCAAAAATTATTGTTCAGGCACTGCTGTATCTATCATATTTTTGCCAACATGAATCATCACCCCTTTATTATCTCCAACACTAGAACCTCCTTACATCTTATTAAGCTTACTCAATGGTGATAAGGGTACTCGAATTAAGTTGAAGTAAAAAATTCTTCTTTTGTTGGGAAAAGAAATATGGAATGAGGTGTGCCACCATGCGTTTAGACTTTTTTTTTGCTGAACATGGACAAAAGTAAGTTTTACCTAAAAAGAAGTAAGGTTTTAAAAAACGGTACATAAACAAATAGCTTAGTAAATGAAAAATGTTAATCAAAATGCACCATATGAGTAAATAAGGCTGCCTATAAAAGAGAGAAGATTTCAAATAAAATCCAACCTAATGTACTTTCAATCGGTATGAAATTTCTTTTTGAACTTCTCTGTTCTCTCACATGATGATATCTAATCGGAAAACCCTTTCAATCAAATGACAGTATGAATTGAAAATCATGATCTATTTAAAATGAATTGAAAATCATGATCTATTTAAAATGAGTTACAATTGCTTTTTTTCTCAATTATATACATTCCATTCATCTTTTTAAATTGATTTGCAACTCTCCAGTCTCCTCAGCCATCCACCAAAGTCGTCAATGGGATTGCAAGTTGGCATTAATCCGTCATTATGTAACACTTAATCAGGATTTTAAGAGATAGCGTACATAAAAGCTAATAGTTGCATGCTTTCATAGACTCTCTAGCCCCTTATAAAACCTGTTTGACCAGATGCAATTTTGTTTGGTAAAGATGATAGAAATGTAAAAGGAATGAAAAATGTAAAGGGGTTGATGAAAAAAAAAAGATAAATATTTTTTGTTATAAATCTTTGTACGAGCTATAAAAAAGTCTTGAGAAAACAAAATATCTTGTATTAATTTTTTATTATATTCTTGAATTGAATTATCTTTAATATATTAAATAATAAGATTGTGAAATCACTTATATAATAAAAAAAATTCATGTGAAAGATTAAGAAGAGCAATGTTACAAACACAAATTTTTTTTTAAAAATAATTAAGTTAGCAGACTTTTATTGATTCTTAACTTATTATCTGGACTCACCCCTAATATTACATTTTTTTACCTACCACTAATAATTCGACACATCAGTCGAGTGTAAAAGTTTTTTTTTTTTTAAACAATATTTGTGTCTCTAAACTTTCTCGATTAAAAATGAGGGGTTCATACAGAATGTCATCACTCTCTTCATCTTTTTCTTTTACTTTTTTTTCTTTTTTTTTTCACTTTCCCACTTTACCCAATGAGAAAAATATCAAGTATCAATTATCAACCCATCTTCTATTTCCTCTCAAACTTTTTTATACTCTCACGCACACGCTTTCACTCAATCTAACACACTTGTAAGTAATTATATATGATTTGGTAGTCCGAAGATTTCTGTTTATCAATTTTTTCTTTTAATTTAATATTTTTTTTACAAACAATTTTTAAAACCTTATTTTTTATGTGGTATATCACACTTAATGATGCCAAAGATCGTCAATTAAATCCTTCATCCAAATGCATTGGAAGACCAAACACAACTTGTAGAATAGGATAAACTACTTCGATGATAACATCGGAATGATGTTTGTCAAGGACCCTCCAATGACTAAGTTAGAATTATGATATAGGGAGTATGGGTGTGTTTTTTTAGTAAAAGTATTGTGTTTGTGTCAGTGTTTGTGTTTATGTAAGGACGATGTGCTCATCAATACTTATAAATTATAAAGTTATAAGTAACTTTTTTGTAAATACTAAATAAACAATAGATAAAAACAATAAATAAATAAAAGTTATATGTCGATCAATTTGTCAAAGAAGTCCCACAACAATTTGTCTTAGGCTTATAGATTTATTATCCGTAAACCTAAGACAAAAAAAAAAGATTTATTTATTTTTAGGTACGTACATATATATATTTATTGTTTTTTTATAAAACAAACAAGTTTCATGACAGATATTTAATAACAAAAATAGGACAATTTAGTTATAAAAAAAAAATATAAAATACGACAATTTAACTTTCCGTATTTATTAATGTAAGACATTTTATTTAGTGCAAATATTAAACAAGTATATTTATTGCAATAATTTTTTTTTATTGATATACGGCAATAAAATTAGTATATAAATATTGAAAATTTAATTTAGAAATACATATAATGTGTTAAGACATTTAATATGCAAGTGTATTTAATGTTAAATATTACAAAACACATTTGTTAAGACATTTGTTAATGAATGCCAAAAATGAAAAAATTGCACTATCTGCCATTGATGTTTACTAAAATTACATTGACCTCCCTTGTGTTTCTAATTGTAAAAAGATCTCTATTTTTAATATAAACTACAGTCACATTTCTTGCAACTTAAAACCATTAAATCAATTAAAGGAATTTTAAATATAATTTAAAAATTCTTTGTATTTATGCTTTTATCATCCTACAAATGAGAAACCAATTTTTGTAAGATTTAAAAACAAGAAGAATTTTTTTTTAAATTAATATTCAATAAAAAAACCAAAATATGAAATTGTATCAATATTGCAAAACTCAATATATCCCGTCAAATAAATATAAGATATTTATTATGATAAATTTTTTGATTCATATATGGCAACAAATTTAGTATATAAATATTTAAAATTTAATTTAGAAATACATTTAATATGTTAAGACATTTATAAGCAAGTGTATTTAATTTTGAATATTTAATGCAATAATTTTTTTGATTAATATATTGCAATAAATTTAGTATATAAATATTGAAAATTTAATTTAGAAATACATTTAATGTGTTAAGACATTTAATAATCAAGTGTATATAATGTTGGATATTTATCAAAATAATTTTTTTTATTGATATATGGCAATAAATTTTGAATATAAATATTGAAAATTTAATTTAGAAATACATTTAATGTGTTAAGACATTTAATATGCAAGTGCATATAATGTTGGATATCACAAAGCACATTTGTTAAGACTTTTATTAATGAATGCGAAAAATAAAAAATAAAAAATTGCAGTGTCTGCCATTGATGTTTACTAAAATTACATTGACCTCCCTTGTATTTTTAATTGTGAAAAGGCCTGTGTTTTTTAAAACTAAACTTCAATCACATTTCTTGCAAACTAAAACCGTTAAATCAATTAAAGGAATTTTAAATATAATTTAGAAAAGTTTTGTATTTCTGCATTTATCCTCCTTTACAAATGAAACTCCCATTTCTTATCCATATGGGTTTAAAAATAAAAGAACTTTTTTAAAAATCTAAATTCAATAACAAACCAAAATATGAAAATGTATCAATATTGCAAGATTCAATATATCCTGTAGACACTCGATTTTGCACCCATAATTTAATCTTGGAAGATGATTAGAGTGACCATTCATATACCCAAAATTTAGAGTTGCATTATATGCGTTAATTCATTCACTGCATATCATAAAAATGATTTTGAGATTTTAACGATCGCGACGGTATGTCCAATTTCCAAATCGGATCGTCGGATTGAAAGATATCACAGATCAAGTTTTCACAGTCTGTATGCATTTTGTTTGGGTGGAACCGATCACGCATGATTAATTTAAGTTAATTTTGATTGGTTAGACAATTAAAATTAATTAAATAATTTTGTGATTGGTTGTTGGTTAGTGTCAAAAATAGGCTTGCTTGCATGGGAATAAAGTGGATAATCAGATAATAAAGAAGTTGTGGATAATCAAGTCTTTTTTTGGAATATTTATCTACAAGATAATTATCACTTTAAAGACCTGAATATCAAGAAAAAGGGATTAATTTTTAGAATACGGATTAAAAATACATCTAGGTACAATTCCTGGCTCAAAAATCCTTAAAAAGGGAGTCTAAATTGGACCAAAACTCAAACGCGGACTTGGCACCCAAAAGGGTCATTCGGCACATGGAAAGCAAGTGCTGATCGGCACTTCCCAAGTGCCGATTGGCCCAAACTTTCGGCCCGGCCCGGGGACTATCTAATTAAGATAAAGCCTATCTTTTTCGACTTTTTAGAGATAAGGACGCGTTCCAATTCGTATTTGATCTCCTTCAGCAGCCCAATATCTATAAATAGGGGAAACTGCTTGCTCACTCCCAAGTGCAGGAGATCGTAGCAATATAATTCTCGGAGTATCGAGGTCGAACTACAAGGAGCAGGGTAAATTCAAAGACAATATAATTAAATAACAATTTGGGTGAAGAAGAAAAGTAATTTTGCTTGGTGATTGTTAATAGGAATAATAATAAAAACTGATTTAAATTAATAATGTAAATATTAGGGCATCGGGCTGTTTCCCTATATCGATATGAAATTCATTGTGATCTAAGAAATTATATATTTCATAATTGATTGTTCTTATATAATTAAATACTCATGATTCGGTTGAACTGAGACAATTTAAGAACGCATGATAACCTAGATTAATAATGCAGTTAAAAAAGTTTTCAGAAAACACATTCACTTTAAAACCTGACTTCTATTTGAAACTATTAGAAATTTATCTAAACAATAAGAAAAACATGATTGAACTTATTGAAAGCATGGAAGAACTAATACATCAAAAGAAATCTAATTGAACAATCAAATATGTTGTTGATAAAATCCTAGAAAGAATCACATTAAATATTCATACCGTATAGAAGAAACATAACTCCTAGCCCTAGCAAAGAGTTTAGGCTGCCATTAGAGAAAGAAAAATACAAGGTTTTCTCTGCCAAAATTTGTTCTACCAGCCTCCCTTCTAAACCCTAACGTCTAAGTGTCCAAAGAAAATAAAACTTTTACTATTTTAATTTCCGTCCAGGTTTACAGCAGTAACTTGTGAGTTAATTTTGGCCTTCAAAAATTGAGAATTTCAAAAACCTCAAAACTGAAAGTTGTAGATATTTAAGTCACGGTTCCAACCCATTTGACCTTGTGTCAATTGGATTTTTGAGGAGAGAGATACGCCCAAAATACTGATCAGTGCTCAAATCAGATTTTTCCTTTTCAGATTCTGCTTCTTTGATTTCTTTCCTTATTTGAAGCTTCCAATCATGGTAGACGATCCAAGCACTCCAGCTGCACCTCCTTAGACATTTAAGCATGGTCCTTTAGTTAGGGACTAATGCAAATCAAGGCTTAATTATACAAATTAAGCATAGTAATAAGGAGATAACGCCCACATAAATATATAACAAGTATACATTTTAAGGCGTTATCAGAAACAAGTCAGAAATAAGGGCTCTTCTCTTTTGACTTTTCAATTCCCCTTACGTTAAAGATGTTCTGGAGGCTCTTGCTTTAGGAACTTTTTTTTTGTAAGTAAAGTATTTTAGACCTCAAAGAGGTGAACAAACTTCTTTAATTTCTAAAATATTTATTCATTAGAAGAACATGCTCATGTAAGAGGTATTCTATTTTTCTTTTCTTTTCTTTTTCCATTAATTAGTATGTTATTGTTCGTCTCATGAATGTGATTAATATGTTTTATTGTGTCTTGTTTTTAATATATGATTGCCATGCTTAGATACTTTGCTAGAATTTTCTTTGACATGTTCTTTAGATGATTGTTTATTGTAATTCTTTTTCTTAAATTTCAAAATCTGCTAATGACTATCAAAATTTTTTTAAATTCAAAATTGATCTGTATTTTCAGACCTGACTTTTTTTCTCTAAACAAAACTTATCTGTATTTTCATTAAATACAAATCTGATTTTTTTCTAATCTCAAAACTGATCTGTATTTTAATTAAAAACAAATTTGATTTTTTTCTAATCTCAAAACTGATTTGTATTTGCATTAAATACAGATCTGATTTTTTTAATCACAAAACTGATATGTATTTTCATTAAATACAGATCTGACTTTTTTAATCTCAAAATTGATTTGTATTTTCATTAAATATAGATTTAAAAATTTTTCTTTGTCACAAAATTGCATATTTTGAAATTTCAAAGAAAGAATTGAGAGTTTGGTTAATTTTTTTTTTTTTTTTAAAACATGTGATGCATGCATAATAATTTTGGCTCATGAATGTGAGTCCTCTTTCAAAAGTTTTTTATTTATTTATTTTGTTTCCAACAATAGATCTGAATTTTTTATAAACTAAATCTTTTTTTTTTTTTTTTACATTATAAAAATAGATCTGATTTTTTTTAACAAAATCTTATTTTTTATACTTTTAAACAGCAGATCTGATTTTCACAAATCAAATCTCATTTTTTTTAACTTTCTAAAACATATTTGATTTGTCAAATCTCTTTTTTTTTTTCTTTCTTTTTTTTTTTTTTTAACTTTACACAAAACATATATGATTTTCCTTGATAAAATCTTGCTTTTTACCCTTTACAAAAACAGATCTGATTTTTTTCACAAACCTAGTCTTATTTTTTAAAATTTCTAAAACAGATCTGAATTTTCTTCAAAAGAGGACATTATTCATAAGGCAAATTTCTTTAAATTAGTTTTTGTCATATGCATTATAACATATCATGCAACATCATTCAAAAAAGGTATATTGTTCATTAGAGTCTAGAAGACCAAACTCTGTCTAGGCGGAATGGGTGCCTAACACATTTCCATTCCGTAACCTAGCCCCTGAGCTAAGGATTTTTGGATAGGTAGATTAGTGTTTTGTCTTTTAATTTTGGTAGATTGTAACTAGGACCGAAGCTTTGTATTCTTTTGCATAGATTGTAACTAGGACCCAAAGCCTTGTAAGGTTAATTTACCAAAATTGTATTTTTTATTATTATTCAATTAATGACATTTAAAGCATTTTGAACATGTAATTTGTATTTATTTTTTCTTATGTTTTTGTATAAAAAAATAAGTGGCAACTCCACACTACTTACTCAAAAAGAGAGGTGCCCTTAAAAGCACCAAAATCTCTTTTTTGAGAGCACCCAATTTTGCATTCTCTCACATATCCCATCAAATAAATATAAGATATTTATTGCAATAAATTTAGTATATAAATATTGAAAATTTAATATTTAAAAAATACATTTAATGTGTTAAGACATTTAATAATCAAGTGTATTTAATGTTGGATATTTATTACAATAATTTTTTTGATTGATATATGGCAATAAATTTTGAATATAAATATTAAAAATTTAATTTAGAAATACATTTAATGTATTCAGACATTTAATATGTAAGGTATTTAATGTTGGACATTTGTTAAGAAAATTGTTAATGAATGCCAAAAATAAAAAATAAAAAATTCAGTGTCCACCATTGATGTTTACTAAAATTACATTGACCTCCCCTGTATTTCTAATTGTAAAAAGACCCTTGTTTTTAAAAATAAACTACAATCACATTTCTTGCAACTTAAAACCGTTAAATCAATTAAAAGAATTTTAAATATAATTTAGAAATTTTTTGTATTTATGCATTTATCCTCATTTACAAATGAAAATTTCATAATCTTATCCATATGGGTTTAAAAATAGAAGGAAAATTTTTTAATCCAAATTCAATAACAAACCAAAATATGAAAATGTATAAATAATGGGGAGGTTAGTATAATTTTAATAAACCTTAGGGGAGGTCAGTGCAATTTTCCAAATGTAAAGTTAAGTTGCATTCATTATGTCTACCAATCATTTAATATTGGAATATTCTTTGTAAATGTTCAATTGACAATTTCTAGTTATAAATAAGAAGGCAAATGCATTTCAAGTGTAACTAAATATATTTTTTGAGCACTAGAAAAATGAATCAAATGATCATAACCCAGCTTTATTGTTTTGTGTTCATCCTTCTCTTAGCCTTTGGCCAAAGTACTTCTTCTAAGTCAACAAACGGCATATTTACGCATTATGTACGAATTGTCAACCATCTCAACAAGAAACCCCTTACCTATCATTGTAAATCTGCGGATGATGATTTAGGTCTTAGAACTCTTCAACCCAATGGAGAGTGGGAATTCTCTTTTGACAATGCTCTTTTTAAGACCACAGATTTCTACTGCTATTTTTTTAATGGAAAGTTCCATGCTGCTTTTGATGTGTATATACAAGATAATAAGCTTGAAGCCAAATGTGGTGGGGACCATTGCATTTGGACGGCACGAGATGATGGATTCTACTTATATAATATGGGTTCGAAAAAACAAGTGAAGTTGCATGATTGGAGAAAATAAATATTATGGTGGTGAAATGTTTACTTATCTAAATAAATGAAATTGATGATTTTATAAGGGGAAATTTATATGGATTTTGTGACCTAACTGAAATGGTAGTCTCGTTGACATCAATATCGGCTTGGTTTTTTATTTTTATTTTTTTATCTCTTTTTATTAAATAAAAAAAAAGACTTTTCTTTTTGTAGACACCTCATTTTGCAACCCTTGTTTAACTTAACAAAATGGTAAAATAATTATTTTTCAATGTACTAAAAAATCTTAATTTTTACAATTCAATATTTCGATGTGTTCTATAAAATAAATCTTGAATAAGAATTAAGAGGTTTCAAGTAATTGTGTGTATGTTATGGTTTTTGTTCATAATTATAATACCCCCTCCCCCCCTCGCCACCACGTTTCCGGCTTCTTTTTTTTATTTTTTTATTTTTTTTATTTTTTTAATAAATTTTTATAGTGGTGTTAGAAGTAGTTCAAGTCTAGCCAAATGAAGGAGAAAACAAAAGAGACCACTAGGTATTAGACTAGTCCATTATTGAGTAGAATTCCTTCTTAAAAGGAGTATGTTAGGTTCTAAAAGTTTAGAACAATTGGCAAACCGTGAGCACAAACTTGTCTAGATATAGATTCCTAGATCTATATGTTTGATTAGACAATGCTCAAGGTGTTTCAAGTCCAGCTGATTGCAGAAAAAGGAAGTGTGGTTCTGCCTTGCTCGACCGATCGAAAATTGCAGACATGAAATTTCTGCAAAATTCTATTTCAGCCCAAACTCTGCTTAAATGTTTTGGGTTTCAAGTGAAACACTTATAGTATATAAAGGAAAACCCTAACTACGTTTTCAGAACTTTTTGAGACTTTGGAGGTGCTCTTGTGAGATCTAAAAGGTATTATGTGATAATAGCTTAATTTTGCATATTTATATCATTATTAGAAAGCATTATCATACTTATTTTGAGTTAATTCATGCATTTTATAGTTGATTTTGGAATAATGCTAACTAATCAATTTTGTGCTTAATTGAATTTTAATGCGTAAATTTGTATTTTGTAGGATAATGAAATTAAATAAGTGGATTTGTGCAAAGAAGAAAGCTAATGGATTTAATTTTACAAGGGCCATGATAAAGTCAAAGAAGGCCAACCCAATTAAATTCAAGTCCAATTGGAGCAAGGAATCAAAGGAAATTTGCACCTAATCCAAATCCAATTCGGATTAGGATTCCAGCTTGCACACCAGTTAGTATTTGAAGCATAACTTTCGGCTCAGATATCCAATCGAGATGATTCAAGTTGAGCTGGAAAGCTAACTTAAAGGGCTACAACTTTGTGGTTTACCAAAAGCCTGAATTCTAAAGTTAAATGGGCCAAAAACGTCGGTTAAGTGAAGCCTAAAAATCTGGGATTTTCTCCAAACGGGAATTCAACTTGTAATAGAATTCCTTGACCTATTTAAAGTCTCTTAAGGAAAAATTCAGAAGGGAGCTTCTGTAGAACATAATTTAGGTTTTCTTAAAGTTTCTTTATAGTTTTTATAGTTTTATTTGTGTTATGGCTTGCTAGAAGCCTTGCTAAGGCAAGGGGTGAAACCTAACCATTTATTGGTATGTTCTTAACAATTATTTATTGGTTTTAATGCTTATGTTTTTATGTTTTTGATTGTTTTACTCATCTAGAAAAGTGTTTAGTTTTGTATAATCCTTTGATTTATCGTAGACTCCGATATTATATGCTTAGTATTCCCTGCGAACTAATTCACTAGTTTTGTTTTGCCTAAAATCAATCAATTGCATGAAACTACCTTAGACAATTAATTCTTGAGTTTTTATTGTTAAATCATCTGACTAACTGTTAGGATTAGTGCTCTTAAATCTTATTGTATGGTGCTATGTATGATATTATGTATGACTTAATATTGTGATTGATAAAGTTGTTTTATTATTATCTAAAATAATGGTAACATGAATATTCGAACATTATCATATAGTCCATGAGATGCATAGTATGTGATTTATGTAAAAAGTCACAGAAGATATAAATTACAAGTTCTTTGTAAACTCAGAATTTTAGTTCGTAGTTGGTGATGAAATTGGGCATTTCATCTGCGAAAACTATAACATATCAACTAAGATGATTTGTCTTGATCATGGAAGTAGAGACTTCTAGTTGATATGTTAATATGTTTTAAGAGTTAAGACATATTGAACTGGACTGTTGTGAGATTTATTATTCTCCTAACGACCATCAATTGAATAATAAATCTCACGACTTCTATTTACACGAACTCTTAATCTTGAGAGAATAATGGACCTGATCATGAAGTGTATGTTGCTTTGATATATCAGGAGTGAAATCTAAAGTAACGATCAAAATCTCAGTATGTTGGGCAGCCACATTTAGTGTTGATGGAACATATATTTTCAAGATGGAATTCATAGTCTCTTAACCGAGATACAAAATATTTCCTTGAGATAAGTTTAATGAGTTTGTTATTCAGAATGTTAGGCCTAACTACTTTAGTAAATAGTTATTAAAGTATATATTTATGAGATTGGATTTCATAAATATATGATGAATAACTTAAAGGATTAAACCGGCTACTCAAGGATTAAGATGTAGTAATTTACAAAATGACAGTTTACATTCATTACTTTGTATTACTACGAATATTTTATGAAGAGGTTGAATGTACAATAAAGTCTTGGGATATAATTTATTAATAAGGCCTAGAGTGCAATTATATTTATATAGTGGTATTAAATATAATTAATGGTAATTTTGGACTTGTCAAGAGTTGATAGAAAAGCTCAAGGCCCATTGGAGCTAGTGTCTTATTTGTTCCCTTTTGGTTCCACTCCAAGCCACATACTAGAGTCCAATTGTAAAGGCCCAAAAGGCTAGTCCAATTAGATAATCAATTATAAGAAGATAAACATACAGAATTTTGTAATAACAAGATACATGAAATGGTTTGTATGTGAGTGTTTGACACTCTCTCATTCTCTCTTGAACATACACATATAATTGATTAAGAGACCACATTTCTTGGGCGTTAGTGGAATTTGAGTGAAGATTAAAAGTGTTCCCAAGGACTTCTAATTTTTGTTTTGAAATTAATCACACCAAGGTACACTCTCTTGTTCTTATATTCTGAAATTTACATAGTGCATGTTATCAATTGTGAATGAAGTAGATTCGTTAATTTTCCGCTGCGTATGTTTTGTATGCGATGCAAACATGTATTTAACCATCACTAAGATCATCCTTCGTATGAATTTTAGTTGAGTTATAAAATAAATATTGTTAAGACTACCAATAGATGTGTTGTGTGTGGATCCATAAACCTTAGCGCCTTAATATATTATTGTGCGTGCCTTTGAGGTGTAGTAGGCCCAACCTCAACGGGGCTCACAACCTATTTGTAATCTAGGTATAGGATTTCCTATTTTGGGTCGTTCTCGGCACAGAGACTCTGCCAAGCTGATTTTTCACTCCCTCACTTTCCTCCCCTCCTTTCGATCCACCTCCTCCATACCCAACTTATTGTATTTATAGCCTCAGATTAGTGGAAGGATCATGATTACTGCCACAGTTAGTGCAATTGGGGGTCCAATATGGTTAATTGTAAGTGGGTTTAGGTGGGAGTGGCTTTGGAAATGGCTCCCACTTCGTGATATATTCTCGGCAGTGATGCTTCCCGGACCAGCCGGGCAAACGCATACTGCCAGTGACGACATGCCGAGCACAATTATACGGCACGGTTAAAAGAGGACCGGCGTCAGCTTCTCGTCCGTTAGCCTTTCTCGGAATACTCCAAGCACGGTCACGCATCTTACACGAATGGGGGCTGATATTCTGGGCCTGGTGAAAGTCGAGGTGTTGGCCCATATCCTTGACCTATGCCCTAAGGCCCAAATGGGCCTGGGTACCAGGGGGCCGTACATTAGCCCCCCCTTGATTCGTGCTCGGCCCACGGAGCGAATCAAGGACCTTTCGGGGCCGCGGTTACCCGAGCAACTCAACGGGCGTATTTCGGAACGGTTTCAGTGATCCATTAATGCATTTCTCAAAAGGCGTGTCGCGTCTAACCTGCCGCTTCGGCTGCCATCATTGCCTGTCGATTCACGTGTCAGTTGTCTTTGGTATCCGAAACGTTGGGTTATCCCATCGCTAATTAATCCCCATTAATTGTCCATTAGCCGTTGCCTGTCCTCTCCTGGCCTCTATAAATAGCCTGTTTTCACCTTTCTTCTCACTTTTTCACTCTTCTTTCCCTGAAATTTCTCTCTGCCGAGCATTTAGCAGCGCCATTGCCCGTCAACCCAGAACTCTCTCTCCTCCCCTAGAGCCAAAAGTAAGTCTCCTTTCCTTTTTCCCCTTATTTTTAGTTATATTTCTCCGAACTCCCTTCTAGTTCTAATCCCCTAGAATGGGTTATGCTCACCTTCTGAACGCCGGTTCTTCCCTGGCCGCCTTTCGGCAAAAGTATAACGTTCCCGATGACGTGGAGGTGGCGTACTGCCATGAAAGTGAAATTGTCCTCCACAGAGGGGCGGGCACCGCCTTTTTTCCTTTGATGTCTATTTTAGAGGGTGGGGTCAAGTTTCCCATCGATCCTCTCCTTCTTGTTACCCTGAGATACTACGGGCTGAGTCCCGAGCAACTCCCCCCAAATTTTTACTGGGTAGTGAGCTGCGTGAGTAGGTTAAACCACACGTTCGGTCTGCAGCTAAACCAGCACGATATAAACCACATGTACAGTTTATGCGGGAAAAAGAAATCCAATTACTATTTAAAGGTTAGGGATATGAGGGTACGACTGATTTCATGCCTGCCGGACTCTAACAGAAACTCTGCCGGGGAGTTCGTCCGGGTGCGCAGCAAATGGTTTGTCGGCGATATCCCTCCCCCACTCACACAGCGTGAAGTTGGTTCGTTTCGATTCATAGTTTGTGTTACTTTTCTTCTCTTTTTTTTTTTTTTTTTTTTTTTTTTTTTAACTGCTGTGTTTGTGCCAACACTAACCCGTTTTTCTCCTCTTTGCAGACGGTTTGGTGTTCACCTAGGACATCAGGACTGTTCACGTAAGGGACCTAAATTTCGTTCTTAGGTCCGAAATCTTCATTCACTGGGACGGGCAGCTCCGGGCGTCTCACCTCATACTCGGTTTGACCCCCGTGTATTCAACTTGGCAGCCGTTCGGCCAGGCTCTCCTGGTGGACAGCCCTCTGCTTTCTTATATCGACGTCCGGCACGCGAACTTTCTTCCACCGAAGTTTACTGTAGGTGAAGCTCGGAATCTTGGCCGGCGTTATACGTGCTCGGATGAGCTAGCTCCCATAAGAGACGAATCGGCCGAAGTAGCGTCTCGTCGTCTTCGGGAACTTGCCCACGAAGCTGTTCAGCCCGACCAGCCCGTCGAGCTTGAAGCTCCTGTTCAAGAGCCTGAGCACGTGGCCACCGAATCTAGCAGCTCTTCGAGAAACCCTCCTGCCCCGGGTGAAGAAATGGTCACCCGCCGGACTTTATCAGTGAGCCGGTTTATTCCCGGCGCTTCCCCGGCAGCACAGCAGCAGCCCCCTCAAGGGCGCGGCCCACCTCCACCTGCTCCTCCCCCTCCCCCAAGCAGTGCACGGGCTCGTAAGAGGCCACGGACAGTAGAGCCGACGACTGCTAGCCCGGGCGGTGCTCAAGCCCGAACTCCCCTTCCATTGTCGAGGGGAGTGACCATCCAGGAGCCCCCGGTTCCGGTGGGGACACTCGTGGCGTCCTCGTCCCGATCAGCACCGGCGTGGCAGCCTAGTTTGGAGCTGGATGGCAAGCCGCTCCCTGCCGATGCCAGCGTTCGGGTGTGGGACAAGGGGGAGGGGGGTCGCATTGCCCAGAGCCTAGCTCATGGTCTCCTTCTTCCCGAGGATGTGAGCGCCTTCGCGGATGGGACGGATGATTCTATGGGGCGGAGGCTGCAGTGGCATACGATAGCGGTAATTTTCCCTTAACTTTTCTGCTTTCGTATGCTCCCTATATTTTTGTATATAGTTTTCCGTGTTGCCGTTCATATTTTTGTCGTTCCAACCAGGCTGCTCAACTGTCTCACGTTTTGAATGAGCGGTTGAAAGACCTTTCCGAGGAGGCTGCTCGGGAAAAGGCTGGCAGGGATGCAGCCGTCAAAACAGCGAAAGAAAAAACAAAAATTGCTGACACGGCTGAGAAGAGAGCAGCCGCCGAGGGGAAGGCCCGGGAGCTGCTGGAGAAAAGGTTGGAGGAGCTGGCCACGGAACGCAACGAAGCGGACCTGAGGCTGGCCGAAGTGGTGAGTCTGAATGCTGCCCTGACCGAGAAGGTGACCAACCTGCAGGCCGCTTTGGAGGCTTGTGAGAACAAGTGGTACAATGAGGGATTCGCCGACGCCGAGGAGGGTGTAGAGCCGGTTGTCAGAGAGGCTCGACGGCTATCTTTCCAGGAGGGGTGGATGGCCGCTCTGCATGCTTCAGGGGTGCCGAAGACTCCCACCTGAGAGACCCTGGCCTGATCCCTTTTCCGGACTCCCAACCCGCCGCGCAGAACCCTGTGGGACCAATCGATGAGGAGGAGACGGACAGCCTGAGGGAGCTGGTAGAGCAGATTGATGCCCATGTGAATGTACTTGGGACGGAGGCTACCAGTAACCCTCCCCCTGCCTCCGAGCAACCTCCTTCCGAAGTGCCCGCCAAGACGCAGCCCGTGGACCTCACCGTCTGACAATCAAGTTTATCTTCTGTTGCCCAGCTTATTTGCCTATGTCACCGGGGTGTGGTGACCAAACAATTTATATAGTTTATAGATTTAACTTTTACTTTGTCAAGTTTTAAGGATGGAACAATTTGTTTTTATACCCGGTTTATTTGCCTATTTTGTTCTTATGACTGCTAAATACTACGTTTGCTTTTATGACTGCTGAATGTTATGTTTGCTTTTATGACTGCTGAATGTTATGTTTGCTTTTACGCTTGCTTGTCCATAGTCTTTGCTTCTTTTTTCCTGTCCAAAGGTTAAATCTAGCCTTGCTCGGTGATGGGGACCGAACCGAGGGCAGGGTTCGTGTCCTTTGGAACCTCCGGACCATGGTGTCCAGCTACCCGGTGATTGGGTACGAGCCGAGAATCAGGCTTTTCGTCCCCAGTGTGACCCATTTAGATTAAAATTTCAAACTGATCGGCGACGGGGATTTAACCGAGAATCAGGCTCCTGTCCTTAGAACCCCTTCAGATTAGGGTTTCCACCTGCTCGGTGATAGGGATCGAACCGAGAGGCAGGTTTCTGTCCTTAGAACCCTTCAGAGTAGGGCTCCCACCTGCTCGGTGATAGGGATCGAACAGAGGGGCAGGTTTCTGTCCTTAGAACCCCTTCAGATTAGGGTTTCCACCTGCTCGGTGATAGGGATCGAACCGAGGGGCAGGTTTCTGTCCTTAGAACTTTTTAGATTAAGGTTTCCACCTGCTCGGTGATAGAGATCCCTCTCATTGGCTCAGATGAGATTTGAGAAGTTGAACACGACAATGTGAACGAGAGATAGTAATACGGGACAAAACACTTCTGCGTTATAATTGACCCTTGCCTTAGTTTACAATTGATCATTGGTAAAACCTCTTCAAATTATATACGTTCCACGGTCGGGGGAGTGGCCTCTCGTCTAGGCCCTCCAGGTAATAAGACCCTGCGCCCGCGACAGCAGTGACTCTGTAGGGTCCCTCCCAGGTCGGGGCCAGCTTCCCAGCGTTCGAGTCTCGCATGTTCCCCACCGCCTTTCGCAGCACTAGGTCCTCGGCGCTGAATTCTCTGGTTTTTATATCTTGGTTGTACCGTCTCGCTATGCGTTGTTGATACTCAGCTAGACGTATGGTGGCTGCTTCCCGGAATTCGCCTAACAGGTCCAAATGCTCCGCCATCCGCGAACTGTTTAGTGCTGGATCAAATCCGCCCACGCGCGCACTGCACAGGTTTACTTCTGCCGGTATCACAGCTTCTACTCCGTATGTCATGGAAAATGGGGTTTCTCCCATGGAGCGCCTGGGGGTTGTCCGGTAGGCCCACAACACATTATACAGTTCCTTGGCCCACCTTCCTTTCGCCCCGTCCAACCTTCTCTTCAGCCCGCTCAAAATTGTTTTGTTAACAGCTTCAGCTTGCCCATTGCTTTGAGGATAGGCCGGGGTGGAGTATCTGTTCTTGATGCCGAGATTGGAGCAGAATTCACGGAAGGCCCTGCTATCAAACTGCAGGCCATTATCCGAAATAAGAGAGTCCGGCACTCCAAACCTAGTGACTATATTTTTCCACACGAATCTTTTGACGTCTGCGTCCCGAATGTTAGCCAGCGCCTCCGCCTCTGCCCACTTAGTGAAGTAATCAACTGCCACCAGAACGAACCTCCTGTTGCCTGTGGCACGGGGGAACGGACCCAAAATATCCAGCCCCCACTGCGCAAAAGGCCAAGGACTGCTGACCGGGTTCAGGTGTCCCGCTGGCTGGTGTATCAAGGGGGCGTGTCTTTGGTACCTTTCACACTTTCGCACATATTCGGCAGCATCCTATTGCATCTTCGGCCACCAAAATCCCTGTGTCATTGCTCGGTGAGCTAACGAACGTCCCCCCACGTGGCCGCCACACACACCTCCATGTAGCTCGGCTAGCAGTTCGTTTACTTTCCCGGGATGTAGGCATAACAGATACGGTCCCCCGAAGGATCTCCGATAGAGCATCTTATCTGCCGACAACCAATAGCGAGGGGCTGCCCGTCGGACTTTACTGGCCTCCTTCTCGTCATCCGAAAGACGATCTTTGGACAAGAAGTCCACAATCGGGTCCATCCAGCACGGGTCTTGCGCCGAAATTGTTGTAACACCGATTCCGCTGATGTCGGCGTTGGTTACGGCCCTGATACTTGGCTTCGTTACGAGCTCTACCTTAATCATTCGAGGGATGGTGTCGGTTATTGCCGAGGCTAACGTAGCCAAGGAGTCCGCATGCCTATTCTGCCCTCGGGTGATCTGGACCACCCTCGCCATAGAGAACTTGCCCATGACCTGTTTTACTACCCGTAGGTACTCCTTCATCCGTGGATCGCGAGCTTCGAAACTGCCTTGGACTTGGTTGACAACTAGTCACGAATCCGAGTAAGCCTCCACCTCCCGAGCACCCAGACTTAAGACGACATTTAACCCGGCGATCAAAGCCTCATATTCGGCCTCGTTGTTTGAGGCCTTAAACCCCAATCTGAGTGAGTGCTCCAATCGTATCTTCTCCGGAGTGACGATCACAATCCCAGCACCAACCCCCAGGGAGCTCGAGGCTCCGTTCATGAACACTTTCCACGGGAGACATTCTACGCGGCAGACCATCTCCCCTTCAGTCCTGGGGGAAAACTCAGCTACGAAATCTGCCAATACCTGTCCTTTCACCGAATTCCTCGGCCTAAACCTTATGTCGAAGGCCCCGAGCTGAGTCCCCCATTTGGCGATCCGCCCCGTGAAGTCGGACCTTCTTAGCAACGATTGCAAAGGATATCCCGTCAGTACGTACACGGTATGAGCCTGAAAATAGTGGGGTAACTTCCTCGTGGCGTGAACTAGGGCTAACATCAGCTTCTCCAAAGGCAGGTATCTGGTTTCGGCATCGACCAGGGTTTTGCTGATATAATACACTGGATGCTGGACTCCTTTATCTTTCAAGAGCACGGCACTCACGGTGTGATCTGAAACGGACAGATACATGAATAGGTCCTCTCCGAGGTCCGGGGCTGTCAACATGGGCGCCTGGGTCAAATACGCTTTGAGATCCTGGAAAGCTCTTTCACACTCCTTGTCCCATTGAAATCCCTTCCATTTCTTTAGAAGCTGGTAAAATGGTCGGCAACGATCGGCGAATTTAGAAATAAACCGATTAAGGGCAGCTAGCATTCCGGTCAAGACTTGTACCTCCTTGGGATTGCTCGGGGACTTCAGGCGCTTCACGGCTTCAATTTGTTCGGGGTTGACTTCGATTCCTCGGCCAGTTATTAGATATCCTAGAAACTTACCGGCACTTACCCCGAAGGCACATTTCTCGGCATTAAGACGTAGCTTATGCTGCCGTAGTACTTCGAACACCCCCCGGAGGTCTTCTATATGCCGACTTTCCTGTTTACTCTTCACTACCATGTTGTCAATGTACACTTCGACCGTGCACCCAATCTTATCTCGAAACATTCTCGTCATCATTCGCTGATAGGTGGCACCGGCATTTTTTAACCCAAAGGGCATCACGGTGTAGTGGTAGTTGGCATCCGGCGCAATGAATGCAGTCTTTTCTTGATCCTCGGGCGCTAGTGCAATCTGGTGGTATCCTTGAAAGGCGTCAAGGAAACTCATCCTCGGGTGGCCGTACGTAGAGTCCACCAATTGATCAATCTTTGGCATCGGGAACGGATCTTTTGGACATGCTCGGTTTAAGTCCGTGAAATCCACACACACCCTCCACTTGCCGCTCTTCTTTTTTACAACGATGGTATTCGCCAACCACTCCGGGAAATAAATCTCCATTATTGCCCTAGCCTCCTTCAGCTTGTGGACTTCTGACTTAACTGCTTCGATGTGCTCCCTAGTCGATCTCCTCGGTCTCTGCTTCTTAGGGGGAAACGATGGGTCTACGTTGAGTCTATGAATGATAAATTCGGGGTCGACCTCAGGTACTTCATACGGGGACCAGGCAAACACATCTGCATTCTGTACAAGTAGTAACAACGTCTCTACTTTATCCTGCTCCCCCATGCTTGCCCCTACTTGAAAATACCTACCGTTGTCCGGCAATATCTGGACTCTGATCAACTCCTCGGGACAACTAGCCCCCATTTTCCCTTAGGGTTCCTGTAATTGCTATAACGGTGCATCTTCCGCGGTCTGTTCAACCTGTTTGTCCTTCCAGCTGACTGCCGTAACCAGGCATTGTCTGGCGACCCTCTGACTTCCTCGGACTATTGCCACGCCATGTTCGGTAGGAAACTTGATTTTCACATGTAGTGTGGACGGTACAGCTCCCATGACGTGGATCCACGGCCTTCCCAGTATGGCCGTGTACGGAGAAAATGAACTGACTACGACGAAGGTTACCATCACCTCCTTCCCCTCCATGCTAACGGGAAGGGAAATCTGTCCCTCGGGAATCACGACCCTCCCGTCAAACGAAATGAGCGGCGTGTCATACTTCGTCAGATCCTGGCTCTTCAACCCGAGTCCCTTGAACAAGTCCGGGTACATCACGTCAGCCCCGCTTCCCTGATCTATCATCACCCTCTTGACCAGGAAGCCACTTACCCGTGCCGAGACTACCAGTGCGTCGTCATGCGGCTGAATTGTTCCCTCCAAATCCTTCTCATCAAAAGTTAGAATCTCCCGAGCAAATTTTGCCTTCTTCTCGGGTGGTGTCCCATCCGGGGAGCTCTTCGCTGGTACGACGGTCAATATCCCCTTTTTGGCCGCGATAGTGTTCCTCGGGGCTGCGTGTATTACCTCAATCACTCCCAAGGGCGGTGGGAGAGGGACTCTTCCCTGCTGAGCGCCGCGCCCGGCGCCCCGATTTTCAGGATCCGCCACAAATTCCTTCAAGTGTCCCGCCTTCACCAACTGTTCCAGATGGTCTTTCAATACACGGCACTGCTCGGTGGTGTGTCCTTTGTCTTTGTGATAGGTGCAGTAAAGGTTTTGGTTTCTCCGAGAGGGGTCGCCCCCCATCTTGTTCGGCCATCTGAAGTAGGGCTCGCCTTTGATCCGATCTACAATTCTATGCACGGGCTCCTTGAACGTCACGTTTACCTCGTCCAACTGCCATTCCGGTCCCTGTGCCTTCGATTCTTTCCGAGGCCTCAGCTGGAAACCACTTTGCCGAGGACGGTTCATCGACGGGGCCTTACCTTTACTTTGCATCCTATCATCCTCTAGGCGCTTGTATTCCTCAATTCGCCTCATGAGCTGCCTCATATCCTCGGGGGGCTTCTTCGTTAACGACTCCCGTAGCTCGGAATCTTCAGGTAGCCCCATCCTGAAGGTGCTGGCAGCAATCTTCTCGTTCCCCCCACCGATCTCATTATAAAGCTCCCAGTACCGACTGGCGTAATTGCGAAGGGTCTCCCCGACCTTCATTTTCATAGACAATAGGGCATCCACGGGTTGGGGCACCCGACTGCATGTCATGAACCGAACGTCGAATTCCTGTATCAGTTCGGCGAAACTGTGGATAGAGCCCTTCCTCAACCCATTGAACCATCTCAGAGCGGTCGACCCCAGGCTTGAGGGAAACACCTTGCACATCAATGCATCATTGTGCGAATGTAGAGACATCATATGGATGTAATGGCTGACGTGCTCCACCGGATCTGTTTTCCCGTCATAGGTGTTGAAGGGCGGGCGCGTGAATCGGCTCGACATTAGGGCGCGTTCAATACCTTCCGAGAAAGGTGACCGGGCAGCTCTTCGTAGGGCCCTACTCATTGCATCCATGGCGGCGTTGCGGGGTCGTCGCTCTTCGGGGGAGTCTGAACCCCGGTCTGCATACTCCCGAGAGCGTGAGCGATTCCTATGACGGCGTGATTCCTGTGAGTGTGAGCATCCCCGGTGATGACGGGATTCTTGCGAGTGTGAGCGTTCCCGGTGATGACGGGATTCTTGCGAGTGCGAGCGTTCCCGATGGCGACGGGATTCTTGCGAAGGCGAACGGTCCCTCCGTCGACGGGAGTTGGATTGACCGGACCCAGCGCCGTGTCGGTTTTCCCCCGTAGCCGACCTTCTATCCCAGTCTCCTTGGTCCCTTCTCTGGCGCCTGTCCTTTGCCCGCAACTCCAGATCCCTTACCAACTCGCGTAACCGTTCGAGCTCTTCATCTCTGTCGCCAAGTTGTCGGCGTCCCGAGGCCTCTGACGCCGTTTGTTGAGTCTGGTATGACCCTTCCCCGAGACCCGACCGCTCTTCCTCATGCTCCCTATCTTCGCGTCCCTTTTGCCTCCGTTCTCGCCAGGAGGATCCCCGAGAACCCCCCTCGGAACCGCTTGCCGCGTGGCCCCCCGAGCGCCTCTCCGACATTCTCCCGAGGTTGAGTCTCTTCAGAACTACAGCGTTGTAGGAGATTCCCACAGACGGCGCCAATTGTGCGTGCCTTTGAGGTGTAGTAGGCCCAACCTCAACGGGGCTCACAACCTATTTGTAATCTGGGTATAGGATTTCCTACTTTGGGTCGTTCTCGGCACAGAGACTCTGCCAAGCTGATCTTTCACTCCCTCACTTTCCTCCCCTCCTTTCGATCCACCTCCTCCATACCCAACTTATTGTATTTATAGCCTCAGATTAGTGGAAGGATCATGATTACTGCCACAGTTAGTGCAATTGGGGGTCCAATATGGTTAATTGTAAGTGGGTTTAGGTGGGAGTGGCTTTGGAAATGGCTCTCACTTCGTGATATATTCTCGGCAGTGATGCTTCCCGGACCAGCCGGGCAAACGCATACTGCCGGTGACGACATGCCGAGCACAATTATACGGCACGGTTAAAAGAGGACCGGTGTCAGCTTCTCGTCCGTTAGCCTTTCTCGGAATACTCCAAGCACGATCACGCATCTTACACGAATGGGGGCTGATATTCTGGGCCTGGTGAAAGTCGAGGCGTTGGCCCATATCCTTGACCTATGCCCTAAGGCCCAAATGGGCCTGGGTACCAGGGGGCCGTACAATTATTATTTTCTCTAAATTTAAATTACCTTTACTAAACTATCAAAAATCTCTTCAGTTAAACTTTATTATTTTAGTTTTATTCTCTTGTGGTTTGCTAATCAATTCCCTTTTCCCTGTGGATTCGACCTCGGACTTTCCGAGTTATTACTTCGCGACAATCTTGCACTTGGGAGCATTATTTAAGTCGCAGCATTATGCCTTCCTCTTTCAAAGTCACTATCGAAAATCATTCTCATATCATTAGATCCGGTAGATCTGAAGTTGCTGTAACAAGATCAACAATTACTGATGATCTAAACTTTCGAGGGTGGTCTTGAAGTCACAAACTGGAGAGTTTGTGTAGCTAAACCTTTGAGTGGGATCTCAAAGTCATAAGCGTGGGTGCTTGTGTTCCAATAAATCCAAGGAGAGAAGGAGTCCGTGGATTCGAAACTTGCACGTGGTCATGTCAGTAAGTTACCACTGGAGGTAGCAATAGATTTAGGGTTAAATCTGATTGTAAAAACTTCAATTTTCTTATAGTGGATTTACTTTACCTTGAGGATAGATAGGTCAAATCCTCCCCAAGTTTTTACCTTGAAATGGTTCATTTCATCGGTTTTCCTAAGTCATCATATTGTGGTGTTATTTATATTCCGCTGCTTTGCATGATATGATTTATTATAGTTTAACCTAGATCTGGAGGAATTATAAGGTTCTCATGGTAGACAAGTGCTGTCGTCCACCATTCCATTAAAAGACTTCCACTTGTTTAAAATTGCTGAGTTAGAAAAAAATTTTAAACAGAAACTAATTACTGACTAGCAATTTTAAACAAGTGAGAGTCTTTTAGTAGAATGGTGGACAAGTGACGTGGTTTACTAGAGAACTGTATAATTTCTCCTAGATCTGAATAATAAACCTAATAATCAACTTGGTTAATTAATTAGGTTAAACAATCTAGTTTAAAGGGTCTAAACGAACAAACAGAGTCATTGCTGCTATTTTACCTAAGAGTCGGTAACATGTTTGGACTAAATGCTTAAACCATATTCAATAAATGAAAGATCCTGTAATAGGCACTGTAATATAATATTTATTCCTATGGTTTAACTGTTTAGTAATTTGATTATGTTTTTATTACAGGGAATAATCATTCCTTATGAATAGCTATTCTTTAAAATGAAGAATAACTATTCATCTCTAAAAGGGATGTAATAGCTATTCCTTAGTAGGTGTATTAATTTCTACAATTAATATATTTTTAAATAAACAAACTTTCCATATGCACATAACAATTATGAAAATAAAAAATTATAAAAAACAACTAATCTTTCTTTCAAATTTGAAAAATATTATTTTTTAGGAAATATAATTATATGAGTAAGATATTTCCTAAAATATATCTTAAGTTTGATTTAAAATGCTTTCATTCAATTGTCTTTAGGGTTTTATTATTGTGTTGTCACCAAACAAATGAATAGTAATAAGCATTACATTACAACATTTTGTATTTCTTGTAATATCTATTCCTACTCCCATGTAATTACCGTTACAGTCTACCAAACGTGCCCTACTTAAAACTTGCTGGAGCAATCAGTAATTAAATGCTACTTACTTTTTGATTTGAGAGTGAAAAGATGATGGAAGGTGGAATCCTCATTATACAACTGGAAAAAACTTTGTATTAATTAGTTCTTTGTTAATTATGTAGCAGTAAATATACTTGCTTGTTTTAGCACTCATTACTATATTTTACAATAAATTATTTCTAATTTAGTTATTAAATGTCTATCTTTCATTAAAAAAAATTAATGTCTATCAATAAATATGCTTGATAGACATTAAGGTGCATTCATTATGTCCATCAATCATTTAATATTTGAATATGGTTAGTAAATGTACAATTGACAATTTCTAGTTATAATTAAGAAAGCAAATGCATTTCAAGTGTAACCAAATATCTTTTTTGAGCACTAGAAAAATGAATCAAATAATCATAGCCCAACTTTATTGTTTTGTGTTTATCCTTCTCTTAGCCTTTGGCCAAAGTATTTCTTCTAAGTCAACAAACGGCATATTAACGCGCTATGTCAATCATCTCAACAACAAACACCTTACCTATTAATATTGACATCAATATTGGCTTGGTTTTTTTTTTTTTTTTTTTTTTTTTTTTTTTTTTTTTTTCTTTCCTTTTATTAAATAAAAAATAAAAATTTTTCTTTTTGTAGACACCCCATTTTTCAACCCTCATTTAACTTCACAAAATGGTAATATAATTATTTTTCAATGTACAAGAAAATCTAAATTTTTAAGATTCAATCTT